>CM036550.1:14857137-15589637 GCA_020745685.1 Tautogolabrus adspersus
AGAAAGCGCGCACGTGCGTAAAAAAAATACTACCTGCATGCATTGTTATATGTTATATGAAAAATGTCAAATACATTCGCAGCATATAGGATGCAACACTCTTTTCAAAGGAATTGATGATACATTTGGATTGATCTTTTTATTATCACCACTGAGAGTCCTTAAACCCATTGTATCCTGCATGCTGGGGAATGTTTCTGCTGATGTAGTTTTATTTTATGGACTCGTTGAAAAACCCACATTGAAAACCAATTGTATTTCGGAATATAATAGGCAATGCCATTGAGCTCATCTTTAGATATTAGTTTGTAGATCAAAAATAATGTAAATCAATTAGGCTGTGCTGACAAATCCAATAGGCTATTTCTGATCATTTCTGCCTCTCCTGCTGAGAGCTATGGATACGGCCATCAATCAAACTTGACCTGTCAGGAAAAAATACCTCCTGATCTATTTAATAAAAGGGTAACCGACTTATTCCATATGTCATAAGCAAATGCGTTAATTGGGTACCTTCTGAAGGAAGAAAGAAGGGCCTGCGTGTGATCCAAGAGAGAAACAAACGCATGACATTTAAGTAGCCGACTGCAGCTGCGTCTAGCCGCCTCGGTGAGTGGCCCAGACAGAGGCGGGATTAGGTGCACCGTGGCTGGGCTACAGGAAGCCTATTCACGGCACTGAAAGGATTGAATTCCTCCAGACATTTAGGGTGATGCCCAAGACATCGAACCTGCTTAATCCTCCCTCCCCTCGCCTCCTGACACTGTCCGTGCCTCAAGACAAGCAGTGGGGAAACATATGACACATTCTGTATCTACATGCCCCATGCCGGCGCGAGCACTGACAATAGTGAAAAAAAATCATAATGTTGAAATGAGCGCTGCAGTCGCTGCCCAGCAACAGGGTAGCTCGTGCACCAGAGGGTCGTTGGGGTTCACGTGGGCACGCGCCGCCACTGTTTTTAACCGCCCCCGCCCCTTCTCGCCGCATCCCTCGCCCTCAATGTGTAACCAGGCGTTAACACAGTGACATATTGACCGGTAAAAAAAGCTATGAGCCTGATGTCCTGTCTCTTACACTACAAACCCCGGGGTGCACGAGCATGGCTTTCGAATCATTAAGAGAACCGTATAGGATAATCTCTATTTCACACATGTGGAGTGAAAACATGTATTTGATTTAACATAAAGTCATAGATCAGTCTAATTAAAAGCTTAAAAATGAACAAAGCGGAGGTTTTTGTTAATATTCTTTTAAGGTTCCTTAGGCTTAATTAAGATGAATCTCAGTAAACTATGATTACGTCATTTTTGAGACAAACCATGTTATTGGTGCAAGTGATGTAAAGTTTTGCTTTAATAGCAGGTTTGTGACATTAAATAATCATATCAAGAGCAACTTGTTACCATTATTAAATAATGTACCCGTTATCTATTTTCTTATTCATTCATTCATCCATCGTTTGTGCTCTTTTTATGTTTGAAAATAGGGAAAATGTTCATCATAATGTCCTCAAGCCCTCTTTTTGGCTGCTTCTTAAATCAGGTATTGTAAATATATAGCCTGAAATCTTTTTCTTAATTGTGTGAGTCCTGTATAAAACCAAAAAAATAACCCTTGCATATAGAACAAATATAAAGTAGATTCCTTGACATAGCATATGGAAAAAAGCCAGACTCATAGGAGCTCTGCCATGTAAGTATGTGTGTGTTCACTGTCAGAGTGAATACATACTGTGAGGTCCATCTGCCCTGTAGCCCCAGAAATCTCATGAATTGTCACAAAAGATCAGATCATCAGCATCTCACCGACTCCCCTCTATTCACACACATGCACCAAGGTGGAAGGATACAGCTTTACTGTAATAGAAAAGAAAAACTAAAATGGTTGGGTGTGGCAGCCTGTTTTAAAGGAGATCTTAATTCAGACAAAACATATTTCCTGTCAAGTTTTTAAGTGCCTTCAAACAGGTTTACATTTTTAGAATTTGTGTAATTACAAGGCTGCTGGGATTCTTCGACCCAGCCAAGCATAGTGACCTCAGGTAAAATGCATTACCATAGTGATTACTCAGTAAGCAGTTCAAGGCAAAAATCACACAATTTCTTAAATGGAAATCAAATTACTGGGCAGGGGCAAGGGCCTGTTCGCTCAATTTGCTCGTCTTGCTCTTGTAATCTCTTCATGTTCCCCTTTTTCCCTCTTAATCGCCGTGAGACTGCCAGCTGCTAACAGGATGCTGTATCTAAATCTCAACAGGGAACAAATTGGCAGATTGAACCTTTTAAATGAAATTTAAATTACTTTAAATCAGTGTAAACGTGTTGATGCATGTCTATTTCTTTTTACAAACTATTATGTGTTCAAGTTCATTCCTTCCCAGATTTTTTCACAGAGATGGAGTTGGCATATCAACACTTACTGAATGGCAGCTGATTGATTGAAAAACAAGGGAGCGAGAGAGCGAAACACTGGATTCTCTGTTTCCACTGCAACTCCCTCGCTCCACTCCTCCTTTCAACATGGCACCTCTTTACATCTCACCATGGCAACTAGAGAGTGCGTGTGTGTGTGTGTGTGTGTGTGTGTGTGTGTGTGTGTGTGTGTGTGTGTGTGTGTGTGTGTGTGTGTGTGTGTGTGTGTGTGTGTGTGTGTGTGTGTGTGTGTGTGTGTGTTTGAGGAGGATCTCAGGGTTCCTCTGCCACCACTAGTCTTCGTGACTCAAGGCACGTTCAGATGGTTTTAGTATTAGCTCTGAATGGAAGTGCCAGACACTGAACACAGTGATCTCATTGGACACAGTGATTTGAGGGAGGCAGTGGAGGAGAAGCCATCCAGCCAAGTATTTTGTCAGTAGAAAAGTGCAAATGGGTCCTTGGAATTCAGTAAACTGTGGGAACATTAACTCAAGTGCAGGAAAACATTTCCCAAAACTGATCAACACCACTTTCTTTCTTTCTTTCTTTCTTTCTTTCTTTCTTTCTTTCTTTCTTTCTTTCTTTCTTTCTTTCTTTCTTTCTTTCTTTCTTTCTTTCTTTCTTTCTTGTCACTTTAATTATTTTAAACTGTGGGAAATGCACCTATTTGCTTTTTTTGCTGCAACTTACATCCAAAAATTCTTCCTACTCCTATGTTCGAATGCTAAATGTAAATCTACTGCATGCAGCTTAAGCATTGCTTAGCTTAGCAAAACAATTGGGAACAGATGGATTCTCTGTCCAAAGGTAACAAAATCCTCATAACCAGCACATCTAAAGCCCAGAAATTTCCTTTAGAGGTGCTCATATGTTGATTTGTTTCCTTTGGACTGAGCAAGGTAACCCATTTATGTCCAGTCACATCACAGAAAGGTCTATATTTTGGAAATGCAACTTTCTTTTAAAGATAGATCGCAAATTATTACGGCTTTTACTGTAAAAATGCTACTAGCTACCATTTAGCATAGCTAAACAGAAACATTTGAAACACTTGGTTGCTCTGCCAGAAGTTACCAAAACCCTCTTTCTGAAATTGATACCACTTTTAATATATGTGTGCTTACTATATGCCTGCAGCCAATTAGCTCCACTGCAAAAAAAATGCAAACAGCTTTATCAGATCTGTTCAGAGGTTAATGAAAGAAACCCTCTGACCAGCACCTCTAAAGATCAGAGATCTTCTTAAGAGTTTGTGTACTAAGCTAAGCTAACAAACTGCTAGCTCTATCTTGATAATAAGCATATCGTGGTATCAATCTTCACGTGCGTCATCAAGAAAATGAATACATGTCTTTTCCAAATGTATTCAAAAGTGTCATTAATCTATTTTTTTAAATCTGTCAGCATCCAACTCCTGATGGAAGCCAAACCTCTGGTGTTGACATGACAAATGAAGAGAATGTGAAAGTGCAAAATTATGCAGTTCCTCGAGTGTTCACTTGAGACTGGCTACAGCGCCATTCTAAAATGTCTTTTTTTTACAGGAGAAATAAGCATGTTTAGAGCCTGGTTCAAAAGATGAATTTCATCTGAATAGTTTGTCCACACACTGTACGAGGGTTGATGTTTTTTTGCAACTCATCTGGTTTGATGATATCTGGGCTAAAGGGTATTCATAATAGTGGGCGTTGCTGATCTGACTGATGGGCAGGCACATTGTAGCTATTTGTCAGAGGACTTAAGGCCGGCCTCAGCTCCAGCTTTTTGCCTGTTACTAGGTTGACCGGAAGTAAGTTTGAGACGGCCTTTCCAACAAGGCAACCGCCATTGATGGGTTTTAAAAGTCTGCTTCAGAAACCAATGGGTAACTTCACTAAGACTATGTCCAGTGGTGTAGTGCAGGGTATACGCAGGTATACGGAGTATACCCACTTGTTTTTCAGTCTCCACTACACCACTGACTATGTCCATGTATTATAGAGTCTATATGGAAAAATCAGCCGTACAGGTCTAATTTTTATGGAAACTTTGGCATCTCCACTTGGTTCTAAAAGAGTTTGTTGGTTCTAAACAAAGTTTGACAGCAGAAAAGTGAGTTTGTAATGACTAGCTCATCAATCAGAAGTAAGGGCTCTCTTCTCTTCTCTCTATCTCTGCCACTGTGACTTTGTGCAGATTGCAAAGTACAGGAAAGTGTCTGACAAGTCAGCCTCCAACATATAGCTCTAAATCCTAATCTAATCCTCACCCGGTCTCGGTCAGTGGAGCACATTAGTCATTCACTCAACATGCCTAATCCTGCATCACCATGGTCTGATAACACAGCAGTCGTCAGCTCTTGTTCTGAGTTCATGATAATTAATCACTTAGCTTTTAACCAGGAACCACAGCAGAGGGTTTCTTTTCCGAGCTACTGTTTTCCACAAGGCAGCTCTTTTATGAAAACACAATTTTTTATAGTATTTTTTTTATTGTGTTGTGTTTGTTGGATTTAGCTGAATCTATGGCGAAGGACATGTTGACGTAACAGTAATCTTTGAGAAAACGAGCCTGTACAGCTTGAAGGCATCTCTGCAGAATACTATAGGGATCTGTTTAAATTATTCACATCTCATCCTTGGGCCACAGTGTTTATCAAACCAAACAGAGCTGGGACATGGGGATAATCTCCATTCCACAAAATATTATTGTGTGCACACACGCCTTTGTTAAACTTTTTTTTATCTACATTTGGACAAGATATCTGACAAAATCTCCTTGTGCTCTGTCATTGATAGATTGTTGATGATAAAATGATGTTACTGGAGGGATCCATAGATTTTTACGTATTAGTCTGTTTACCGATCATGGTGAATACTACAAAGCCCATGAAAACAGCTGATTGATACCTCCAGTAGCTTAAGAGGAGCATACACAGGTCAGCATTGATAAAATTGAGGATTGGAGATTTAATGTCACCATTACATGTAGGACTAGTTCTCTGTCAGTTGGAGTTATTTCAGCAGCCTTACGGTGACATTAATACTCTGAAAAGTAACGCCTCCATGGCGACTCCTCGGTGGTATTAAAATGACTGTTTTTCTCAAAATGTTAAACTCATTCTGACAAGACTTGGACTTGATTCTTTTAAAGCCTGTATTTTCTTATCTTTCTTTGTGCTTTCCTTTTTTATCATTAGGAATTATATATGAAGCACTGTTTAACTTTGTTAAAAAGGTGCTATACAAATACAGTTTATCATTTATAAATTAATATTATAAATGTTAAACATCTTATAGACACAATCCAGTTGAGTAAGGGGCTTCGACCCATGACTGGTATTAGATGTCAGGATATCTCAGCCTCTGGTTAAGAACATTAAAAGAAATATCACACACCATGGAGAGCTATTGTACTGAACATCAGCAGTGATCTGGTCATCAGTGACCACAGACATGTTGATATTTAGTACAAAAGCACAAACAGTGATATTGCTTTTAAACAGCAGTTTACTACATCTGATTTTTTTTGTTCATTTGATCATTCATTTTGCTAAACCAGGACAAGTAGTTTTACAATTTGACTGGAACTGGACTGTTGCAACACACAAAGCAACACCTACATTTCTTTGCTGTCTTGTGAATGTTTCCATGTTACCGCAGATCAGCTGCTTTGTAATTTGTATGTTTAAATCTGTATGTTTGGATTGATCATGTTACAGGTGAAATAACAGTCTTTTGACAGTTGCTTTGGGTGGCGTATATCATGACTAAGACAAAGACAGATTGCTTCAATGTTATTTTATGGTATTTAGAACACCTGAGAGGGACTAATTTGTACATATCCTAGTGTTGCTGTACACATCAGCTCTCATGGAATACCTCTTGTCCAATCAATTAACTTGGTTGGAACTAAAACTTGTATGAAAGTTGTTTTAAGTCTTGCATGTCCCCCAATTTTAATCGAAGTATGAAACACAATTGTTAGATTGGCTCTTTAATGCTTGTTTGTGTATGACTGACAGGGAGGCATTCGCTTGGCAGGCACCATCATCACCACAACCAATCATCTGTCAACAAGGGCGCCTTGAATACTGGGATGGTGCTCAGCGATGACTCAGCAGAAAGAGATCACCTGATCGGAGCAGGGCTCACGCTCGGGGCCACACTCCCACTCAGCTCCACTAAACGTCACCATTCTCAGAAACACACCTACTTAGACTTCATAGAAGAGGACACAACTGGGGGAGAAGAGCTCACAGCTGGAGGGGCGGGTCCAGACCAGCCGGGAAACCCAATGTCTGATGACGTCATCACCGTGGCGTTTCATAGCCCTACCCCGGATGTTGCTCCTCCTGATGGTGCTCTGGATTGGGCCAAAGTCCCAAAACCTCAAAAGCAAAAAAGTGGAGACCCTACTGCATGGACGCTTTCTGACTTTTATGACTACCTTTCCCCCGATGACGACCTCTCTGCGTTAGATCCAACCCCAGAACCTGAGCCCACCCCTTCACCCCCAGCTGACATGGAGGACGAGAACCCGCTCCTGTCTGGTGCTCCTGTTGTTTCTGAAAATGTGAGACCTAACGGGGGTCCTAAGGTAGAAAGCAAACCCTCCTTACTGGCTACTCCAAGACCACGGCCGAACAGTGGTGATAGTGCAGGCTTTGGTAGTGCCATAGGGGCTGACGGCTGCAGACTTGGCTTTGTGCGCTCGGGGCCTGGGGTGTGCGTGCCTCAGTGTGACATTGAACCCAATTTCTGCTTTAATGGAGGAGTGTGCACTGTGGTGGCAGGAATGGGTGCCTTCTGCAGGTGAGAAAAACAAGAACACTTTCTGATTAATATGACATGACATTTCCTTTCCTTGGGTACATTGTAAGAAGCAGTGTTTTTTATTAAAGAAATAGGATTATCAGTTTTAGTAGCATGAGGATAAGTTCGGTATATGCATGTAAAGGGCAACAGGGGTGGTTTTGTGGAGTTCTAAGGCACTAAAACATTCCCCTTTTTAATTATCTTCCTGGGAGGATTTCCAATATGTTCCCTCCCTAACACAAAGGAAAAGATCTAGGACACTTCAGAGAAGCATACACACACTGAAAACATGTACACGCACAGAGACAGAGGGTTGGCTTAATGTGTCATGAGGGCTGGTCAAGATCACAGCAGGGTCGCCAAAGGATTAGCTCAGTTTTGGAAGCAGGGGGATGAAAGAGTATGTAGTCGATGTAGTCACTCATAGAAAGTACCAGGAAGATGACAATGCTATAAGGTCAGGGAGGGATTCACATCTAAATAAACACATACTCCCTGTGCACATACACACACATTCACAGATTCACACTCTCATGCACATGCACCGTGCCTTGATAGCACCATCTGTCCTATCCTGCAGCCTCGCTGTAAGCTTGGCGGTAAACTGTTGCTCGTGTCTTCATACCAACTGAGTAACAGGGTACACACACATACAAACATACATGCACGCTGAGTCATGCTGGCTCACTTAAAACTCACGCATGCATTTTCACAGAAAAAGGCAAGAATACGTAAAAGACACACACACATATACACGCACGTATCCTGATCCTTTGATCTCATTAAGAGCTGGGCTGCAGGCCGAATCCCTGCTTTGCGGCAGACCTCAGGACACATGTCATCTGCTCTAAGTAACATTGTACACCCTTTACTTTGGCTTACATGCTGTTGCTATAAATATGGTAAATACACTAGTGCAGAGTATTCACACTCATATTAAAGTGTGAATACGTGGCTTCTTTATATGGCTGGTGTGTTTTTCTGTTAACAAAAACAACAGCCTCAAAGTGTTGATCAAAAAGGCCAATGTTGTAACTTTTCCAGGTGCAACGTGCAGGACTACATCTGGAACAAAGGCACACGCTGCGACTGGATGGTGACAGAGTTTCAGGTGTTGTGTGTGGTGGTGGGAGTATCCTCCAGTGTGCTCATCCTCCTCTTTATGATCATCGTATTCTTTGCCAAGAGGCTGCACCGCCTCAAGAATGAGAACAAGCGCCTTCGCAAACGCAGGTGTGTGTGTGTGTGTGTGTGACGGTGTTCAAGAATGGACGGTGAAAGTGAAAAATATTTTTATAAGTTACACTACTGTGTGGGTGCTGAAGAGAGGGTGCTTCATTTGTGTCAGTCTGATTCCTGGAAGACTCTGCAACCTCATAAACGATAAGTCATATTCAATGCAAGTGATTTTTAGAGCAGAGAAACGGCAAAAGACAGGGAGAGAGGGGAGCCTAATGGGGATGTGGAACAAGCAGTGAACAGCGGGAAAAATCTTTTTAATCAAATCCAATTTGATTTCTCCTCGCAAGCCGAAAACTGGTCTTTAGAGATGATCTAATTCCCTTTAGTTTCCATTGAATTATTAAAGTTCTTAGACTGTGATGAAATATTATCTGTGTGATGTGTCTACCAGACCAAGTTTTCACACTGTAGATGGCAGCGTAGGAAAATTTGGGCCTAGAGTTATATTATAAATTCAATATGATAGAAAAAGATACGATATGGTGAGATGCCGTATAATACAGTTTGATATAATATGATACAATGAGATATGATGCAATATGATGTATATACCGAATCATATTATATGATAACTTAACACATCAGATACAATGTGTATGATATGATGTGGTACAATACAATTTATTGACCCTATAAGGACATTTATCTTCTTCAAAATACTCAACACAATTGGCTGTTTCCACAGTACTACCAATCAAGAATACAATTAAAAAGATCAAAAATTAATATGTGAACAAGCACATGCCTACCTACAGACATTTTTAGGTATTATTGCATATCTCACAAAGTAGATACAATAGCAGAGACTGCTTGAACCAAACACATTTATGACGCATCTTTTCTTCTTTGCCCTCTTGCAGTAAATTTCGCCCACAGAGTAGCGAGCCACAGACGGACGGCCTCTCAGTTTCTACAACAGCCGACGGCTCACAGCCAAACGTAAGGAAACTGTGCGATACCCCTCCGCCTGCTCCTCAAGCTCACACACACAACTTGGCATACTATGACAACATTATATGTCAGGTACGCCCCAACTCTCCTCATGTTTTATTGTCCTTTTCTCCTCCAGTTCGTCTCTTTTCGTCTTACTCTTCCTGTCGCCTCACTTGCATGCAAAACTTGTCTTTTTTAACCAAAACCTTTTTTTCCTGTTTGTTCGTGATAGCCTCTCCTTTGTTTTCTTACTCAGTCAGTTTAGAAAGTGATTTTTATTTTTTATTTTTTTTTATCAACTTTTTTATGCACACATCTTACTCACCATGGTTCCCTACTATATAACTCCTCACAAGCTTTCCCCCTAAAGTTGTGAATGTACAGTATGTGTGTGTTTAATGCTTTTCAAACACATGGATCTCTTCAGAGGCCGTCAACAACCGGCTATACCTGGGAGTATAAACCCAAAAACCCTTATAACAACTTCCAGGTATGTAAAGTGGAAATGCTCACACCATCTGCAGCAGTTTCCCTTCCTGGCTTTGCTTTAAATCTATCTACTGTGCAACCACTAGTCGCCAGATTTTGGCTCCCCTCCCCTCACTAACAAATCCTCCTCCTTTATCTGATCATGTATCAACTGTTTTTCGACTTTTTCTGTGGGTGAAATAATCAATCACTTCCTGCAGGGCTTCCTGTAGCCAGTTGTTCCACATTAGCTGTCTCTCACCTGTGCCTCTGCAGCTTCCTGAAAAACTAAATAAGGAACCTGGCCTCCCTTTTGTTTTTTTACTGCTTGCTCTGTTCTTGTGCCAGTGAAATTCAGACAGCCATTTTAGGGTCCCTGTGAAGCAGGTCTTCCATTTTCTACCCTCCTGCAGGTTGTGCATGTAATGCTTCTACAAAGTGACTCTCATTCAGCATTCAGTAGGAGCATGTGTGTGTTTGCCAGTGTGTCCTTGAATATAAATGTGTATGCATTATTTTTTATCTATGTCTGTTGTTGTTGGTGAGGCTGATTCATGTGTGCCCCTGTTTTGTATTCATCATCCGTACTCGCCTACTGGGTTATTAAGCCAACATATAGTGGTACTGATGCCTGGTTTAAATTCTAATCTCAATAAATACTGGGATATCTTGTTATTAGCGTCAGATGTTAACAGAGATTAACAACATAGTCCATCTATAATAAGCCCTTTTTTGCTCCTGGGACTGTTTTTTGATTTTGTTGTCCCATATTTGAAAGGGTGCTAAGCAAGTGTTGTCCATGAGTAGCCAGTGTGACAGATCAATTGTGCCCTACTTCCTGCCTGCTGTGCCTATGACCTTCACGTGTCTGTGAAAGCCAGTCGATCAATGGGCTGAAAACATGCACATATTCACAGACACGATAGTTTAATAGTCACACAAACAGCTCTCTCAGTGATGCTTGCATTCATTTCCTACATTCAACACACATGCACTTAGCAAACAGTCACACATTCTTATGGATTTTTAAAGTATTCGTTTTCATTCCATCACCAGGGCTAAATCAAGTGGACACATTATGACTTATCTTTCTGCTCCCAGAGCGCTGTTGGCATTTTGTTGCAGTAGTTTTTGGATGAGTGACACTGACTTCTGGATACTCTAAATGTCAGGTCAAGAGGCTAAAAAGCCCCTGCAGACACATGGTCAGCAAGCATTCTTAAATGTCAGAGGTCCGATAAGTATTTTCTTAAATGCCGATGCATGATTACTTGATAAGATAAATGTCCAAGCACACAGGTCCAGTATGAGCCATGCAGTGACCCCTATTGGTGTAAATTGAAAGATGTCATTTTTAGCTTTGAGGGAAATTTTCATAATGTAAAGTTGTTTTTGGTTTTAATTGCAACAGAATGGAAAGGAAGTTATAAGTCTTCAAGGTACCCTGAACACATGCCTTGTTTTTTCTAGACCAACTCATGCAGAAAAGCATTGAAAGTCTGCACAGATATGCACAAACACCCAAGTATACTAACATGATTAACTGATGTAAATTAGGGTTGCAGAACATCTACGTATAAGTGTGACCTTTCTGTCCTGTGTGCATGTATAGAAATGTGTTTGTATGGGTACCATAAGTGCAAGGCAAGTATAACAGGTCACAAAACTTTCCCCCTACAGGATGATCCTCAGAAGCAGGTGGACCCCACAAAGTCCCCACAAGCCAAGGAAGAGGGCTCCATGAACATCCTCAACTCTCATTCCCCCAAACACGAGAACAACCGCCCCACCTCTGTTGCCCACACTCCCAACAACACAGAGGAGAACGCTGAGGTAAACATGGTCCAGAACAACCTGGTATAATATGACCAGCTGGAAAAGTGTGCAGTGGTGGAGACCAAAAATATATAGAACGCACACACTAATAAGAACAAATCATGATAGGCTAACATTGTTTACACCTTGTACATTGTGGATTTTAAACAGTCCAATCAGGCCCTGAAGTCAAAATTAAGCACAATATGAATTCAAAGACACAACTTGAAGAGCACAATAGTCCTGTTTACAAGGCCGCCATGCAAACGCTGATCATATAGTGGCGACGCTGCCTCCTTTCCTTCCTCCACCCGCCTCTAACGCTGGACTAAAACCTCTGGCTTGGACAAACTAATGACTGACTCTCCTCTCTACTGATGCCCTGCCTTGTTCTTGCAAATGAGCTCTTGCTCCTTCATTGTTTTCTTTCTTCCCCCCCCCCCCAAAAAAAAAAAACCCTCTCCCTCTTCACCTCTGCCTGCCCCGCCTTAATGTCTCTCCTTCTGCTCGCATGCATTGGTGTTATGAACAAAACGTGTCTGAAAATTTGCAAAAGACGTAAGTGAAAATCAAGTGAATCTGTATTTGAGAATTATTCATGTTTGCTAATAAGTGGATATGTCTAGATTACATGAGGTCAAAGTATTTGCTTGGAGTTGATATTTGAATCTATATAAATATATAACACATGCTGTGTCTTGGTTTTAAATGTGATTTATAATACTTTAATGTACTTGAGGTTCTTTTGTACTTTTTTTGGTATACATGGAGGATTATAGTTCACAGTTGTTGGAATAAATCTTTTTAATTTTATCCAGCTTGTCCCTGTGTGTTGCTATGAGCTCTACTTTCCCTCCAGTCTCTCTCTTTCTCTCTCTCTCTCTCTCTCTCTCTCGTCCCCTCCCTCTCTCTTTTACTTGCTCTCTTTCTCGCTTGCTCTCTGTCTCTGCATGTCTGCTCATGATGAAGCCAACTACTGCCCAACCGCTCCCATGCTAATAATAACAGAATGCACGGCTGACCCTGCTTTTGTGCTACAGTAGGCTGCTCACAGATTAGACCACACAAACAATAGTGTGTGGGCCAATCCAGTACCATGGACAGCTCTTCAAAATGAACTGAACTCCCACTAGAGTAACAGTGTTTTAATTAAAACTAAAACTCATCTACCCTTGAGTTTCAATCGAGAGGAAACAGAAATATTGAAATCTATTTATAGCTTTAATTATTGTAATCCTGTCTTTATTTTTCTACAAGAGAATATATTTTTTACTATAACACTCAACATGTGTTACTTATGGCCCCTGATCATTTCAGTTCAAACTCACAACAGATTCCATCAGTTATCTCTTGAATATTTCAGCTATTTATAAAATATCGTAGGTAACTTATATTAAAATAAATAAAAATCAAATTTCTTCCATCGGTTGCACCACCTAGAAAGGACAAACCAAACAGAGCTCACCTTCAGGCTTGTACAATGAGAGCGTCGGGAAGCAAGGTTGCAACCTCACCACTAAATGCCCCTTAATCCTGCACACTGGTCCTTAAAGATATTGTGTTAGAAATATGGCCAACTTCATCTATGTTTTGTTTACTTTAATTTCACTATTCTTTCCTCTGTGACTGTCCCTACATTGTTGCCTCCTTATCCACTTACCATATTCCCATATCAGGATGGAGTCACTATTGGTCTGGAAGTGCTCCTCCCTAAAGACGCCAAGCTCCATCCGGAGATGAGGCAGCCCCTTCAGTATGATGTCTTCCTCTACAAGGTCCCCAGCAATGGAGAATCCGCCTCCTCTCTAAGCCAAACCCCTCCGGCTCACACCGTCGACTCCTACTCCTCTCACCCCATGCCCAGGTCACCCAAATCACCCAAGACACCAAAGTCACCAAGGGTGCCAAAGTCACCCAGACACAGCAAGGAACAACCACACAGTGCCTGCCTTCACCCCTCACCAAGTTGCCACCCATCACCCAGTAGTCACACTGAGCCTGCCTTCTTTTCCTCCCCCACCTGCCATCCGTCCCACCACCACTCCCCCTCGCAGCACAAAAGCATGCCCACCTCTTTCTCCTCCTCGCCTCTTTTACGGAGGCCCAGAGGTAGGTCACAGGGTCCTGATTCAGAGCATGACGAGACAGGGAAAAAAATTGCACACATTCGTCCTTCCCCTTCCTCGCCTCACCTCACCCAGCCTCCACCATCACCATCCAAGGGGAAGTACAGCCCAGCCAGCACCCGGTCCCTGCCACCGCTCTCCTGACCAGGCCTTCACCCAACCACACATCCACACAAACATCAGTCATAATCTAATCAATCAAGCGATCATGGCTCTAACTCTTGTATTAGTGGTTTATAGGTCATATATCCATCCTCCCTACATTTATGCTTTCAAGATGAGCATGTCAACTTGCCTTGGTCCATGGAGCCAGAAAAGTACAACTGGAACAACTTTAAACAACAACATCTCAAACACAGACAGGGATGCACCGAAACACCCACATAAAGTGCTGTATAGTCATACATATTTACACATGTAAATAACAACTTCTCAATGCTCAGGTTTCTGTTCAAAAAAGCACACATTAAACCTCTAGCCGACATAAGAACACGCTCTTCTAGCATGGTGCCAATGTCAGTGACCGCTGAAGATGTAGGCTAGTTCATAAAGATTTGATAGAGGTTTACCACATTAGCCTTAGTGTTATCATTGGTTTGTGTAAATGTTTTGCTATAAAGTTTTTAAGATTTTGTCATGTTTCCACAGGCTTTTTTTGTACGTTTTTTCATGTTTCTAATCCTTAATAAATAGATAAGACATTCAAGTGTGGGCGTTGTGCTTTCAAGATGAACAGACAATATACGCACAAACTAAGACCTTTATAGACTCAGTAAGCATAAGAGAAGAACATATTTTCCAGTCTTGTTGCCAAATTACATGTTGAATAAATATAATGGACTCTGCTGCCCCCTTGTGGGCACAGCAAACACTACAGTGAAGAGCAAAACCAATCTTAAGGCGTCAAAAGACACAGTAGTTAAATAAAACTAACAAACACAAACTGCTAAAGGCTAATTATGAGACCTTTGTATCTCTTATAGTCTGATTTTTTTTATCTATAGAAGGCTACCAACCACAGCAGTGTGTTAATCATGTACATCTACATATTTCTGCATTTACTGTAGCCTCCTGGGAATTTTCAAAACATCCCGCATTACTAGCCTTTCAGTTCAGAATATTCATTTGGTCAACAATCAGTTTCAGTTTCTCAGCAATATGTAACTAAAGTTTGCAAACATTCGCTACCTTAAGTTAAACTAAAAGCTATAGGACCTAGTTTAGCAGCTAAAAAGAAGAAAAAAAGAGCAGGTTTTTTGTGAAATATCAGGAAACTTTTGTTCCCCTCTCAGCCTCTGAGGAGGTGTGTTGGTGTCCTTGTTTAAATGACAACTGAGTGGCAGATTGAGCCATACTATATTACTCTACAGCAGAGGAACAAAAATACTAGCTACACAAATTTGACACTACAAGTACGATCGTGTAGCTTTAGTGTTGAGGAGTAAGAACCACCAAAGCAAATCTATCTAGGTGTAAAGGTGTGTATGACACATAGTGGTCAATTGCCAACATATAAAACTATGGGAATCATTTAGCAAAAGATTAGCCTGAATTGGTAAGCTAGGCCTTTATTTCTAAAATGTTGGCCATGAGGCAAAGTGAGCCAGATGCTGTGAGGTAAATTGAACCAGTGGGTCAACCATATTTCTCTTCAGCGTTGATAGATGGAACATAGAGAGGTTTTTTTTTTTAGAAGTTTTATCATAAAAATGAGTAAGGTCTTTTACCTGCTTTTTGTAAATTGTCTTGAGCTTAAATTTGTTATGAATTGACGATATTCAAATAAAGACTGATTGATTAAAGATTATAATTTTATAATCTAGGCACTTTCGTTATATTTGGACCGTTCTTTATTATGTGAGGAATCGTACCTCCATCCTCTCTGGTGTTCAATGTTTTTCTCTGGAAGTATAGAGGACACTTTACTTCTTTGGGCATTTCAAATTAAACATCCAGCATGATTCCCACAAGGTGACCTCCTCTACGTTGGTTTCGAGCTTTAGGCTATAGTGGCTCAGCTTTGGTTCTCTGCCTTTTTTCCTGGTTTAAAAGCAACTTATCTTTCCACATGGATCAGGTGAAGGTGAGTTTTGTCCTTTGTGTTTTTCTCAATTATATGACATAGCCCATGTTGGCATGCAACGAGTAATTGCAAGGTTTTCAAAGTGGAGTGTGTTTGTATTTCTCAGTGCCTCTCAGAGCCTCTACAGAGCTCTCCTGTGCTGCTCCCTCTGTAAGCTGCCTGCAGTTTGTCCTCTATGTGTCCTTAGTTGTCAGTGTTTATAAGCTGTTGAGCATCAATAAATGCCCCAGCACTTTTCTGCAAGTACACAAGAGCTCAATAGTCTAAAATAAGTTTTCCTCTGAAGTTACCCTGAAACCAAAATACATTTAATTTGAAATATGATGAACTATTTTCTAGTGGATGCATGATAATGCTTATAAACAATCAAATCAAATGACAAAAAATGTGTAAGCAATTTCTTTAAAAAAAAACAGTACAGCGAGGCTGTGGCTCAGTGGTAGAGTCAGTCGTCTCTCAAACGGAAGGTCAGGGGTTTGATCCCCAGCTCCTGCAGCCACATTCGTTCTGTTCTTTTGCAAGACCCCAAGTTGCTCCCGCTGCTTCATCCGTGGTGTATGAATGTGTATGAATGGGATTAGTTACTTCTGATGGTCACTTTCCATAGCAGCCTCTGCCATCAGTGTGAGAATGGATGTGAATGGGCAGGTGTGACCTTCAGTGCAAAAAGTGAAAAGATTTGGCGCTATATAAAGAAAATGGATTTATTGAATTAATGTTTATGCTACTGGAAACACACATCTATAGGGTCTGTAGGCATCCTGGCCCACTTTTTAAGTCATGACTTAACATAAAGTCAATAACTTAATAAATGCAAACGTAGCGAAATGAAAAAGCAGCTGTTTCTTTTGGAATAAGAATCAGTGCTGTGGTGCAAATCACTGGTGGTTTAACTTTTCAACTCGCTGTACAGTAGAAGTAGTGTCTGAGTACACCTTGTCATCACAGTTGGGCGTTGTTAATGAAGAAACAAGTATGGGCATGCAGGTTTTTATGCCCAAAACGAGCCCTACTTAACTGCATGTTCAACAAGAAAACATAGACTCAAAGTTGTGTTTTTATATAACAGGCAACACATACCACTGTGTGTGTCACTTTACAAGAGATAACAAAGCACCATTATTAAACGACCTGGGATTAGAACGTGTTGGAGATTTTAAAAAAGTGTGAGAGAAAGACGGAAGCTATTCTTCATTTTCTTAGACAGTTTTGTGCACAAAAAAAGTATTTTTAAATATTTCTTTATTGTCTCCTCAATGCTCCCCCACTACCTTCTTTTGACTATATATGTCACGTTCAGCTGTTACCTCATTGTTTGTGTTTTTAAAGGTCAGTAGCAGCCAAGATCAAAGTCAAAATAGCTGAATTGTAATTTGGTGTTTGTTAATGTGTAAACAGTCCTGATGAACAAGGCTACCTTGAAATAACCTCTTTCTGACTTGGTCTGTCAATGTAAGCTGGAAAATATATTTAGGCTACTACACAGGTGAGAGTCTCCACAAAAAAATGTAGAAGTAAAAAAAAACATTCATTACTTGAAGGTGTTTTTATCGAATTTAGTTAATAAAACACAACATTTTCTTTTCTCTTCCCACTTCTCTCTTTTTCTGTGTGTGTGTGTGTGTGTGTGTGTGTGTGTGTGTGTGTGTGTGTGTGTGTGTGTGTGTGTGTGTGTGTGTGTGTGTGTGTGTGTGTGTGTCTGTGTGTGTGTGTGTCTGTGTGTGTCTGTGTAGCTCCTGTGTGAACCACTGAGCGGCAGCGTTGCCCCACAGTCCTGCTTGCGTAGCTACTGTAGATCCAGATAAGATCCTCTGGCACTTTGAAACTGCTGATCTGCATCTTCATTAACATTCACTGTGTGTCGACTGAGGGAGTGTGTGCTGATTCAATATGATGCTGTGATAATTGATGTTGTTATCATGAAGATCTCACATGATCTCACTCTTTTTTAAAACCTTTGAGGGGAGGAGATGTGAGCTGAGACAGTAGACACAAGTGTGTGTGTGGGCTGAATGAATAGTGACCTGCAGGTAAAGCTTTGTTGGGTGGACGAGATGATTAGTCTGCATACTGTACATGCATGTGTGTGTTTGTATGTGTGTCGTGGATTATTGACCAGCATTGTGTGTTGTCAGCTTCATTACTGCCTCTTTAAATGCTCTAAAGTATTTTTGCTGACCCAAAACAGATGTAATTTTCTCTCACTCGTTCCCACTCTGCCCTTCCTTCTGTCTGCAACACACACGCACACTCACAGGTCTCCTGAGAAGCCTACACAGCAGATGAAGGTTTTTATAATTAGTTGAATACCCACACACTGCAGTGAGCTGGCTGTATTTTCACACCAAACTTATTCTAATTTTTAATCATTTCTGACAAAGCTTTGATTCTTTACTCTTTTGATCTGTTTGTTTACTTGTGACAACAAAGAAAAGGTCCAAACGAATCTAAAATACGGTCCACAGACTCTGATAGAGTTCATCTTTTGTTCATAGTCAGTAAATCCTTCAAGTCGTCATTTGTGTGCATGCTTTTCACGTTTTAAAATGGTTATTTTTAACGTATTTAACTCTCAACAATGTTAAGAGGCCCCCCTGCTTACTGTCTGTCTCCTGGTCTCTTTGTGTTGTTGCTGTTGTGTGCGCTCCTCTCTGTGAGTCTAAATGGCTTTCAATTCAGGAGTGAGAAATGTCATCACTTTTATGTGCGGGTGTGTGTTAGAGAAGAGAGTGTGCACTTTTTGGGAAACTGCATCATAAAGGGTCACTACACCCAAATAGAATAAAGAGAGATATCTTACTATTTGTCAAGGTGTCCAGCCATGCATGTTGTTTGGACTTTATTTCTCTGGGATTTGTTCAATTGTCATGCTTTGATACTTTTGAGTAACAGTTAAACAATTCTATTTTTTTTTTACTTTGTATTGGGGTTGGACAGCACTGTTAGACACTATGTTTGTGTATCTGCGTATTTTTCAAGTATAGGTGATTGGTTTCCCAATCTTGGATCTGATGGGGGGCTTTGTCCAAATTAGATTTGCACATAATTTACTAAATTCATCATGGCACACTGGAATGAACAACTCTTTGTAGGCCTAGTCTGCTGGAATTTATCAATGAATACAAATAAAACTGATATAGATTTCTGACAGCAATGTCACTTTTTCTCTCCATCTGAGTCCGGGGAGGCGACCACTTTTCTAAGGTACAAGTAGGGTCGGCTCCCAGGGAAAAAGGTTGGGACCCACTTATTAAGATGAACTGAAATTAACTTCTATCAAAGTCAACAAATCCAAAAAAAGGCATCAAATCAGCCCATTTTTCCTACTTAAAAGTACTTCATATGTAGCCAATCTTGAAGAACATTATTCACATGTGGAAGAGGGCTTTTTTGTAAAACGTATTTAGATTAAAAACACATCAATGAGCCATTCTGTTGCAATGGCCTACATGTCCCTTTGTTAAGATAGATATGTTTATTTAGTGTCAATCCTCTAAATAATTAACACACAAAATGTGTATTAATTAATCCTCAGCAAAAATAGTCTTTTACAAGAGCGCAATTTACTCCTGGGGTCAGACTTGCCAAAGAATATATTAACCGAGAATTAAAGTATTAACAGACAATACTGGGCTTAATGGTTTTAATGTTTCATAGACGCCTTTGTGAAATAAATTCTAAAAATATATGAGAATGTCTAAAATGTCCTAATTCACTTGAGGCTGTTCTGTATGCAATTTTTTTTTTTGACTGTTTAAAGAAATACTTTTTTATTGCTTCTGTCCATGTTAAATGTGTGTAGATAAAAGCATGTGGGCGTGTGGTGGGTGTTAATCTGTTAAAGGAAACGCACACCTGTTTTTAGTTGTACAATTTGCAATTAAAGCATCCTTTTTTTACGCTATCTGAATAAATAATCCATGTTTAAAATAAAGGCATACACAATTCTTCATTACCCCGAAAACACACACAGATAAGGTCACAGATTAACCTGCTTCCTGTGTGTCGAAGGTGAAACAGGAAGAATTAACTCCTTTAAAAATCATGCCTCACTTATCCCCTCAGCCTCCTCTCCTCCACCTCTCGTCTTGCTCTCTTTTAGCTGTTGTCATATGGTTTATCATCTGCAGTAGTGTCACTCTCTCCATCTCTCTCTCTCTCTTTATCCCCCACCGGCAGCCTCCTCCCTCGGCTTCCATATTGATTCACTCGATATCCCGTGGTCACATTCTTGTGGCGAAGGTTTCCGGCTGAAAACCGCTGACATTTACCTCTCAGTCGCAACATTTAGCTTGTTTAAACCCCTTAAAATAACGTGTGCATTTACAGTACATGCTGTAATGAATTTAAAGGATGATTGCAAACATTTTGAACATCTAACAACATTATGAAAAACGTTATGTGGTGATAATGTGAGTCAAAGGTTAAAGATTTCAGGAGATCTTTTTTTTCCCATAACTAACCTTTAAACATTTTTTTCTAGCTCTACTTACCCATTCATCCACAGGTCCTTGTTATAACTGCAAAGTCTTGGATCCAATGCGGGCTTCAACAGAGGGGTAAGAGAAAAGAAATACAAAAGTAAAGCTACTGAGAATGACTTCCTTTGTTAGGTCAAATAAGTAAGAGCCACTTTCATTTACACACATGCACACACTCTGAACATATCTGAGGGCAGGATAGGAACACCTGTGGAGAGGAAGGTGGGGACCCAAAGGCTGCACCCTGCTCTCACCCAGTGGTTGCTGGAAGGAAGGAACCCAAATTTACCAAAGCGTGTGGGAGGCATCACACACACCACACAGACACACACACACATATACACACACTCTCATGAGACGCAGGTGTGCACAATTGGGAGGGGCTCAACACAGCAGGATCACCGGCAGTGAGGCTTAGAGGGATGAGCAGAGATAGAAGTGCTTGTGAAATTACCAGCTGAGGTATTTTTTTCTTTTCACATTAAGTCCTGGAAATAAAAACTTTCAGAGGGTTTATATTCTAACCAAACTATTAAATGTTATATTAAATAATGCATAGAATTTCAATGCTCATATTGCATCGTAAAGAAATTGGTCCTTAGGTTAAAGGGAAGCAATAATAGAAAATGCAATAGTATAGTATAGTAAACTATAAACACAACATATATCGATAAATATGAGTACGATTAATATAAGTAACTGGAGAACACTTTGCAAA
Source organism: Tautogolabrus adspersus (assembly GCA_020745685.1). Taxonomy (NCBI): domain Eukaryota; kingdom Metazoa; phylum Chordata; class Actinopteri; order Labriformes; family Labridae; genus Tautogolabrus; species Tautogolabrus adspersus. The sequence goes on from CM036550.1 coordinate 14,878,217, forward strand.
GTTGCCTTACTTGCACGAGCTGGAAAGTTACAAAAGCAGCATGAAAACAGAAAGAAGCATTGATTTGAAAATTCTGTGCAGGCAGCCTCAGTGATGTCGTAATTAATTTAATAAAAAGATAAGTTCATCATTTCATATTTTGAGTCACTTGTGCAACTTTTTCTTTAAAAACAAAAACAAAAAATGAAACCACCGATACAAAACATGATGATTCAGGGCCGGAGTTTTAGTCAGAACCAGTGACTCTATCATAAACCTCAGATATCACTCAGATGCCTCTATGAAAAATAATTTTATTCCTAGTGGTAATTGACTTTACAGCTCGTATAAACACTTAATTTATTTATAATATCATGGTCTGCTGATAGTGGAGTCAGTGTGAAATTGAATTAACATTCATTTCCCTCCTCTGTGCTCCCGTCACTGCAGACTTATGACTGTCTCTCTGACCGAGGAAGTTCATGTGTTCAAGAGCCAGCTGTCCCTCCAATAACACACTCAATAATTCATATTGTAAGGAACACACACACACACACACACACACACACACACACACACACACACACACACATGCTGATCTGTGTTTTGAGATGCAGGTCAGTTCAACACTTTAGATCTAAACTTGGCCAGGGAGAAGCTACGGAAGAGCTGACTGGTCTCAATGAAAGAATCTTTGCTTGCTAAGGAGGCAATAAAAGATATGTGTGCATGAGGTAGAGATAACGGGACTGAGTGTGTGTTTGTGTGTGTGTGTGTGTGTGTGTGTGTGTGTGTGTGTGTGTGTGTGTGTGTGTGTGTGTGTGTGTGTGTGTGTGTGTGTGTGTGTGTGTGTCCTCATTGCTAATGGAAATCAGATCTCTCATGTGTTGAGCCAGCAGAAGTGGAGCAGTAGATCCATCATGTCACACTGGGGTCAGACTCACAGGCCGACCTTCACACAGACACTTAAGAGTAATTTCTTCAAATCATTTAAATTGAGCCCCAACACTTGTCCAGCTCTTGAATCAAAGTGTGCAAATACATTAAGGGTTAGATATGGCACATGATAGACAACAGAACGATTGGTTGGGGTTCAAATTTGCTAACTTGAGTTGTTTTTCACAGAGTGTTGGCTTCAGTGTGCCGCCTTATGGAGGCTTGCGGAGGCATTTCCTTTTTAAATTGTTTCTGGCTCCCAGAGCTCAAAGACTCCTCTGCTGTTTTCATGAGTTCTGGGTCCAGTTGCTTCTCTAGTCTTGTCAAAGCAAGTCTTAAGTCAAGTCGTAGTCATTGACAGTAAAGTAGATTTAAAGAAAACAGGAAAAATTGCTATATTTCTCAGGGTAGTGATGGTCAACTAGCCTGAGTGCAAGACTTTTTTTTTTGGGTGGCAATCTTTATTCACTTACCCTTTTATAAAAAAACAAGTAAAAATGATGAACTTTTAGTCATTGTGTTTCTAATGTTATTTAAGCTCTTGTGAGGAGTTTTTACCTGGTTATGAAACTGAAAACCGAAATTATTTTTTGCTGCCTCTACATGACCTGAAAAAGCCATCATCATTGTCAGAGACAAGATTGATTATTTCTCCGCAGTTATTATTCGTGTCTTGAATTCCTGCTACTGGGTTGTTGTTAAATATTGTGACATTTATTTTGGGATATTTCATCTAAAAAGCGCTACTTCACTGTAATCTGGGACATCTCAGAAAGCCTCAAAGCAATTTCTTCAACATTTGCACAAACGTTACTGTGGCCTATTAAAGAATGTGTTGGCAATTCCCTCAGAATTTATAGAGTGTAGAGAGAAAAAAAGGACGAGGAGAGCAAACACTGAAAAATCTCCCATGTGAAAAATAACTTGGTAGAATATTCTCCCTTCATCAAGGAAACCCATAAGTCATAACAGAGGCTAATTGCAAAAACAGGATTTCAGTGCTTTAAAGTGATTTAAAGTCTACATCTCTGGTGTGCACTGTTTGCACTGCAGCAGCTTTTAAATGAGATTCATGAACATAAGTCTAAAGGTCAGGTAAAAACCATTGGCCTTTTTACCCTGTTAGAATTTGAAAGCACAGTGGTATTTATAACCAAGGGTTCAAAGACATAATTGTCACTGTAAAACCGTTATCACACTCTATAGATACTGCACAAGAATCCATCCCAATATTCAGACTCTCTGTGTGTTAATCAGGTCGTTACCTTATATAAAACAGACTAACCTACTGTCTTTAACCTCATGCAAACACACACACGGCCGGATTCAGTCTTCTCTTTATGCTCTGCTGCATTAACAGGCAGCGACCCCCCTCCCCTCTCCCCTCTCCCCTCTCCCCTCTCCTCTCGTCCACTCCCACAACAGCGTGATGATGTGCAGGCCCCACAGTGCAGGACTTTCAAACGATACCATTACCATTTCAAAGAACCTGCTGCCTTGTGGACCTACAAGCTGTGGCATGTTAAATTCAGTAGGACGTTGTTTGCCACAAAGCAGTATCATCACCTTACATCTTTTTTTTCCCCTAAACTGTATGCCATGCATTTGTGTGTTGCCTCAATTAAGGAAAAGGCATTGATGCTGTGTATGTGTGTGTGTGTGTGCTCAGTTGCTGCTGGGTATCCTGTGAGGCCTCACTGCCACTTGTCAGGGTTTCAAAACACAAGCCTTGTTGTTGCTGCTGTCAATTATGTGGCAGATATGGAGCAGAGACCGACAGAGAGAGAGAAGCCGAGAAACACACGGGCCTTTGAGGACACATTTAAACTATACAGGAGTCAAACACTTTAGAGGACATGATTCTCATTTGATAATTTAACGCAGGAGAATACACGGAGGGGTATTACAGAAGGGGTGGGGGGGATCTGTCACTAACAGCAACCTAGAAGCTTGAGGTTTTCTCATTTAAATAGTGCTGAACACACACTCACACGGACTTAAGCGCCCAGCGGTCCCTGCTGCAACATTAATGTCCTCATTTATCCTCTTATGCACAAATGTCAACCTTTGTCAGCCTTCTTTCCTGCCTCTTTTGCTCCCTCCTTTTACTCTTCTACCTCACCTTCACTTGCTCATCCCTCCCACCCTGCTTGTTACTCTTTCTTTGTATTTGCTTCCTTGCCTTCTTTTCCACCTCTAGCTGTCTGTATTCCCCTCACTCTTTCACTGTTTTCTGCAGCTTATTGTCACCAGCTCAACCCTCCTCCTATCCTGTGTCCTGCATAGATATTGCACATTTCTGCACACTATCTCCTCTCTTTGTCGTTGTTTGTCCATCTCTCTGCTTGGGGATCCTCTAGTGACATCATCACTCCTACAGTTACCATGGTTTCCAGGAAAAGGCACTGTAATAACTGTTTGGATCAAACAGAGAGGCTCGGCACTGTTTTATCTCTCACAGAAAAATAAATAAATAAAGGGGATCGGGATATTCAAAGCAATTACTCTTTATTACAGGATATAGACAGTTTTTGGAGTTTGGGTGAAAAGTTGAGGTGTGTGTGTGTGTGTGTGTGTGTGTATATGTGGTTAGGGCAGAGTTAATGATGGCTCTGTGTGAATGAATAAGTCGTCATCGTACAGGTCTTCATCAAGGTCGCCTTCCTCTTCGGTGAAGTATGTTGGAAAAGGAGGGTTGAGAAGGGTGGAGCTTCTGGTTGGTAATATTGAGTCTCTTACCTGCAACATATAAACACACACACTTAATGCAATAGCTGTGATTTAATGCATGTCTGTAGGTAGTACTGATACAATCAAGGGAAAGAAAGATTTATTTTATTTGCTAACAACTTTGGTGATAAATTATGAACCAAAAATACCAAAAAAAAAAGTAATTTAAAAACTTTTCAAATGGGAGGATTTGCTACCTTTCAATGTTTTATTTCATTCTTAATAGAATTTGTTTTTATTTGGACATTTGAAGAAAAACAAGCATTTCGGAAATGTCACCTTAGGCTGCGGGTAAAATGTTAATGTTATACAATCAGAACAATGTAATACCTCTCTTAACATGCCGAAAAACATTCATGCAACATTTTGTAGCATGCCATTCAAATCACCAAAGGAACCACTTCTAATGATTACAGTTGCAGCCCTAGCCCTGATTTTAACCATTCAAAATAGCTGTTCCTCATTTACATACAGGTATTCAGTGCTGCATACAGAACGATAAACAATGATGAACAACATTGTTAACCTGCATATGTGTCCTTAAGGGTAATAAAATCTAAAGTGGGTCACAGTGTGTGTTTGTGTGTATGGGACAACTGAGGTAGGAGAAATGCAATGCACATTTGTATTCATTAACGCCTGTCTGCAAAACAAATAATATGCTGTGTGTTACCAAGTGCGAACACAAACACACACTCGACGAGGCGAACAGAACATGCTGAGTATGGAGATGGATGCTGTGGATATTGCTAACATCATTGAGGCACGCATATTACACAAACAGATGCACACACACACTGCTGACCGAGCACAGTGACAATGAAGATAGATCACACCGTCTTGCATGTGTTACAGGTGCAAGGTCGCTCGTTTTTGTCAGAACACTTAGCATGCTGCGGTTGACCTCCGACTTCACTCTCACTTCAAGCGTGCGTGTGATTATTTATACCTTCAGTAAGCAGTTCCTGTGACCAGGGACGGAGCCGTTCACATACAGCACATTATACTTGGTATTGACCCTCCATACCTGCAAGAGAGAGGGGAAAGATGAGAGAATACTGAGCTGAAATTGCTGTCAAGGACAAACAAGTTTAAGAGTGTGCCTGTGTGTTCTTGAGAGAGAGTGTATGTGTGTTCTTGAGAGAGAGTGTGTGTGTGTTCTTGAGAGAGAGTGTGTGTGTGTGTGTGTGTGTGTGTGTGTGTGTGTACCTTCAGTCCGTAAGCTGTGATGAAGGTGTTTCCCATCATGCCAGGCATCTTCTTCCCTTTGAACACTTTGGCTGGATCCTGGACGCAGATGATGAACACCACACATGCTCACATTACTGGATTATGAGACGCCAACTGTTCATGTCTGGCATGGACAAGACTCTTACTCAGTATGCATTTCTTCTCATGTGTACGTGTGTGTCTTACCCCTCCAGGCCCGGAAGCTCCTGGCCTGCGGTGAGTTTTCGTTTGCCCGTGGGTGGCTGGCTGACCTTTGAAACCCCATCGCTTCATTACGCCTTGGAAACCCTTACCGATGCTACAAAAACACAGAAGTAAACATGTTTGCCTGCTTTTATTTTCAGTTTACCTTTGTTTGGCCTTGTAAGTTGGAGGATATGATTAGAAGCAGAAGTTTAGCACAGTTGGCAAATGAACTATCCTCAAAACATGATGCTGGAGCTGGGAAAGAACGAGAAGTAGGAGAGGAAGCCAAGAGGAGGGAACTTACGATTTGGCTGTGACGTCCACATATTGTCCAGGGCGGAAATGAGCTGCGTACAGAGGAGTGCCTGAACACAACAAAAACACAGTAACATCAAGAAATGTGTGCAAAACGTGTCTTGTTTGTCCACAGTTAAATATAGGAGTTGTAGGTAAGAATTTATCTAACCACTAGCGTAAAGATGAGTGCATACCAGGCTTGATGATTGCGTTGTCCGAAACTTTGAATGTGGTGACTTTCTGTTTTGGAGGCACGCCTGCATTCCTGAACATCTCCATATCCTCCTCAGACCTCTGTCAGTCAGAGTGAGGGGAAGAGAGGAACATGTCAGGCGGGAAATGAAGTGGTAAAACAAAAATGAGCAGTGAGAAGCAGTTGGACTTTGGCATTTCAAAATTAACTGAGGGCCTGTTATGACTGTAAGGGAGCCAAATGTGCAGGCGCACACACATTTGGCAGTGACATTTGCTTTTGCTGGGCTCTCTCTCGTCCCAGTCACTCTAAATTCACTCTCTCTCTCCCCCGTCTGTTGACTGAAAATCAGCCTGCCATAGCTCGACACTCTGACGAACGCTGCCTTTGACTGTGGAATGAAAAGGCTGCGTGAGAGTGATCCAAAAGCACTTTACAATCCACAAGTAAACCTTGACAAGCACCTATCAAAGCTTTATGAATAAATCACACCTTGATTTATTCATCATCCCGGTGCTCTGTTATTTATTTATTTTTTTTAAACAATGGATGTAAGACTGATGAGGACAAAGTCCCTCATATATATTCCCTTGTAAATAACTTCTGGGTGATGTTTTCTTGCTCAGCTGTAAAGCTTCAGGGTTAGCAGGAGAGCAACTGTAGCCTCCTTCACATTTCCGTGTCTTTTATAGAGTTTTGAGAAATAGTCTGAGGCAGTGATTCGAGTTTATTACAATCATAAAAAGATACTTTTGATATACGTGTCCTTTTCATTGTTAGCTATGAATGTTATTTATTTAGACACCAAAGATGAAATACACTGATGGTTAGTGCGCGAGTATAATTTCCTGCCTGTGGGTCTGTATTCATAAATGTCTTAGAACCGAGAGTTCTGATAGGAGCTCAAAGCTTCATGAGGAAATGAAAACCTCAGTTTTGTCTCCATAGATCTGTCACACTGATTTGATTTTTTTTTTTTTTTTGCCCGATTATAAAATGAAGCAAAATGAGCAAAACTGTGTACCAGGCTGACAAGTGTTCTGCAGGTTTTTAAAAGCATACCGACTTGTACGGTGAGATCTGATACTCTAACACTAGTCGTGTTTTGAACACTACTTTCAAATACTACTCGTAGTTTAATTAGTGCCTTTATAAGTCTGTCTAATCGCCCATTTGAAAACTAACTTATTTAACAAAAGCTACTATGCATTTTCTTTGTGTATTCTAAATCAGGATGATAAATGTAGTCACCCCTCAGCCTTGTAAAGGGCCTTGTAAAGCTGAAAACACTATGTGACTCACTGTTTTTAAGTTGAGTAATGTTTGTAATTACACAACGGGCAGGAAAAGAAATGGGCACACAGTAATTAAATGACCTTTAAGTGCCATGATAGCTGCAGTTTCTAAATACAGCTGCCCCATGACTCCAAACAAAAAGACTTCTTTTGTCATTCATAAACATTTAGAATGTGAAAAGCTCAACTATGGAGCTTCTGAAAGAAGAAATCAAACATTGTTGTAGCTCAATAGTGTGTACATTTAGTTTACCTTAGTTGATTTAAACAGGATCAGGAGTTTTGACAAGTTAAGTTAAATGAGGCTCAGAATGGAAAGTCAGTTCTCTGAACCACGATTTGCCGGTTGCTGAGCACGGCTCCATTATGAACCCAAAAAGTTGAAATGTATTTTTTCCTGCTCTATATAACAAATATCTCATCAGCTTTTCAAATGAAGCACAAGCCTTTTTTAAAGTTTCACACCAGCCTTCTTATTGTTGCTGAGAAATCTTGTATGACAACAGAGGAACATTTCTATTATCCACATACTCAATACAACTCTGTGCTGATTTTTCTGCACAGCTAACAGGGGCTGCACATTCAGATGATAGTTCATAAGGAGTCATACACTTGTTATCATGACATGAACAGCTTTTTTATATCTTACTTGAAATGGTGATACATTTTTCCCTCCGACCATGAGGGCAGCAGTGTGTCCATCATGTTCTTCTTTAGACAGATGCTTTAGGACATGGCAGTCCTGCACCTGAAGAGAGAAATCAGAAGCAGGATTAACAAAGTCTGTTTGGACTGAAAACATGTTTTCTACTAAACTACAACACAAACAATATGGAACTACGGTAGATATAAGCCCATGGTGTAAAACATTTAAATCAAGTTAACTTCCTTAACGTCACACTCTCTTCATTTCAGACAGAAGAAGAATGACATTTCAAGAAAATCTCCCAAAAGTCAAAATGTGTTTTAACAAAGCACCAATGACATTATTACTGCTCTAGAGTAGCTGCATTAAGAAGTACTTTCAGTTTCACTTCTGATGAAACATGTACAAGAATGCCAAAGTGGTGGGTGTACCATCACCTTGAGAATCTGATTGCAAATTTCTACCTTCCATCTGGCACTGACTGTTTCAGCTGAAAATAACAAAAAAAGACTAAATGTGCCAAAAGTGAGCGTGCTGGTGAGGACAGAACTTCTTCTTAAATTACTGGACTTTTTTAAATACTGTAAATAAAGGAGTAAAATACATTTTAATTGGTACCATTAGTACCACTGATAACAGTGTAGCTTATCTTCGTGTTACTATATCATCAATGTCGGCATAATAGGCATGGAGCTCAGCGTATGCAAAAGCAGGAAGACTGGTTATATATTCTCTCACACATTTATTCAACCTACGCCATGTCCCTGCTATGGTGATCAGCTGATTTGGGGCATTTACTCGCAATAATCCAACCCGAACCCCAATCATCCTCCCGCGGTCAAATGTTAAAACCTGTTCTCTCTCTTCCACAGTCAGTTTGTCATTTCAGTGCTATAGCTGCGACCCTCCTCCGCCCAGTCACCTCCATTCCAGCTCAGCAGAGTTCAGATACAGCCTCAGAAACCCGCTCCTCATCACATCCTGCATTCTTCCCCCACCACCAGTGTCTAGACTCCATAGGGGGGGTAATCCTATCCTGCTGTCTGCCTCATTACCCCTCCGAGTACATGAAGTCGTCATGATGGAGTCTAATCCCCAGAGACTTTGCACATTTATTTCCTATATTGTTAGATAAATAATTGTTCATTCTTAATGAAGTCTCTCCTGATTGAACTAATGTTAGATTCTTTTAAACATTTGCAAAGTATAATGAATTATTTCATCATCTGGCCACTTTGGTAGCGCTTACATTGATGTTACTGTTATTCATGTTAACCTGACTGTAAACTACATTGTTTACAGTGCACCACGGACACTGATGGTCTTACTCTCCATATCGTATTTTTGGCTAAGCAATTTCTTAGTTAGCTGTTCTATAGTAGTCCACTAATAAATGATTGTTTCTCTAATGCCCACATCAATGACTTAGTAGTTTCTTATCAATACATCTCTTCTATCAGCCAGGAGCACTTGGCATGCCAGGGGCTTTTGTCACACGAGGGGCTTCTGCTCTAGGGCTGCAGATGGGTAATATTAAAGAGATTGGTGATGTTCTTATAATTTCAACTCAAAACAGTTGTCACGTAAATATCTTGTTCACACCTTGATGTTAAGTTTGCTGAATTTGAGATGCATGTTAAAGCCCTGCACGTGAGGTTCAATATTTTCTATTCTTCCAACCAGACTCTCAAGAACAATCCAATTTATTTGACTTCTCTTTTTTTTTTTTACCTGATGGTCATGTGGTTACAGATGATAACCAAAAAAAAACATTATTACTCCTGAAGAATGCCTGCAGCTGTTTTAATACTAAACTGAGGCACAACAGTGAGACTGTGTCTGTGTGGTACCTGTAACATCGTGACTACATGTCGTTCTCCAGTCTTTGTCCAGATAGGAGCCATCCCCAACTTGACGGCTACTAACCCAACTCTGCGACTCCCTGGCAGGAGGAAAAGGTTCAAAGACAGTTAGTGTGAACAAACATTAGCAGTGTGCATGATGAAAACAGCTCATTTCTCATGACACCTACCTTCTGTCCACTCATTTCGCTGCCAAGGCTCATCTTTGAGTGGGTTGAGCTTTTCTGTTGTTTGTCTTCTGATTTCCTCTGCCATGCTCTTCCTCATGTACTCCTGGTTGTCCTCTGTGAGGTGTTCTTCAAACCATGTTGTAGTCTTAACTGTCCTAATGCAGCCCACCAAATTGGCAGGACTTCAAGAAAAAAAAAAATCAGGAAATCAGATGCAGGTGTTCACTAGTATGATTTATCTTTATGTCTAAAGTAAATTCATAATGGCCAGACAAATACAACTGTGTTGAATCAATACAAGAATAAAACATTACACATGCCCACGTGAACTTATTTACAGGTCGTTTAGAGCAGCAATAAAACATTATTCAACATTGATGTTCCAAATTGCTACACCTATAAGGGGTATTTTATAGGGTAAAAAAATAAAAATCCTGGGAAGTGAATTAGAAGTAGAGCCCGACCGACCAGACGATAATCTCAGCCGATATTGGCATATCAAGTGACTATCTGTATCGGCTATTTTTATCGCAGATAAAGACTAGATTTATTTATTCACAAGTCAAATACCATTTAATTTGAGTATCATTGTATTACACTAGCACTTCCCTTCCTGGCTGTCACCAGCAAAGTGTGTTATATGGATTATAACAAACATTAACACTCTCCAGGGTGTCAAGTGGTGGTCGGGCCCCAATTAAAACCCCTCCAATAACCAGCCCCATTTCCTGAGCTGGTCAGTAACAGAACTTGAATTAGGAACAGTCAGGTTTCCAAGCCAAATCACGAAAGTCTGAGCCACTGTCACACCAAAGCTGGCTTGGCATCTTTGCAGCACAATTTGAATTAAAAACATACTTTTCTAAAATATCAACACCCTGGCTCCTTTGTTTTCTGAAATCATCATAGCAAGATTGATGTTTGTGCTAATTGGATTGCTATATATTCAGTTCTCAGGCTTTCTTTTGTGTTAATTTAGTTAAATCAAGTGAACAAGGGTTGCATTAATTCTCACTCTGTTACTGAATCAATGCAGTGACTGCCATGTCTCTGCTGAAGACAAACGACTACACTTTCACACATCGGGTCGCGTTTTAGAGTGAATCATTGTCACTGCTTAATGATGAATCCAAGAGAGATACACAAAAGTTAGAGAGGACTGAATCCTGACAGCAAAATCGGCCCACGCCAGCTTCCAGTAGATGACAACACGTCTCTGTTACTTTCACTCAATGGCTACTTTACAGGGTCAGCTTTGTCCTTTGTAATAATCTCTACATTAATCATGAGGAAAAACGTAATCTTTCCAAACTGATAACAGATGCTGAAGGCCTTCTTTAAGATGAGCCAACATTTATATCAACAAATCTTTTTCAAATAGCTATCAAATAGTAAGTTACATTGTTATTAATATACGCCCCTAGGAAGTAGCTAGCCACAACTTCGACGTAATTGCAAAAACAAGATAAAAGTAGCTACATTCTTAGAAAATGACAGGCTCATGTAAAGTAGCAAGGACAGTTATAGATGCATATGTAAAACACTATTCCTCAAAAGCACCCTATTTAAGCTTAGCTGCATGCAGATGATCCCATCAAGTACATCAGCAAAGCTAGCCAGTTAGCATTAGTTACCTTTCAGCTGCTCGGGGAGAAACGAGTCGAGTTCCCCGCTGGAGAAGAAGCCGACAGCTCCACGCCGCCATTGCGCTCTTTAATATATACCCTTTCACATAGATATCAATGCAAACAAATACAACAGGGCCACAAGGACAAGGGTCTCACAACATCTCTAAAAGCATGCCTTCCCTTTCGTTGCTCTAAATGTCACCCTTGATACATCCGGTACGTGACAGTAATAGTTCCGTCGTATTGAGGATCATGCCAAAGGTTCCGCTCTCCATCTGATATTAAATTATGTCTTTTTTAATTTAATACAGACAAAGGATTTAACTCAGTTAAAAACTACATGTTTTTTTTTTAAATATATAGTTGATGAATTTATACAAACCATCCAACGAATATTTTATGGTGAGTTTTCGGATCTAGTGTTTACTTTGGTCACAGAATCATTTAGGCTATCATTTATTTGCCCAGTTCAAACGCCATTTGTAAAGATTACATTTTTTCTGAGCTCTAAAAAACATAAAGAAAACTGCACAATGATTAATAAAGGGATAATACATGATGTTGGGCAAATAAGCTTCTTTCTGATGGTCTCCTGAATTGTTTACAATGTGAAAACAATGGTTTATCATCATTAACAACAACAACAACAACAACAATCTAATTGACAGTGTATGATGCTGTGTGGTTTACTGAATAACACGTTGGCTCTTTGTTTATGTAACTTGTTGTTTTGTTGATGGCAGGATGTTGTTTTATGCATGTCATTTTGGGTTGATCTGTACCTTTTATTCAGTGATTCCATAACTGAGGAGACTTTCTGAGACCATTTGCCCTGCAGTTATTATCACACAATGGTAAGAATAATGTATGCCACTCCCTGTTTGTTTGCCTGTTAAAAGAACAACAATAGTAACTAATGATATAATATAAAGATATATTAATATTGGTGGTAGAAGTAATAGTTGTGCATGATTACTTAGCTTAATGGTATGGGATATCAAATATGATGCTTAGGATAGTTATTTTGGGCTTTGTAATTCAACAGAAGTTATTGTTCAGGTTTTTTTCTACCCTATAACTGATCATGCTGTCTTGTAAGCCTCGCGATGAATGTGGTGCATCTCAAACTGACATCAGGAGGCTCATATAAGTAATTACTGATATGCCTGCCGGAGAATGAGTCACATATGGAGAGCTCTCTATGGACAGCCCAACTTTGGTTTTGCCCTAATTAACTATATGGAAATTAGGGAAGGAATTTATCCCTGCATTTTAATGTCTGTCTGGGGGACATAGAAAGAGTAAAAGAGAGATGGCGTGGATAAAGGTGCCTGTGTGCCGAGCCGATGTTATTTGAGTGCGTATATTGTATTTTATTTAATTTTTTCATCGGCAAAACAATACAAGTCAATACAAACATGAAATCTCAAATCTTTAATGAAAAGGAGCAGGAAAAAAAAACGTATATAATCTACCCCTCTTACAAAGGAAGTGTGTGTTACTTGAAAGTACTGGGCTTTTGTGATTGATCTAATCAGAGCCGGGCTGTCCTTGAGATAGACAGAGAGAAAGAGATGTTTGAAATCTAATGTCAGTGGATTTACGCAAAAACAAAATGCTCTGAATAGTGAAAAGCAGAGACAGAAGCGTACAGGCCAGAGAAAAATAATTAAATTAAAAAGCTGCCACTTGTTCTGTATTTGTTATATTGGCCACAACTACATCATACCTAACCCCATTATTACTCAGAACTTTTCCTTTATCTGAAGTCTCATTTTCAAACATACAGGATAAACTTTAAGGGATCAGCTAAAAAGTGAATTTCCCCTTTTTAAGAATGTCTTCACAACAAGGTTTAATACTTGTACACAAACAAGTACAGATTACAGTCCAGTGATATAACCAAAACGTCTTTATTATAATCAACATGCAGAATACAGAAAAAACGGTTTTCAGCCCACAGATGAGTGTCCACCACACACACTTGTTCTATCCTCCCAAAACTCTTTACAATGTAAGAAGGTTATTAAGAAATTATTACAATTTTTCTGTTGTACATTTCCATTTAGCAAAATCTCAAATAAATCTGTAGAAAAAAACCCTAAAAAACACCCAAAACAACCCTGAATGTCACTCAAATGACAGAGATACTTTATTCCATAACTAGCAAGCAGCTACCGGAGATTGGATATTAGCAGGAGCTGAATTATGCATGCATTTATGCAGTATACTAACAGAGGCGCTACCATTCCCATAAATAACATTTGCAATGCTAATTCTAAGCTTTTTACGGCTGTGCGATCACATATTTTTGGCTTATCTTCCCCACAGATCTTTACTTGCTAGTTATCTAAATAAGGTAGGATTGTCATTTCTTTGGGTGGGCTATAGTGGTCTCAGTCCACATGCTGGTTCAGAAGACTGCTTTTATTTCTATAAACATTTGTCAGATATACAGAAGATAGTAATAATTTCCCAGGTAATGCCTTTGTGGCTGAACATGCAATAGTTATCAATGTAGTAGTTCAAATTGTTTCACCAGAACGAGCTAAAACTCTGAGCTAGACTACTGTATGTATGTGTACTTGAATGTGTCTGTGCTTGTGCTTGTGCTTTTGCATGTGTATATGTATTATACAGTACATTAAGAATATATATATGATATATATATACAGTAAATGTGTGTGTGTGTGTGTAAGATTTTCCTTTGTCAGGGGCTGAAGGTCCTTGTGGTCTCGTAGTCTGACATACACTTGGGTTTGATGCCTTTAGCGCTGTAGTAATCCACCACCTGGTTGGGGACTTCTGCCAGTACACTCTTAGCCAGTGCAGCTGGCGATGCCTGAAACACACACAGATAGACGGAGAGAGAAACAAAAAAGACAAAAGGAAAAAAAACAACACTCATCACCAGCCATGCGTGGTTCAAGGATTATCTGTTGAACCTGATGCTGTCAGAGGTCTGAACCAGGGGGACTGATGTAATCAGACAGGCTCATTTGACGGCCTCAAAACATCCAGGATGTCACCTTTTTTTCTTTATGTACTGCAGCTGGTTTATAGGTGTGCCCAAGGAAAATGCAACATATTCTGTCTATTCCTATAAAAAATAATGCATGACAGAACTCTTTCATGTATGTTAGACCCTACCGTTTATGCCGCAATGGTGACTATTGGAAAGTAGTCCTCTTGTGTTTGTGCCTATATTTACTCTATGGATTTAGCAAGAATTTGAATGATTGCAATAACAATTTGGGAGGATTGAAGTCTCAGATACCTGAGGGCTTAAGACACCCTTTTAAATGTTTCACAGAAAGGGTATATTTTTGTAACTGAAATGGAAAAACCTAGTAGATGAACCCTTTTTGGCATTATTAATCACCTTTTGTGATTACAGTCAACACCAGTTACAGTATAGGATTTACAATAATAGTCCCTAATTATTATTTATAATATTTTGTCCTCCAGATTCATATGGGGTTTGAATGTGTATTTGGGATGTATGAGAGAGAGGGGGTTCAACAATGGGACAGCTATTTTTGTACTTCTCTGAATCTGTGTTGGACTTTTCCCCTGTCAATGCAGTGAATAATTCAAAGGAACACATATTAAAACACAAAATCTCTTTTGATGATGTAGGCTGCATTGTTTTGTCTTCAAACAGGGCAGGTTTTTGTTATTTAATGAAATGTTAAATGTTGTACTCTGTCAAATAACCGGCAGGCTGAAAACAATTGAATTGGAGAAATGGTAGATGTTTCTTGTAAAAGTACAGTCTGATAATTAAATATTTAGGGTTTAAGCACTAAAGGCATTCCAATGAACACACACACACACACACACACACACACACACACGCACGCACGCACGCACGCACGCACACACACACACAAATACACAAGTAATTAAGACCAGGGCACTTGACAGCGAGCACACACACAGCGCACACAAACGCTCCCACAGCGCACACACACTTCAGAATCCTCAAAGTCAGAGGGTCTGTCGTACTCCGTCTCACATAATTCCCAGAGACAATGCATCATCAAAGTGCACCCCCCCCCCCCCCAATTTCCGCCCTCCTATCTACCTGTTATCCTCCCACTCTGCCTGTCACACAGCAGCTCTGTCCTGCTAATCCCCTCTGAAAAGAAACGACAGAGCAGAAAATCACCTCTCCACCTCTGTCACACACTCCCCTGCTCCCTTTTGTCTTTAGCTCTGGTCTCCTGTTGACCCCCCCCCACAACTCTCCCTCCATCTTTCTCCTCTGTCTTCTCCTCCTGATTTATTCTTCCCTCATCAAACTCTCTCTCTATATATACTTCTTGGCCGAAATGTTTCTATATGTTTCACTTCCGTCCTTCACTCTCCCTCCTCTCTTCCTGTTCAGCTGGGATGTAATTGGTTGATTTCTCAACCTGTCACAGACCAAACTCACCATAACTGAGCCAGCCAAACACACCCCGTGAAAGCCAAACAGAATTAATGCTGCGAGAGAGTGAGGGCACGCACACACAAACACATGCACACACAAGGTCAGCACACATAATTACACAAACACACAATGAGGAGAGAGCTGATGTGTTTTGACGAGCACACCAAGCATATTACGCCCACACACTCAAAACCAATCGCCCCCAGAATACAGAACTGCATGCCTTCCACACAAGCAAACACATATTGCCACTATTGAAGAAGAACTTTTTAGTTAGGTTTGTCTGCACAAACAGGAACGTTTTTTGTAAAGACAAACATATATCACTGTCGTATTTGAGCATTGCTATCAGGTACTTGGTCTGATTCTTGTTCACTGTGATCACACATTTCCACATATATCAGTGATGAGCAATTAAGATCAACATCTTTTTTTAAGCATGTTCATGCAAAGCCAGCATTTTTCAGGCATGTGAAAAAAAAACTAAAGCTCAAGCACTGATTATGTTTTAGGACTGTTATCCAACAGCAGATGTCATTTTTCCCATTAGGATGTACGAGCTAGCAGTAACAGCAGCTTGTGTTGATACCCACTTGGCAAAAAAACAACAACAATGTGTGTTCTGACTTATAGCAGAAAGTAGAGAAAATGGTAGGCTACATTTGTATATATACATTTTTTTTTGTTGCAGCTTATAAAAAGTCTCATTCATGCCACTTTGGTGCAAGCAGCACAAATACGTCAAGTATAGTATAATACTCTGTTTCATTACAAGTTAAAAACTTAAATGGTAAACTTGAAGTTTGTTGTATTTTTTATAGGTGTTATTTTAGGTTATTTGATTCTAAAGTGGATTCCACAGTTTATGTGCTTGGGGCGTTATTTATTATTAAAGGTTATGGCATTGATCATGAGTTAGCCAGATGCTGGAGGACTAGTCCGAGGACGTCCAAATGAATGTTATGGCATTGTAAAGTATTCAGTGTAATTTACATGAGCCTTGTGTTGACACTGTTTTTCCAGTAGATTTGTAGGGTTCCTGATTTGACTTATAGGCTGACACAAAGTACTGATTTACATTTTAGACAGAAGACAAATTATCGGAAATGTGAAAACACTATTGTTTTGTAAAGAACAGAACCTTGTGTTTTGTATAGTTTTAAGTTTGTGGCCATGATTTGAAATGTTTAACTTTGCAAAGACCAGATACTATAAACTTTGTGATCTAGGAAATGAATAATAATAATTAATTAGACTTATATGGCGCTTTTCTAAATACTCAAAGACGCTTAAATTACATTTCTCCTCTCCTTTAAGGTTGCTTTCTAGGCTGAAAGTAAAGAGCTTCATTATAGTTATGCATGCTCTTAAAAGTAGCAACACAAGGAACAAAAATAGCTGACAAACAGCAATTAGAGCAAAAATGTGTGACAAAACCCCTGCTGCTGCATTCTTATAAACAACCTAATTTGTTTATGTCTTGATGTTGCATGACTTCCCTGGAGAAAAAGTCAAATTTTCTGCCTGTAATGAATTTCTCAAAGCCCTGAAGACTTCTCCCCTTCTCCTCCAAACCCCCACTTACATGTTTGAAATCCTTGAAAGGGACGAACTGGACGATGTCACGGAGGACAGGCTCGCCCTTGGGTGAACGCAGGATCCCATCGTCCCCGTCCAGTATCTGCATGTCTGTGAAGTCTGCGTTGCCCACGCCCACGATGATGACGGACATGGGCAGGTGGGAGGCATGCACAATGGCCTCCCGCGTGTCTGCCATGTCGGTGATGACGCCGTCTGTCAGGATCAGGAGGATGAAGTATTCCTGAAGGGGAAAGATGGTGGGGAAAGATTTGTGGGTGGGACAAAGGGTTGAGGACGTGGAGAAGGAGGAATAGATGTTGGATGAATTTTTATGTCTGAAAAGTGGTGACTTGTCAAAGGCTAATTTGAATAAAACTCATTCTGATCCAGCAGAAAGCCAGAGGGAAGCGGGAAGCATTAAGGCACAGAGGAATTTATACTCAAAATGTATGACTGGAATAAAATTAATATCAATCACTTCCTTCCTCTATTTGATTCCCCTGCTTCTGTGTTTCTTTTTTTCCATCCTTTACCTCCGCTGATGTCCTATTTTTCTGCCTTTAATTACTGTTTTGTTTTCCTGTTATCTCGCTGTGAGCCAAACACAAACAGCCACACAACAGGAACAAAATGGTGTAGACTTTTTCTCATAGTCTCTCTCACCATGGCCTCTTTGGTGTGCATCTCCTCGGAGGCAGACGAGGCCACTTTCTGGATGATGGGGGCAATGTTGGTGGGCCCGTACAGCTGAATCTTGGGGAGGCAGTTCTGGTAGGCCTCCACCACACCTTGGATACCTGAAACACACACATAGGTACTTTCTCCTCCTGTATTTATTTCTACATGATTGTGTTCTGATCTCATTAGGTCAGAGTTCTTGTACCTAGATTAGAGCATCTGATTGGGGGGAAAAAATCCCTTAAAGTCCACACAAACACAAGCTTAGACGTACTGGCTTTCACTGCAGGAATGCAGCTATGTGGAGAGAGGAGCGCACAAGCCCATTTCACACATACAGATTAGTGTTGTTTTTCTCTGTATCTTCGAGTCTGAAGTACTTGACAAATCTCCCAGCTGTGTGTGTGTGTTTCAGCATGTGCCTGTGTGTGAGAGGAAGAAACAGAGAGTGGGGATAGATACAGAGAGAGAAATATGGGACTGACAGCAGAGGTGAGAAGAAAGCGGAGAGCAGCGTCACTGGAGGAGTGTTTTGGTCCTCCTGTGATGCATGAATGAGAAAGTTTCTGGGAATCAAGAAGTCAAGTGTGTTTGTGTGTGTGCCAGTATGTGTGTGTATGTGTGTTAGTGTGTCTGCGTGTTTGATTGCTCACCAGCACATTCAGGATTGTCCTCATCAAAGTTCACTGCAAAATCGTGGGAAACCTTGTTGTGGGGCAGAGAACAGAAAGCCGTTTACAGCCAATTTAAAGCAAACACTCAGCACAACATGTTCACAACATTTACAGACAGACAGATGCTTTCTCCTTTTATGTTGATCAAAGGCAAGCTGTGCCAGCGAGAGATATCTAAAATCTCAAGTAGCCAGAACTCACCCCCCTGCTGCTGCTGCTGCTATCACATATACACACATCTCTAATGTCTTACCTTGAAGTCAGGTGGTATCAGAGCTCCGAAACCAAACGCGGGGAACATTTTATCACTAAAGAAAGCGAGAGAGAGAGAGAGAGAGATGGAGAGAGAGACAGAGAGGCAGAGAGAGACAGAGAGACAATTTAAAACGATGGAGAAAGGTACATAGGAAAAGACAACCAATACCCATAACATCTTGCCCCGTTCACAAACTGTGCATATGACAGTTTAGTCAAAGACCCAGGATTCATGGCTGTTTTATGACCTGAATTTGTTGCAATCAGAACAACATTAGATCTGCTTTAGATCATCCATACGCACAATTGATGAAGGCCAAAGTGTTTTAGAAAATGTACACGCACATAACTTAATGCACAGCTGATAAAAACACATTTATTAAAAAGGGTAAAAAGAGAACAATATTTAAATATCTTCATTCACTTGTGTCGTGCTATTTTCATTTGAATTAAATGTGAATGAAATTTTGGTTTTACTATGCAAGTTAATTACAGAAAACTCAGAAAATTGTATATATGATTGTTCCATTTTGTAATAAATTATCCCTCTCAAGAAACTTCTCCTTGTTTGCATTTGAATGAATCTCTCGTTAATATCCCTCATGTGAATGTTGTCCAGTAATTGGGGGAAGTTTGCATCTTGTGCTGACGCATCTGGTGGTCCTCATTCTCTACCTTCTCCCTATCGTCTTTTTTCCCGTTTCCCAGCCGCTCCAATGCCAAATCTATGTGTTTTATATACCTGAGCCACAGCACGTATAGGGGACACAAAACTATCCAGCTTGTTTATTGCAGTCTAAGTTTATTTTTTCTTTCTTGCCAAGTTGTCTCCAAGGAGGAAAAAAAGCTTTCTTCTGGCTTCCATCTCAGACTATTTTTTCAGTTTCTTCTGTCATTAAATCCATTTTTGTTTGTTTGTTTGTTTGTTTGTTTGTTTGTTTTCCTTTAGGGAACATGCTTCAACACTTCCTATAGGACACACCTCTCTGGATTTGTTACCCTTACAAAGAGAATTAGTGGCATGGTAGTGTAGTGATTTAAAATAGCAGGAACATGCATGTCAATTAAGAATGCTTCTGTTTTACAAACATGGTGGTAAAGACATAATCTCTTGTCTCCTGATAGACATATTGCCCTTGGAGGGCAGAAGATTTATAAAACATTTTACATGATAAACACGTTTATAACTCTTGATGTTGAAGATTTGCTCCTCGGAGGGAAAAATCAAGAGTGGATGAGTGTGTGTTTGTGTGTGTGTGTGTGTGTGTGTGTGTGTGTGTGTGTGTTCCTGCGAGTGTGTGGGTGTGTGTATGTGTCAGCTAAATGATGATGGATGGTGAGGCTTCTACCTGTCATAGTCTTGGCATATCTCCCCCACAGCCACCAGCGCTTTCAGGTACTCATTGGGCTGGTAGGGGTGGATGTAGTGGAGGGAGCAGCTGTTTCTGGGGTCCCCATTGGAGGCTGTGAAGTCTATTGCCACCTGGGATAGATACGCACACACACAGACAAACACGCATACACACACCGCATGAGTGGGCATGGACAGACAATGACATGCTGCTGTAAATGCTTAGGAGATTATATTTGACAAAACTCACAGTAAACTGGATTTGGCAGCCTCCCATAATGTAATCCAGGAAGGAATACATTTTGATTATCTGTGAGAGGAAATGTTTAAATTAGGGTTGCGGCATTGATTCAAGGTCGGATATGATAAGAGCTGGATGAGGTGGATGTTGCTGTGGTGCATGCGCAGTGATGCTTGAAATTAGTGCTGAAATAATTAATTTGGAAAACTAAATTAACTGATAACAATTTTATAATTTTATAGTGATTTTAATGGAGCAAGACAAAAAATTACAAACGTTCCTGCTTATAAAATGAGTATTTCTTATGAGTTTTTTTTCCTGCATTATTAATATAATGTTTGGATGTTTGTAAATTAATGGTTTAATATTTGAAATAAGCATTTTTCAAATGTTATCTGACTTTTAAACTGTAAATAAATAAACTAACTACTTATTTGACAGATGGGAAATAAAATGGCACTTGTTCCTTCTTTTTGACAACATTGAGAGTTTTGGAGCAATTACTTACACAAGAGTGGGTCACACCTGACGATTCACATGTATTAAAATGACAGGAGATGCAATACGCATTCCTGCCACTGATTTTACATGACTTAATTCACTGATAGTTGTTGGAGGTAATGAACCAAAAAGTGTATCAATGTACCAATAACGCCAGAGAAGAAGAAGAAAGCTGCTGGCAAGCGACCATTGATGCCTGTTAGTACGAATTCTCATGAATTCATTCATCTTGTTCATTTTGTGGGTCAATAATTGTAAATCTGTCTACCATCTGAGGTAAATTCTTCTTTTAGGTCTGTGTAGCTGTAATACATGTAAGACACCTCATAACAGCAGAGTTATATTTGGATTGGCGCCAAGTGTATGTTGTGAGCTGAGAAGGAAATAGGATTTTGCTGAGGCTGAAGAAGTGTGAAGAAAGAAATGTCTTTTTTATAGCCTATTAGAAGTGTATCCAAACAGAAAGGAATTTATAGGCTGTACCTGCTTACAGAATATATTTTTTTTTATACATTATTGTTTTCTATCTGTCAGCTTGTTTGAAGGTCCAGTTCTCTTTTTGACATATTCAAAATAAATGTTAAAATCAAATATACCATTTATATGCGCAACATTAAAAAAAATATAGTTATTGAGAGACCTGCTTTGCAAATATCTAATGAGTATAAGAGATGCCCTCGACAACATACATTTTTGTGAGAATCAAAGAATGTAAACAAACGTCTGCTGGCCTTTATGAAAACTCCAACGGGCACCTTTAATTGATAATAAAATTAATAATTATTCGCCAGCTCACTTGATCTGTAAGAATCAACTCAAAGGAAGCATAAGTGACTGAGACTGATATTGTGTTACTTTACCTTACAATGGTTGAGAATGACGACACCAGAGTTTCTGTAATTCTTCTTCTTCATCTGGTATTTGGGGTTGATGCATTCCCACTGAATCCAGACAAACATACACATGTTTATGTTAATGTTAGAGGTTCAACATCTGGTTAATAGAAAGGATTGTCATTATTATAATCATGTAACAACGAGAGACTTGAAAACTGAACAAAACCACACAAATGTATTTAGATGAACATGTTTAGTAAATGTGGCAAAAGCACACACTAGCTGAATTAACTCAGCCTCTGACACCAAGGGATCTGAATTTAAAAAGAAATACATATAAAATAGCTTTTTTTTGGTATACCTTTTTATTTATCGATGTCTTTCATTTTGATTATGAAACACAAGTGTATGAAAATAGTTTGCCCTCCTGCTCACCTGTTTGCCCTCCTGCTCCGCTCTCACCTCCTTATAAGTGGTCTGAAACTCCCCAATAAAGTCATGTTTCCCATTTGAGTCCCAGTCCCAAACTGTGCACTGAAACAAACACAAAGAGACACAAAAGTACAACACAGGCGCACACACTTATTCAGTTAGAGCACAGCTGCAACATTGTCATCTAAACACACACACACACACACACACACACACACACACACACACACACACACACACACACACACACACACACATGCTGGTGGCATGAGGGAAATGCCATGCTGAATGATTGATAAGGTGGTGTTAGTGGGGGGGCAATGGAGCGGTGAAATATTAATCTAAGGATGCTGAGAGGGACGTGGCTTAAGAGAAAGCTTTATGTGTGTGCATGTGTGTGTGTTTAGGTGTAATAGTTTCTCATAGAGATGAAAAATGGCTTCAATCTTCAGTAAAACGCGCGGGGTCAGTGGGCCAAGGCTACACACTTCATAAAGAAACAATCCAGTTATTTGAAATGTGACAAAAGGCATAAATATCCAGACAGACTCGCAGAGTTTATGTGATCAATAATATTCAATACAGTCAGTCAATAGAGACACTCATTTACACAGAAAAAGGATTCTACCTGTCAGGAAGGTTTAATGGTTGTGAATGAGTCCATTTGCGGTTGAACTTTGTGACCTACTCGTCTAAGGTTGAAGCAACAAGTAGCGATCAGAACCAATTCAACAACAACTGATTAAAAATGACCCACAGTAATCCACTTATTTCCTGTCTTCCACTTTAGCTGTCAAGTGCCTGCACCTGAAGTATGTGTGTGCTCCTGTCTGGGATTGAATGTGTGTGTCTTTGTTTTGACAGTGATTTTGTGTGAGGAAAAGAGCGCTCCTTTTTGCAGCCTTGCTTCACACCCACTTCAAGTTGCAGAGAGCTGCGAGAGAGAGTGATGGAAAAATGAAGAAGCGTCGTTCCATTCAGTGCGTGCTAACTGTTGGATGGAGAGAGTGAAAGAAGACTAAAACGAAGGAGGGGATGAAAAGTAGGGAGGTGAGGAAAGGGTGTGAGGAGAAGCACAAAGGAGGAGACAGACAGTGTCCGCACAGGAGGTTGTTACATTTATGTATTGGTCAGTTAAGAGCCAGTGAAAAGGATACACTGGACTGAATAGAAATCTCTGCCCTGCCATTTCTCACTCTGATGCTTCAAACAGGTAGCCCTGGAAACCATAGCTGATGGCAAGCATGTGTGTGTGTATGTGTGAGTGTAAAAGTGTGTGTGGGTGTGAGAGCCCTTTCTCCTGCTGTCAGGAGCCATGCAGAGTTAAGACGCCTCTGAATATTTAATGCACATCTCATGTTTATTCATGGCAAAGAATAACTGTTTGGAGCTGGTGTGCTGACACACATACACACTCGCAGATCAGGTCAGGAAAGTAAAGGTGAGAGTTTAGAACGACCACTGAGCTCTTTCACACCCATCGGGCTCTTTAAATAACACAGCGAACACATCAGGAAAGGCGGCACATGACCTGAACTCAGCGCGTGAGTCGGGGAGGAAAATGGACGGAGATGCCTGAGGCTGCTTTCAGACTCACTTTAATTCAGCTTAATACTTATGTTGTGTGGCACTTTAGTAATGCTTAGGTTTGACAAATCTCTACAGTTGTATGCTTCACAGGAGCACACTTGCAAAGATGCGCCTGCAGGACTCCAGGTGCTTTCTTTGCCTCTTCTTTCTAACTTAAATATGGCTTCCTTGGGGAAAACTGACAAGGGAGCTGCTTCGAAGGTTTTCAGCATACTTATTAATTTATTGTTCCAGATGAAATTATGGTTAAATTAAATGATGTTGCAATTTTTATAACCTGCAAAAAAAGAGTTGTATCTGCAGATGTTCCAGTAACATTTTTACCTTCAACAATGTCTAGACTTGAATATTGACTGATACAAATAACCTTTTGATACAAGTGTAGTGAAGAAAATTATAATATAATATAATTATAATGTTGAAATAATAACAATTGCCAATATTTGCTATAGCTTTGACCCATGCTGGAACTCACTGGCTACTGTTTGATGACGATATATGCTTTTGGGAGTGATGGAGCAATGTTCCGGTGTTGTCAGAGACCAACGTTAAAAGACTTCCAGCCAAGACCACCTCTGCCGTGCATTGCAGCGTTTACAGTCTGACTAAGTTCCTGAGAAGCGACTGTCTGTTTAAATCTAAAGTTAAGCAAAATGTCTCCCTCCAGATATGTCTGCAAAGTAAACTGTAATTTCTTGGTTCATTACATCCTCCAGAGTAGCGCCTGTTCATCTGTTGTTGGTGAGTCTAAGTTTCATTGTAAATAGTCTGTTACACAGAGGCTTCACTCTGGCCTACCAACCAACCGCAGACTCACCTTTAGCTCCCTGTCCTGGTCCCCACTGCAGAGTGTATTCAGAGAAACTTTGAAGGATTTCCAAACTGGGCTCAGGTTGTTCATGATCGTCTACCAGTGCAGAAAACATCACAGTTTTTGTTAATAACAGGCCTAAGCAGAAAACAGTGTGCATGTGTGTGTATGCGGGTGTTTGTGTGTAAAAGTAATTACCTCAGTTCTGTGTACAAGCGACTCAGTCCCATCATCATTTATTCTGAAAATCTCCAGAAAAGGGTCAGACTTGCTGAAGAAATCCTTCGGAGGGAGAACACATATGTAAGGAGTTGCATCAGACCAGCTTTTGATCACCATAAATCATTCACACTCTGACAGAATCATCCTTTCAACCTGTTTTTTTCAACCTCCGTATTCTTTCTTCTTTCTTTCACCTATCCCTTTCCTGTCCTCTTCAATTTACCCACCCCTCCCTAGTGTTCTCCCATCTTTCCCCTAAGGCACAACTTGTTTGGGTTAGTCATCCGTGACTGTGTGGATATGTGTGTGTAGAGGCTGAAAATGAATAAAGTTATCTCTGTGCTGAGATAAGAGGGGGGTTACTAGGGTAGAGGAGGATGGCCACCTATCTCACCAGGCCTCCTCTAATGCCAGATTGTACTCCTGTGTATTGTGTGCGAGTTGCTTCATCACCGATTCCCACAGCCCTCCACCCACACACTTCTTCACCCACACACATACACACCTGCCTGATTTCATTTTCTGAATGTTAATTCCTCCCATATTTAAAGTAGAACTGCACATTTAAAAGCACACACATTTTTGCACAAACCTTGTCATCGAGCTTACGGGCACTGAAGGAGAGTTCAACGTAATCGTCGTTACCCGACAACTCCTCTGCTGTCACCTTTAAAGTGGGGGAATAGGAAAAAAGGGGGAGAAGAGGAGACAGCGAGAGAGAGAGAAGTAGAACAAGGAGGTGAGAGAAAATGAGATGGAAATGAGGAACAAAGCAGACTGCAAAGGCAATGTCGTCAAATTAATTATCTTCAGAGTGTCTGAGTGCAGTAGGTGGCGCATGCTTGACTTGTGTGCTTGTGTGTGTAGCTGACTTTGGAAACACACTGTCATACCATTATGGAAGACTTCCCTGAAGTGTTTCCCTGCTTGAGAAGAGCTTTGGTCAGTTTTCTCTGAGAGACGATCTGAAACAAAGAAACAAAGACTCACAGTGTTTCCCCTCAGACAGCTCGCCCTGTTAGTGTCACCCCGGTGTCACCCAGCCCCTTTTCTTAATGTTAGCTTTCTGCCTTTTTACACGCCCAGTGGACATAAAGCAGCATGAAGGAGTCACCTCTCTCTGTACCTGTCAAATGTAATTTTCTCAGTCTCAGTGGTTTGATCTGCCAGCTCAAACACTTTTTCAAAGGTAGGTTAGTGTGTGAGTTGTAATGGGTAAATACTTCATAAAAAGACAAACAGTGATATAAAACCACAAGCTACAAAATGCTGCAGTGTGGCATTGATTCTCAGTGGGATCAGGAGTTCTGGAAGTGCTTTTGAATGACAGGAAATCAATTGATGCAGTTCAGAGTTACTATCCAAAAAGAAAAAGGGATTCCAATGTGTCTAACAGTGAAAGCTCATTACTGGAGAATTATCAATTAGAATTGTTTTGCCACAATAAGTTTTATAGGTGAAAGCTTGTACAGTATGTGATTAGATAGAGCACACTAATTATTGATCAGTTCCTGAAGAAAGAGGAAACATTACCTGCCTTAAACTTTACTCAAACCTGAAGTTATTCATTTATTAGTTACTTACAGGTGGCAAAAAAAATGGAAACACAACACTAGCAACTTTTACACAGCTTGTCACCCTCCTATTTCGCCTCATTGGTCTGTCTGAAAGGTATGAGGGCAGATTGGAGGGGCAACATTGTTGAGTCATTAAGCGGGTAGCTGAGGTAGTAACAAAGGGGGAGCATCATCTGTGTAAATGTGGGAACTGCATGGCAGCACGAAACAGGAATGTTTGTTTACACGTTGCACCTGTTTTATTTCTGCAACACCATAATGCTGTTAAAATCACACACTGAGACAATAATATTGGCTCAGTGTAAATGTATAAATGTGGGGGGCACTGGTTTAACTCAGTAAGTAGAGCAGGCGCCCCATGTACAGACCTCAGCCCTTGTCGCAATGGTCCCAGGTTCCACTCCCAATCATGATGATATTTGGTGCATGTCATCCCCCACTTTCTCTGCCATCATTTCCTGCCTGTCTAAGGCTGTCCTATCTAATAAAAGCCAAAAAGTCCCCAAAATAATCTTAAAAAATCATTCTAAAACTGGTCTAAGAGCGGATCTTTGTTATGGCGCTGTTACAGAATTTCTGTGTACACCAGGCACTGGTTTAGCTCAACTTATGGCTCATGGACCCCATTTGCAGAGGCTATAGTCCTAGTGGAGGTCCAAGATTTAAGTTCAACCCTCACTTTCCCCACTTTCCCACACCCTTACCCCATACTTTCCTCCAATTGTTTGTCACGACTCTCTACTGTCCTATCTATATAGGCATTAAAGGGGGCGTCTGGTCGCCTTGTGGTTAGTTTCACGCCCCATGAACACCCCTTGAAGAGTGTGGCCGTGGTTGGAGTCTGACCCACAGCTCCTATCCCGTACGTCATTACCCACTCTCTTTATCCCCCCAGTTTCCGACCCTATCCACTGTTGTCCCTGAATAACGACATAAAAAAGCCTAAAAATAAATCGTTAATACAGGCATTAATGGCCCAAAAAATATCTTTTCAATAAAGGGTCTGGTGAGTCACTAAGTTGTTATGTACAATGGTTGACGAGTGCAATGGTGCCGCAACAGTCGAAATGATCATTTGGAAAAACAGACTGCAAATTCAAAAACAATGGAACTTCAAAATTACATGAAATATAGTCCAAAACAAATGAAGTGTTCTTCAATCAGTTTGAGATATTTAATTTTCTTGTGCAAATGACAGAACATACTGCATTTGGTTGCATTTGTTTTCGGACTTATGCAAGTGTTATTACATTTTTGCAATGTTTCTGAATTTGCAGCATATTTCTCTGAATGGAAATGGTTTATGCCTCTCCATTTCCTGGTGTGTAAATTGTCAATTTACACATCAGCCAGCTACACTGCAACATTATCATTCATTTGGTGTTCTGCTTTTTCCAGCAACCTAACAATTATCCAATATTTATTCCATTTACGACTTTGCATTTGATCTTCACCAACTCTGAAGATATACTGTATTTCTGGCTTTATTGCTGCTAAATGCTCAAACATTTCCAATAGCTTTTTTAAAAGAAAATAATAGGTGGAAAGATAAGATAATATATAACTATTCATCCTGAAGGAAAGACATACTAGCTAAGACATTAAGATCTTCTCAAAACCCATGTTTTGTATTTGTGCTTGCATGCTGTGTATGGAGATAATGCTGACACAATACATCTGTGACATTTCTTCCCTCTGTGTGCATGTCACAGGAATGACAACAGGACCTATGGGATAGGGAGGGGTCTGCCAATGTACACACAAAAGAGAATTGATACAGTAATGAAACTAATGGCATTCTGTTACCTTTACATACATGCCTCTGCTGCTTTCATACAGTATCAACACTAATGCTGTCTTTTTTCTTAACAACACCTTTGAGAGGCTATATTATCGAAAATGCTGTAGTTGAGAACCACATAAAAATGTTGGCACCATATTATCCAGTTTTAAAACCTCCCTGGCTCTGGGCTTTAAAATCCGTCTTTCTATGTCAATTATCTCAATTATCTCTTCTCACCAGTGTTGAAAATCCAGCAGCTTTATGCTGCTGAAAGCCTCAGCAGATTGCTCCTTAAATCTCCCTGAGCTGCTTGTTCACACATGTCCCTCACATCAGGAGACCATCTCTGTCATTTTTGCCTTTATATCAATGCTTCATGTGTTCGACACATTCACAATATCCACAAAAGAGCAGAGAAGAACTACTGGGGAAAAGAAAACATAAGCAGTTTCATTACGTACACTGAGATCATCAAGTGCATACAGTCTATGGTGGTGCACCGTTCGTAGGATATAAACATAACCATCAGCTCCCACATGTCGCAGTGATTTTTCCTGAATATTTATCAGCTCACCCTGACTTCACACGAAAAATCTGCTATGGGGCTGGCAGGGAAAGTTCAGGTAAAGTTGGAGTGAAAAATGTGCCTGCTTGCGTTCACACATGCAGTTCAGCACGAACATTTCTGGAAGTTGTCAGGAGTTTTGTGCATGTGTGAAAGGACCAATACGATGAGAAGTGGAAACAAACCCTTATGCACATGTTTTACCCTTTGTTCTTTCTGCCTTCCCTCTGTCATTCCACTCAGTGTGATTGAGTTGTTTATCTACTCAAATTAACTCACTTTACTTGTTAATGAGTGCCCCTGCAATCCCACTTTTTAAATGCTCTTCGATATTCTTGAAGCACATACACGTAAGAAATCTTAAAATATTGATTACAATTAAAGCATTAAAAGGGGCAACAACACTAAATGGGAAACAAGGCCGTAGTAATTAGCACATGCAAATTAGAATGTGCTTTGAAACATAATTTAAAAGACCCTCTGGACTTTTCTAACCAAGGACTCAAGGACAGCTAAGTGTAAATGCAGATCGTGACAACAGCTGACCTTGAGTAAAATTATCACATTAGGATTCCATGCATGGATAAAGTTTGCCCCTCTAATTTGAAGTTGCTCTCTTACCCTATAATTAAAGTTACATACCAGATACCTACATTTAATATCCCAACAGACTAAATATACTTTATAAAGGCCGATATAATCCATCCTGCAACTTGTGCACTAACTTCTAGGAAGTCTCTGTTTTATTGAAAAGAACACGGTGGAGACAGAGAATAAAGGCAGAGTTTAACATAATTATAAAACCATGATTCCCACCATTAGTGATGTAATAATAAAACCTGTCCCTGACCTGTCCTAAGGTGCACTCCATGGATCCCAGGAAGTCAGCATCTCTGAGGCCGTTGTTTCCAGAGCTGATGTCATGCAGTTCAAAGCGAAGCCTCTGCACCTCCTCAAAGTAATAATCCACCAGGAAGATCTTAGAGAAGACCGGGCCGCTACTACTACGAATCACTTCTGTTCGGTCAACCTGCAAACACACAGGCACACAAGCAGAGATGCAAGAGCATGAACACACACATACACACCCAAACACAACTCCAAGTTAGTCTTAGTTTGTTCATTGAAGTTATAAAAGGCGATTACAAACATTTTTATGGTTTCTATTTCCTCAAGATCACAGCGTGAGTTTTACAAAAAAGAATCCCAGAGTTGGGCTGCGCAATAAATTGCAATATCATCATTATCTCAATATGAGCATTCACAGTGAACACCATGCAAATGTCTAAATTAATCGCAGTACATAATTACAATTATTTTATGTGAACAAAAAATGCTTTCTCACTCAGCATGCATACATTTTACCCATTGGATAGAGGCCTGGATTTAATGGTAATGATTTCACACCATTTTGATGCAGTCAGGTGAAGCTCTAACTAGCTATCAGCAACCCTCCAGTCTATGGGTAAACTTTTTTTTTCCATATACACCTTTTTATTCTTGTTTTATACAAACTTTTAAATCATGTGTGTTTATTATAAGGGTATGGAACTGTGAAAATCACATTTCATAAAACAGTTCAAGTTCATAGTAGGCCGTTTCAAAACACAAATTGAGGTTTTATGATCTTCCAAAAGTCGAATGAGGCATCAAGATTTCATTTTAACATTCAACACACCACCACTCTGCATTGATTCTTCTTCTCTTCAGACTTTTCAGCATTGCAGCAATTACCACAAATACCCCATTAACCACATTGTTCACATTTATCAACTTGAGTATTGGGAATATAGATTTTTCTTTTTGATGGTTTAAATCACACGAGAGCTTTGACTACACGGAGAAGTGACTGTAGTTGTACCATTGATCTCACCTTTTCTGCACTCTAACTGCCTGTCACAGAAAGGCATAGAAAAAAAGCCGAACAAAGGTCCCTCTCAACGCTGCAATCAAAACATTCAACACAGGCAGCAACAACTGGGTCTCTTTAATTGTTGATAACCCTTTGGCACAGACACACACACACACACACACACACACACACCAAAGTGAATGACATATCATCAGACTCAAGAAACACAGACAGATTTGGCCTTTTTCTGACACTTACCTCGATAGGCTGGCATCTCTTTAAAGCAAAAAAAAAAAAAAAAACACACACACACGCCCGTACAAACACACATACACACAAACAAAGTGGCTTAAGCTCTTCCTCTGAAAGATGATCCAATTAAGAGACTCTAAATCCAATGGACATTGATAACATTTGTCCATTTCCCACAAAGAGGTTTCTTGTAACACACACTCACACACACATATGCACCAGTAGGCTTTACAAAGTCACTTTGTTCTAGTGCAAGTGGGTGTTTGTTGTCTAATTGACTCAGTGCCTGTGACATTTTGTGTGAATGTATTAATCTGTGAACCTGCATACATGTCTGTTTAATGTGATCATTGGATAGGGTAGGATGTTTGTGGGTATGTGAACTTTCATAGTAAATAAATGTCTTTTTCAGAATAAAAGGTGGATAAAATATTAGATGCCCCCCATGCTGTGTCTCCTAAAATTCAGCTGATATATATTTTAAAATAATTTAAGCAGGAAATTCCTCTTAAGTCCCTGTAACAGCAGGTTTGGGTTTGAAGGTAAAGTACAGAATGTGAAGAAGAAGAATTTGTCTTCACCTCTTACAGCACAATGAGCTGAATAACAACTGCCAAGGATAGAGAGGAAAACATTTGTTGGTGCTTTTGGGGCAGACTGGTTGTTTGGGAGAGGTTATAATGGCTGAAAAAAATTATGCCAACATTTGGATACATAAATGCAATATATACACACATCTGCAAAAGTAAAGACTGCTGTTGCTTTCTGTCACAATTAGCATCCATTATTTATAACATGCAATTTAGTGTGCGAGGGTTGGCAACACAATCACAGCTCTGCACCAGAGCGTAAGTCCTTGATTACACACAATCATTTATCAAAACATGAATTCAATGACGTGCTTGAATAATTTCAAGTGTGAGTGAGAAATTCATAAAGATTCATCTGAGGAGCAGATTGAGACACTTGTGTTCTCAGTCTGTCTGGGGCAGAGGATCATGGACAAGTGGGTTTAAACTAACGAATGGTAATGAAAATTGAATGTTAAAAATGTTGAATGGCTACATTTTAGACATTTTTCCATTGAAGCTGTCTCAGAAACACTGTAGAACTGAAGAAGCAAAAAATGTCAAGGAAAGGTCATAAAGATGTTATATAACAAGGGAATTGTTGCGAAACATCATTGCTGAAGGCTCTATGGATTCTAACATAAAAGAAGAAAAAGTAGGTCAAAAATTACTTGAGTTCAAATACAGAGTGGTATCAGGCTGCCAGAAGTGAGTTATTTGAAATAAAAGCTTGGGCTGGCCAGAAGTTCAACCTTCATTTAACAAAATAAATACAACACACTTAAACTGCCCCTTCCCACTACCCTTCACTCTGCACTGCCCCTTTCCCGTCTGTACCTCAAACCACTGCCCATGCGACTGCATTTTCAGCACCACGCAGGGGTCGGGTTTGGAGAGGGCGTCTCGGTCTGAGATCCCCCGGCAGGCCACTCTCAGCTCCACTTTGGCCAGACATGGAGAGCTGATGAAGCCCAGTGTGGCCTCTGCAGACTCGTAGATGTTACTCATCTTCAACGCACAATCACACACTGGAAAAAGAGGGGAAAATAGGGTTAGATGATGGATGTATACATAGATGTATAAATGTATAAATGTATAGATAGATAGATAGATAGATAGATAGATAGATAGATAGATAGATAGATAGATAGATAGATAGATAGATAGATAGATAGATAGATAGATAGATAGATAGATAGATAGATAGATAGATAGATAGATAGATAGATAGATAGATAGATAGATAGATAGATAGATAGATAGATAGATAGATAGATAGATAGATACTGCAGTAGAAGTAGAAGTAACTGTTGTTTGCTTTGACATGAGCAGGTGCAGTGGCCCTGACTAAGCAGACAGTGCTCAAACTGTTCAAGGTCAGGACTCTGAAGCCACAGAATATTACACAATGTCTCAAAAATAGACACAAATACACACAAAACTATACTTTTCAATGCAAACACATGCATATGCATAAAAACATGGTACTGAAAACTTGTGTTTGAATGTACAGTATGTGCACATTTGCTGTACAGATCAGCACAAACAAAAGCATGTACACACATTCATACACACACACACAAACACGCACGCACGCACGCACGCACGCACGCACGCACACATACACACACACAGTGTGCTCTGCTGAGTGACTAGAACAAATCCCTGTATTTCTCCTCAGGTTTCCACAGACTGTATAGTGTTCCCAGTCCCTAAATAGAATTCTGTCAAGCATCTAATCGCTGTGACACAAATATTTCTGCCCTCATAATGTGAAAAAATTCCCAAATCTTCAAAAAAGTTTGAATACATATACAGTAAAAGGCTAAAAATATCTACCATCTACAGCGTGAAAGTTCAACTAATTCTTCTGAGAAATTAACTTATAAGAGACATTAATTTCTGTAGAGGAAATGTGCTTGTAGAAAAATGTCTCACAGGGCATTTTTTATACATCAGTAATGGTCAATATCACATAGCAATATACTTAATGTGTGAGAAGGGATAACTCTCCTAATCTTAAAGGCCCCAAACATCCATCAAACACCCACACAGGTGTTTTCAATTATTCTGCTTAATTAAAAACTCTTCTCAGAGTCATGTGGGCGGGTGCACACTCAGCTTGATTGAGGTAATCTGCACTCTTATTTTAGTTTAACTTGCACCTGTTTGAATGTGATTACAGACACTTTATAGTTACTTTTAAAGTTGTTAATGGTACATTAACTCTTGTGACTGAATGTAATTTCCACCCACCTCTAACCTAAGCTGATGAAAAAAGGAGATAATTGTCGAGATGCACTTGAAACAGCTGTCTGTGTTTGAAGCGACTTCTGAGAAAAAGTTTTGAATCGCAAGTTAGCTTAGCATTAGTGCTGCACGATTAATCTTATCTTTGTCATCACCCCAATTTGAACACATGCAAACTGCTCCGATCAAACTGCTTCAATTGCAATGAAAATTGAAGCCAGCTGTCAACTACCCTCAGATTATTGGGGATTTTGCTAACTGTGAGGTAAACTAGCAAGACTAGCTAAATTTGCTAGGGCTTGTGAGATGCATCTATTTTAGAGATGGGTAGTCGCGGCTCATAATGAATGAAAGTCCATGAAGGGATGAGGTCTATCCACATTAAAAAATATTCATAACTCGTTGATATGTGTCATTTATTGTATGTTTTGTCACAAACATCAGACATGTATTTATGATCCACTTGGTTAAGTAAAAAAACCAGGTTTTAATAGGCTACCATAATGCTCTATCTTATAAGGGTTTATTGTGATTCCCCATGTGGAGACAACATGTTGTATTGTTGTAGTTGGAATTGTTGTCTATCATACAGCCCTATTAGGCATTAAGACAAACAGCTGACCTGGTTATGGAAACGTGAAAAAAATATTTGCATCCATTTAAAGCTCTTTGCTTTACACATTGTATGAAGCCAGGCTATATGTTTATACCTCCTGAATGTAGCTTGATATTTGGAAAGAAACGTTAAAACATTGCTCAACAAATTACTGTCACAGCAGTTTACTTAAAGGCATTTAAGCATTATCAATAAAACATAAACACCTCACCAAAAAGCCTATAAGGAAACAGCTGCCAGATACTTCAACTTTGCTATACAGTTATTATTGCACTTGACAAAATGTGTTATGTTCAATCTCAGAATGAGATATCATTTTTTCCCTGTCCATACAGTACAATTATAACTGGGGTATAAGCTTTTTCTAGCCTCCAGTCCAGTTTGCTGTTAGCTAACGAATAACCGCAGGTCTGATGTGCTAGATGGTACAAACTGAATATTAATGCAGCGGTCTGGTAGTATCATCCTTAGGGAAAGAAGCTCTTGGAACTGGGTCTGACTCTGACCTGAATGCCTCTCTCTTCCTCTTTCTGCCTCTGTCTTTTTTTCCATAATTCATGTTCCATGTGTGTATTTGGCTGCTGGTGATTATTTTTAGCTAAAGCACGCAGAAACAGGCTATGTTAGGAGAAAGAGACGGGGACAGGGCCACAGGGCAGGTGTGTGACATACAGCAAACCTGTGTGAAGGTGGTGTGTATACAGAAATGTGTTCCAGTGTAAGCATGGTGGTACTATTCTGCATGCATGTGCGCAGGTTTGTGTGTGTAGCAGATGCTTGTCTGTTCCGGTTGACAGCAGATGACACTGACAGTGACAGAGGATGTGTAAGATTTCTCCTGCTGTAACTACTGAAAAGGAACTGTGTGCAGGATTTTCCTTTACAGTACAGCTTAGACTGATCTGCTGAATTGTTGCCAGAGGTGACAGAAACATTTTGAATCAAACTACGTCACCTGATCTGGCATAGATTCGTGGAGAAGGGGGAATCCCAAATTGTGGTGATGCCAAGACTTTCAACTTGTTTATTGAGCTTAAATGCTTTGGTGAGGACAGCTCATGGTCTTAGTTTGAATACATTTTGCAAAACTCTTCCCAATAATTATGAATAAAGAACTTTAAACTATCACAGGACATCTTTCAAACATTTAACGAAAATATTTGTGCAGAAAATTATTATTTTTTTAATGTATTCTTCTAGTTAGAAGCATTCACCTCCAATGAAAAAGTAAAAGTTGTAGAATTATAGGCTAAATGATTTGTAACAAAGTGGTTTGCATGCACTGAAATGTGTAAGTAATTCAAAAATAATTACCAACATAAGACAGAATAGTCTTAATTGATTGCTAGGTGGTGTAAGATGCTTTACAATCATTCAAGGCTCCTCTCTGTCCGCTCCTATTCTCCAAACCGACACAATCAATCATACAAGAGCTCGATTGCCATGACCCTTGACTTTGTGTGTGTGTGTGTGTGTGCGTGTGTGTGTGTGTGTGTGTGTGTGTGTGTGTGTGTGTGTGTGTGTGTGTGTGTGTGTGTGTGTGTGTGTGTGTGTGTGTTTAAATGTGCATGTAAGCGCCTGCCCGTTCACCTTCACATGTTCATGTGTGTAAAGTGACTCTGACAGATGTGACACTACGGATCCAACCACCAGAAGGTCCATAACATTCAAGTACACTGTAATTGCTCTGTCACATATTGATTATCAGACAAAGAGGGATAACATCGGCCCGCAGCCACAGCACAGGCAGCATGAGCAAACTATGTGACATGTTATGTAACCCTGTATGGAATATTAATCATGCAAGGTGGCAGCTTTCGAAGATGGAGTGGACACATAAAAGGCTGCGTCCGGGCAAAGACAGAAAGGAGTATCAGAAGTGAAGCAGTGTGGTGTTGAGAACTCAGTGTTATTAGAGCTGACAGAGAGACAGAAGCAGGGAGAGAGTGGGGGAGACAGAGGGTTGAAAGAGGGAGGATTAGGGAGATGGGTTGAGAGAAAAAAAAAACTAGAAAAAGGTATAGGAAAAAGAGAGGGAGAGAGTAGCAGAGGATATTCCCCTCTCATAGGGCTTATCTTGTCTTATGACCCTCTAGACAGAATTCAATTAAAGCATATCTTGCTCTGATAAGCCTACAAGGTATTTTCCAGTGGTCTTCTGAATAAAGAAACTTATAAGACACTCTGGATATAAAAATATTCAGTTGCCTGATGGTGAAAATGCCAGTGTTTTAACACTATTTAGTCGACTGAATAATTAATACAACCACAAAAAGTCACACAGTGACACAGTTACTTAACATTAAATATGAAGTAGGCTAGATGTTTCCTAGCAGGTTGTAAACATCCAATATATTAAATCAACTAAGGATGTATTTTTACTAACATCACATTACAAAAAAAGGTCCAAGACTTATTTTTGCAACAGCCTTTCTCATGCACCAGGTAAAACATGCACCATCCAGGCTGCTGCTGCTCTCTCCCGCTGAGAGAAAACTCACCTGAACGACCTGGAGAAAAGATCCGAGCGGAGCCGAACAACTTCACCGCCGTTTAGTTCACAATCATGGATACATCAGAGCCTCCGGACCCATCTCCCTCTTCTCACTCTCTTTGTCTAGGCTATATGTTTCCCCCTTACACTGCAGAGCTCAGCCGGTGTTGGCGCTGACAGCCTCACAGAGATGCTTTCTGATTCCCACAGGGCAGGTACGGTGAGGATGCGCTTCTTTCTTGCGCCTGGGTTTACTCTGGGTAAAGGATGGGGATGAAGAGGAGGAGGAGTAGAACAGGGGGAGGAGTAGTGCGCCACTTAACTGGAGTTTGTAATCCGCCGGTTCCATCGGGGGCCGCAGAGAGCGCACCGTGCCCAGGGACCAGCAACACGTTAGCATAGTGCATCAGCGCCATCTGGTGGTCATAACGGAGAACTTTTAACACCTATAAAATTGATTTTCTGGTACTCTGCTTTGATTGGTCGCGATACGCCTCGCCGGTCTTATAATCAGGGATGACCGAACACCTGAGACCACTTGGCAGTTAAATTAAAGTTCACGCTGTGCCCAACTGATTCACTGGTTCAGATTAATTTAAAACGTTTCAACAAAGAGTAGGCTATAGGCCTATAGACGTACTCACTGCTGAAATAGGCTACACATAAAACACAACTTTACCTAGGCTACATATTTGCTTGATGTGCTTTTATTAGTTTCAAAGTTTTGTGTTTTGAGTTTTTATTTTATTTGCTAACTTTTCACTTTGATCGTTTGTCTTTTCGTCTTAATTAGTTTTGTATTATGTGCAGTGATGAACTTTGCTGAAGGTTTCTCATAAAGATCAGTTGATTTCTGTAGGCTAATGCAATGTGCACTGATTTTTACTCGTATGCGATTTTAATTGTGGCTACATTAACTTTTGGATTGACCAACTTTTTCTCGTGAATAATCCTATTGTCTTGTTTAAGAATGTGCTCCAATGTTCCAAAATCATGGCTTTTCTCTGAACCTCTAATAGTCAATGCACCAAGTCAATTTGAAGCGCATCCAATACTCACATGGCATTACAGCTTTATCTCTATCCTGTAGGCTTAGGCACGGTGCCATATTATTAACAAATCAAGGCATTGATTTAGAAGGAAACGATTTTAAGAGGATATTCAAAAACGGATTTGTGTGGATCTTTTGAAAGCCCATTTATCCTGTTAAATCGGCTACTAGCATATACTGTATAGCCTAAATATATTTTCTAATAGCCTATAGTTGTCAGAATAGCTTTGGCTTTTCACCGTCAGACCATTTGGTTAATTATTTTGGCATCACTCACAATAAACCTTAAATTATTCCAACAAATTATTTCCCTTTGTGGCCCATTATTAAGGTTTATTAATAGGCCTACAACAGTCTTTAATTGTAGAGTCCCTTTTGTTTATAACCTGGTATGAATGATAAGTCCAGGTCCGTCACTTAGCGATGGATGAGATCATTTCATGTCTGGAGCAGGGAGTCCAGCTTTGTGCGGGGGGACCACGCCCCGACCGCGGCGTGCGGTGCGGTGGTGCACCACTAGGCTAGCTTAGCACTCAGCTGCTACATCCGGGCGCTCTGCTCGGTGTAGAAACCCTGCGAAGATGGCGACTTCAGGGAGGAGTGCGTTATTATCCTCCACCTCAGCTGGAACCAAGAACACGCTGGAGAGCTCCAACACAGAGGAGGAGGACGGACAGGACTTATGGTGGGTGAAGTGTTATTTATACTGTATTAACACATTTTGTGGGAGCAGAGGGTCCATTGTGCGGGGAGGAGAATGGTTTGACAGCTAGTTTGCTAACGATGCTAGCTAGCATCAGCACCAGACTGACTGGACGCTGGTGACACAACAGCACTAGCTCCATTTAGCTTCTCGCTGTCAGTCGTTGTTTTTAATGAATGAATAAGGCTTTTTAAGCCGAGTTGTAACAGCGGCTCATCTTTCTGCAGGTCTACCATCCTGAGTGAAGTTTCAACCCATTCAAGATCAAAGCTACCGTCGGGGAAAAATGTCCTGGTCATGGGTGGGTATCTGTGTATGTCTGCAGTCTGTCCTGGCATCATTAGCTTGAATAGCTCAGTTGCTGATGGAACTCTTTCTAGTAGACTTAATACTGCTCGTCAGCTAAGCTAGCCTTTCTCTGGAATGATGAAGCTCTTGTGTTCAAGCTTAGTTAAGGTTAGACCGATAGCAGTGAGACAGGTGTATTTTTCTGGGCACTTATACACACGCACGAGTACGGGCGCGCGCACACTACCTCATCTTGAAAGAGAGAATCAGGCCGCTTTGAAACACTGCAAGTCATTCTAGCATTCAGAGATGCTAGCGGCAGCTAGGTGGAGATGATGCTGAAGGGACAAGACAATTCATCAGCCTGTGTGTGTTTTTGAACGAGGCCACGAGGCTATATGAGCCTGAAGTAGTCAGGGTGCCTCCCAGTGTCGCTCGGTCCTCGTGTCCCTAATGCAAGCCACACACGCGCACAAAAACACACACACACTGTCCACACATCCGACTGAGATAATCCGCAGCCAGCTACCCATTCAAGCTAATCAGCGCGTTGGTTTCCGATGTAAAGTATCAGTTGTGCTACCCATGACAACATCAGCAATCTGTGCTTTATGATGCAGCGATTCCCCCTGTCGGTTTAGACACCTCCTGCCTTAAAACACACATCAATAACAATGTTGTACTGACAGCTTTGAGACAAGCGCTTATGCTAGGAGAAGTGCAGTCTATTGGCAGTGGATATGCAGTAAATTAATGCTGTTGTTACTTAATAAAAATTTCAGTTTTCACATAAAGGAGATACTGTATATGGCTTATAGTCAAGAATTGTATTTTTTTCATTATGTGTATAACATTTATTTCTGTGAGGAGCTGAAATAGTAGTGGGTAGATTATAAGGTACATGTGCAACTAATTAGCTGATGATTGAATTAATCCTTGGAGTAAATTTCCAAGCAGAAAATAACAAAAAAATGTGTAATTATGCTTTTTGAATGTTTGGATCTTATTCCTTTTTGATTTGTGTGACATTTAACAAAGTGACTGGAATGAATGATTTTGGACTGAATGTTAAAAAAACATCTCAATTAAGATACCAACAAAACTGCGTTGTATGATTAACAATAATTGAATCGCAGTAATGATGTAGAATTGATAACAGTCATATTCATGTTTGGTGTACACTTGTGCCTCGTGTCTTTTATTTCTGTGTCTGATTGTCTGGTTTATCCATCGAACTTAGGTGAGGTTGGTTCGGGGAAGACAACCTTGGTTGCAAAACTTCAGGGTATTGAAGAATACATGAAGGGGCGTGGCCTGGAATACCTCTACTTCAGCGTCCATGACGACGACATTGATGGTAACTAGCAAGAGCTTCCAATTCTCAAACTAATAAATCCTTTTAAAATCCTTTTGTTCCAATAGAGTGAAGAAATCCTGGAACATGGTTGTGTGAGCTGTATATACATCTCCATATGTTTTGTGTGTTTGTGTGTGTTTAGACCAAACAAGGTGTAACGCGTGGGTGTTAGACGGAGACCTTTATCACAAAGGTCTGCAGGGAGTAGCTGTCCCAGTGGACTCGATCGGGGACACATTGCTGCTGATAACGCTGGACATGTCGCGGCCTTGGAATGCCCTGGACTCTCTCCAGAAGTGGGCAGCCGTTGCTAGAGAACATATCGACAAACTCCGAGTCGCCCCGGAAACGCTGCGAGAGCTGGAGCACAGACGTGAGTGACGTATACAGCAGTCAGGTTTACTTGCAGATAAAGTTGAAACAAAGTATGTAAGGATTCCTTTTTTGGAAAAGTAAATAAGGAGTTTTTTTAAATCATGTTTTGCCTCATGAGGCAACAAAGGTTTAAAACTGTTCAAAAAGTACTGCCTGACTATTGTTCATTTTGTTTGTGTGCAGTTGTAAAACAGTTCCAGGAGTACACAGAGCCCGGCAGTGGGGAGGATGGCACCCCGCAGAGAAGGAGCGAAGATGAGGAGAGCGTGCTTCTGCCGTTAGGAGACAACACACTAACACATAATTTAGGAATACCAGTGGTGGTGGTCTGTACCAAGGTACACACTGACTTTCTTCTGGCTTATTACCATAAAATATCTATCCTCTATCCTAGCCTCTTTGTAATCTTCTGCTTTGCATCTATTTGCATGCATTCTCCTCTGCGTGACACCTAATTATCTGACCTCAGTGCGATGCCATCAGCACGTTGGAGAAGGAGCACGACTACAGAGACGAGCACCTGGACTTCATCCAGTCTCACATCAGGCGTTTCTGTCTGCAGTGTATCCTTTGCTAAACATTGCTGGAAGCTGAAAGTTGCCCAAACAGAAACTTTGAAGTGTCACTAAACAATGAAAGTATCGATCAGCACAGAATGAGCAGCGGTTTTAACAGGGCTGTTGATCAATACTACTGACTCTGCAATTTTGCTGTCAGATTAGAAGAGCTTTAAGGCATTAATTCAAATTTAAACCTGCATACTCCTTACATCCAGCTGCCCTGTGGTGGAGGAGGGTGATAAAGCATTATAAGGTGTTCTTTTCTTTTCTCAGGGCAGCACTTTTATTATTTCAGTGTTTTAGCCAATGTAGCTGTGTCTGCTCTGTTGGTGTTTATATTGCTTTGTTGCAAAGAGAGTTTGATAAGTCATATTACCCAGTGAAGTGCTATAACCCTATTATTGTGTTTATTTTTTTACAGAATCATTTCTGGAGTCAATACAGAATGAAAATGGTACTCAACTTTCAAGGTTTATTGTGTTTAATACGAGGCACACTGCTGTCGTTCTCCTGAGTACAAGTGGCAGTTAGTTATAGCTAGACTCTTTTAATATAGTGCCATTGGTATTAAGAGATGTTTTTGTCCCTTTGATGGTTTTATTTTTTCTCCTGCATTTAGAAATAGATGTGTTAAAAATGTCCTTGACAGCTGTGTCAGATGGTGCGTCTCTGGTTTACACATCAGTGAAGGAGATGAAAAACCTGGACATCCTCTACAAATACCTGGTCCACAGACTCTACGGCTTTCCCTTCCACTGCCCGGCACAAGTGGTGGAAAGAGACGCTGTCTTCATGTAAGCCTGCCTTCATATTATGTATGCAGGACTGTGCGGCCACCTGTGTTTGGTATTTCTAACCCCTACATCTGCTTTATTAGTCCATCAGGCTGGGACAATGAGAAAAAGATTGCCATACTTCATGAGAACTTCCAGACAGTAAAAGCTGACGATAGCTTTGAGGACGTAGTAGTCAAACCGCCGGTCAGAAAGGTACAGGCTTTCACTTCTAAATTGGCTAACTTGGAAAGATCCTCTTAGGCATGCTAAGCTTAAAGTGTACCTCATTGTTTACTGTTGTAATGCTGCATATCATTGTTTTTAAATCAATTTTCCAAGCCGTTGCACAAATCTTTAGCAAATACTCCTGCAGGGATCATTGGGGTTTTATCCAATCTAGCTCATTGGCTGTTTTTGAGCTGGATGTAAAGAAAATTTCTTAATTTTGTTTCACTTGTCCCCAGATTGTACATGAAAAGGAGATTCAGGCGGAAGATGACCAAGTGTTTCTGGTTAAACTGCAGGTCAGGAAACATTTCTGTTGTGTTCTTAATGCCACTTGGTGGGCAGCTTGTAGCTCCTCCAACTAAATCTGACTTGGGAGTCTTGATATGTTAATTAAGTACTAATTAGAGTGAGTGTGCATATTGTGCTCTAATTTGCAGTCACTGCTTGCCAAACAGCCCGCTGTGACAGCAGGGCGACCAGTGGTAAGCGGCTCTCTTTATTTATTTTCTTTTAGCTGTTAAAATAAAGGGAATCTCCTTCCAGTGTTTGTATGCGTAATATAAACTGTTTCCACTCACAGGACACTACCAGTAGAGCACCCACTGGTTCCCCGAGGACGAGCAATCGCTCTGCCGCGGCCAACGTAGCAAACGCCATGCCACAGTCAGGTTTGTGATGCATTACACAGCTGTAAGAAACCACCCATGTGCTTGGCTCTGTGAGTGTTTTAACCATTTTCTGTGTGTTCTTTAGGTCAGACCAGTGAGGGCGTGTTGGCCAACTTCTTTAACAGTCTACTGACAAAGAAAGCGGGGACAGGGGGGCCTGGGACGCCAGGAGGCGGTAACAACACGCCAGGAACAGTACGCAAGTCAGGTGAGAATACACGAGTAGATGTTTTAGGTCGTTGTAATGCTCTGCTTTGTATAAAAGAGAAAGTGATAGTTTATTAAAACATTTTGTAGGATTTTGTGTTGCTGTTTTCAGTCACTCAGCTTCTTTTTGGTTTTTCATCTGCCATCCTTCATCTCCTCATCCCCTTCCTCTCCTGCTTTCTCTGTCAGACATGAATATAACTCATGCTAAAGAGAATGATGAAAGGGTCTGAGTGCAAATTAAACACACCAACTATCATCTTGAAGCATTTGTAGCTCTGTGTGACAGTCTTTTCATTCCAAACTCTGCTCCTTGTAGTGTATTGTATATCGTCACTTTTAATAACATTCATAATGTGTGTATGTGTGTGTGCACTAGTCAGAGGATGCTGGCCACGTTAAGGTGTGTGAGAGACAGAAACTCCTCACTAATTATTGCTTGCTAATGTCATTGTCCATCCCCATAAGCATCCTTATATTTCTTTGACACCCCTCCCTCTCTTTTGCTGGGATCAATCTTCCTGTATCACACGTTTACTTCTTCTACAACAAAGGCACATGGATTTTAAATTGAACAACTAGTTTTTAGGAAAGACTTTGGTAAATGTAAGTTGTGGTGTGGGAGATGATCCCAGGGCTTCTGAATTATTTCTGCACCAGTGTTTTAATTGTGTTAGGACAGCAGACCAACACATGATTCAGGGTTCTTCTTTGCTTTGGAAAAAGTTGAATTGTAACGGCGTTATTCGTAATGATTCAACATTAGTGGCAAGATCTAGAACTACGTCAAAATCACCAGCTGAAAGGCTAACCTATCTAAGAGCTGCACTCTTCTTACAGGAGAAAACAGTGGCAACCATGACAAGTTCATTTCCATCTGATTGGTTGATGATTTAATTACATTTTCAGCCTCAGTAATTCCTCTATTTTTACTATGGATGGGTACAAGTACTCGGGTACTTGTTGTGGACGTTATTTAGCAAGTAATGTTTTTTTCCCCGCGCACTGCGCACACATTGTCTGCCAATAAGAGAGTGGCGACTGGAGAGTCGCTCCTATTAAGTTTTGTGGAAAGAGAAGGCTTCTGCGAGCTGAGGGAGTTTGTCGAGCCGGAGTAAAAAAACACCATCGTGGCTAACGAGTGGAAAGTTGCATGAGGAAAGAGCAGCAGAATTGAGTGCTGATTTGCAACGTGTCGATAAAGTGGCTGTTACAGACTTGTGAACAGATCTCTCCATGGAGTCATATGTTACTGTTAGCTGAGCCT
Organism: Tautogolabrus adspersus; assembly: GCA_020745685.1. Classification (NCBI taxonomy): domain Eukaryota; kingdom Metazoa; phylum Chordata; class Actinopteri; order Labriformes; family Labridae; genus Tautogolabrus; species Tautogolabrus adspersus. The sequence continues at coordinate 14,922,414 of CM036550.1, forward strand.
GAGTAGCGTAAAGCTCTGTGAGTTCCAGTTTATATCTGAAGGGTGAAAACAGAAGTGCTATTGAGGAGTTGAGCACGATGGGCAAATAAAGTTTGGACCGTCTTGTTCATACTATCGAGCTCCTTGTCGTTGTTTTCTCAATATTTAAACAGTTTAGATGAAACTAATAACCCTTGGGTACATTACCATCACTTGTTATTACATTCAGAAGTGGGATTTGAAGTACTGATGAGCAGCACACCACAGAAAGCATAGTGAGCCACTGGCAGCAGGTCCGTGTCTGACCATTTTTTTTCTGGTAAAACAAGATTTAATTAGTGAGTACTCAAGTACTGAAACTACTGTTAATGCCCATCCCTACCTTATACCCCTTGTTTTATCCATTCTGCTCTTCTGCATTATTTATTTTAATTTGGCATGTTGCATTGCATTCTCATAACTAACAGCCACAAACATTACACATGATTCTAACTAAGGCTGGGCAGTATGGAAACATGCAATTTAAAACTAAGCCTATATTAAACAAACAAGTTATAATAGGTTAGCAAACAAACAGCCATGACGTAGATAATGTCTGTCTTCCAGTTAGTTCAATATGAACTAGTTAAGTAGTAATTCTTGTAGTTTATCACTTTTGTAAAACTACAACATGGAACCTAAAAAACCTAGTTGCTTAAATTGAATGTCTGTCTCTTCAATGATTAACAAAAATGACCCAAGTCTCTTTCAGTAGGTGAAATTTGACACTTTGACATGTTAAGTGAGATGTCAGCTAATATGCAACTAAATGAAAATCCATTCAGTATCAACAAAGGTATGTTTGAGCAATATCATCTTGAAAAGGAAAGGAGGAAAATCCTCATTTTGAATAATCTGAATACCAAATGAATTCCCTCGTACTGAGCAAAGTAAAAGAATGTTGATGATTTTGCAATAATAATACAACAACATTTTTCTAATGTTCAATATTCTCCCAGCTCCTATGTTCACCATGTGTAATTTCTTGTGCAAATTGTATTGTGCCTTCTCAATGCTGTGAAAATACAACGCCTGATAAAATGTTTGATTTGTTTGTATGCTTTTGTACAGTACTAGTGTAATTTGCGTGTTTACATATCTGATGCAGGTTCTAAGCTGGGCCTGGGTGACGTACAGGCAGAGCTAGACCGTATTTCCAGCCGGGAGAGTGACTCAGACTTGCCCAATGCCAACGAGACCCCCGCCACCGACAGCCAGGACACATGAAGACCACACACTTTACCCTGCTCTCCTTCTCTCTCCCCATCCCCTGCTTTTCTCCTCAGTGGTCTTCCCTCCCTAACCTCCCTTGTCCTTCCTCAATCCACTCTATCACCAAGATGCCGGGAGAAAGAGGGGTGTTGGGGAAAAGGAGGGCTGGACACACAGATTTACCTCCCTGTCATCTTTCACTTTCAGAAGAACACCCTCTCTCCTCCCCTGACTCCTTCTCCCACACCTTTTTCTCCTAATACCTCCTCCCTCTCTTCTCTTCCTGGCTGTTATGCCAAGGGCGAATATTTGTCACTGTTACATACAAGACTGTCTGTTACATGAGGGTAAATGGATATGGGGGACCAATGGGGGTGTGTGTAGAGGAGAGGGCGAGAAGAAGTGAGAGTCAGGGTTGAAGAAAAATGATTGCAAGGATGAAAGTGTGGGTTTTTTTATCCATCCATTTCTTGTGATGGTGAAGTTAGCGTTTTTACTGTAGGAACAGCTGAAGGGCGCATGTGGAAGAGTCTGTCCTTAGGTACTTTAGGGATGATTGCGTGATTGTGTTTCATGTAAGGTGGGGCAAGTCACGCTTGGCCAGAGGAAGAGATTGAGAACAAAAAAAAATGCCTGAAACAAAATTGCAAACAGTCTTGTTTTTTAAGATGAAGGGAAAAACATACCAGTATTTGTGTGTGTGTGTTTGTGTTTGAATGATTGTGTGTGTGTGAGAGAGAGAGAGTGGGTGTTATTAAGTTACTTCAACCTAGCCCTGTGTGTTGAGAGATGTTTGGCTGTTTGCATTTCAACCAAAAGGCAATTACATTACTATGCTCTTACACTACAAGCTCTTACAACGGTGCATACACTATTAATACAGCAGCGCTGTCTGCTAGACTACACAAACCAAACATGACAAGAAAAAACGCTTCACACCCAAACACTAGTCCCGTGTAGAAGGCACTTAGGGTCCATCATGACACTTGGTTCTACAATTGGCCAAACTTCTGGTAGTACATACCGCTCCAACCTGTAGATAACAGACAGTGCACTAAAAAAAGGGAGGGGGAGGGGTAGGTGGGTAGCTGAGCTTTACTTGTACAGAAAGAAGCACTAGTGATTCAGTTAAATAGTTACTGCGGGCAGGGTGGTGGGTGGGCAAAGGGATCAGAACAAGGACGGGTCACACCAAGAATGTACAGTCATTGTCTCGCTGATTGGTCCTGTTATTTCAGAGCTCTGTGTTGGCGTTTGTATAATCAGATCTGTTAATCAGTCAAATAAAAGGTGTATTTATTCGGATTCATCCACCTGGTTTCTCTCTTCTTCTTTTTTTGTTAACTTCAAACTCTGAATAAAAGATATGTGATATTGTTATGAGGAAACTGTGAAGCTTGCTTTATTAGATTACCAAGATTGTGCCCATGTTAGTAAGCGTCCACCTGCAGTAGAAACCTCAGACCATACAATTATTTTCTTTAAATTAAATGATGGAAAGTTAATAACAAAAGTCTAGAAAAAATGGACAAAGGCTGGGCTAAAACATCAGCAGCTAGATCATAGGCATTTGTGATATGTGTAAAGAAAGACGTTTTTCTCAGGCAGAAACAAAAGGGAAATGGTGGACCTTCTCGTAGGACATTTCAATCAGTGTTATTGATGGAAGTTATTTCCTTTATTTTTCTCCTCTGAGAAGGCACTATGACTGCTGCTGTCTATAGGATGTGTATCTCTGATTTAAGAGTGAATAATTCAGCCAAATAAATTAATATACGTGCAGAGAAGGGTCTGCATTTCTTCTCAATGAATAAATCTGTGCATCTGATTATAGGAGAACTTTGCTGATGGCAAAAAAAACATATTTTTGTGAGGCTACCTTACACCTCCATCACCGCTGGCGACATCTGATGTATTAGCTTTCTATTATTTTATTTCAGGGGGTTTTATCTTGCCAAGCTTTATTTGCAAACAAAGCATACATGTAATTGCACATTTTGGCTGTATTTCAGAGATTTGATCATGATACAAATAAATATATAGTTATAATAATAACTGGAACATTTTCTACTAGTAAGTTTAATTTTCCCTTTCTAGAAAGTATCATGTGGTGACAGAGCTCCACAATCTTTGATTGAAGCTGAAATAGATGCACAAGAGCTATTATTTGTTTTTCAGTGAATGTTGGAAATCCGACTGTTGCTGCACAGGATTGTTCATTACATTATGTATAAGGAAAGCCCGTGAATAATTGTCCACATACGAAATGGTTCTTTGAGATATTCCACATGATTTCAACAAAATAACATGTACCATGGCTTCAAGAACAGATGGCATAGTCAGTGTGTCTGACTTCAATCATTTAGTGATGGATTCAAATCACAGTTATCACAAATAATGCAGTGAGTGTCAAAAACTCAGGGACAAAACAATATACCCTTGAAACCTAGTGCAGCTTCATATGATTGAGGACATTGATTTGTTTTTCTCTCCAATTAATCAGTCTTTTAACTTTGAATGTTTGCTGTTTTTAATTTAAGTGATCAGTTTCAATCGCTAGAAATTTTAAATTCAGCCATGACCCACTGTCTCTCATATGGTTTTAACTTGTGGGTGTTGGTGTGTTTTGTTTTTTCTACACTTTGTCACTGCAATTTATCTTTTTAAAAATCATTCCCAATGAAATTGTGTGTAAGAGTGAATTGTAAAAGACAAAGATGGTTCTCAAACAAACTCTATTTTAGCCCAAATCAGGCTAAATGTTAAATAATGATAAAGCCTGCTCTGTTCAGCCAAACGTTTGTGTCCCTGAGTAAACTGCATGTTAATAAGCCCCTCTATCATATCTCAGCAGCTCATGAATCACATTCCTTTCTAATGAATGCACCTCGGCCTCCCCGCTACTGCAAGTATCTAACATATATTAACTACATCAGCTGAAACCCCACAAATATAACTGATGGCTGGTCTAAACATAATGATTATATCAATATATGACATTCCATGTAAAATACTAGTTTCGATGTTAAAACTTTGTTTAAAATGGCGCCCTATTTTTCCGAGTGCGGCAGAATACTGTATTTTCTCCTTCGCCATCTTGGTGTTAGCTCGCACAAGCGGAAGCGACATCTTCGGCGGAGCTACAGCGGGTGTGGTTCGGACTTCTACGGGTGGTTCACCTAGCAGCCCTTTTCCTATTTTCAGCCAAGAGAAAGGAGAAGATTCCCCTGACAAGAACCACGGAGGAGCCACTCGACTCTGGTAAAGATAGTGTGTTTATTACATTCATTATACAACGTTTTTTTTGCGTGTCAGTGTTTGCTTTACCAAAGAAAATCATCTTTAGCTGGGGAGGGGGCTCCGGTGGGGTTTTCTGATTTGGCTGGCAGCACAGCAGGTTTTGTACGGTGGCTCTTGGATCTACTTTTTTATACGTCCTGGTTAGCTAAGCTAATCAAACCAGACTTGAATATTTGGAGGGGAAGCTTGAAAGTCACGATTTTCATAATGAACTGATTTTTGACTATGATTGCTGCTTATCCTTATTGCGCCACGGTACCCGTGTGATCATTGTAGACATAGTGAGTAAAGCACTAAATTGAGTTTGTTTATGTTAGCTGGTAGGCTAGCTAGCGAAGGGGTTAGCATGGCACGTTAGGTTAGCTTAGCGAGCTTTCAAGGTAAGCTAGCCAACCTGTTAGCTAGCGCTTGTGGCTAATATGTGCTTGCGCCGCGTTCTTCAAACATGTCTCATGAACGTGTTTTGTGATCGCTGTAATCTACGTAGTGAGTGTTTGTGGGTTTTTAGTGTTGGTTAAGCAGCTTGTTACGTTCGCAGTCAGACTCAACATTAGAGGAGGAACCATGGAAGTGATTGCGGGGCGGAGTTCCTCATATTGGAAACCCAAGCTGCGGGGTTGGAACTTGGCCGTGGTAGGGGGAGGGGGAGAAAATATGCCTTTGATGTTCTTTGCCGCTGAATGGTGAATTGTGTTCATGCTGGCCTGGAAATACCCACCTCTTTGCTCTCTCGGTTGGAGGTGGAGGCTCGGTTTTTCCCCTCATAGCTACGTTAGCAAGCCAAACAAGTGTCTGAATCAGAGGAACCTGGCCCAGGTAGCGCAGAAGACAAACATCTTATTGAGACCACGTTGAAGTGTCGTTTTAACTTCACCATTTGATTTGGCTGTGACAAACAAAAACTCAAGGTTGAGTGCGAGTTGTTCATTTTCCCGTGTGATCTTTTTTCTTCTTCACAGACATATCTGCTGTGCGGGTTGAGGGCAGGCAAGAACAATGGCTACCCAGTGTAAGTATGAAAAACTTTATCTTATAGATCTTTGTTCAAGGTTATATAAACACGACCATTAACAAGCATGCAGAAAAGATTCTTTGAATCCGGATATATACAATTATATAAGCCTTTAGGCGCTGTCGAAATTTGGAAAATGGAAGCCAGGTGAGCACATGTCATGGTATCAGGAGTAATTATAACTCCACCTCTGTTACATTTGAGTTTCTCATCAAAATGAAAACGTGGGAGGTACAAATGATTACAAACATTATGTTAAAAATAATTGGAACCTTAAAAATCTCTGATAATGATCTTGGCTTGAAGTAAGAAGTTCAGCTTGAGTGAGTAAAGAAGACAACTATTCTGTAATTCCCGGTGTTTTCCTTTTTGCCTCCTTTGTGTAGCTGATTTGATGGAGCTGGACATGGCAATGGGGGACAGCAAGATTGCAGTGAGCCAGTGGCAGCAGCAGTCTTACCTGGATTCAGGCATCCAGTCTGGAGTCACCACCACAGCCCCATCTCTGAGCGGCAAGGGGAACCCTGATGTTGAAGAGGATGACCCAGCCCTGTACGACTGGGAGTTCAACCAGCCCTTCACTCCTGAGCCTACAGGTTAATAAAATGCTGAAATGCATCCTTATATTTTCAGCATTGTAATAGCAACTGCTGAATAAATGGAGTACTGATAACTGTGGTAAATATTTGTTATCTCTTGGTATTGCAGACATTGAGGGATATGCCATGACCCGTGCCCAACGTGTGCGTGCTGCCATGTTTCCTGAAACCTTGGAGGAAGGTATCCAGATCCCACCAACACAGCTGGATGCCACCCACCCAACAGCAGTGCAGCGGCTGGCAGAGCCCTCTCAGATGCTGAAGCATGCCGTGGTCAACCTCATTAACTATCAAGATGATGCTGAGCTTGCCACTCGTGCCATTCCTGAGCTCACCAAACTGCTCAACGACGAGGACCAGGTTTGTAAACGAATTAACGCATGGACTCAAAATGACATCTAAGTGTAACTGTTGCGTAATTCAACACACAGTTTCATGTAAAGAACGTTGTTTACACAGATTACTAAACTACATTTGTAACAAGTATTGTCTCCATCTTAGGTTGTTGTGAACAAAGCAGCTGTAATGGTGCATCAGCTGTCAAAGAAGGAGGCATCGCGCCACGCCCTGATGCGCTCCCCACAGATGGTTTCGGCGGTTGTTCGTGCCATGCAGAACACTGGTGATGTAGAGACGGCTCGCTGCTCTGCTGGCACCTTGCACAACCTCTCCCATCATCGTGAGGGGCTCCTCGCAATCTTTAAGTCTGGAGGCATCCCTGCCCTGGTCAAGATGCTGGGGTGAGAAACTATAGATCTTGTGGATGTTTTACTGAATGTGTGGTGCGAGTTTATTTGTGTGCCCACATCAATTTGGGGAGTTCTTTCACATTTCACTACAGCTCAAATTTGTTTTGTTTGACAATACTGTAGTCTATCAATAAATAGTAGCTCACATGATGAGTCTTATTACTATTAACAGCCTCCCACTATTCCATCCTGCTCATTTCCCAGTCATGGTGGTTTTTGACTTGCATATATCCAGTTAGCTTTAATGTTGTTTTTTACATATTTGAACTAGCATGTATTTTCATTTGAGTGTCTTAGACCCCCCCCCACATCCCTCCCTGTCCCGTTCTCTTTCTCTGTGTTATGGGTAAGACTTAGTTTTTAAAAGCAATAATGATTAAGCAAATAACGAGTCAACTGTGAAGAAAAGCTAACAATGTTTCTGGTAAAGCTGAACCACGGACTGACAATCGCAACAAACCAGCAACATGAGACTACCAGTGTTTTGAGGACTTCTCCCTTTGCTGCAGAAAAAAAAAAAAAAAGTCTATAAACTCAAACAACCACCTCTTTCTGTCGTGACTGAGTTCTATTCCTAAAGATCAGACAACTCCACAATGGGACTGATTTGAAACTGTTAAAATGTCTACCTCCTTACTTTTCTCTTTGTATTCTCCATGAAAGCCGAAGCACACAGACAAAACAACTAACCGGCTGGCGAGTTGCGACCTGTTGGACGTCCCTCGTGTGTCTTTGATTTTGAACTTGGAATCGTATTACTGCACTTACATGCAGGATATGAACAGTTGAATGGAGGGACGATTAACTGCTTGATTTTATTAAGACTACAGACAAGACAAAAGTTGAAAGCTGGTAGCAGTTTTGATTTTCCAACAAGCCTGTTTGGAAAATGTACTTTTTTCTTGCATAATGATGAATGCAAGAAATGAAATGAATGTAGTCACTTTTGATGTTCCAATAGATTTACAGCTTCCTTTTCCTTGAGTGCTCTTTAAACTTCTAAAGTGTAAAACTATTAGGGTTAAACTGACACAGTTCTCGCGGCGCTGGTGGCCTAGTGGTTAGTTTGTGAACCCCATGTACAGCCTGTAGTCCTCAAAGTGGGCAACCTAGATTCAAATCTGACCTGTGGCTCCTTTCCTTCAAGTCATTCGCCACTCTCCCTCTCCCCAAATTTTCAGTGATATCCAGAATGTCCAGTCTCTCCAAGAAAGGCACGAAAGCCTCAAAATAACAAAATGTATAATAATAAAAAATTGACGGCTCTCCAAGATAACTGCAATAATCTCTGCATGGTGGGTGTGAGTAGCAGGTGGGTCAGTCAGCTCTCCCTGGCAGACGGCTTGTGTGCCTGTGGTGATGAATAGTTGCCAAGATCCATTGTTTGTTTTAAGCATTGCTTGCCAGTTGCAAGAACAAACATCAGAAGGTCTTTAAAAACATGGGATTTAAAGAAACAATTTAGGGTTTTCTTTGCTTCTAGTACTGTGACACGTTGCATTACTGGTAATTATTTATCATCCAGGAATTGCATGATTTACAAAGCTGATTGATTACTGCCTACTGCTGAAGCCGAGACTTGATTAGTGGTTGTTGTGTGTTTTCATGATCTTGATTGAAGGGAAACCTGTCTGTGAGCTTCTGGTATAATTCATACATATTCACTTTGGAAACTTAGCATTAATTGTTTTAAAAGGTGTCAGTTACTGATATTCGTTTGTCATGTGTTTGTATATTTTTCCAGCTCGCCAGTGGACAGTGTGTTGTTCTATGCCATCACTACACTGCACAACCTGTTGCTGCATCAGGAAGGAGCAAAGATGGCAGTGCGCCTGGCTGGAGGACTGCAGAAGATGGTGGCCCTGTTGTCTAATACCAACGTCAAGTTCCTGGCAATCACCACTGACTGCCTGCAAATTCTGGCATATGGCAACCAGGAAAGCAAGGTATTGAACATCAGCCTTTTAAAAAAAAAATGTCTTAAAATCATGTTTCCCTCTTGGGTCTGCACAAAACCACTTAGTTAACATCTTAATGAATGTGTCTTTGTTTCAGCTGATTATTCTGGCCAGTGGCGGTCCCCAGGCCCTGGTCAACATCATGAGGACCTTCACATATGAGAAACTGCTGTGGACCACAAGCAGAGTCCTTAAAGTGCTCTCTGTTTGCTCAAGCAACAAGCCTGCCATTGTAGAGGCTGGTACGTACAAACTCAGGGGACACAAAAACGATGTTAACCTTATTCAGGGAAAAATGCAAAAACATTGACCCATTAACATTGAAAGAAATGTAGCTTCCATTCAGAAAGCAGGGCCTCCATTCACTTCAATGTATGTCTAGGATGCCTAGCTAATGTGCCAATAGAACTGAATGTAGTCTTGATTAGCCTGTGTGGTGTACGACCCGAAGAGCAATGCATTATCATAATTCTTTTTGAATAGATTGCAAGAGTCCAGACTGTATGAAGAATTATGAAGATCTCTTACCAGTTGTTTTAGAGGTTTTCTGTGAAAACTAAATAAAACTTGCTACCCCTGAATAAAGACAAAAAGTAGCTTATAAAAAAACAGGCATAAAAAAAAAGATGTGTGGTAAGCTCGTTTGATACTCGTGGTGAAATGGACTACAGCTGATCGGCTTGGATCACCCCTCACATTTCTGGACACACTTGATTGCAGATCTATCCGCTGTACAAACTGGAAGTTACTGCAGTGTTTTGAAATATAAATTTTTTGTGAGTTTTTTCATGGAGTTTTACACCGAAACATCTCATAAAGCTTGGACATTTCATTGTGTAGAATGTCTTTGTTTCATACAAAACAACTTTAACTTTTCTTTGTTTCTACTCACTGCATCTGCATTAACATGCAGGCATCAGCTGGTGGCTGTGTTTAACTTCAACCAGAAACCTTAAATTTGTAGTCTTACCAGTCTGCTCTAGTCTGCAGCTGTAAACAAATAAAACTGTTAACGAGCGCTGTGTTCGGTCCAAAAACGATATTGTACCAAAACCCGAAGTTCCCTGTTTGTTTTGTCCGACTCGCAGACAACGCGCTGCACGTGCAGCCAGCGCACTGACACAAACCGCTAAATGAACGGTGTGTTTATGTTGCGTGTTCAACATTGTCAAAGCTCATATTAGGAAAAAAAAGGGTTTCCATTCATAGCAAACTTAGGCCTATGTTGTTGTGGTACAAAATCCCCTTGTGGACATTAATGGGTTAATGATGTGGTCCGACTGTTTGCAGTATTTGCATTAGAACAAGTCCTGGATACATTATTGTAGTTATTGTTTGCTTCTAAGGTGAAACTCCTCCCATGTGATGAATGTTTATTTGTGTTAATAGGAGGCATGCAGGCACTGGGCCTTCACCTGACAGACCCAAGCCAGCGTCTGGTCCAGAACTGTCTCTGGACTCTGAGGAATCTTTCAGATGCTGCCACTAAACAGGTAAACACTAACACACTCAGTACTCACAAATGCTAACTGATGAATTGTAGGTTCAAGCTCAATCATTGTTGCTAAGAAACAAATGTGTTAAATTGTCTCTATGGTAAAGCTAAAATATAGCAGTACACCAGCCCCTTTTTTCAAAGGATAATGTATATTTTTCTTTAGGCAGCAGGAAAATTACAAACATGGGTCCAGTTTTGTTGAGATGGAGTCACTTCATGGCAATCTATTAAATCAATTTAATATTAAACTATGCATTTTCTTCTCTCGCTTCTTACCTGTCCTGTGCTCTCCAGGAGGGAATGGAAGGTCTCCTTGGGACCCTGGTCCAGCTGCTGGGCAGTGATGACATTAATGTAGTGACTTGTGCTGCTGGCATCCTCTCCAACCTGACCTGCAACAACTATAGTAACAAACTCATGGTTTGCCAGGTATATAATATACACAGAGCTTTTGCAAAATGCTTCCTTGTAAGACCTTTGCACATTATGTATCTCTGTGAAATGTATTCCATTTTAAACCCTTTCTTCTTTAAATGTAACTGTACGTATTCCACTGATTGATCTCATCATTTAAGGTTGGAGGCATTGAGGCTCTGGTGCGAACAGTTCTCAGGGCCGGCGACAGAGAGGACATCACAGAGCCGGCAGTCTGTGCCCTGCGTCACCTGACTTCCCGCCATCAGGATGCTGAGATGGCCCAGAATGCCGTGCGCCTACATTATGGTCTGCCTGTGGTGGTCAAACTTCTGCACCCTCCGTCCCACTGGCCACTTATCAAGGTCCGTAGCCATCTCTTTTTCTCTGTACCTACACATTTCCCCCAGACAAGCAACCTGTAAATAGTGACCCCATAGATTACCACCAGCACTTAAGTATGTCAAATTTTCTTCCTATCTAGGCCACAGTTGGTCTGATCCGCAACCTGGCTCTTTGCCCAGCCAACCACAGCGCTCTGCGTGAGCAGGGAGCTATCCCGCGTCTGGTCCAGCTGCTTGTCAGGGCCCACCAGGACACCCAGAGGCGTACCAGTATGGGAGGCAACCAGCAGCAGTTTGTGGTGTGTAACAAACCCTCAAGCTTTCTTTCGTTAAACATTTGAAAATTAGTGTGTTTTATTTACATTTTTCCCCCCCCTCACTCTTATGCACACAGGAGGGTGTGCGCATGGAGGAAATCGTGGAGGGCTGCACAGGAGCTCTGCACATCCTGGCCCGGGACGTCCACAACAGAATTGTCATTAGAGGACTCAACACCATTCCACTCTTTGTCCAGGTAATGTAAACCCTCAGTGTGAAAACTTCCTCTGTAAACAAATCCCTGCAGTCACAGAAGGGATGTATGTTAATGAATTTGTTAACATCTTCCTCCACTATCCCCAGTTGCTGTATTCTCCAGTGGAGAACATCCAGCGTGTGGCAGCAGGTGTGCTATGTGAGCTGGCTCAGGACAAGGAAGCTGCAGAGGCGATCGAAGCTGAAGGAGCCACTGCACCCCTCACTGAGCTGCTGCATTCCCGTAACGAGGGCGTTGGTGAGTACACATGCCAAAATAATACTGCAATCATTTCCGATTTGTGTTGTGCCCGTCTGCACTTCCACTGTTTCTTTACTTGACTTGTGTTACCTTGCTCTATCTCTTGTAGCAACCTACGCTGCAGCTGTCCTGTTCCGCATGTCTGAGGACAAACCCCAGGACTACAAGAAACGGCTGTCAGTGGAGCTGACCAGCTCTTTGTTTAGGACTGAGCCCATGGCCTGGAATGAGGTATGTGCACGTACAAACAAAAACCAGCTGTGGCAAGGTACAACATTTCAGCAGGTTTTTTAGCTTCTATAGCTTCTTTCTACAATCCCATACATACAACCAGTAGATCTGGTGTAAGGACACCCACTTCTCCACTGATGCTGTTCAGCTTTTTTCATCTTAATTCTTTTTTCTTTTTACAGACTGGAGACCTGGGACTGGATATGGGAGCTCAGGGAGACCCTCTTGCTTACAGGCCAGATGGTGAGTGCCTGTTTTATCTCTAATGAAATGTGTTCCTCATCTTGTATTTCATCACCCTATAGTTTATATAAAACTGTGTTTAGGAGCATCTTATTTAGGGATAGAAAATACATTGAAACAGTGAATGTTGTGTGATGTTTGTCATTATTTTCAGGTTGGAGTAAATCCTGTCCAGCCACTACGTATGATGAGAGAGAAGATATGCTACTTTCATTTATATTTTAAATCTGTCTTTCAGATGGCGCCTACCGGGCTTACCCAGCAGCCTACGGCCAGGACAGTCTTTTGGACCCCATGATGGAGGGTGCTGACTACCATGCCGACACTCTGCCCGACCTGGGTCATCACACCGATCCTTTGCCAGACCTCGGCCACACCCAGGACCTGATGGACAGCAACCAGCTGGCCTGGTTTGACACCGACCTGTAGGATTGGTGAGGCACATCTCCACAGAAAACTCGCTAGTTCTTACATTTCAAGTAATAATCCTCTAAATAGCACTGATGGAAAAAATGTTGTTCTCCTTTTTACAGTTGTATTCTACTAGAACCTGCATTGTGATTGGCCTGTGTTGTCTGAATCAGCGTTATGATTGACTTGTGGAGTTGAAGGTAAAGAGAGAAATAAGGGGTCTTGGAAAGTGCCTGACACAAGAAAAAAACAAAGATGGTTGCCATGGGAATGTTCAAGCAAGTCGAGAAAGGAGGGGGGGGGGGGTGGGGGGGTTAAAGTATCAGAGAGATGTGGAATCACAAAATGGAAGTCTTGGAGCAGGTTACCTAAATGGATGAGTGCACATGAGGTGGATCTTAAAAGTTTGAAACACACATATGTTTTAGCCTTGCCTGTATTATTATCAGTTTTTTGTTTCTATTTTTTCTTATTCTATTTTTTTATTTCTTTTTGTATTACTCATTCTCTGTTATGGTACTGACCCAGCTTGCCTTCACACTAGCCATCTTCATTTTCTCTTCAATGCTAATCATTTGTAATTTTTATTTTTTAAACGTATATTACATGTAGTGTTAAGTTATAGTGATATTATACAATGTTCCTTTGGTTAATGGCTGAATGTGTAGAACACTAATACTCAGTTGAATTGTACTCTGACTTAAAGTGTAACATTGTGTAGTTTTTTTTATAATCTCAAAAATGGAGAATTATGCATTCTTAATATGTGCTTGTTTAAGCATAAAGTATGTCAGTGTCACAAATGTTCTAAAGAGGGGTTCTGGGTGAAATTGAGGGTGGGTTTGGGGATAAATCTAGAGACAAGTGTTTTATATACAGTATCACTGGTAGGTTAACAACTATTTTGTATGCTATCATTGGATGTCTGATAGAAAAGTCTTTAATGCTATCATTGGTGGTTGAATAAAACCCAGTTTTATGTGCTATCAAAGGTAGCTAGGTTGATGAACCAGGTGTAGTCCTGCTGTGCTTCTTTTGGAGACGAGGTTATGACACGGCTGAACAATAAAATGGCATTTTATTTCATTTGGTGTCTGTCCTGTGTCCTCTGTCCGTCCCTGTGATGTAGAGATTGTGTAGTACAGTGTACTCACACAGGACCTTATATTCAACATTTAACATCATGCAGGTGAAATAAATGCATCTATAGCCCCACTTTTGAGTTTGTACTACTATGCAGATATCCAGCTGATCACATTTAAAGTCGTAATTGTTAGGAAACATACGGAAGGTTATTTTTGCATTTGTCAAACATCTCGGTACCGTCTGCCACATCCAAATGTAAAGATAAAAGCTTAAAACTTGTTTTTTTAAATAGGGAATTCATTAGGAACAACAATGGCTACAAAAATCTGACTAAAAAGGATTCAACTGGAACATGAAGCTGACCTTGCCGATTTAAATGTATTGAGATTATTTTGAGTAGGGGCACTAGATAGTCCAACGGTAATGTCGCACGACCCCTGTACAGAAGTCATAGTCCTCATCGCAGCGGTCGTGGGTTTGAATCTGACCTCAGCCCTTTGCTGCATGTCACCCCCTGCATGTTAAATAGTGAATCAGAGAGCACATTTTGCATGAAGGGATGCTGAATGAGAAACATTGATTTCCTATAAAATGCAGTTTCAAGCTTTACCTAATTCTCTGCCTCTTCACAAAGGTGGTTTCCATCATTTCTGATCACATTGGATCAAACGTCAGGAATGAAAGGTTTTTTGGTTTTGGTTAAATTAATCATTTAGTCTATTTTAATGTTCTTTAAAAAGAAAATCTCTCCACCAACCTCCATAGCCTGAAGGTAAGTCTTCAAACTGCTTTGTTTGTCCAAAAAAACATTCCTAAACCCAAAGACTCTTTTATTTAATATCATGAATGACAAAGAAAAGCAGCACATCCTCACATTTAGAAAGACATGTGAAACATGTTTACATGATTACTCATTTATCAGAGCAGTTAGAAATGACTTTTCTTTCAGTTGATTTATTAACTGCAGCCCTCGTCTGTTTCTTCTGGTAGACCTCATTGATTGATTTCATTATCATTTCTTTGTGTTGGACAGCCAATGTGTGTTGGTCAAATTGATCTTCTGGTAACAGTGTAGTTTATGTTTAAAGTCAATTTATTGTGACTAAGGAGGTGGAACTCAAGGTAGATGGAACAAAGGTGAGCAACCCAGAACTTTTTCAAGTTATATTTTTATTTATTTTTATGAAGGTTTGATGACTTTCACACAACAGACAGACAAAACACAAACAAAGAACATAGGAGCATGCATAACAATACAATAAATGCCCCTTTTATTTAGAGGAGAATTAAAGGCTCAAGCCATCAGAGACCCAGAGGAGGCCATGAACACCTGCGGCAGATAACAACCATGGCAAACAGAAACACTTAACGGGGTCTGAATGTCTGGAAGCTGCACCAGCACTGTCTGCCCTGTCACATCTGTCTGAATCTGCAGCACAAACACGGTCTGCAAAGGCTTCATTCCTAGCACCCCAGTTTGAGAGGTGGAAGGATCCGTGACCTCCATCATCATGGGAGCAGCATCCACTTGTGGATTTGACGAGGAAGACTCCGCCACCTCCATCACTAGGTAAATAAAACAAAATCACTGATGAGTCTTCTAAAACTTTAAATACATCATGCTGCTTCTTAAATGTATGTTAAACAATATTTGACTTAATATGTTATACTGATTATAAGGATCCTTTAAAAAATACAACATTCAAAATATTCTCCACAAAAAGTTATTGATTAAAAAATATAGATATTTTTGTACCTTCTTTTGTAGCCACATTTTGAGCTCGCCTCCTCCCCAGTCTCCTCTTTTTACCCTAAACAACAACAACAACAACATTAAAACCATTTTCCATCTGTTATCATGCTTGTATTGTTGCATCGTTGTCCACATGAGGGAGTTGTGTTGTTGTGTGTGAGAAGCGTGGACTTACATAATTTTCAGTTGTGGACCATTCAGGGTGCAGCTGAGAATGAAGCCGTCTCTCTATATCAGCCTGTTGGTAATATCTGGTCTGCTCATCCTTGGACATGGACCTCCACTGTGGAAAGCACAATGTGAGTGAGCACACAAACACACTTCCACACACACACACAAATTCAGACAGATGTACATTAATGAGTACATTTGTGTAATACAAAATGAGCAAACACACCTCAAAAAAGTTTGTTGTTTAAAAAATAGGTAAAAAAGATGAAAAGCACAAATTACTGTGAGGATGTTAATTGCGCAAACACACTTACCGTCTGTCCAAGGAACACGTTCACTGCTGCACTTCCGCTTTTCAGTATTTCAGCGGGGACATATGGCCTCTGCTCTTTCATGTACAACATGAAGGCGTTAGGAGGCTTCTTCACATAAAGCCTGTCTTCGTCTTCAGTGCTTCCTCGCTGTCTTTTTCTATCGTTCAATAAAAACATGAGTGAGAGTTGACGTTATTCCTCATGTCACTCTTTATTAAAAAAAAAAATGACAACATGAGCAACATTTGACCTCATCTACTGTGCTGCTTTATTATATACAATTAAAATGTACAAATATTCATAGAGTAACAACAGACACTTAAAAGTAAGAAACACCTGATAGACATTTAAAAAAATATTTACTTTCACCCAAACATACCTTGAGTAGCAGGAGCTTAAAGGAAGAGCAGCAGAGACAGGTGGAGTTGGCTCAAAGATTGAAGCTCGAAACTCACTCAACAGATCTGGACAACTACACAGAGAAAAGGAGGACAGATACAAAATGTTAGATAACAGGAAAAGTGTATAAGAGAAAACAAGAAACTCAGTAGGCTTTTGTGTTCTTACATACAGTATGTGTCTGTGTTACTTACTTCACTCTGATACGCTTGATGTTTGGCTCAAGGCTGTCTGAGGGTGTCAACGGTTCCACATTACACTGCAAACACGAACACACATATAAAGGTTAGGTGAGCTTCACTGGTAACATCTGTCCATCAGATGTCTTTATTTCCATTGATGGTGAAAAAAGATGAAAATGTGACATGCTAACTGGGGGTCTTACTGGTTGTGGAGCAGCAACAGGATAACTGATGGGGGATGCCTCTGCAGCGGGAGGATCATTATCAACAGGCAGCTCAAAGGGCAGGTACTGTGGAGAGAGAGTAAAAGTTTACCATCAAAAGAACACACATAGTGTACCATGCTGCCAAAAAAGAGAAAGAAACAGATCAGTGTGAAGATTTAAATAAACGTTAATGTTCAAACTAAATGTTTTGGGGTTGTTGTTTGTTTAACAAAAAGACAGTTTATGTGGCTATACTTCCAACTCGACTTTCTTGCAGTGGTTATTTCAGGAATTACTTTCAGGGTTCAATCAAGATTTTTAAATGCCCCTGCGACTTTCAAAGTACCACTAGGGGAAATAGTACCAAACTTCTACTGACAAACGTCTGTAAAAACAAACATATCGGTCACTTTATAATGACCTTTCATTAACCACTTAGGAGTATCTTACCTGCTCCTGGCTGTGATCACCTTCCTGACCATGCGGGTCTTCAGGCAGCGTGATGTCTTCCCCATACAGAGTTTGAAACGGCAAGAAGGGACTACCCGAGGGGCTCAGCAGGTCAGACAGATCTAAACCTGTTTCAAAGGGGGGGTACTCTTCACACTCTCTTTCTTCCTGTGGGTGAGCATTGGGCTCAAACCCAGCAGGGACATCAGGAGGTGAAGGAGTGTGTGTGGTAGGTGGAGGTAAAGGGTCGGCTGTGTCAGCCAACAGACCAATGACGGTCTCCTTCAGACAGGAAACTACATCTGCCCACTTCATCCCACTGAAATTATCTCTAAAGTTATTCATTTTGAAAGCAGAGATGTTTCCGTGTGTGTTCGGTTCTGGTCTCTGGACTTTCCAGAAGACAGACACGGCCTGGCTCTGCCTGGTAGCTTCAGGACTCCTGCCACACACATTACAAGAAAGCTGCTTCAGAAACACTTTAATTGTAGACATTTCAAATATACATCATTAAGGGATGTTTTATATGTTTAAGTTCTTTACATAAAAATGACAGCTGAAATTACCTTGCAGATTTTACAGATTTTAGTACAACGGCTGGAATAATAAAAGCAAGCGCTTATTATTTTTCTCTGAGACCAAACTGATGTCTTTACATTACAATTTATGAATCATTTGGTCTTTTAAACACACACACAAAAGTGAAAATGCCTTTTTTTACAGTCGTTCAGAGCAAGTTACCTTTCTGACTGAGAGTGCCAAACACAAATATCCAGAGTAAACTCCACAGTACATGTACAAGAAAAAAAGCTCTAGATTTTGTCATTTAAGAAGCTTTAATTGAAATTATTGCTGGTAGATATTTCCCTCAAGTAATTCACTTTTGAAACATTAACTTAATACACTCTCAGATCAAGTATCTCTGCCCCTACGTCCCCCTGTCTCTCTAAGGTGAGCTGTGTCTGTACTTACTTGACACGTTTACTGATGGTTTAGTTCACTAACTCAACTTCAATTCTTCAACAGTTTGCTATTTTTCAGGTTGTTCTCTGGGTTTATCGCTCTCAGTCGGACTGTGGCTCGCTGGCTGATGTCTTGAGGTGCAATGAATTTAATATGAACTCTCAGTCACTAAGAAAACTCTGTAGAATTTCACCATTGTGATGTCACTATTATGCTGTCACAGGTCAAATTCAGTGTTCCATTCTCTTAAATCCCCTGATTCCAAAAATGGCTGCTCCCTGAACCAGCTAATGTACTAACATTCTGACAGATCAAGTTAATGGTTGCATAACAAATAAACAACTATAAAACACTCAACTTGCTCATAAAAATAAATTATACATATATCAAGAGCAGAGAAGATGTCCCACACTCTCCCCTCTTGTCTTACCTGTCCTTCTGTTCATCCATTTCCAGCTCTGTCCCAGAGTGGAGAAACTTAGTGAAGTATCTATGAGCATTTTCTGATCAGGCCTGTTAAAATAATCAACACATCAGGTTTCATTTTACACTGAGTTATTTCAGTTAAACCTAACAAATAAGGCCTGGTAGTGAAAACTCATTTTTGTTTATTTTTTATCGAGGGGGGGGCTGCAGTTTACAGAATTTGATCCACTCTCTGACAAAAGGGTCCTGAGTTGTGTGCACAATAAAATGTGCTTTTTGGTAAACTTAAAAATATCCTAAAAACTAAAACTAGGTTCACTGAATTATAAATAAGAAACTAAACTAAACAAACTGAACAATATTCTGTACTTAAGCTAACGTAAAATAAAAACGTCACATCTGGCTTTAGTTTTTGTCCATTTGGTCAACAAGCATGAGGATATTGCTTGGACTGGGACGCCCTTTTTGTTAGTATTTTAGATTGTAGAAAAATACTCTACACATTTATTTCCTAAAACTGGTGCATAGGAGAGATTAGGCTAATCCATAAAACATTGCAAGCAAACGCCTGCAAAGAAAATCAGCAAGAACGCATTTATTTGCAATGTTGCTGTATGTAGAAGTTGCTGATATGTGTATTTTTGTGTAGAAGTTTTGCTTACACTTTTTTTAAGGCAAATGTGACTTTTACACAAACACCTTCTTTTTGAGCCCCAGAAATGCTTTTCAATTTTATGTCACACATAAACTACATATGCCCCCTGCATGAGTCAGTGCCACAGTCGGCCTGGGCTGTGAATAACATCTTTTGATAGTCAAACAAGGTACTTCTTGTTCCTTCCTTTTGGATTCCTTGAATGCTCAGGCCTACTTGAAATCTTATTCAAAACAACAAGAAGCCTAATGTGCTTTTTCGTCTTTTATTGTAAAAATGTGCTACTAAGGTGTTGTTGTGTCAGGTACAGATACATTGCAAACTAAAATGCAGAGCTTCATGCAGTAATAAGAAGCAGCTCTAGTGTACACTAGGGATGAGCACTAAGAGAAATGAGATCAGAGAGCAAGAGTCTAAGCACAAAACGAGATCATATGAGTATTTACAAACAAATTAAGCCATAAATATAAGAAATGAAGGCTAGCTGAGTCGCATGAGAACACTTACAGTAAAGGCTTTTCTTTTTCTCCTTTTTTCATTTTATTTGAGATAAAATTATCTGCAATATACAATCAATTCAAAAACATTCAACATATAAAAGTGCAATTAACTATTTGAAATGTATTTACAAACGAAAACGCAGAGCATCATGGGAAATTGTGGGTACAGAGTAAGTGATGTAACTGCTGTGTGGGCTGCTGTAATAAGGAGCAGCTCTACTGTAAACTAGGGATGAGGGCTCAGAAAACACTTGGCTCCTCCTGACGGGTTTAATAGCTCCGCCAGCAATGAGTCCATGGTGCATGCTGCCCCCTGCTGAGCACACGGGGGAACTTCCAGCTGAAGTCTGCAGGAGGAGATGCTGCTCAGAGTCCCAGCTGAATCTCCTCTTTGTCCCGACTCGCTCTTCCACCCTGACCGGCATGCTGCACAGAGGAGAAGCTGAAGGGGTCCGAGCAGAGGGGCTGTCTCTCTTCAGGAGGGATTCGATGGAGAAAGGGCTGCTGAACTTCACCTCACATCTGATCTGAACGGATCTGCAGGGTGAGAGGGGGACCGAGCAGCGCTCTGATCCTCTACTTGTGTTCTCGGTCTCCACTTTGGAGGCCAACTCAGGAAAAAACTGCATGATCCCTTTGAAGTGACGACGCACCATCTTTGCTGTGATCTTACTGGTTTCCAGCTTCCAGTAGTTTCTCTTACTGTCCAGTAAATCTGGGACCATTGGAATCTGAAAACAAAACATGATAGACAGCTGAGTTTTGATGTTTATACCCACAAATTCACAGATAATGTTTTTTGCAATTAAAACTGAGGTGAAGACTTAAAATGGTGTATGGTTATTTCAACAACACATCTACTTTTCAAGTCTGGAACCACTGCTGGGCAGGGTAGGGGTCAGAAAGTTCCTCAAGGGAGATTTAAATATCAAGACTCTGGAATAAGCACTCACCTTGACAAAACAGCTGTTGGAGGATAAACAGACTCTGATGTTGTTCTCAACAGATCTTCTGTCTTCACAAATGAGGGGCATCAGCTTATCCATCAACTGCAAAACACAAAGATGAAATTAGATTTAGAATTTCCAATCTACAGAATTTATTAAAAAAAGAAAAGAAAAACATACAAATTCAATGAAAAACTAACAACAATTTGATGCTCTAAAAACTCTCGGATACTCTGTAAAAACTATTCAAACTCTTTGAAAACCAATGATAACTAAGTGGTCTCTATGAACCCTATGAGAAATCTCTGTTAAGTGTAAAAAGCCAAGTCGAGCACACGATTACGTCTCTAAAAACTCTATGAAAGTTTATTTCAAATATATAACGGCTCTGTCTCTACAAAAACGTAATGACCTGTAAACTCTACAAAAAAATGTGAAAGATCTGTGAAAACTCTGTTAGCTCTCAAAAAACTAGAGGGTAATGTAAAATAAATCTCATGAAACTCTATAAAGAGGCTCTAAGAAATATAGCTCCATAATTTATGTTACTGGTTATGAGTCCATGTCTTCTCTTACCTGGCTAAACGTGAGCATCTTTCCTGGAGCGTCCTGGAGGACCACAGCTATCTTTGCCAGGTAGGTGGTGCTCTTCCTGAACAGACGTTGCTGGGAGCTGCTGGCCAGAGCAGAGGGATGTAGCCTGGCTGCTGGTTTCTCCATCCTGGTCTGCATTTTGGAGGGTCAGAGAAGTTAGGTCTCACACTGAGCAGAGTGATCTCAACTCTTGTGAGAAGGAGAATGCACCTGATGTGATCAGATGTGTATTTAAGCACTGTGGGGACAATGGGACATTAGAGGGTGTGCACTGCAAGTTAATGAGGACCTTTTGATAAGAATATGAGCCATTACTGCTGGAGGTGGAGCCAGAGTTCATTGTAACTGTCATTAGCATGTCTGTAAGGCTGTTCAAAAGTTTCTTTACATCGGTGGAGATTTTACTGAAATTCCCTCGAACAAATTATATCCAAATATTGACACAAAAGTTTCCTAGCCTGAAATCATTAGACAGTCTTACTTCAAATATGTATGAAGACAATCAATGTCATGTTAATTTAACTACATTTGCTCATTTTATCTCCCTTAAAGGCAAATCCACATATTGCCAGATTGCAGCTTGCATCCCTTGTCTTGCATTTAAATGAGAATTAAACAATATCTTCTATTGATAAACTAACTTGTGTAACATAAAGGTGTAATATTTTTCGAAGGAGAACATCAATGTGAAGTGGTTGACAGTGAACATGTTGTGGCCAAATGTCTTATTCTGTATCCTCTCACTTGATAGTGGCAGATTTAACATATCGTTTTTACCCACGAGTTAGAGAGAAACATGACATTTTCACAATTTTCAATTACCTCCATTAGCAGAAGGACAGTAAATGTGGAAATAGGCAGTGAATCATGCAGTGAACAAGCACCTTTTTTGATTTGGTCTTATCTAGAGCTGATCCCTTGGATCCTGTTATACATCAAAGTGGAGAAAGTTAGGAGTAAGAGGTAATACTTGAAACAGGTTCACATTATGGACAAAAAGCTGTCAGTATTCTTTCAGTGCTTCATGTTATACAGATAAATCCACATGCAGTTTTGTTCATTTTGTTTCTAGTTCCATCGGGATAATGCTCATAAACAGTTCAGAATCTAAAGAAACATTTTGACTTGAACTCCTGTTGAGTTGATGGCTCATTAGGAGACCACATAATGAATATTTAGTAGTTCCAGCTTTATGTCGCATCACAAACAGCTAAATCACTCCCACTGTCAACAGAAGCGAAGAAAGAGGTGATAATCACTGGAATGTGATGCCTTAATAGGTCGTCAGAAGTGACACAATGGATGCAGGCACGAGAGTTAGTCCCACTTTAGCTGTATTTTTGTAAACATGCTCTGATTTACACCATCTCTTTCAGATTCGGGTTAAAGAAAGCTTTCCCCCCAGATGTGTAATTAAGATTTTTTTAAGAAACTGTCGTTCATTTTTTACATTCCTGAATTCTTTATATGTGTTTGTATTATGAGCTTCAAATTCTAAAATGTTTTTGTAAACTTTTTCAAAGCAACAAGAGCTTTAAATCTAATGTGGCGTGTCTCTCATTTGTATATTGCACAAAACAAAAGCTCCCTCCTCAGTGAATTACATATTTTTTTATGTCTTCATGTGATTTTGAATCTGAATAAATCAGTTTCTTGTTTAATTTGTCTTTAACTTTACTGCCTTGTTTAAGAGTCAACATAACTCAAGTGCTACACTCACATACATGTGATCAAATTACACGTTATATTCATCTTTCACATTTCAGCAACAAGGCAATTCAAAGTGCTGCACACAAGACATCAAACGCATCATGACAAATAGAAAAAGAAACATTAACATAGAACATTTAAAAAATCACTAAACAAACCGTTTACAATCACAGAAAAGATTAACAATTAAAATATTAAATATAATAAAAAAAGAAAATCCATAAGAAATAGAAACATATGACATTAAGAGGAAAAAAGACATTTAAATTAAAAAACATAAATAACCTCTGATTTGTAATGGTGATGTTATCTGCTCTGGGCGCCTCTCAACATTATATTGCTGCAGTCCCTGACTACAGAGTCTTAACTTCTATTTTTTTTATTCTATGTGATAAGATGGCCGACTCTCATTCAATCTTGTACACTGCTTTTTAGCTTTTTTTTAAAAAATTTACTGATCTTTTGTAATTTGCCACGTTATTATCAATAACCGATTATTTCAAGACAAAAATAGCCAACGAGAATCAAGCTTGTTCCTATCGCTTTTCCTTTGAGCAATCTTATTTTAAATCATTGGATCTGTTTGCTGCTGACTCTTGAATATTGGTATACTGTGATTTGTAAGATCTGTTTGCAAGAACTAGCAGGTCTTGTGTGAAAATAGTTAAAGCTGTAAAGTAGAAGCTGAAGGAGCACTACCAAAACTTTTCCTGTACCCGTGTTTCCTTTTCTGCTCTTGCCCCACACATCCTTACTTTTTTCTGGTTTTCATATATTATAATCTATATCTGTATTTATGGACTTATACTTATATTTGGATCCGCTCATATACTTTCCTTTGATACAGCTGGACTTTCGGCCATCATTGGGTTCTAATGTTTGTCCTCCACTACTCTGTTATATCTAAGTGGGTTTGATTTTTGTTGTCTCTTTTAATTGTTCAAATCAATTTCCATGTCATGTTATGAATTGTCCTCTGTTGGGACCCCCTTGAAAACAAGATGGTACATCTCAAGGGGCTTAGCCCAATAAATAAATATCAAGAGAGCATGACGCCCTCCTTATGTGATGAGTCAGTCAATTACCGTTTTCTGTTCAATAATATATGATGGACTTTTTGATTTTGAGACTCATTTTCCTGAGTAAAACTTGAAGCCTGAACAAAACCAGGTTCAGCTCAGCTTCACCGCTTTCCTGATTATTCACCCAGCCCTACTTTCTGGATCTGTCACCAGAACAGCTTCAATCAAATACAAGTGATTTCAGCTGCTTTGCAGATACACAGCCTTCCACCTGGCCCCACTTCTAAACCTGTTTCTTCTCAAAGCATTGAGTGCAGCTAACATGCTCATGTATCTGAATGAGGATCACTAATGTAAATGAGCTCTGTCATTATGTGGGACAAAGAGCTTCAGGTATGATATGCAAACTGTTTTGTTTTGATTGGATTGCTCATTGGAATGTCAAGTCAATCATCTGTGTGATGTGTATTAACAACATGAAAGAGGCTGAAAGACAACATGCCATATTGCTCTCAGGCACAGTCGAAGGAACTGAAGCCTCATCTGTAATTTCAAATCCTCAAATGAATTCTTTGATAACTACTTTGAAGCCCTAAAGCATTTTTCAGGATGAATATGAATACTCCTTTTATATCCACATTTAATATAAGACTTCACTGCATACTCTTAATAAACATTTAGTCTAAAAAAATGTAGCTTCAGAGGAGACACAGATCAAAGCCCCTGAACAACACACACACCTGAAGCTGGTTGTGAATCAGCTGAAGTTGGTCTGCTGCTCCTCTCTGACAACAACTCCAGCGTGAGTAGAATGAACCTTAAAATCAAAGTATTGAAAGAGGCTTAGAAACTGATGAACATTTGTAATGTAGGTCTTTTTAACTTCACATTTGTGTGACCTCTGTTTTTTCTTCTAGGTAGACCTTTTTGACTGAGTGTGGCTTGGATTGTGCTTCTTTTTTCTTTGCTTTGGAGAACAGCTTCTTCAAAACAGGTAAATTGTTTTTAAAATAATATATAAAATGGAGTTTTTTTTCCAAAAAGCCCCACCAACCAAAGAATCAAATCAAATTAAACAAATAGTGTACACCATTGTAACTAATATTTCATGTTAAGCTTAACTGCTTTCTTTTTAAGTTTTCGATTTAAAGACTGAGCTTTATCTTTTTTTACTGCTGTTCAGGTTTTCTGTAAGGGGATAATCCTTTTCCTTCTACATCAAATGATGCTTCAAATTGCAAACTTTTGGGTTAAATGTGATTGATAATATTTTACTTGTATCTTAAAAAACATATCTTGTATTAAACATGACAAAGGATAAGCAGTCAAGATTGGAAATCTAGTTTTCCTTCGGAGGTGGTATTTCCTTCTGATAGTTTTGCTGTTGTGTAAACATTTTAAGATATAAGGACATTTAGATTTTTTCTATATGTACCTTGCTTAGAAGCTAAATAACAAAAAAGTTTGCAATCCTTATTCACCTGTCTGTTACATTGGATGTCCTTATTTAAGCTTTGATTTAAAGGTAATACTGAAGTTTTTCCTGCAGACTAGAACAAAAAGGGTGATTAGACCCTCAGAACATCTGTATACACATGCTAATGACCTTTTGAAAATGGTCTGATACTGTGATTTCTGGCTCCACCTCCAGCAGTAACGGCTCATATTCTTATCAAAAGGTCCTCATTAACTTGCAGTGCACACCCTCTAATGTCCCATTGTCCCCACAGTGCTTAAATCCTCATCCGATCTCATCAGGTACATTTCCCCTCTCACTACAGTTGAGATCACTCTGCTCAGTGTGAGACCTAACTTCTCTGACCCTCCGATAATCAAAATGCAGACCAGGATGGAGAATCCAGCAGCCAGGCTACATCCCTCTGCTCAGACCAGCAGCTCCCAGCAACGTCTGTTCAGGAAGAGCACCACCTACCTGGCAAAGATAGCTGTGGTCCTTCAGGACGCTCCAGGAAAGATGCTCACGTTTAGTCAGGTAAGAGAAGACATGGACTCATAACCAGTAACATAAATTATGGAGCTATATTTCTTAGAGCCTCTTTATAGAGTTTCATGAGATTTATTTTATGTTACCCTCTAGTTTGTTGAGAGCTAACAGAGTTTTCACAGATCTTTCACATTTTTTTTGTAGAGTTTACAGGTCATTACGTTTTTGTAGAGACAGAGCCGTTATACATTTGAAATAAACTTTCATAGAGTTTTTAGAGACGTAATCGTGTGCTCGACTTGGCTTTTTACACTTAACAGAGATTTCTCATAGGGTTCATAGAGACCACTTAGTTATCATTGGTTTTCAAAGAGTTTGCATAGTTTTTACAGAGTATCCGAGAGTTTTTAGAGCATCAAATTGTTGTTAGTTTTTCATTGAATTTGTATGTTTTTCTTTTATTTTTTAATAAATTCTGGAAATTCTAAATCTAATTTCATCTTTGTGTTTTGCAGTTGATGGACAAGCTGATGCCCCTCATTTGTGAAGACAGAAGATCTGTTGAGAACAACATCAGAGTCTGTTTATCCTCCAACAGCTGTTTTGTCAAGGTGAGTGCTTATTCCAGAGTATTGATATTTAAATCTCCCTTGAGGAACTTTCTGACCCCTACCCTGCCCAGCAGTGGTTCCAGACTTGAAAAGTAGATGTGTTGTTGAAATAACCATACACCATTTTAAGTCTTCACCTCAGTTTTAATTGCAAAAAACATTATCTGTGAATTTGTGGGTATAAACATCAAAACTCAGCTGTCTATCATGTTTTGTTTTCAGATTCCAATGGTCCCAGATTTACTGGACAGTAAGAGAAACTACTGGAAGCTGGAAACCAGTAAGATCACAGCAAAGATGGTGCGTCGTCACTTCAAAGGGATCCTGCAGTTTTTTCCTGAGTTGGCCTCCAAAGTGGAGACCGAGAACGCAAGTAGAGGATCAGAGCGCTGCTCGGTCCCCCTCTCCCCCTGCAGATCCGTTCAGATCAGATGTGAGGTGAAGTTCAGCAGCCCTTTCTCCATCGAATCCCTCCTGAAGAGAGACAGCCCCTCTGCTCGGACCCCTTCAGCTTCTCCTCTGTGCAGCATGCCGGTCAGGGTGGAACATCGAGTCGGGACAAAGAGGAGATTCAGCTGGGACTCTGAGCAGCATCTCCTCCTGCAGACTTCAGCTGGAAGTTCTCCCGTGTGCTCAGCAGGGGGCAGCATGCACCATGGACTCATTGCTGGCGGAGCTATTAAACCCGTCAGGAGGAGCCAAGTGTTTTCTGAGCCCTCGTCCCTAGTTTACAGTAGAGCTGCTCCTTATTACAGCAGCCCACACAGCAGTTACATCACTTACTCTGTACCCACAATTTCCCATGATGCTCTGCGTTTTCGTTTGTAAATACATTTCAAATAGTTAATTGCACTTTTATATGTTGAATGTTTTTGAATTGATTGTATATTGCAGAGATATTTTTATCTTTCAAAAAGAAAAGACAAATTTTAAAAGCCCGCCAGAGGTCTCATGTGGCTGAACTAGCCTATACATCCCTTATATTTATGACTCTTGGATTCTTAATGTCTATTTTGACTTGGTTTAGTGAGATAAAATACTTAACTTTTTTTTTCAACTGATGAGTAAATTTTGAATTTTTTTAGCGCACTGTTTAAAGTGTCTTAGTCTGTGTCTGACCACTAGAGGGCAGCATAGCATTTGAGCTGAAATGCAGAATATTTTTTACACTGCCTCGTGTCAAACCCATTAAAGTTGTTTGTTCTTCATCATCCTGCATCTTCTGTTTCTTGTCTTTTTAGCTATACCTATAAATCTCATTGGAAAATCTAGGTCATGCCATGTTTATTATTTCAATGGAAACCTACAACTAATGGTACCCACTGGGGTCACATGGGTTTTAATAATCGTACAAGCTGATAGTAGTACTTCTATTAAACTTTGAACATTGCACCTAGCTGAGGCTAGAGTCACCTTATTTAAACTGTGATATAATTTTGAGTTCAGTGACCACAGTGGCAAGGTTAAGTAGAGCAAATATGTAGTAGATGAAGTTTGTTTGCAGCAGAACTGACTGAACGATAACCTTCTTCGTCTCTCTATCTACTTGTGCATTACATTAAAAGTTACCTGTATACCTACAACAGGAGGTAGACTTTAGTTATATAAATACATTCTAACTCAAATGTCAATAAACTAGGGTATAGGGAGAGATAGATTAATACACTAACACAGTAGCTGGGTGCAACAATACGTTTCATGCAAACAATCACTCTATGCACTAGGCATTATTCTCATGAGTCTGACTTTCATCCAGCCACAAAAAAAGAAAAATGCCCATACTTCTTGCGCAATCGCTTCTTTACATACCGTTGTAAAGCTTTCACAAACACCTGGACCAGAGAATGTGCTAGTAATCTTCCCAATGTCACAAAGCAAGTCATGGGTTATTACCCACTAACTAAACAAAATACATTTCAACTATACTAAACAGGCTCAGCTGAGATCTTAAAGTCTCAACATTTAAGATCTCAGTTACTATCTGGCAGAAAAATAGACTTTAAAGCATGTCTTTTTAAAATTATGAAATACTTAGAATCTAAGTCTATGATGGACTTGTTATTATCAGCACTTACTGAGCAGCACTTTAAAGTAAGGCTGAGTAAATCGTATTTAATTGAGGCATCTGAAGCTAACTTAATTGTTGTACTTTTGATGCCCTACTTATCAGTCTACATCAAGGTCAGGAATTTCTTGCAGATAACATCAGAGCATGTGAGTCTTGCAGTCAAAGACAAACTTACAGACGTTTGTCATGAGGAGAATTTGGCCAGACAGAGGGCGAGGAAAAGAGGAGTTGGGTGAGCTCAGCATCTGCTAGCATGTGCCCACGACATACTTCCAGCCAGTGGGATTACTGGTCAACGACCTAGATTGCAATGCAGTTCTCCTGCCCTCCATCTTTTTTTTCCCTCCCTCCTTTCCCTGTGCTGACTGGCCAACAGAGATTACAGTCAGAGAGCAGAGCCTGGCAGTCAGACAGGGCAGCTGAGCATGTGATCGACTGAGTGACACGCTGAGGGACAAAAAAACATCTTTTCTTTTCTGTCTTCACTGCTTCTATTTTCTCTATTCATCTCTTGTGCTTTTGCGCGATTAAAACATTGCTATCTATCCCCATAGCAGCTTCTTTTGGGATATTTTATTAAGTTATATCATGGGAGGAAAGAGACCTCATAGCCTGGGACAGAAACTGCTTTGTATTCAATTCTTACAAGCCCAAGATGTTGCTGTGACAGACATCATTTCAAAGGAATGATAATGAGAAATTATACCATGGAATTGAGTTGACAACATTTCCTTGAATTGCACAATAACAGTGCGCTGTCTGTCTGTCTGTCTGTCTGTCCGTCCGTCTGTGTACTGTAAAGGATTAGTGTCAGTTGTTTGTGTTTACTGACTGAGTAAACTGGTTCAGGCATTAATCCCCAAGAATGCATATTGTGCAGAGTATTCTCACTGTACTTTCTGTAAAGGCTAGTATTGGTCAGGATTTCTTGAATTCCATCTTGTCCAAGAATGGCTGCATGAGTATGTGCTTGTTTACTACGCTATATTTATGAATGGGTCCTCTCACAAATCCTTAACCAAAAAAGTAACCAAGCATCACCACTGTTCTGCTATTAGAATCGTGTGTGTGTGTGTGTGTGTGTGTGTGTGTGTGTGTGTGTGTGTGTGTGTGTGTGTGTGTGTGTGTGTGTGTGTGTGTGTGTGTGTGTGTGTGTGTGTGTGCATGCATATGTGTGTTTGTGTGTGTGCAGATTATTCTCCAGACAAACAATCTGCAGCTTGTTTACATGTAGGCCAGGGTACACCATGGGAGTTTGCTGTATTGAGAACAAATGACTAAAATTAGCTATCAAACTTCCTCTTCCTGCCTTTGATAGTGGAGATTTTTGGAGTAATAAAACATATCTCATTATCATATTACTTTATTAAATTGTGGTTTGTCCTATCATAGAATTATAATTTAATAAATAACACAAACTAACCTAGGCATAATAGGGGACAGCAATATTACACTGTTTATTTCAGGAACACCCAATGGTGGACAAAGTCATTCATGTACAAAAAACTGACACTATTAAGTTGTTGAAGATTTTTTGATGTCATTTTAAAATGTTTGTTGTTCAGAAAAATTGCGCTTTAAACAGTCCTTTAACAGTCATAATATACAGAATGGTTGATTTGACTGCTTACATATCTTTGAGTGTTTTTGCTTTAAACAATGCATCATATATTTTACATTTATAGGCCTGCACAGTTTTGTCAATAAACTGAATCTGCTAAGTAACTATATTAACTGAAGCTGTCAGTATGGATCAAATGTTTTAAAAGGGAAAAACACATGTTGGCTTCTGAACTGCAGATAAGTATAAAGTTCATGAAACTTTAAATAATGTAATAAATAGCCCAACATTGAAAACATTTACAAGCGATCATTAGAAATAGTCTAGGCTATAGATATGCAGTTTAATGTAACACAATTAGCCTTGTAAATCCTACATCAATACTACAGGTATGCTTTGTTGATTTTTCTAAAAGGTAGGCTACTGTATAAACACATCCTGACATAAACACAACAGCTTTCTGCACTCATGCCAGGATTTCCTGAGCAATAAGTGAAGTGCCTTTAAGGTGTGGCTCGTAAAAGGATTAACAAGCAGCACGTTGATGTCCGTTCACAACAAACAACAACCGGGGCTGTCACGTCCGTCACGTCGCGCCTGTCTTCCTTTTCTCGGCCCCGCCCACGCAGCTGCCGTCATCCTCAAAGTAGTATTATTACAACCTGTTTATTCAGGGCACGGTGCTGCGCGGCGTTCATGTGCTTCAGACCATGAAAACCAGTGTCACATGGGCTGTTAAGTGTAGTTACACTTTTTGCAGCATTAAAAGACATTGAATACTTGATTAAAAAACCCAGAAGTTAGCAAAACTGGAAAAACACACTACATATTATCAATATGAAATAATATTTGAGGATTTTAATAAGAATAATACAAAAACAACAATAGCACAATAATGATTATAATTATAATAATATTTAGAACGAACTTTACATTCAAAACAAATATTGTGCTACAAATATTTTTAATCTGTGTATTTATTAAGCATATAAGATATAAAAATATAAAATACAAAAAAACATGGCCTGTCAGAAGGGAAATCTGAGTAGAACCATTTTGATGGCCTCTTTATGCTAATCACACTGTAATGTACTTCTTACTTTACAGTCCTTTTATTACAGTATAGTGACCTTTAATTTACGACAGTGATATTATGTTATTATGTTACCTGCTTTTAAAGATTAAGCTGTTTGTTTTCCCTCAATATAAGGTTAATAAGGAATAATTAACAGCCAGGCTTTCTGGGTCACCGACTATTCATTCATTAACTATTCATTAACAACTCAGACAGTGATATAGACAGTACAATATCACACTGCTCCAATTTTGTGGCCAACTTTCCAAAAACAATCCGTCAATCATTGAAATAGTGATGCAGTGTTCAATTCTTCAGGCTGTGCGGTACAGTTCATCCCGCTCTGAGTTAATCAGCTTTAAGTTTTCCTTGGCCGTGAATGAATCTGTAACTTTGAGGACAGGCGGCCAGTCAAAACATCCTTCATACGGAGCCATGCAGCAGACTCTTTCCAAAGCCTCATGTGCCCTCGGCCCTCTAGATAGTAGGCTACCTTTTAAAGCAAAAGTTCAATGTTTGGGATACCTTTGTTTAATGCAGAGTGTGAGATCAGAACAGTTATCAGTAACAATCTGTTATACACTCTTACATGTGAAAAACATATTTAACAGCGCATAGACAGTTTAAATATTTTACATGACGACTTTAAAATCATCCATTGGTTTTGTGGACTGTGTTTAGTAGCCTTGAGTTTGGCATTTTGGTGCCATAATGTTGGTTTTATTTGACATAAGTGAACATATTTGGAGAAAGGTGTTAGCAGTCAGCAAGTTAACAAAGCTACTGTATTTAGTCAGCTAATTTATTAGCTGAGAAATTGCTGGTCAAAAATTCTGTTTTCACAAAACAAGACTTTTTTTACCAGACTACAGAAGCTAGGGTGCTTGTTGTATCTGCCAAAAAATTGCATCACTGATTGGACAGAATGAAGGACTGTTAATACAATAAACCACATAGCTAGTCACATTTTTTTGGTCAATATCTGCATACTAGAAATACATAAAAGACACTACGAAGACACAACGAAACAGGCCAAGATGTTAAGTTATGTGATTGAATTACCTGGTGACAACAAGCAGACTGCGCTGTCAGAGTTTTGCCTCTTTATCTCACAGAATCATAGCTTTTCCCCAGGCAGTGGTGATTCTAGAGTCCGGGGCCCAAGTCAAATATCAGTTGGGGGGCCCTCCAACAGCTTTCAGGAGGGCAATGAGAGTGAATGCTGTCAGATGGGGTCCTCTTAGGGAGGTTTCCTACTGTCACTGCAAAATTTGCACTTTACGGGTCACTGCTTTAGTTTAAATTTTGTCAGCCCTCTGGGGCCCCCTACTGGTCTGGGGCCCCAAGCAGTTGCCTGCCTTGCTTGTTGACAAGCAGCGCCTCTGCCCCCAGGAAGAGGCTATAGTCTAGGAATAGGCTTTTTATTTCACTATTATGCCCCAGTAATTCACATCAACTTGACACAAATTTAACCAAGCTGTGGTCTTACAGTGTCCACTTCCTGTTCCACTGAGTTCATAATCTCTGGAGTTAAGTTTAGATCTAACACAGTGTCTCACCCAAAGCTAACGTCCTGTCATCCTGACCTCACATATTTTCTTCAGGAACCAAAACAGAGGCTTGTTATGTACAATTTCCACTTTTGTTACAGGTCCAACTTTATCTGCGTAGGCGGGCTGTAGGAATGTGTTGCTCCTGCCAGGACTAAATGCAGAAAAAAACCTTTGTGATTAGATAGGATTTCCACAAGCATGAAAAAAAGACACATGTGGAAGAGAAGTCTGTCTCATGTCACATTCACAATAAGACAATGGCACCACTTTTTTATTTGCAAATGTTACCAAATTTAATTTCATCTCATCGTTCTTATCCAAGCGATGCACAAATGCTAATCCCGTAAACAGCTACGCTAGAGTAGTAAAGATTTTCACACAATAAAGTCAAATCCTACGAAGAGTGCTACTACTGCATTGTTTATGTGTGTAAACAACTCCCATGGTGCTTTGCATGTTGACTGAGGCTTAAATTGGTGTTGGTGATAAAGCATTAGCTCTTGGAGGTTGGATGAACTCAGTGAACAGGGGCTGGGAGGATTATGTGAGCTCAAGTCAACTCATTGTTTGTTTATCTTCTCTGATTTTGTGTTTATTCTAGTAATTCGTAGAAACATCATCCACCTTGTGTAAAGTTGAAAAACTGGCTGGCAATTTTTCCATTCTATTCAGATTATTTACTGAATTTGGTTTTGGTATCAAAACTATTTTTGCTTGTTTGAATACAAGCAATAACACAATTGAATGTATTTCAACTCGTTTGCTTTTGCTTATCTTGGAAAGTCGGGAAGTTATCCTTTGTGAGATGTGGTCTTATTTAAATACACAGACTTGTTTGTCTCAATCTCTTGGGAACATGTCAGCTGACAGTCAGTGTGGTCATGTGACTCTAAACAGCTTTTCTTAAATCAACAGGTAGCCTATGAAGAAGAAAGATCACTTTTCTTTTTCATGGGTCGTTCATATCCCGCAGTTACACAATCATCTCTAGACAGCAGGAGAAATTCAGTTAACAATAAAAAAATAAAACAACAACTAAGGCGTGTTTATAGGTGTCTGGTTAGTGTAACCTTTGCTCCCGGAGCTCACAGACCAAACAAACAATGTAATTAAAACTTCACTGTTTAATGATGACTCCTCTACATCAGTAACATTAACCCAGCCTGGTTAGTCACTCAGTAACAACCTTATCAACATCAAGAGAAAAGAGGACAGTGTTATCAAAGCAGTTATTGCACCTTACTGAGGTAATCTATATTGAATATGGGTCATGATGGGGAGAGCGGTAGGCCTACATCGAAAGACACAAACTGCTGCTTCTGCTATAGGAAACTAACTATACAACCAATTTTAAAACACAAAGTTTGCTTATCTGACGACCTATGAATAGGCACAATAATATCATACTGCATGAATTCATAAACATGCCAAACAATGAACCTTGAAAGGATCATGGCATGATCTAAAAAAAATCAATTGTAAAAATGGTATTCTTGTCCACTCATGTGCCGCAGCATGAGTGGCATGTGCCGGTCTGGTCCACTCGTGCCGCGGCATATGCCGCATATGAGTGGACCAGACTGGCTTATGCCACGGCATTTGCCGGCCTGACACAGCACATGAGTGGACCAGAACGGAAAATGCCACGAATATGCCGCAGCATATGCCACTCATGTGCCGCGGCATATGACACATATGAGTGGCATATGCATTTGAGGGAGCACAGAGGGAAGGGGATGGGTTTTCTGTAAGACAATAAAAAATAAACTTGGACTGTATCTGGCACTATAGACTCATCTTTATATATTTTAGATCTAGGAATGAGACACCTATAAAACAATTCAAATAACTTGACCTGTGACACTAAACCTTTATATTGAGACAACATTTGAGAATTCGCAAAATTCCAATTTGTCTTTTAGCTAAGATCTTTGAATGAGAAAACTGGAATACAGGATATGTCACTCAGGGTCTCACTCAGGGTCTCACACAGGGCTCACTGTGAGACTAGGAAAAATAGACAAAATCTTTGGTCTTGACTCTTGTTTATTTTTGTCTAAGACACATATGAGATATGAATAAGATCGTATCCTAAATATTACTTCCAGCTAGCTAGCAAGAAACTAGGGAATGAATGGCTTACCTTTCTTTTTCTTTTGATCAATTACATATAATGTGTTGAGCTTTTGTAAGATTCAGAAAAAAACAAGCTAACAGTTTAAACCCTGTTTTTAGTAGTCTGTGTATACCAACCAGCTGCTAAAGTATAGCTTCATGTTAACAGACAGAATGGTATTAAATAACCAACACAACTGGGCCAAAATCTTGTAATAATTTATGATACCAAACAGGTGACATTGAAAAGTAACTTTTCAACTTTGGGTATTTTTCCCAAAAGTTTTCAAAGAGCTACAGCTGAGGCCAGCATTGAGGTTGTTGTGCTTCTCATTCAAAATGTAATGCAGGCAAACCTTTCTGCATAGGCCACACATCTAAGTAACTTGACATCACTTTTACTACGTGACCTCCGACACATTTCATGTCATGTGTGTATGAATCACATCTTTCTGTTAAAACCTGTTGCATCACTGTGGTTGTTACAACTGGATGAATCCACCTCAGAGGAATGCCACACACAAACTTAGGGATGGGCATGTGTAGTGAATAAAGGTGAACAAGGCTGCCAATAATCATACTGTATATAATTAAAATGCATTTGTTAAACATGACTGAAGAGCAGTCAGTAGGAAAGATATAGGTCAACTTCAGTGCTAAATATTCTGTGTTTTATTAACTTTTGTTTGAGCAGCAGAGCAGCCTGGTCATGAACTTACAGATTAAACACATTTCAACATGGATGACCCCTGACTGCAACAGCAGAGGCATGATAAAGAGTTCAGCAGATAGTTTCATATTGTGCTATAAGTAGATGTACCTGTACTGTAGTTAATGGTACATTGGGTGCATTACACTGTATTGGTGGAAGAAGCAGACAGAGAACAGTACAAGAGCAACTAAACAAAAGAGAAATCTTATTCCTCTCTGATGTTTGTTGAAATTTCCAGTAATAAAATGTTATAGGCAAGGCAAGGCAAGTTTATTTGTATAGCGCTTTTCATACACAAGGCAGACTCAAAGTGCTTCACATCACTTCACTTCACAACATGTCATACAATAAAGTGAAAGAAAATGCAAGAATTAAAAAACAGAGATTGACAATAGAAATTTTGGAGGACATTCCTTGGCATTTTTACTACTTTCAGACCCCATACTTGTGTTTGAAAGACTCACGTGAGATTTTCCCTGAATCCTGGAAACGTCTTTGCAGGATGCGTATTTTTATGGTTGTACGCCAAACCAGACAATCCAATACTTAGGATTGAAATCCAATACTTAGGATTTCCGTAAGATTAAGGCTTAAATCTTACTTCAGATACAGTAAATGCCAAGGAATGTATTAAAATAGAAAATTTAAAAATCACTGAAATTATTAAATCTGAAAATATGTTCAAGTAAAAATAATTCAAATAAAATTATAAATATAAAAAGAATTAAAAGTTGCAGTGCAGAGTGAAAGATTAAAATCTTATTAAAATTGTTTAATTAAAGGCAGAAGTTAAAAGTGCAATGTAATAATTCAAATAAAATTATAAATATAAAAAGAATTAAAAGTTACAGTGCAGAGTGAAAGATTAAAATCTTATTAAGATTGTTTAAATGCAGCTGTAAACAGGTGAGTCTTTAACCTGGATTTAAAAGAGCTGAGAGTTTCAGCAGACCTGCAGTTTTCTGGGAGTTTGTTCCAGATATACGGAGCATAGAAACTGAATGCTGCTTCTCCATGTTTGGTTCTGACTCTGGGGACAGACAGCAGACCTGTACCAGACGACCTGAGCGGTCTGGATGGTTCGTAGTTAATCAGGAGGTCACTAATGTATTTTGGCCCTAAACCATTCAGTGCTTTATAAACCAGCAGCAGGATTTTAAAATCTATTCTCTGACAGACTGGCAGCCAGTGTAAAGACCTCAGAACTGGACTGATGTGATCCATTCTCTTTGTTTTGGTGAGGATTCTAGCAGCAGCGTTCTGGATCAGCTGCAGTTGTCTGACTGATGTTTTAGGCAGACCTGTAAAGACACTGTTACAGTAATCAAGACGACTGAAGATAAAAGCATGGACAAGTTTTTCCAGGTCCTGCTGGGACATGAGTCCTCTAATTCTTGATATATTCTTCAGGTGATAGTAGGCTGATTTTGTAATTATACAGTATGTTTCTTCTTGATCTTGTTGTTTGAGGCCGACTTTACACTTTCTCCTACTGTAGTGTATAATGATTTAATTCCCTTTTCTTGATCACAAGCTTGCGAAATAACTGCAAATAATACAATGACAAGAACTAAAATGGAAATGCCAATAGTGTAGTCTTCTGTGCATTTGTTACCTGTTCTCCTATATGTAAGATATTTTGCACAACTGAAGTACATTTGTGAAGAGCAGAACATGCTTTTTTTTATCGTACGTACAAATATCAAATGCGAAGAATGAAATAATGCCATGACTATGTCAGATTTTTGATAGAAAGACTTGTTATGAAAGACTATTATGTGTATAAGAAAGACATTTTTAGATGTGCATTAATTGCATCTGCAATACACTGCTTGTTGGTGAGTCAGATAGGTGTAAAGTCACATATTGAGAGTATAAATGCTACATTTTCAGTGGATTATTGTTCATGCAGTCAATCAATCCCTCAGTGCAAGCTATAACACTACTGAGAAAGCTGAAGCCTAATCCAGTTATGGTATCACAGCATGGTTTAGCAACCTGTCTGTACACTTAAAAACCAAACTGATCTGATTGATTCAGACTGCATGTAAAATGATGGGAGGTTAACATCATACAACCCTGAACACTAATTTTAAACAGGCTACTTTAAGACAAGCCAATAAGATTGTGAATGAACCCATCCCATGTTCTACATACAGAATATGAGCTGCTGCCCTCTGGTAAGAGGTTTAGAGTTCAAGGCAGGATAGGTGCTGGACTATGATTTGTCTTTGTGTGTTTGCACTGGTTTTTAAGACTCTAATGTTATCTATCCTTTTAGAAATGTTCTGACAGTATTTATTAATATCCAGTTTTTTATGTTAAATGTGACTTATAGTGAATGTTGTCTTTTGGCTGCAGCATGGGTGTGGAGTCTTCTGCTCTGAATGCTTTTTAAAGTCTGCCAGCAACCCTGCAATCAGCCAGGTGAAAGTCCACCCGTTTTTATCAAGCATTGAGATATCTACGACCCACATGTACTGCACAAAATCTTCCACTGTTGGCTGCCTCGCAAATACAATCTTTGTTTCACAGTGATAATTGGATGTGTATGGATCTCTCACACATGGCTGTACTTCATGTGCTGTCTTTGATAACAGCCAGAGCTGTAAGAATATTTGTTGTTGACTTCTGTCCATCAGTGTTGTTCCCCATGTGACTGACCTGAAATTAGCATAGTGGTTATATTTTTCTCTTCCAATGCGCCTATTGTCTGATGTGTTCCTATTGAGGGCCTCACATTACAAGCCCACAGTGCGCCTATTGTGTCTTAACAAGGACCTTTCACACACTCATTTCCAATACTAGCACTTATTGGCAGATTCACTGTGTAGCAGTAAGACTCTTGCAGGTGTGGTAATTTTCCATGGACACGCCTGCACTCTACCGCTGTTTAGTGAGTGAAATACATGGATCTGGAATTACAATTAAAATGCTTAGAAGATACTGACGCCTTCATTTATACTAACAGTCCTCAGCACTCAGATTGCATGTGCTGTGTGCAGTTAAAAAGTGTTAAACTACGAAGAGACCATTCAACAGAGGTAGTGTCCAGATTAGATATCTATTTGAAGTCACTTGTACAGAGGATTTTGCCAGATAACTTGTCTCACATGCTTTCCTTCAAGGCAACATCTGTACAGCAAGCTGCCTCTTCTGTGGTATTGATTATTGCATCTCTAGGACACGCTAACTGTGATTAGACAATAGAAGTGGGCTATCAAGGAACAGCAGTGTGATCCGAAGAGAGGGAAGGGCTTCCCTTTGTACACACTTATCTCCTCTTGGCCTCAAATCAAGGTTGAGGGCCCGGCTGCATTCCTAGCCCATCGGCTGCAAACAGTCACACATCTTTAAAAAGTCAGCTGTTTGGACTTTAATGTAAGGTGAATTATATATTACAATAGATATGAGTTATAAAAGTCAAACAGCTTATCAAAGATTCCTATCCACGCCCTTCACTTCATAATGTAGAGCAGGAGTTCTTTCATACCACACAAAGTGTCACACTAGAAGCCATACAAAGGGCTCTTACAAAACATTGAAATGTGATAGGCCTACACATTATTTCTAACTTACTGTTTAGTCAGCACCAAAGTAAAACAAAAAAAGGTACCACACCCGAAAGACTAGCCAACGCTATTCTATAGAAAAGGAAAGCAAAAGGTGATCGTTAAAAGAGCGTTGCAGTGCTTTAAAAAGCCATGGAAGTCACGAAAATGTTCAATAAAGTATAACAAGCAGTTTGGTAATATCGGGCAACAGGGATATTTCTTTTCGAGCTTGCTTTAACCCATGAGGAGCTGTCATCAGCTTCCTCATCATGCAACCTCTGGAAAGACTCGAGCTGTGTTATCACTCCGCCACAGCTGCTGTTGCCCAATAGAGAGAGCGGCGGGGAAAGTGGGCCGGGCCGCACCCCCCCCCCCAGGCTTTATAAAATTCCCTCATACATCCGCCTTGCGTCGCACGTTATAAACAAAGCAACGCTTCTGACACTGCTACAAATAGTGCTGTTTGGAAAGATAGAGAAAGAGAAAGTTTTTTGGACCTTTTTTGGGGAGTGTTCGTATCAAGACAATCAGAAATAAAACAAAAGGTAAGTTTCTGCTTCGAATTCTAACTTTATTGTTTAATAAAGAACTGGGAGCGTACTTTTCAGGTTTTAGTCAGTTTTTACTGCATGTCTGAACACGCTGGTATTCTGTTTGGCTGTACAACACTTTTTCAATACAGGATGGAGAGACAGGTTGTAGTTTCTGTTGTAATGTCTATTTTATTTCGACCACAAAGAAAAGACCCAACTCACAAATAAAAACATGTCAGGACGATTTCAGAATGTTTTTTGTTTTATTTTTGTGCATAAAAAGGAGCGTTATTACATGTAGGCTACAGATGCTGTTTTGCCGGGCTTTTCTTTATGTTTTAGAGTAGGCTATTTATTAAATTTCATATCAGTAGTAGCATGAAAACAGGTGGGGTTACCTGATCTTAGATCAACATGCTTTCACACGTGACACAGGCTGCAAGCACACACACACACACACACACACACACACACGCACACGCACACACACATACACACGCACACGCGCACACACGCACACACACACACACACACACACACACACACACACAAGCTCAGAAGAGACAGGAAGCTTTTATGAAAATGTTTTATGTTTTTTATTTAAAAAATATGAAAACGTCCTCTATTGCTTGCTAAAACTGCAACCTGCCCTGTATTCCAGCTTTGTTATCTAATGTTTATGAATTCAATTAAGTGATACATGAGGATCCATCATACAATGAGCTGCAGCAGCTGCTTGAACTAGTGATGTTTATCAGTGTTGATCCCCTCAAAACCACCCTGATGCCCCCACCCGTCACTTTACTGCAACACCCACATTTTGATATCTTTTACAATCTCAAAATGTAGGTCTGTCAGCTTAGTCCAGCAGGCCTGCTGCTGCGCTGATATTTCAGAACCAGGGATTTGACAGATTAAGTGAGTTCCCAAAGATTAGGGAAGCAATCATTGTTTCTGCAGATGGACGCCTGTGGATTTAAAACTATATAGGAAATGCAGGAAGGCTGTCCTGGCCATGATTCACCCTAAAAATTGAGACCGGCTGCCCAAATCTAATCAGTCCATATGTTTTCTCTCTTTCAGCGAGAAGAGAAAGAGTTTGAGCTCTCAGGCTGTTTTGTAACTTGGATGTTCCGGCTTAAAGTAGCATTTTGTATATCTGGATTTATTTTAGAAAAAGAGTAGACCTGTGTTGTTTTCCATTAATTGCTCAGACCAAATTATCCGGCCATTGGAATCTGCTGTTTAGGAAACAACACTAAAACCTAATCATGAGACGTGTTTTTGTCTATGCTTAACAGAGTATTGGCAGCATAATAAAGCCATTTTAAGGCTTTACTTATACTGTGTACATGTGTGTTTCCATGTAATGTTTCAGAAATAGTGAAACTGTCCATCGCATATTTTACTATAAAGTATAGAGTTCGTATTCTGATTTCAGAACACGCATTTCAGGTCCTCCTCGTTTCCTGCTCATGATTGCATAACACATTCTCACTTCTGCATGGCCAAAAGATGTTTCTGTGAACAGTTAGATTTTTTTCCCAACATTGTGACATTTTCTTAAATACACACGCACACACACACACACACACACACACGCACACACACACACACACACACACACACACACACACACACACAGTTTCAATAGGGAATAATCATGTAGGAACTGGTTTGACTTGGTTAAAGACAACATGTGACTGTTGCCAATGACACCCAGCCAGTTTGGAGCACAGCCAGTTTAAAGAAAGCCCCCTGCTGCAGCAGCAACAGAAAATCCCTGTGAGAAAAAGATGTACCACAAAAACATCACCTCACCTTTGATATATAAGATTCAATTTTCTTTGCAGAGTTTTTTTTTCAGATTCAACAATATTTTTTGTTTAATTATTTTGATGAAGCATGTTTTCCCATGCCGATCAAACAGGATTCTACATATGTGGAAATAATTTAGCAAAAGGTTGCATAAGAAAAGTCAAGAAAGCAGCTCTCATATCTCTTTGCCTGGGATTGGGATCTTCTGGGGTTAAACTAACACCCCCCCCCCCCCCCCCCCCCCCCCATTTTGCTATGCTCTTTGGCCAGGTGAAACATTAGCTCAGCAAGGAGACCAGGAGGCACATGTCTGGTGTAAACAGCAGGTGACCTAGTTGTCTCAACCAGGCGCTCCCCCTCTGCTGCCAGCATGCTAACAGGCTAACAGGTTGCAACAGGAACAGAGGAAGTCTGCAGTCTTGTTTATCAGCTAATAAGCTCTCTGGAAGCTTTTTGTAGCCGTGTTTGCAAATAGACTTGAAAATAGGCTTAGAGGATTCCCCCACCATGTTGATGCATGAACTTATTTTTCCCTCTTCCTTTTCTGAAAAGTTGCTTCATTTTTCAAAATGTGTGAACTTCTCTGTCATTTCTCTGGAATCTCGGCGGGGGCTGATGTCTTGCCCTTCTTGACAAAGCTCCCGCAGTGTGATGGCGGCCATGTTTTTGGACGCCTCAG
This sequence comes from Tautogolabrus adspersus, assembly GCA_020745685.1. Lineage (NCBI taxonomy): Eukaryota > Metazoa > Chordata > Actinopteri > Labriformes > Labridae > Tautogolabrus > Tautogolabrus adspersus. The sequence continues at coordinate 14,964,780 of CM036550.1, forward strand.
CAGAAAAATGAACCTGTTGTTTGATACTCCTCTTCCTCTGTCCTATTGTGAGATCCGGCTGGCTCCAGTCCGGTCTCTGTTCTTCAAGTCAGAGGAAAATGTGTGTACATGTGTGTTTGCGTGTGGGTCCAGGGCGTTTTTTTTTTTTTTTTCTCGCATGATGGCCTTCATGTAGGAGTTTGAAATGTAATGAATCACTTCCTCTTAAAGAACACCTTGCTCCAAAAACCACAGTTCAATCCTGTAGGTCAATGTTGATGTTGTTTTTTTAAGAACAACAAAAAGACAAATAGTGCACAAACAGATGGAAAAAGTCTGGAAGGAGAAAACACAGCGCCTGCAATCAAGCAGAAACCAAGACAAACAGAGCAAAGAGACAGAATACAGAGGGACAAAACAAGCAGAGGCATGAAAAGAGGCTGGGTTGTATCGATGGGAACCAGAGTGTCCGTTGCTTCCTCTGTCTGGGTCAGTGAAGGCTGGCTCTCAGGAGCCACCGGTGCCAGTGCACAAAGAGCCCTCTAAACTGGCTTATTGAATTTGCATGCAGAGCTGCAGCCTCAAACACAGCATCATGATCGCCTGGATTGTTTTCTCACTCCCTTCTTTTTTATTCTCCCTGTCTTATTTCACTGTCTGCTTCTCTCCCTTTCTTCTTTCTTATTTACCTTCTCATTCATGTTTGTTTTTCTTAAAAAAATTACATTCCCAATGACTAAACAGTTACCAGGGAGGGGCTGCTTTAATTTTCGATAACAAACTCAGGTAGTTCGTGAGACTTTATCTAAGTATGTCTCTGTTGTAGGCGGTTCAGGTGTGGCACCATTATGTGGTCGCATGTTAGAGCAGGTCCAGTCCCTGCATGTTCCTGTGCCTATACAGTTGGGTGTGTGTACAGGAGTGTGTTCAGGTCTGTAGTTCAGGTCTGTTTTAATGGACTTTGTGTAGATAAGACACACACCCGCCTCAAAGCTCAAACAATCTGTCATTTTATCATCTGTCTTAAAACTCGCCAACCCCTGCCACACCTTAAATTAAATCCTTGTTCACTTCAAAAAGCACAATAACAAATGTTCTGTTATATCATTTCAAGCATAATTTGTTTTAAAAGTCTCAAGTCCTGTCACACAATAATTTTGCTGTCCTCTCTGACCTCCAGCATCTGCAGCTCTTGAAATGGACGACATCCAAGTTGAGTCCAAACCCCTGCTGGTCGATAGGGAACTGCCGGTATGTTTCCTGGTCCGATCCAAGTCAAATAGTGTTTGGAAGTAGTTGAAACAGAAATGCGTTGACATGCTCAAATATTGTATCGCTCAGCTTTGTGGGATTTATTCTTGAAAAGCTGCTTGTGTGGTTATTAAGTTCATTTGCAGTATATTGAGAGTTTTGCACAGAAGAACCATGAAGTGGATATGCAGTGCACCACATATATACTTACACGTGTACTACATGTCAAAAGATGAAAAGTGTTTTCCAATAATTTTAACATGATCTTATACTACAAATTGATGATTTATGTGCAGCACAACTTATAAGGGTAATCTTTGTTGTATTGGTCTCTCCCTGTAACACAGAGTTCTGCAAAGAAAGTTGCTAAATCATCTAACATTATAGTCATACTACAGAGGTCATATACATAGGAGCGTTCAGTCACTGGAGGACATAATCAGGATATTAGATTATAGCATGTTGCAATGTAATTACATTAGTTTGATATTTTCTGTTGCTTTCTTGCAGGGTCTGAGAGAGGCTGTGCAGCAGCTCGTTGTCAAGGTATGTTCACAGACAAAGAAATTAAAAACTAGAAAAAATTGTACAGTGAACAAAGCTCTCTAATGAACACAGTTGTTACACTTTGCTTCTTATTGCTTTGATGTTATTTAGACTGAAATCAAATTGGACCTCCTCTATTTCAGTCCGCTACAGAATGGGACACACCTTGTACAGCATTTGTAAGATAACGTCGCTAATGTGCACACACATGTATATAAACATACACATCCTGGTCCTGGTTGGTATGAGGGTGCTGCTGAGTCTGGGGGCCTGTCAGCACCTTGGACAGCACCCAGTCTCTCACAGTCCAGTTTTAAAGGTACACACCATTGTCTTAAAGGTACAGTGTCAACATGTAGTTCATAATCTCAGCCATTTTTCAATAAATGCATTGACCTTTTTCTCAAACATACACTCTATGTCAATGTGTGACGTCTGGTCAGATCTTTCATCAAGCTGACTCAGTCTCATCAAAGAGCTAAAAAGGCCTTTAAAGCTCCGCTGACTTCCTTTGGTGTCACGCTGCCAAGTAAGATGACCTGAGGGATCCAGGACAAGTGTCAGACATCTCTATTACACTTAAGTTTCCAACAAATAGAGCCATAGGATTCGATGAAAGCTTCTGTCAGCTTTGCCTCCAAAAATTCATAACTCATGCACAAACACTGACACACTAATACATTGCTCTTCCCACATCTGAGTTGAAAACATGCATACACAGGCATTGGGAGTAGGACGTGTGCAACTAGGCACGCACACACAGATACACATGTCCAACTGAAGGATTACCTCGCCGTGTACACCACACACTTTGTTGCGTATCAAGTGGAGGCAGAGGATGGACGGAGTGAGGGGAATCCTTGGTTGTTTATGTTTACATAAGTCAATAGGTTAGAAGCACTCTTGAACGTTCCCATAGTGCAAACTAGTAGCAGCCAGAACTGGTTTGAAAACTATCTAACATGTAAAATCCCAAAGATCAGGTCACCATTGAGCAGATGTTTGCTTGTTTTGACTCAAACAGTTTTTCAAAGTGTTTTTTTGCTTAAGATTTTGAAATTGATGGTTGTATGAACGCATAGGTACACTATCATAACAATGATCATACATATTCAGTGTAAATATACATAAAAGCAATCATTTCTAAACATGAAGTTGCTTTTAAGAGCGTTTATGTTAACTCATAATAATTTGACTTGAAATGTACTCTCATCAGGACATATTCCACATAAAAAAATACAATACTCATGAAATTCTGGCCTATAGTTTAAATGTAAACAACAATTATGAAAAATTATTTTCAATATTATTGGGAGTTTATTAGAAATACATATTCTTTCTGTTTTGATTCCGGTTATATAGGCGGTTGTAGGCCAAAGCAATCAGTTCATAAAACTCTTATAACTATAATTTTGTTTAAGCTTAATTGACTTTGTTTTGCTCTTTAGCCTTGAACAACACAATATTACTGAATAATAATAGCAGCGCATTTATTCAGCCTGTTTTCCTATTGGTGACTACTCATTTGCCAATAGCCCTCTGTCTGACATTGACTGATCCAATTTAGGGATCGCTTCATCTAGAGTTAGCTTGTTTTGACCAGCCTGCAAGGCACCATGGGAGGCCAGGGGCTTAAGCCAACTGGTAAGCAGTGGGGGTATAAAACTGAGCGTTCGGAGCGGAGCTCAACAATTTCTGAGGCTTACCAACATTTGGATTTATAGCTCAGGGAGCCACTGATAAAACACTTTTTGAGTGGCGAGCAGCGTCAAACTCGTCTTCTGCAAACATGGTTCTAGAGGATTCTGATGTGGAAATGATTGTTGCTGAGATTGAAGTCAGCGTGAGTACACTGAAGACTTTGTTTGCACATTTGGTCTGAGTTATTTTCAGAGGATTTCTTGGTTTATTCCCCTTGTTAGCCATAAGATTCTGTTATTGTTGTCGAACAGGTGAACATATCTATCATGTTTGTTGCTTATTGGTGGAAATTATGAGCACATGTTAAGAAGTGAACAATCCTTAAAGTAGTTTGGCTTGTTTAAGTTTTTTTGGATTAAAAAAACATCGAAAGAATAGGTCAACTTTTGAATGGCATTAAGAGGATTTCTACAATTGGATTAGGGAGTAATGAAACATTAGGTTAATTCCTCAATTCGAACAGAAAAATACTTACTTTTGTTTAAAAACAGAATTCATCAACATGTTTCCCACATTTGATACTTAGTTTGGTCTCTTTTTGCTTCCATAGGAGCACGATGTGGAGACTCCTTATGGAAGAATCCATTGTACAATGAAGGGCATGCCCAAGGGTGACAGACCAGTGATCCTCACCTACCACGATGTTGGACTGAACCGTAAGCCTGCCTCATTATTTAGCTCTACATTGGTGAAACATCTACTGATGTGGCTAGAGGCTCCAGTGTTTTGAATTATTGCATCATGCCACATAACAAATATCCCCAAGAGAACTTTATATACAGTCCACTAGTTTACTGTATTCATTTAAAACAAAGCCTATTGCATTAAAGAAGAGGATCTACAGTAGTTAATGTATCGTTTGTCTTTAAGGACTTTAATCTGACCCTTTGATAATATATTGAGACAACTTTAGATAAGAATTTAAACATGACATGCTATTGTCAAAGCCATCAGTTCATTTGTCAGTACATTAATTGATTGTTAGAAGATCTTTTTTTTTAGTGTGCTATTCAGCCCAGTTATAAGTTATAGCTGCTGTTAGGAATTGAAAGTCACAGCAAGTAGGATTTAGGAGGGCCAAACTGAATTAATGTGTGTTAAGAGTTAAAATTGTTTTATTAAAACAACAACTTATATCTCCTCTAGACTGGAACAGATGCATTTCTGACCCATTGATTACTAGTTTTACAACTCTGATATAGATAATGTGAATGCTCTACCCTTTTTACATGTTTTCTTTTTTAAATCCGGCTTTTTAAAATAGTTGATAATTAAAGTAATAAAAGTCCTCTGAGCTTTATGTCACTTTTTTATGAAGGCACTGGATCTTGCAAGATGATAACTCACTGCACCTACAAAAACAAATCCTGTCAGACTCACACTCAGGTTACTTAAGGTAAATCCTGAATAGCTCCCAAGAATCCCTTATCCACCTCCACCTTCCTTTGACAGACAAAACCTGCTGGAACACGCTCTTTAACCATGAGGACATGTCCGAGATCATGCAGCATTTTGCCGTGTGTCACGTTGATGCCCCCGGGCAGCATGAGGGAGCCAACACCTTTTCCACTGGGTGAGCCAGACACACACACGCACACACACACACACACACACAAAAACACACTTGTAATGTATGTCAGGCTGTCTGTGACCTTTGACTGGACAGGTAGATCAGTGTGGATGTTCTTAAGGCGACCTAATTTGACAAGTGTGCTGTAGATAAAGGTCTTTACCTTGTTCAGCCTAATCTCTGTGCTTTGATGGCTGAACTCTTAAACTGATCATGATATGGAAACAGATAGTGAAACCAAAAAAGGCTATTACAGGCAGCGACAAGAAGCAATAAATCCAGTAAATGTTTGCACTTTTTATTAAATTGTAAAATAAAAGTTTGAACAATATGTGCTTTGTTTCCTAGATATGAGTACCCGTCCATGGACCAGGTTTCAGAGACCCTCCCATCTGTGTTGAAGCACTTTGGGTAAGTTGAACTGCAGTTTTTACTCTGACTTTTACACACTTAAATCAAAGATATTTTCTAACCTGTTGTTCTAACAGTAGTCATTTATGTCCTACCACAGACTGAAGAGTGTTATTGGGATGGGCGTTGGAGCCGGGGCCTACATTCTGACCAGATTTGCTGTAAGTCTCCCCCCTTCCCCTCACTCAGGATTAATAATTATGAGAGTTTTAATCATTTAAGGATTACCAGAAGTGTTTCTTCTTATTGCTGATTTTGGCAATGAAACGCAGCTTATTGCTCGAGCCTGCTAAGCCATTAAAAGTCTCAGGAATGTTCCAGATCAGCTCAACACTAACACTGTGCGCTGTAGGAAGCTTCACACTATTGACACAAGGCTGACAGAGATACAACTTTTAACTCCTTGCTGCAGCTCTCTCTATAGTTTAACGAAAAATGAAGACAAATCATTTGACAGGGAAAACTGTGTGAAATAAGACATGTTTCCTAGAGCCTTTTTAAGCATAAATAACAATATGTAACATACAGGTCACACAGAATATGGCAGAAAATCAGATTCCAACAGGACTTGAATGAAAAAAAAAAATATCTTCATAAACATTAAAGCTACAGTTAGTTTTTTAAGTTTTTTGACACGGGGTAGGTGTCAGATCAACTGAATGCTGCCAAAACAGCTTTTTTTTTTTATTCTCCACTGAAACGATTTTCTATGAGTGATACATCTGGCTATTTAAAGAAAGCAGGATGAGGTTTTATTTTATCAATTAAACATGAACAGGACAAAATCTGAAAAGATATTTGCTTATAATTCTGGCTAAAAGTGGCATTGTGTTTCATGAAATGTTCATGATTTGTGTGTTTAGCTGGACTACCCGAACATGGTTGAGGGACTCTTGCTCATCAACATCAACCCGTGTGCTGAGGGATGGATGGACTGGGCTGCACACAAGGTAACACACACATTAATGGTTTGAAAATACACAGTTTCACAGAATGACCCTTTTAAAATAGGCTAACACTTGACCAGAAGCAAACTGAAAACTTAGAACTGTGGCAGAGCTAACTAAAAGACTAGAGTTAAACATTTTTTCTTTTACATCTTTTTTCAGATCAGCGGATGGACTCATGCCATGCCGGACATGCTCATCAGCCACCTCTTTGGAAAGGTACACATTCATATGATCTTTCTTTTCTTACTGGTAGTGTACGTTTTGGAAGGTTGTTAACTAGTTTTTATTTGTATATAGCGCTCAATGAGTTACACAGATTTTGTGTTTGGTTACCACAGGAGGAGATCCACAGCAATCCAGACCTGATCGGAATATTCCGCCATCACATCCTCAACGACATGAACCAATTTAACCTGCATCTCTTTGTCAAGTCCTACGAAAGGTAAACATTTGGTCAACATTTTTCTTTTACATATTTTTAGGGCCACTTAATGTTCCACCAGAAATGCAATTGGTTTTAAAATCTTTACAATGTAATTAAAAAAATTCTGAATCTGTTTAAGATTGTTCATAACATGTCTCTTTCTGCAGTCGAAGGGATCTGGAAATTGAGAGGCCGGTCCCTGGAAGTAACGTCAGAACCCTCAAGTAAGTTGTCAGTAGCAACAATGAAATATCAACAAAACACTTAATATAAAATGTAATATACTTTTGTGTCAGGCTGCTTTGTAATTTAGTGTTTCTCTTACCCAGGTGCCAGTCTCTGCTGGTGGTTGGCGACAGTTCTCCTGCTGTGGAGGCTGTGGTGAGTTCAGGCGCAGACTTCACACAGACATTGTAGACAAGCCTTTAATGCTAATCATTACACTTCCCACTCTAGTTAACTGGGCTAACATGTACTTAACGTGTTTCCCATGAACTACAGTCTACCATTTAAACCAAAAAGAGATGCAAGATTAAACGCTTAAGGACAACTGTCGAACATGACTGATGCAAGAACGAAGTTGAGATCAAGTGATGTAGAAAAGTTTTAATATGTGACTGCCGCAAATCTGTTACGGTTTGTTAGCATTATAAGCCATAGCCAGGGTTGATAAGCTATGCAGTAAACTATATTTTTTAATTCAATTTGATTAGAATGTTAGATATTTTAAATGCATTTTAGTTATATCTAACTTAAAATTCAGCCTCCAAAAAATGAACATCAAAAACAAAGAAAATAATGTTCAATTAAAAACAGACAATGCATAATCTATTTTAATAAATAATGGCATTAAGAGGATGTCCAGCAAAAAGGACAAATAACCTCCCATCCCCTATCTATCCCTTATTTCAACTAGTTTTTTTTAGATCTGAAACTCTGGTAAAGTAAGGGTTTTGAAGGTGCATTAGGCTGCAAAATAAATGTGAGTCCAGTTTGAATCAAAAATATAGGTTTCAATGTACAATTTCTTTGCTGAAAATTCTTATGTGTACCCACAGGTTGAGTGCAACACTAAGCTGGACCCAACAAAGACCACCCTCCTGAAGGTAAAGGCCTGTTTCTCTCCACCTCCCCCTACACCCCTACCCAATATCCTCATACTGATTATAATAGCCTTCATGGAAAGGTGTCAGCTGATAAGATTCCAGTGAGTCAGCAATTACCTGGTGACATATTAACCAGCTGTTTAAGAAGCTGAATGTGTCCGTGCGTATGCATGATGCCTCTGCAATCTGCTGCAGCTGACCTACTTTCTTATTTTACCTGTGGCAACCTTTTATGATCCACAACTAAAAACAAGTCACTATTAGTGCTAAAAAGGGTGTCATTCATTGGGGTTAAATGTTCAGTATCTGGAGGAACACTAATTGAAGGTTGCAAGGACCAGGTGTTCAAATGGGACATGTTAAGTTTAATGGCGTGTGTCCAGTGGTGTGTAAATGTATAAGCACTACCATGCTAAACACTAATGGTGTTTTTCTTCTTCTCCTCTCTCCAGATGGCTGACTGTGGAGGCATGCCCCAGGTTGACCAGGTGTGTACATCTGTGTTTGTGTGACAGAAACAGAAAAAGCTCGACACCGGACAGGGCTGGATAATGGGGTGGATGCCATAAGACGGTTGCACTTAAGAGCATTAGCAAGTGGCAGACATGAACCATGGTTGTAATCCTCTGCCTTGTGCAGCACCTGCTCACAGCAGCTGTCATACCTCAGAGCCTGAGCAATAATCTGCAGGATGACAAATCGAGTCTGTCAATGTTATGTAAACAAGTGTGATAATTAGTGACAGGAGGACTGATTATCACCTTCTTTTTTGTCTTTCTTCTCTGCAGCCTGCAAAGCTGACAGAAGCTTTCAAGTACTTCATCCAGGGCATGGGATACAGTAAGTACTCGAGACTTGCAGCATTTCACTTTGAAAGCACACACTTAACAGGAATGCAGTGGTACCATATTGAAAATATGGCAATTTTTTGAAATAATTGTGCTTAAACAATTCTAGTTTGATGAGTGTTTACTGTTTAAAAAAAGAGTTTTCTGCCACCTTGTGGTGAAATAAAGAAGTTTGGCCTCACGTTCTCCTCATTCCCCCCCTGTTTGTTAATGACTGAGCTCACTAGGGTGTATCTTGAACTAGGCATAGGGTTGACTCCAGATGTTTCTACAGAAGTGCAGAGTGTGTGAAAACAGTAGTAGAAGAACATCGATGATTTTACTAAGAATTTACTTACTTTGAAAAAGAAACACAGTTCAATTAAAAGTAGTTTAAAAACTGTGTTAATGAAGAACCCATTTTTTATGTAAAAATTAAAAAAGGCTTACTATTATTAATCTGTCACAATTAAAGCTAATTTTAGTCAGCTGTATATGAAACTGACCTGAACCAATACTGAAGCCTCTATATGACCTACAAAGTCAAACGAGACCCTTATCTACAAGATAAACTATTTCTATGTAGTACCTTGTACCTGAAACTTCTGCCACTGGGTATGTTTAAGGAAAGGCGTTTTGCAACACAGTGAAGAAATATTCTTTCTGTACAATTTTCATACCAAAGATTACCTGTCAGTGATACTTTGACTGTTCAAAGAAAGCTGGCTGAGATTTTTTGGCAGTACATACTACTTACAGGACAAGAGCAGCTAACATCAACACACAGAAAGTTCCACACAGGAGCTTGAAGGTGTTATAGCATTTAATATTCATTACTAATTCGTCTCTGTGTGTCTTAACTAAATCCTCTTCGTCCTCTCCCCTCAGTGCCCTCAGCCAGCATGACCCGCCTGGTCCGCTCCCGCACCGCCTCAGGCTCCAGCGTCACCTCCTTCGATGGCAACCGCTCACGCTCACACACCAATGAGGGCAGGCGCAGCCGCAGCCACACAGCCGAAAACCAGCGCGCTCGCTCCCACACAGAAGGCTCCATGGATGGCTCGGCCAATAGCAATGTGGACCAAGCCGTGCCCAAGTCCACCGAAGTGTCCTGCTAAGTGAATCCTCAACTCTCCAGACGCCCCGAAAACCTGTCCAGGTCCCTTCGGTTTGTGCTGCGCTGCCTCTAACCGACACCTGACACACACATTCCTATGCACACACACACCGATGTAGAGGGGGCACTAAAATAGCAAACCTGGGATTTTAAAAATGCATGTGGACACTCACCTGCAGACTTTGTAGTGCAACTGAAATGTCCCATTTGTCTTTCTAAGGCACTCAAACACATCTCTGATAGGAAATTTGCCCCTGAGCTCCTCGGTCAGACGAGTGTGTAGTTAGGGGCAACGCAGCGTCTGGGCACACAGAAACAGAGAATGTCAGAGAAAGCTGTGGCTACAAATACACCAGCTCGTACATTTATCTCTCATAATCTCATATACCGTACTAAAAAAAGTGTTTTAATTTCCATTTCTGTGTTCCCTCATCCTGTTTTTATCCATTTTGACCACATTGACACAGCTTTCTCAAAATGTAACTGACTGTAAATGACTGTTTTCTGTTCTTACTGTAATTTTTTTGATCATTTACTCTTCCTTCTCCATGTTTGAGGTTTTGTTGTTTGTGCGTAGGAGCAGATTTGTAGATGTGGAGAGGATGGGGAGGCCCTTGGATAAATAAAACTGGCAGTTTGCCTTGTAACTTTGAAAATGAAGGGACAGACTTCATGTGTGTCATTCATACACAGCAAATAAACTTGTATTTTACCATGTCCATTATCCAAAACATTCCCTGTAATTTTAAGTTTCCTGTCGGCGGACTTTTCAGGAATCTGGTGTTAACTTTTATACTACATTCCAATGAGACGGTATGCTTTGTTGTAAATCAAAACGCAGCCTGAATCTCAAATTCAAAATCTTTTATATCTTATGCTTTATTAATGGATCATGGCTTCTGACAAAACTTTTTTTTATGAGGATTTCTATGCAATCAAGCTCAAAGGAACAAAGATGTGCCATGGATTTGTTCAATGTAGATGTGGTAGTGGGTCTTAGAGCGACGTGATGGCTCCACATGTTGACATGAGGCTAGCTGTAGAACTTACCTTACACTTTCTGCTACTGTATTGTATTAAGTTGCACTACAGCAATGCTTTGCTTTAAAGAACAGCTGCTTTGTAAAGATGCTATTCAAAACGGTCTAATGCTGTAGAAAAGCATTACAATGACATCACAGTTTGTATTTATTATAAAAATAATAATAAAAAACTTGTAACTGAGCTTCCCTCGTCGTGTCTTTATTGCATATTTAAACACGTGGGCATAAAATAAGGCTTTGTCTTTTACATTTTGGTCCATTTCTTCCTTTTAAACATATCAAAAAGAACAAATTATGACATTTAAAGTAAAATATATACAGAAAGAATTATCATCTACCTGTAAGTTAAAGACAGACAATGTTAAGCAGAAGTATCATTACAAATCAAAAAGCTCCATAAATAAGTTAAGCCTTCCATATTTCACACTTGAATTTTTTTCCATGTGCAAAACAGTTCTTAAAATTTTTGGCAATTTAGTATATTTACACATTTTCCAATAGGAAAAAAGACAATAAGAAAATCCCTTATACTTCAACACACACATCACAAATACAAAACATTGCAAAGTACAAATAGGTCAGGTTTGGTCTGGATGCTCCCGAAGGTAGAGAGCATGACTGACACCTGTTAGTTCACAACTTCTGGGTAACCATAGTAACTCTCCAGCTCTGCAAAGATGTCGTTGGGGTTTTTGCAGCTGAGGTTGCAGAAGCAGGCCTGGACCCACAACATCTTCCAGGTGAACCCAGACCCGTTAGGACACTCGAAGTCTACGTCAATGGTTTTGGACTTGTATGGGATGCAACAGCGCTCATCCGTGCAGACGCCGCAGTATTTGGGCCGGTACTGCTTCTTGCTGGTGCAGCCAGAGATGGTGAGGTTTGAGGGCTGATCTTCCCTGTAAATGTTTAGACATTTTTTCCCTGGCTGATGGAGGAAAGTAGAGAGAAGAATGTAAATCCTTGGAACCTTTTTAACTTAAGAGTTAGTATGTTTCTTTAATAATTAAATTAAAGGCTTACCTTAATGTGTTTGGTGATGTCAACCTCACAGGGCCGTAGGTTGCAAAGGCGAGACTCTTTGATGAGCTCACATTGGTCATTGGCGTTAGAGATCCTCATGGACAGACCACGGTCACACGTCTTTGAGCAGGGGCTCCATGAGGTAGTCTGGGTAATGCAGTTCTTGTGCCAGCTCCTGGTTTCAGCTGGGGGAGCTGGATCAACATAGAGGTGTGACGTAAATACATATGTCAATCCAACTTGTACAATATAGATTTAATTTAAAAAGAGAACTAATGCAGAAAGTTAACTGACAATTAAAAAAACAACCTTATGAGGCTTAGTTATCTACACAACCACTCCTTTTTATGTTATAACTCCTTTTAGTAAAGGAAGAAATGTTTTATAACATTAGGTTTAGGTTTTAAGACGAGGCTGTAATCCAATTATTGATAATAATGCGATCAATGTATCCCTTTTAACATTTTAATTCAGGACCAGCTGGGGACATTTCCTACAACCGTATACATGCAAAGTCTCTGTGTGTAATCTTAATCTTTAAATTGTGTTTGAGCTGTAATCTGGAACTGATTAGCACCATTACACAACTCAAAGAGATCTTCTTTCACATTATTCCCTTTTCAGCACTGCTGCACTAAAGGAACGGAAACTGGACATAAACCAGAAACAGTGTGAGGTCTTACACAAGAAAAGGATTGGTCTGTCCCTGCACACACACACACACACACACGCACACACGCAAACACAACACACACACACACACACACACACACACACACACACACACACACACACACACACACACACACACACACACACACACACACACACACACACACACACTTTAGGAAACAACACTAAAACCCTGATCATGAGACGTGTTTTTGTCTATGCTTAACAGAGTATTGGCAGCATAATAAAACTATTTTAAGGCTTTACTGTGTATGGACTTTAAGTGACTAAATGAAGTTTATTTCCATGTAATGTTTCAGAAATAGTGAAACTGTCCATGCCATAATTTACTATAAAGTATAGAGTTCGTATTCTGATTTCAGAACATGTATTTCATGTCTTCCCTCTGTTTCCTGTTCATGATTGCATAACACATTCTCACTTCTGCCTGGCCAAAAGATGTTTCATGAATAGTTAGATTTTTTTTCCCAACAATGTGACATTTTCTAAAAAAAATAAGTAGGCTACACACGCAAACACACGCACGCACGCGCACACACACACACACAAACACACACACACACACACACACACACACACACACACACGATCATGAGAATAGATATAGAAAGGAAGGGACAGGGATAATACTATTTTTCAAAACTAGGACAAAAATATCTTGTTTTTGTAAATCTTTTGCATCTACTCACTTCTGATGAATTCATACACAGTTGCAACAACAGCAGCAGTGTGCTCAGATCAAATCCTACCCATCTACATTCGAAAACTATACATGAGTTCTTTCTACTACCAAATGCGGAATTGTAAACTTGCCCTTATTTCTGATGGGATATAAATAAAGTAAAACTTGACCTTAGAGGGTATTAAGGTTAAGACTTTTCATTCACTGGACTCTTAAAACATTTCTGTACATGTACAATGCGGTCAACTGTTCAAAATTATTTGTTCAGAGATCTGAATTTACTCACGACACAACTAAAGAATACCATACAAGAGGGAGTGCTGCTGTACTAAATATTAGCACAACTGTGATACTGTCAGAATGGATGATAGGAAGATAATTGCAGCTGCTAATATTAAGTATAACAATTCTACATCAAGTGTGATATTTTATACAACAGTTTGAAAAGCTGTATAGATGCGTAAACAGTAATTAGCAGCAACTAATATATTTCTTTTCATTTTGATGGACTGCTGCTAAGCAAAGCATGTTCTTACAGTGTTGCTGCTTTGTGTTTGACTACATGAACAGCTGCCTTGTATTTCCTACATTTATGGGTAGGTTTCCATTTATTGCAAAACAAGTGAAATATGAGCTTGTTGACAGTTGCTGTGTGATTGATCAATCTAGACATACACCATTTGCTTCAATGTTAATTTCAACGGTATCTGGAAAACTGGCAAAGGCGGGCTGATACACATTTTTTTTAAAACACAGTGCTTTTCTACACTCATGGATCTCCTTTGTCCAATCAAATTATTGGACCAGAAGTAACTCTTGTATAGTTACTGATATTGTACAAAAAAGCTTCCTTAATGTGAGAATCAACTTATTAAAGGGGAAATATTATGAAAAATTCACTTGTAGAGTGTTTTTGAACATATATTTGGGTAACCTGAGTGTCCATCGACTCACAAAATCTGAAATAAATCCATCCAGTCCTTTGTTTTTGGTCTGCAAGTCTTACAACACAGACAAAATTGCTTCGTTTCAAAGTTTCTCAACTTGTGACATCATCACAAATACCCTCCCCTCCCCTGGTATCTCCACCCATGGACTCCAACCCCAGCCTAGAGCAAAACTTTTGCGCAGGTCTGCCATTTTTATTCTTGCTACAGAAGATTGATGTCTACCGGGAAAACTCAGGGGGGGGGCTCATTGCATTTAAAGAGACACACACCAAACGAAGCGTTCTGAGAGAGCTGGTTCATACAGGGTCACAAACCTCTACTGGTGCTTGATTCATGTTCTATTTTGACCAAAGCACAGCACAGATGTTTCATTTAGACCACAGGGGACTGTTTGAAAAGGTGGAAAAGGGGTATAATATGTCCTCTTTAACTAAAGACTAGGATTTCTCAGAAATATTTCTTGGTTAATTCAAAACTAACATGTTTTTCTTTTCTCTTTTAATACTTCATGCATTCCCTTTGATTTAGCTTTCCTGATGTTCTCAGACTCAACCGTGAACTGTGCTGCATATAAGAGGGTTGAGAGAAAATAAGGTGATTTGTAAGTGCTATTTGGGAAAAAAAGCATCCTCTAAAAGCAAAATAATAAACTACCCCCCCATGTACAGTATATACATTACATCCAAAACATCCTACCCTCTACTGCGTGCCGCGGTGCTGTCTTACGCCCTCTTTTGGATTCATCACAGATCCACTGTTCACAACATTGTCCTCGGACTTTGACCCTGCGTGGGGTTTGGCACCACACCCGCGGAGGCTGGGACTCTGTGCACACGGACACACAACCGATGGCACCGTTCACACACACACATTGATATTTACAGCTGGGACTGAAGCTCTGCCCATTACGATAAATCACCCCATCATGCTCGCAGCCGGTTCCCACCATATCTGACAGAGAGGAACGACACAAGGGCACATGTTAAAGGGATCTGCAAAGAAAACTGCAAACACTTAGAAATGATAGTAATGTTATTCTTAAGTATCAACATGACTGAACCACAAAACAACAACAACATTAAGAATGCTGTGAATGACAAAAAAAAAAGGTTATATACAGTGCATTGTACAGTATAAGTGTTGTCCCCTAACTCGTACTTTTCCACATTTTAAAGAATAACAAACCAGAATTTTGAATACTTATTTTGGCTTTTTACTTTATGACTAACAAAAAGGAGCAGCCTCAACTACACTTATCAGTTGGATAAACAAGGGCAGCAGCTTGCACCAAATCTAATAAACGTATTATTCAAAGCTTTTTATATTTTATTTGTAAATACATGTTGAATACCATGTGGTATACCCCCATCCCCTGAAAATGGTTATTTATTTTGTCCTAGTCATCTGACTGCAACCTCAATAAAATCTATTTGAATATGCAGTTTTGACATTAAAGAAAAAGAAAAAGTTCAAGGGGACAAATACTAATCCAAGGCACGTTGCATTATGATAAAACCAGAAGAGATCTGTTTAAACATATCATGTTATCATCACATCATCACATCTTTAAAACAAATACTGTCTGTTGTGTAACATATGTACATTTTTTAAATACATGTAGGGACAATGTTGTGCTAAAATGTGCCCTTTGTCCATGGTGTGTAATACTTTATCTGTGCACTTCCAGAAGTTTGATATTATTACCCACATGGTTAAACCACAAATAAAGTTGAATTCCGGCTTTTGATGTTAAAAATGTGTTAGTTAGGAAGCATTGTTCACTGTTCTGGTCAATGTCACTGTGGTGTGTTGCTTTTTCTGAACAGTAGTGCAATGCTGCCGACTTTGACGCAAAAAAACACATCATAAAAAAAAATGTCCCTGATGTATGGAAGCTGTTGTTTGTTTCAGTAGAGTGACACTTACATGCACACACTCCTTTTTCGTACCTAGGCTTGTCCGAGCTGTAGTCACAGTACAATCCCTTGTGGTAGTCACAGGTGTCAGCCTCATTGCACACCTCCCCAACCTGACGGGCGCAGGCCTTACAACAGTCGCAGCCGTCCATAAGGAGGCTGACGCCCGGCGGACAGGCTGGGGGGACCTCAGGACACTCGCAGGGCCACTTGCAGTACTGCGTCCGGTTGAAGAGGTCGGCAACTTGGGTTGTGACTGCTGTGGTGGGTGGCATGGCAGTGGAATTCTGGGAGTAGGCCTGGAGAAAGGAAGAAATGTGGAACAATTAAAGCTAAATAAAACACCTAAGCTGTGTAGTGCATCATATTTGTAGCTTTTTTTTAACTAAACTTTTGGAACCTTTATTACATTGACAATACAACACAAGTCACACATTCAGAGGCTTTAGGCTTTAGCCATCTTTTATGAAATAAAAGATATTTGACCCCCTGTAGCAAGGCAACGTTGTTGTTGTTGTTTTAACCTAATCCTGAATTATTTCATATCCAGCATTCTTTGCAAACCTGGTCTGACAAACCTCTTCTATGCCTGCCTGGGTAAAATACATGGCAGGAGCAAACATCCAGTCGTGCTGTGCAATAAATTAAACAGAGAGTATAAATGAATGAAACACCCGGTGAGTTAATCCCATTAAATCAATAATGTCAAGTCTTGTACGTGTTTAACACTCTGGAAGTGTTCCATCATCATGTTTATAATCTGCAACTGACTGTGCTGAACAGTTACAAAATCCTGCCAATGAAAGTTAATCATCACCTCCCTCCCTCTCAGTGTGTTTGACTCTCACAAGCTGCTCTGTAAAGAAGCAGATCGCACAGTAAAAAACTCTACACTTTGTCAAAGCAGATGTTCTCACTGAAACAGGCCACATGAGCCACATTAACAGCCTAGTGCTCGGAAGTAATTTTTGGACAGAGGACGCATGAGTCCCAACAGAGGAAATTATTCTGACAACAAATACCACTTTTTATATTTGAAATGAATTGTTGTTTTGAGAGTGTTCCTGAGAAATTGCTAGAAGATGACTGTTGTAATTCAATGTGGGAGGCATTCAAATTAGATGTTTTTTTGTCTGCAACAAATCCCCTCGAAAAGCTACGTATCCCAAATAATTTTACAGAATGCACATTTCTATTTATCTCAAATTAAATAAAGATGAAATCATGAAGGCCTATGACAAAGACAAAATAAAGCTGTGCAAAACTTCATGTCCCTCATAAATACCAGACTGTTAAAAGGAAGGCAAACAAGGCATAACTGAATGTTCACATATGTCTGTAAACTCATAAATCCAAACACTATGCTTCAAACAGCAGAGGGCTACACTTGAGTAAGGCGCTTCTGATCCGTAAAAAAAACATACACATGCACACACACGCACACTTAATCTGTATTTAATTGAGAGGAAACATGCTTAATCATCTTATGCAAACCTTATGCACCATATATACCACACCCCTGAGTTTTTTCTCTGCACTTCAGTGGCATTAAGTATTTATTAATAGCTACCACACATAGCGTTGAAAGATAATGTAGATGCATGATTTTTAATCACAGTCATGCCACTGAACCATGCCACTCTCCAGTTAGTTTAGCACACATGCTATATCAGGCTAATTTACAGAGAAGAACATTATGCTGGTCAAATTCAGCATGATTTTATTTTGAAAGGATTTCAACATTGTGAGGGAATAGCAGAGTACTAAATGGATTAGAGAAACAGAAGGAGCAAGACTACAAGAATAGCAGGACCTGCAAATATTTGTGCTGAACATTTCTCATTTTCTTAAGTATAGGTTAAGATATTTGTGACACATCTGTGCAATACCTTCATTTCCTGCATTACCTGCAGATACGTCATTTTTGGCAAGGGTTAGTTAATACAAATAAAATACAATAACATATTTTGTCTTAAATGTCCCTCCAAAAGCAAGTGTTGTTTAACTAATGCAGTTAAGGCTATGTGTGTGATATGGTGCATAGCTTTACATTGTGTTGGAAAAAGGATTGTAATCAAATTCCATATTAAATAACTCATTAATGTGACACATATTAACACCATTCAGAGGCATTGTTTTAGCATGTTTTAATTACCTTACAACTTGTTAAATAACTTAAAAAGCCCAAATATCTCAGAAAAAAATTGGGATGTATAACTGTTTATTTATTTATTTTGTAATAAACTATAAAATCATTTTGACCGTAAACATTTTTTTTTCACACAGACATCAAATTCCCAAAAGCTTATCCACATACCGATAGACAGTTTAGGACAGTTTAGTTTAGGTCCTCCATTACCTAAACTTTAGGTAATGGAGGACCTTGGAAATAGATGATACTCTGTTGAAAAACATTATTGAAGCTTTTCATAAAAGCTATTTCTCACTGGACGGCTAGGTGGCACTAAAATGCAACGAAAGGTTGAATGTGATGCTGAAGTGATGCGGCTGCCAGCATCTCACACTGAGGGATGATTAATGATTTTTTTTTAAAAGACTCCTGTCTGAGACTTTAAGAGAGAATGGTGGGGTTCAGGCCAGTTTCTCGAATAAACTAAATGACTGCGTTTCCCAAGTTTTTCATCCATTTCATAGTCACTCAGCACTGATCTGGCCTATAGAGGTCACATCTATAACCGTATATCAGTAACAATGGAAATCGTATAATACGTGGAAGTATGTGCCAACGGGAGGCCAATGCAACAACAGGAAGAAAAAGACTATTGAATCATGGAAATAATAATCTGGGGGTGATTACAAATCTAGGAGAAAAAAATCTAGTTATGAAAGCAAGAGTTGGGGGAAAGTAAAAGCCTAGGCCTACTATATAATAAAAATTCCATATAGCCTATAGCCTTGTCAAAGGGAATTACAAATAATCCGAAAACGTTCTGAAAAATTCTTCTAATCCCCATATGACGTTTATAGCAACTTTAGCAATTTCCAATTAACAGGACACATAAATACTTTCACTATCTATAACAGTCACTGTTGCTCTCCTTCCTGAAAGTGAGCTACAGCTTGCGCTTTGATTTTTGTTGTATTCAAAGTCAAATCAATCCTCCGTCCCACCTGTTGAATCCCAGCAGCAGTGAGAATCCACAACAGGAGCCAACTCATCACTGGTGTGAAAGTGCAAATGCATTGAATCCGGAATGAGTCCCGCGTTAAACGCTCGCCACGCAGCTCCCCGCAGGTGTGCTACATCCTCCTCGTGCCCTTTCTGTCATCTTCATCTCCTCCACCACCTCTGTCTGCGTCCGGACCGCGGCTGACAGCCTGTTAAAGAGTCCCGACTGACGTAAGGTCTGTAAGGACGAGCCCCGCATACTTCTGACTGTGCGACTTTTGCTCCACTTTCACCCGATCCTCCTCCTTCTCCTCCCCGGAGAGCCCCGGTGGTTGGGGCGTGTCTGCAAACCCGGAGACATTCAAGGCCACGAAGAGGTCCCTGTGACACGTGACACGTGACTGTCGTTTAAGTAAAGATTACAGGACACAATCAGATATTTTTCCAGTCAATCTTAAAACAGTAAGCACATGCACCGATGCATTTCAGTGAAAGTGATACAGTCCACACAGTCATATTCTAATATGAAAAAAATCAGGCTATATGTGATTCCAAGGAGGTCCAAAGAGTGGATTATTGTAATCACCACATCCTGATTTCAACAGTCACAGTTGGTATGAAACATAGTGGCAGATATGGTGAGACATCCAGACAACATTGCAGGCAGATGATCACATGTAAATAATCCCCATATCCCAAAACTCAAAACCAGGACAGAATGTAAACATGGAATTTCTAAATTCAAGTGGCTTTTTTCTATAATATTTCTTATTGACAAATTTACCATAAAATACAATTTTCATGCAACGAAAGTGACCATACCTCCATAAAAGAAAAGTTGTTTGAGTGTTAATGCAGGTAAATCTGAGCAAAAACTGTAATAGTTACACTGTTTGAAAATGTGCACTTATTTAGACAATTGTGGGCTTGGTTGTGGACAGATGCATTCAGTTGCATATCAGTTTGAGACATTCCTCATTAATGCATGACCTAAAACCAGACCACTTTACTTTTATATACCCCAAAGAGTCTCTAATGCTTCATTTACTGTCATCTCATCGTATCACACCACATCTGATCCTATAGTCTTTACACACTTTAAAGCCATATGCTTCCTCCATCTCACATGACCAAAACTTCAGCTGTTCCAAGAATGATCTCAACAGCACTCAAATTCTTGAAACAAACATTTTGCTTTTTAAAGGAGTGAACAAAGATACAGTACAGGTTGTCTACCTCCTACCTACAGTATCTATTTGACACTGGAGCTGTCTGGCACACAGATGTTAAGTTTAAATCAATGATGTCATCTATCGCACAGTCTGCTACTTTGCTTTCCTTTCATTTTCCTGGAAATCTGAATGTTTGTCTTTGAGATGACACAGGCAACGGCCAGAAGAATTCCACTGTATGCTGCTACTCAACCATACGGAAAATGTCTTTTAGTGCTGATATGTGGGACTTCTCCTGTCACTGATGAAAATATCACTGAAAATAACTCAAACTCTGTGAGGATTAGGCGCTGCAGGCGACTGAAAGAGAGAGGGGGGGGGAGTGAAAGATGATAAATGAGTACTCTGTAAAGGAGTGAGGTGCCCCAGGTCTGAACCCCTATTATTTACAGGCTGAGCTCTTATCCCTGTCAAAGAGCTGTCAACCGCAGAACTGATCTGAGATCTGAGCAGTGCTTCTCTCTCTCTGTGTGACCGGGACAACCCCTACGCTGCACAATGTAGCTTCTCTCTCTGCTCCTGTTGCTCTCGTCCTATCTCTAAATTCTGTTCAGGTTACATCATTGGTATATTTATTACCTTTTCAATCTATGTTATTTAATATGTGCTGTCTGGAGTGGAGTTTCTTTTCTCTATCTGTGATCATTTTGTTTCTTTGTCATATTGCATGTCAAGTTATTCTGTTCTTAGTGTAATGGTATTACAATTTCTCACGTATGCAAACAATAAGCATATTTTTCTGTTTTGTTTTTAAGTGATTTTGCATTTAAAATTGTAATTAAAGCTCATGTGAGGAGTTTCGAGCTGGTTGTGAAACACTGAAATTAATAGCAATGCATTTGATATGACATGCAAAAAATAAAAACACAAACACAAACCAAAAGTTCCTCAAAGGAGCTTTAAATCCTGAAGTGTTCTTATTGAAACCGCTTTTTAGAAGTGTAGAAATAACACATAATCCTCTGTTTATGCCAAATGTAATTGTATTCTGTGCGAACCAATGATCTTATCAACCTTAATTACTGGTAATCATTTTCCATATTTGACAGACTTTTTTAAAAAAAAAATTCTCTTTTTTTCCGGCCTTTTTGTGCCTTTGGAGAGATAGGACAGCGGATAGAGTTGGAAATTTGGAAGAGAGAGAGAGTGGGAAATGACATGCTGGAAAGGAGCCACAGGTTGGATTCTAACCCAGGCCGTCCGCTTGGAGGACTGCAGCCTACATGTAAATGGGGTGTGCAGACTAACCACTCTGTTGATTGACTTTTTAAATAAAATCTTATGGATACAATCATATCTGTGACCAAATTTGTATAATCTCGACTCAGGCTTTGATGTGAGTTTGAGCGAGTTGTAATACCTGACTACAAACCAATTTGGATGCAAAAGTTTTAACAGATACAATTTGTTCTCGATAAGTTGCTAAAATTAGGAAAGAAAATATCAAGATGGAAAAATACTTCTCATTAGATTTAAATATGTTTTAAAGGTTATTCCTTTCATTTTGATGAAACCACAAAAGAAGACATTAAGGACCCTTTTTAGTCTCTTTCTTTCTCTCCTTAATCATTTACCCCTTCTTTACTTGTCACACCAAAGGCCTTGCCATCTTCTGAACCACACAGAGACAGGAAAGAAAAGTTTTAAACCACACATGATATCATTAATGCTCAAGTCAGCATCTGTCCTCCATTTTCTGGTCTGTTACTAGTAGCTCTGTTAGCTGCAGAGCTTTTTTTGACCTACACGCATCATTAGGTGACGTCAATCAAAGCGGAGCTGTGGCCAGCTCGCCTGTGTTCTTCATGTGTCTGTTGTGGTTCATTTGGCAGAAATATGTTGTAATGAAAGCCAGGTCTGAGGCAGATATGGCTTTGTTCTCAACTGCAGAGGATATATAGTTTTTCAGCTGTCCTGAATTCAGGATTTTTTATTTAGTTTTGTCTTATAGTAATTTCACATACTGGAGAGTAAGTTGATAATTTTTAATACCAAAAGTTAGATGAGAGGATTGATACTCCCCTAAGATCTGGTACAACATACGATGCTTAAGCTATAGGCAATGACTTTAGCTTAGCATAAAGACAAGAATCAACCAACTCAAAGTTCACTACTTTACAATGTAGTTAATAGCACAGAATGGTTTTTTTGCTTAGAGCTGCAGTCAGGAATTTCAGATATCTTTGCTGTTCTTGTTCTATTCATGTGTAAGTTGTGTTTTCTGACTAAAAAAAAAATCTTGATCTTACAACCTATAAGTTATCCCAGCATGAACTGGGTTGGGAGCTGGAAACAGTGTAGACTTATTTCACCCAGCATTTATATAAATGATAAGCTAAAAGAGAACGAAGGAGCCCTGAATGCACTCCAGGTATAAAATTATGATAGATGGCCTGATTACTGGAGCCGACCATTTATGACTCGAGTCTTGCATAGCTGGTCAAACTGAAAATCCCCCTCATTAAAATCCCCTCAACCCACACAGAAGCCTTGAAGTCAAACCGTGTTTTGGAAATCTTTGAGCTTCAAAGTCAAGTGGAGTCGGTAATCCTCCTTAGAATGGGAGAATACATTTACAACACCTTGAGGCAACCAAAAACTGCTGAGGTGCTACATTAAAAAAGAGAACTCCTTGACAGCACACTGTTAGTGTGGGAAAATCTTCTGAACATCACACATCACTGCTTTAGAGTCCTTTAATAGATGCCTCTAAACAGCAGTGTGTGTTTCCTCTGCAGCTTGAAATAGCTCAAGATCAGAACAATTAGTCTTCCAGCAAAAACATACTGACTGCACAGTTAGAGAGTAGTTTGAAAGTTAAGTGCAGTAATTAGCTAAAATGACTACAATGTGTCTTTGAATAGCAAGAATAATTAAACACATTTGATTTAAAAATCAAAAAAGACACGCACATCTGTAAGTGTGCTGGATACAAAAAAGCGATTAGGTAAAAAGAAGCAAAAAGAAGAGCACGTTTACTCAATACGTTACTTGTTAATGCATCCTTTTAACTGGAGCTCCTTGGTGCGCAGATCTTTTTTACTTCTATTTACTGACATTTGATTGGAATAGCTTTATGTTTATGAAAAGTTCCATTTTTGTTTTCCTGCTTACAGTAAAATGACCAGACTATTACCATACTCATGTCTGTACTGTTAACATGAAAATTTAGCCTAGCTTAGCATTAACTGAAAAAAAAAAAAGTGACAGTTATTTAATGTAAACATATGCCAACAGGCCAACAGTGTCTTTTGTTAACTTGGACAGAGCTAGTCTACAGCTTTTCCAAATTTGAGTCTGTATGCTAAGCTAAGCTAACCGCTGGCTCTACCTTTGCTATACTGAAAAACCTTCTCATCTTATTTTTAGTGAGGAAATATATTAGCATGTTTCCCTAAATGTTATACTATTCCTTTGAACTTCATGCAATTTTAAGCCATAAGTCTTCGTGCTGAAAGTATACGAGAGTCTTGTTTGTTTTTGCGTATCTGTGTGTGCGACAGAGGATGGGCATGGCAGGCTGTTCTCAGACCAGTCCAGTAATTATACCGTCCTTATATAGCTGTGGTTTAAGACTCATGGACTGAGGAAAACATCTGCTGGGCTCCATAGATATAATAATCCTACATGAACTCAAAGCACTTTAATACTGAGTGATTCGTCATGTTGCTTGTTGTTTTGAGGACATTACACCGTACACTTCTGAATACTGTATCACTAAAGGATAAGAAACCTGTAGCCTAACACTAAAGACCTGAAAAAACCAACAGTTTATATAAACAGCTCAAACAAGGCCAAGCTCAGCTTGAAAGATATAATTATAATGGCTGATTTATTATTCTTTTGATAGATTGCATCACTTTATAAATAGTTCCACTCTTTTAGATACTCAGAGTTGTTGAGATATTTATATAAAAATCAAGTCTCCATGTTTGCTAAGTGAAGAATCCCATCACAGCATGCAAACATTAAGAAAGCAAAGGACCTGCCAAATACAACTTTAATTTCAGTTTCAGGTCCAATGCTGTTGGCTCTACCCTTCGATAATAGCTTTTGTATGAAAAGAGGTGCATTGTACAATGACCCCCTCAATTTGTGAATGTGCAGTGCATGCAGAAGTTTTCACACGCATGTTCAAACTCCAGAGCTAAAAGCTACTTAGTAATTTACTTTTGATTAAAATGATTGAAACCAGGGGCTGTTAAGTTCGATCCTTATTCTCTCTGAACTGTTTATTTAAACTGGCTGACCCAGCAGGCCTATTTTTAGCTTTAGTGAGACGTTTTTTTCTTATCACAGACATGCTTTAATTTTGAACCATCTTAACAACCAACCCCATTGGGGCAGATTTATCAATATTATAACGCTTAATTTAAAGTACACTATATGGATACAATACTTGCTAACATTAACCTGCTAACACAACAATGTAGGCAAAGGTAATTGCAGCTCGAGCCAAGGACAATTTTGTTAGCCCTCACGCTAAACTCCTCAGTGCGAACGCGATTGGAAGGGGGGTTTGAGATATGTTGCTGGAGGAGAGCGGAGGCTTGGCTGCAGAGGTGCAGCCAAACAGCCGTTTGTTTTGGTTTATGCTGTGGCTCAAGGGCGACAGTTACTGGATCAAAAAGTCGCACATTCTTCCTTTAATCTTTTGGGCATTTTTTCAATCATTCTCCAGTAAAACCTAAAGATAGGAGAAAATAATTCAGACAATGACACCAGAAGACAAAGGACTTACAGAAGGTATAAGTTTTCCAACAGGATGTATTCTTTAGAAATATTTCATTGTTGCGCTTGATTTCACATCAAAATTTCAACACCTCTTTAGATTTTGCTTTGCTTTAGGTAACTAAAGCTGAAATCCTCAGCGCACATCAGCCATGACCTGGGATTTGAGTCCAGGCTCAGGCATGCCTCATGAAGGGTTTTCACATTCTGGTAGTGTAGCGCCAAAAGATATACACAAAGAATCTGTGTCCACTACACACATGAAGGTAATGGTGGAGCATAAAGGGGCAGCTGTAACAGAGCCTCAAACACACTGTGCCTGCATTGAGCTCTTGCGCTGCTTTGTTCATTTGTTTGGCTTTTGGCTGATGAGAGGTGACATGAAGACAAAGCCGGGGTTTTAAGATGCTGTGAGATCCCACACTGCTCTCAAGATCAAAACTTCTAACAAAAGCTGTCTTTTGGAGCATCCAAGTGTGGGTCAAAAATAAGCAGCTCTGTGAGGCGTATACGGCTTTGGCTGTATTTCAACCCAAACACTGGCTTTTAGCTTGTGTAGACAATGAATTGTACGTTTCAAAAACACAAATGTTGTGCTGTTTTTGGATGTCTTGGTTATATTCTTGCTGATTTGTTGAGGTACTGCATGAGCCCAGCCCAGTGTAAGAATTCCTTGTCTTAGCATGTTTATCCAGGCTGATCCGCTATCTCTTAAGGCCTGGCCTCAGGATATCAGATTTTTAAAAAGCCTCCATTTACAGCAAAGAATTGGCCCAAGGTGATATTTGACTTCTCTTACACACCATAGAGATCAAGACTCTGCTAAAGCTTTTCAACATCTATTTATCAAAACCTTTCTGGATCCTGTGCGCATCCAAATGACTGAAAGGGCTGAATGACTCTGATGCACTCTCAGGTATGAACGCAGCAATATCAGCTAATCTCCTTAGCATTCAAGGACTCTGTCATTGTTACCCTCTGATACCATCAAGTCAGTGATTGGACATGTCCCAAATATCCAAGTTTATATGGCTAAACTAATACGGATTTTAGACGCATAAGTCTAATTTTGACAAGCTTTAAAGGTAGAAAGAACCAGATACACATGTAAAAAGAAGAGGTTAAAGATTGTGATCAGTGTGAAGGTCCAGGTTGCTTGATCTGCTTCATCTGTCAAGAATTTCAGGAGGTTTGGGAGAATCTTGGAGCCGCTATGGCTGTACAGATTTCCTTTAAGTGATTTGAAGCCGTAAACAGGATTTAGAGCTGAGCACATCCCTGGAGAACCCACCATGGAACAAACCGCACTTAAAACGTCTGTCTGGTTTACGCTATCACAACTCCAAACCTGCAGGGACGGGTTGAAAGAGGGCATGACAGAGCTCCCTTTTAAGCCTTACACGATCTCCATAGACGACTGCAAAGCTGTCAGCAATCATGCCTGATAGCTGCAGTTTTTTTTCCTTTGACCTTTGCTGCACTGTGAAGTCTGTAATGGGAGTAAATGAGGGCCAATTACACAGTGGGATGAAATACAGCCTACACACAGTGGATGTCTCTTCAGTAGCATCTGCACCTAACCATGAAATGTGTTCCTGCACAGATACCAGTTAATAGCCAGACACTAAGTCAGCTATATTGTTTTGACCCAGGATCAGTTTCTGCTCAGTGCACGTGGCTGCTGACAGGTAAAATAGGGCTTCAAGTGCTTCCTGTTTTATCTTCACAGGTTGTTCCAGTAAAGGAGAAAGTCTCTGCTACTTAAAACTCTAAATGGTTTGTTTTAGATCAACCTTAAAACTTTAACAGAAAAAAAACAAGAATTAAATGATTTTGTGGTGCATCATCTTGGATATTCAATTGGCTTCTTGGGAGATAAGGATGAAAGGACACCCCTTTTCAGAATCAGCTTCTCATGGACTGTAATGTAGGAGCGTGAGAGATGCCTTGAATTCAAATGACACAGTCAATTCCAAAGTTAAAAACATCAGACAGATATGTGAAGAACGATAGAAATGGAAGGAATCACGTTACACTGATTTTGGCAGCAGGAAGCATTTGCTCGCACTTAGAAACAGAAAGTGAGTATTGTTTTGCTTTATTATCTCTCGTTTAATGAGTAAGACAACATATAAAGCTTCAGTGTTTTTGGTGAAAAGATGAAAAGCATAATTATTTAGTTTTTAGTTTTCTAAAGAAGTTATGGAAAGCATTAGCTGGGTGTTAACATCAGCGGAAAGTCACCTTGAGGTCAACTTTAAGTCTTGTAGTTCAAGCTATGTGCAACATTTCTTATCATAAGCAAAAAGTCAAAATTACAGGATAAAGAAAGTGCTAATATACGTACAGTGTACCAACTGCAGAAGTAGACATGAAACATAAAGTCCACAAACTAACTGGGTATACACAAAGGTTCCCTTACATTAGCCCACTTAAGCTAACGGTCATAAACTTGACCAAGTAAGACTGTAGCAGCAAAACGTCTCAGTATGTTGAACTGAATGATGTGGTTTCTCTATTATCATCCCCGCTTTTTGTTTGCAAGATGAGTATTGTCTTATTCTTTCTTTCAAAAGTTTAAAAGCTTCTTTTTATTCAATTCCATAAAATACGATTTTTGGACTGTTCAGTTGTGCTCACAAAGGCTTAAATGTACCCAAACTAAGAACTGTTTGACAAATTAAGGATCTTTTGAGTCCTGCCAGCTATATGCCTGGAATCATTTCATTGAATTTCTATGTGTTCTGTCTCACTTCAAACACACCAGCACGCTTAATATTGAGCTTTATCCACAGACATCCTGCAAAAATGACAGGGTCTGTATATCATCTTAATCCGGAAAGCTCAGACAGCCACAGTTTCACAGCAAATGGACCGTAAATTTAAGAACTGTTGGCAAGTTATTTTCACAGGTCCGTTGTGGATTGTTTCTCAGAAAAGTAATAAAGCAAATGATCTGCCTGGAGTGCAAGAAAGAGCTGAATGATTTAGACAACAAGCTAGTGTTTCCTTCATTATGTAACATTTGCTTGCATTTACTTTCCCCACATCAAAAAGCAAGTCATGGCCCAGTTAACATCCGTGAAACGGTTCAGTCCTATACTCACTTTTACTGAGTACGATATCTGTGGATGTCAAATATTTTGGTTAAGCTAAAAAAAAGAACATGTGGCTGTGGCACTTATTCTTTTCTTTCCCCAAAAAATACAATCTTCTGTCAAGTGAAGTTGGCTTACATGCATTGTACTGGACATTATCTGCTCATGCTGGTGAGTTATTACATTCCACACAGTAATACATCACTCATTACATGTTTCCAGTGAGCAAACACATGCTTATACTGAAGCTGACACCAGCATTTAAGTCTCTATCTGATCTGGTTTTGGGGCTTTTTTGAGGGGATTAAGATGTCTTAAAACAGCAGTTTGCCTGCATGTTTGCATGCAGGTTAAACTGCTGTGGTGGATGTACTTTCACAGGTGCACAGTGAAAACACACATCATGAAAATAGCTCACTCAGGTTTGTAATGATGGGGTAATAGATGATGACGCAGCGATAAAGGGTTAACTCCCATCTGGATTGCTGAAGAGAGCGAGTGCGTCCACTATGCAGACTCTCATTATGGGCTTGGCAGGGCTGGCTGGCTGGCAGGGTAACTGATAGTTACCCTGCTCTGGAAGTGAAGGCTGACATTTTCCCCTATGCGTGCATGTGGAAGCATGCATGCAGATATAGAGGTGGAGGGCGGGGCTGCTAGAATACAAAGGTGGGCCTCATGGAATCACTGATAACAGAGCTTGATGAAGCCGTGTTATTAGGAACCCTTTCCCTCTTTGCAGATCACAACCCTGCAGATAACAGTACGAGAAGACTTGTTAGTATAATAACTCGATTAGAGCAAGACCTTTTCCATGCATGTTTCTCTTACATTCAAACCAATGGTTGTCTTCTCTGTCCCATTAAGTTAAAGTCCATGATATTTCAGTCATGGTTGATTTGGGGACTATAAATGACCACAGTAAACACTCCCATAGAAATTGCTTTGTCAGAGTAAATGGTGCATGTGAGCAGCACAAACATATTGTTTGAATATTAATTATTGTTATTAGCTTCAGCATTGATCACTGTAGCAAATATATAACAAATATATTGCCAGTATGAGCATTAAATGTGAAACAGCAAAAGTTGGAACACTAGGTTTGCATTAGCATAAAAAAGCACCTTTTAGTAAGTTAATTAAGGACTATAAATTAATTAAAGGACAATTCTGAGAAGGTGCAAGCATTTTTGTGTGTGCAATTACATTCATTGTAGGCCAGAACATGAAATAAGAAGGAAGAGTGGCGTCACAGTCTCTGTGTTAGCTTTTCTTCATGCGAGTTATTTTGCCAAGAGGCTGCAGCCACAGATCTTTTAAATACCTCCACATTACCAAGTGCCATCACATGGCTCTCTGTTGGCCTTCTTAATGGTGATCGTGGTTCACTGTAATGTTAGTGATGTAATTCTTGTGAGTAATATTTTCCTATACAAAGCTGGAAAAAAATGTGACAAGCCTGGAATTAATGCTGCAGGTCTGGAAAGGGTTTTCGGGTCGGAAAGTTACTGTTTTTGTTGATCCACTTAGGAACTTTACTTGCCTCACACACTTAAATATAATGATGCAGTGGTTTGCAATCACATGCTAACATTTCTTAATCCAATTTTATCTAATTATGCTCGCATCTACATTGCCAAAATGATGCTGCTGAAGTGTGCTTGGAGATAAAAATGTGATGTCATTAAAATATTCCTAATCACAAAATAAGCACATAAATACAACACTGCTATAGACATTAATGTGAGGATTATTTAGAGGAACATTTGCAAAAGCAAAGAGGATTGCATTAATGGATGTGAGAAGCAGTGAGAGCTGAGGATTTGTGCAGATAGTTCCATGGATAAGATGCTCCAGATGCCTGAATGTCCCACATAAAGTAACCACGATACATTAATGATTATAGGCTAACGGCTGCAGAATTCAGGGTCGTTTTATTTAAGGCTTTTTTTGGCACTGAGTCTGTGGATAGATCTGTGGCTAAATATGCTGCAGATGCATACATGTGCACGCCCCGTTCCTGTCAATCCTGTGTTTTCGGGTCCAGTTGGTCAGCCTTGCATCTACATTTAGATAGGCGCTCAAGAGAACATAAGGACCACATAAGGACTAACTACAGAGTCTGAGTATGCAGAATGTGTATTGTTTTTTGGAAAAGAGGAGCTGAAGAAAGCTTTAATCTCACATCAGCCATCTCTTGCTTTCACTCCCTGCCAGAAAGCCTTAAAGCCACATGAGCATGTCTTGATTTAGACATGTAGACAAAATAAATTATGATGGGAATTCCTAACAGTCAGTAATTTTGTAATTTTAGACCAAGTCACTTCTCCTTGAAATGTTCAAACACATGCAGCCTCCTACACACCAGCCACTGGCAGCTGGTAAGCAACCACAGGCAGAGAGCAACTGTCTTTGCCAGAGGCAGAGAAAGTGTGTGTTGCCCAGAAAAAGTGCTTACAAATCATTGAGAATCTTCAAAGGTGGGGCTTAACTTCCCCAACATGTTACAAACCTCAAAGTGACATCAATCATGGAGCTCTTTTTAGCAGGTATCCATGTGAGGAAAGTTTCTGACAGCTAAATTTCAGCTTTGCCGGAGAAACACCTGCAGCACGGCTTTTTTGAGCCTTTTTTATCTTGACTGTTTCTTGAAATGGACTAAGATCTTTAAAGTAGGTGGTTGTATTCATAGTTTAACAAGTAGTGATAATGGTGTGGCAGCTTTACACCCACTTCCTTCTCTTCCCAAACTACACCCTTTAAGATATTATGCATGCAATTTGCCAAATAAACACCTGTCTGATCAAATTTAGGCAAACCTTACTGACTATAACTACTTTGTGAATAAGTTTGCCATCCTGATGTTACAAAGAAACCATTGAGCTGGGAGGCCAGCAGAGACAGCCACACTGTTTGACTTTCACCTGTTTTATGTTATGATAGTGACTCATTCAAAGACACACGTGGCCTTGGCACTGTTAGTGACGGGAGCCAGGGCCCAAAGAGAAAGAAAATGGAAAGAAAAAAGCTGAACAGTCGAGGAAGAAAGTGTCCCAAAAGCAAAGTAACAGCCCTGTACAACTAAAAACAGGATATTCATAACCTATTGTGTCATATAATGGTTAATCCATAACTGTACACTTTGTATTTTGTTTACATGTTCTTTGCCTCCCCACAGCTTGTAAGTGTAACTTTTTGTTTACAGCTGCTAAGATGACCCTTAAATTAAAAATACCACAAAACAGTTTAAATGACCACAAAAGGCTTTCCTGCTGTACTGAAAAATAACTTTGAGATATAAATAAAGTTTTGGCTGTGACCTTTTCTTCAAAGAATAAAAGGTAATTCTACATTTCAACTTTCTAAAAATTGAGTAAAACTGGCTGCAAGAACATTGCAAAATGTATTTGTGCAAGAGCTTTTTTCATCGTCACCACACAAGCTATGTGTTGACCAAACCTTATTTATTTTCGTCTAAAGCTGTTGAAGACTTCCTTCCTTCTCTGCAGCCACAACAGTTTTAGAGTCCTGGCATCTGACACCAGCCTCCACCCACAGCGTCATAGCAGCAGAAAAACAGGTCAGTTTAAGCCTGCAACTACATTTCACCTTGGTTCAGCCGAAATGTGACAATGATCCCTGTGCGCTTCCATAAAGGACTATTTACCTCTAAGAAGTGACGTTTTCTCTCCTCACACAGAGCAGCGTGTAAGCTAAATGTTTTCTGACTCCAACTAGTGCTAAGATTTCAAAAGCAGATGTTCAAAGGTTTTCCAAAATGAAACACATATTTATCTAGTTTTAAAACTCCCAAAAGGATCTACGGTAAGTTAACAAAAAGGCTGATGTTTTGCTCGGTAACGTTTTGGTTTTTTAAACCACAGTTCTGCATTCAGAACGAAAGGTTACAGGGGAAAGGCCTTCAGGACAGGAGCAGCCTAATGCAGAACTTAATGTGGAATAAAATGAGCCTCAAGTAGTCTTGAGAAAATAAACTGAGGCAGAAGCGAGGACAATATTCTTATGTAACCAAGGAACTAAGGCTTTAAACCCAATCCATCATTATACAAGTGTTCCACTTGATCAGTGGTAAATATCTGTGTTAGTTTTGTAAATAAAAAAATGTATGTTTACGATAAATAATGATTTACAGGGCACAGGATAGTGACAATTTAAAAGGTAAAACAGGTCTGAATACATCTCCAGTGTAACTCAAAATAAATCACATTCCTTTAAAGACAGTAAAGTTCACATCCTGTTCAGAAAAGATCGCTGGTTTGGTGTGAAAGAACCCATATATGTAAGGTTGAACAAACCTCCCTTAACAGAGGTGGTAGCATGAGACACTATCTTTCACCCAATGCCGTTTTGAATTCTCTGTCAAACAATGTGACCCTAATGACTCTTGGACGACTAAGACTGTTAAACGACTACAGGTGGAACTAGGTTGACAGCTCAGATAATGACTCCCATTCGACCATCTTGATCATCAGCATACTAATGACCCACAGAGGCTTATATTTCTGCTCTGCCACCAGACAGTTTAGAACTGAAGAAGCTGAAGAAACCTTGAACCTAGTCCAGTTGCCTTTTGGATAAAGCATTGAATAACTTAGTTTAAGATAGATTATATCACCCACAATGGCCGCAGACGTATTGCACTAGTCTGGTGTTGTAATTTAGAGCCAAGGCATGCGCAGAAGAGAACTGATCTGATCTATCATGTCTGTTTGTTTTAATGTCAAGAAGACAAATGAACAAATGAAATACTTAAAACCAATCCATGACCATTATACAAAAGAGCATGTGTGAAAATGTGTAAAAGATAGATATTTGACGCACACTATGACGCACGGTTTAAAAATGGTCAGGAACTGAAACTGAATGTTTGGGTGATTAAAACATCACCAGTCCCATTCTCGAATAGATAACATATATATATATATATAGAGAGAGATATATACTGTATATATAACTTAACCTTCAACTATAAATGCATACAGTTCATAGGAAATGTGCAGTCTTTTTCCACACATGAACATCTTCATGCCATTCAATGAGCTTCTATTTCTGTTTAGACAGAAATATCACTAAGATTCTATCCTTAAACCACAGCAGTCACAGTCTCTCTGTGCCTCACTAAACATGAAAGCTGGTTAAGTGCACACTTCCTCCTGAGCACCTAAAAACAACTTCACAGAATCTGAAACATGTCAACACAGTTCCATTAAATCAGGGGTTATTATTTATCACTTCTTATTCGTATTGTTGAACTAACCAATTCTGTGGTGCTATAAATGGTTTTACATGTTCGAGCACAACTACTTAAAACCAGAGTTTGAATGCGAGTTTTACTTGAACAACAATGATGTATTTTGTTGTTGAATATTTTTCTACGAGTCAAGTTACTGACAACTTGGGCCAATTTTTTTAAAATCCTTTCCATAACTTCCAAAGCAATTAAGTCATAGGCAACCAGTTAGACAAAACAAATACAAAGAGGACTAATGAGCACACTCTTCTTTCATGACCTGCTGTTTGTTTGTCTCTCACAGCACAAACTCTGGCCCTCTTCCTCATTTCATCACAGGAAGTGAGTATGCAGTCAGAAGCAGCCACACTCTGTGACAGGTCATTGTGCTGTAAAGTCTTACCAACATGGTGCTTCTCTAGTACCAGACTCCACTGACGCTGCCATGCCCTGTTGGGATCATCGTCTGTCTCTCAACACCTGATTCCATCACAGCAGGAGAGCTACGAGTCCTACAGGTTGGTGTCTATATTTAATCGACAGCTTCTGCTACCATGCTAATAGTTTATGTTCTTTCTCTATCCACTGGATACTGTTATGCAACATAAAAATATGCTACACAGGATGTGTTGAAATACATGTCTTTTTAAAATCAATCTTAAAGTTAATGTTGTAACGTGACTTTGAAATTTTGGAAAACTATTTTGCAATTATTATTCAGAGTCATTGTTAGCTGCCAGTAAACAGGGAAATGGAAAATTGTGGTTGATAGCATCTTGCCTCAGCTTACCATGTAGCAGAGGGCTGGTGTCATTCAATGATCATTAGCTTGTAGGAAGTGACAAACGTAGATGCAAAGGAGCAAAAGAGAAGTTAAGTGGTATATAAAAAAAGTTAAGATGGGTGGATATTGGAAGACTTGAGGATTACATTCACCTGTGACTTTAGGCTGGAGACTGGTCTATGTGGAGGATGGGGAATATGATGCGAGGTGTGAGGACCAGTGAGAAGGTTGATGCAGGAACCAATGAAAGCTCTCTAAAAGGTAAGCTCTCGCTACGATTTTACTTTGACATGGTACGACATTTGAAGTACATTTGACATTTGAAGTATTTATTTGAAATTCAGATTGATCTCCATTGCAAGAGTAACAGCAGCCATGCATATTGAAAACTTTACTATTTTCTACCGATAACAATTTAATCATCCCTGCACACAGCACTGAGGCACGAAGTGTTTGCTATAAATTATCTGTCAAAATATGCAGCTTTCTTAAAAGCCAGAGGGTATCAGAGATATCAGAATATACCAAACTAAACTCCAATTTAACAGAGTTTATGAGCAAATGTCTGAGGTTTGGTCCAAATTAGTTTGGGACCTTGGTTGTTTTCTTTTTTAATTATTGATGTATGTTTAACTGTAAAGCGACGTTAAGATAATCCTGAAAATAATCCTCTCAACAGGGTCTGACGATGACATAGTGGTGGTGCTTCAGGACTACCCGTCTCCTGCAATCAGCGAACCAATCTACAGGATAGGGGAGAAGCTCAAAGTTGTTGCTCAGTATGTCTACTGTCTTTTTTTCATTCTTGATTTCAAAACATCGGAAAGATCTACATTGCCCTAGACTGTGAGGAAGTGAATTCTGGGGTTAAAGTTATTGTCTCTTTGTAACTTCACGCCCTCAATGTGCAGTTTAGAGAAGTGGTCACACAAAAGGTCAGTTGTTGATTCCTCTTTGCCTCTGTTTGGTGATCAGGGAGGCGTACTGGTGGAGAGTGTGCTCTCTGCAAACAGGACAAGAGAACTACATACCCAACAGCCATGTGGCAAAGGTTTTCCACGGGTATGTAAAATGACACTGATTATCTTATCTAGGATCGGTCTACTTTATCTGAATGAATTGATGACAGCCAAAATGATCAAAAACACATTTTTCCATTACCAAACCACGATGTTAGTTATTCGTGTTGATTTCAGATTTCTTCTAGATTTAACAGAATTTGAATATGAATGCTACGGTTTAAGATGCAGTTCATATCTAATATTATTGGATGTTTTTGTCATATCAGGTGGCTGTTTGAAGGCGTGCAGAGGCAGAAGGCTGAAGAGCTGCTTTGTCTTCCTGAGAACAGAGTTGGCTCGTTCCTGGTGAGGGAGAGCACCAAAGAGAGAGGTGAGGACATTTGATTACAGCATTGTCAGCAATTATTTCTATAAGCTTGGTTTGAGTCTGTCTTTTTCTAAAGGATGTTTTTTTTTTACGTTCTTTAAAGTACGTCAGCATGTGCTAAGATTAGATCAGGATCACACACGGGGGTTCAAGAAGAGTGAAAGTTAAAAGGAAAATTTGTCCTGAAACCAAACCTAACCAAATTACTTGTTACCGCAAAGGATTCTAAAGGCAAACAAAACACAGGAATTCAGGATTTTGAATATTTTTGCATCATTTAAAGCAGTTGATGTATTATCACATTGGGTTCCTACATTGTTATTTCTGGTAGCAGACTTTATATGCATGTTTTTAGCATTTTGTCACACTACATGTTTTCTGACAAAAAGGGAAAAAATCACTAAAGTTGCCTTTTAAAATCCACAAAACAACCATAAAAACAGGCTGAAATAATTGTTAGAGTTTCATCCAACTCAGCAAGAAAGGTGACTAGGCGTATTTTCAAAATGTCAAACATGTTCATTAATAAAGGACATTTCTTCTATGTAATTAATTATACTTGGATCAGCAACTGTTCTTTACTCATGATACATAAAACACTAAGTATGCAAAAGAAGGACTTCAGGTTTCAGGGTAAACATGAATGTGTCTTCTACTTTTCCTTTGCACCAACATCTCCAGTATGAGTGGAACAAAACTAACTATTTTTTTTAGGTTCTGAAGAAAATCACACTGCCTCTGACGATTATGAGCTTGATTACTGGAATATAGAGGCTTGGTGCTACTGTATGATTAAAAGCTTCTTGTTAATTGAGTAACAAACATGTATGTTGTATCCTTAGGTCTGTATTCGCTGTCAGTAAAGCACAGGACCGTAAAGCACTATCGTATCTTCAGACTGGACAACAGCTGGTACTACATCTCCCCACGCCTCACTTTCCAGTGCCTGGAAGACATGATCAACCACTACTCTGGTATTTGGATACATAACACACTTACATGAAAACTGCAGTTATGAAATACACAAACTTGAAACAAAAACTTACAGCATAAAGAGTGAAGTACATAAATGCACTAAGGCTATAAAAAATACTGTCATGTTCTTATTATAGATATGTTTCTTATCACTCTACGACTATTTCAATATTTCCTGCTCTGACAGAACACTTTTAGAACAAAACAGGAAACGAGATACATGCAAGCTTGATAATGACCACTGATGCACGCACAGTCAGAAAAAACTGTGATGTTATTCATCCGCCTCGACTATTGGTTTGTTTGTTTGCCTGAGAAATGGAGTGTAAAAATTATTAATGCAAGTTTTGCATTGATAAAACTTTATTAATTATTAATATTATTGATAATAATGTTTGTTTTGCAACAAACATTTGTTCTGTTTGCTGGTAATTTGATATCAGTAATTGACTTTCCGATCCTCACCAATTGTTTTTTTTTTTTGTGTGTGTGCAGATTTTGCAGATGGTCTATGTTGTGCATTAACCTCCCCATGTCTGTCAGCCACCATCCCTCCATTGGATGCATCTAATGGAGCACCACCTGTAGTCATGAGACGCAACTTTGACTGGAAGAAAGTAGATAGGTATGACAGAGGTGCAAGCACCACAGTGTATAATCATTGTAAAATATGGTCACCTATTTGTTGCCATCTGACCCACTCATTTCTTAATTTTTTTATTGAATAGTGTGCAGAATACTTTCTTCCATTTAATCTGTAAATCATTTTGTGACTAAAAGTAGGAACATGGGAAAGTTGTCCACAAAATCTCCCCAAAGCACAACAGGAATCTTCACATTGTTTTATCTGACGAAGAATGAAAATAACAAGGACACTGGATTTATGTGAAAGCAAAGAATCAAATTCAGACATTTGAAAAATAAGATAAGAAAATGTATAAGAATTGTAATCTAATTGTAAAAACGTGCCCTTTATTTCCAGTGGCTAGTTCATCAATTAATTCCTTGTTTTTAAATATAGACACTGAAGCAGTGTCTATATTTAATCAGTGGTGGATGTGAAAAAATAGAATTTGTGATACTAAGATGCTAAGATATAATTACTTTTCTGGGTGTCCTCCTCTAACAGGAGTCAGCTGGTCAGCACGGAAAGCTGCAGTGACAACATAGTGAGCTACGGAGTGAGGAACAGCATCGCGGCGTACCTGTCCTTCTCTGGAAGTCAGGAACCTGCACAGACGAAGGCAGACAGCAGGAAGAAAAAGAGCAAATCTGTTTATGCTCTCCCTGAAAATGGCCTCGGGAACATTGACTATGATGATGACTTCTAGAGGTGACAGTGGGGTTTTAAAGACTGGAATATGTTTATGTGAAGAACAGCAGAGAGCTTCCTTCCCTGGCATTAACAGAGTCCCTTGTGTTGGCAATGGGCTGCACCAAACAGACATTTGTTTTCAGCATCTCATCCACCTAATCATGTTATAGCTTACCTGAGCACTTATACGTACTTTAGCAAAAATGCAAATTGCATTATCACTTACACAATGAACAAATAAGATTATATGGAGCTGAACTGTACAATGTTGCAGTTGTGCTATGATGTGTTTTCTGCACCAGAGACAGAATCTTTTAAAGCATGACATTAAGATTGTAAAATGAGAATTCAATGGTATGGGTATTTTGGGTAATGTTATTGTGTATAAGAGTATTAAGAGCTTTCAAACTATTTTCCTGTGTTTTAAACAAATGTTTTATGATAAAGGGTTATATTTTGACACCAACTTAGATATGCATTAACTTGTGTATTTTGTGGGGCCTCTTTGACTGTCTTTTAACCATATTAGCTTCATATGCTAAGAATGTTAACAAACAGTAACTTATTTAAAAGAGTCATTATTTTGACTAGAGTCTGTGTCCTCCTGTTCAGAACAAAACTCTCTCTTCTTTGAGCTCTTACTAGCTCTATTGGGATTCCTGAGGGAAATATATCTCACTCTGTAGCTGCTAAATGCTACGCTATTTTACAAGCTTGTTGCTAGTTATCAGTTTGATGCTTGTAAGGTAGTGTGCAGTGGCTTTCTTTCTGAAACTGCTGTGTCTGAACATTACATATTGCTGGAAGTGAACTAAAGTTTAAAGTTTAAAAAATGCCTAAACACTCCAAAGAGCTCGTGGGAAATGCAAAGTACAGTATAGGGTGATAAGTTTGATGGGGTTATGGTTAGGGTAGGGTTATTATCCATTTTACATTACAGTTATTTAACACACTGTTTATCTCAAAATATATAGAGCTGACATGTGATTACTCCTAAATTTATTCTGCTGGGAAAGTAGATACAATCTGGACATTTCACCCTTTGAATCAAAGATGATTCACAAAAAAAAAAAAAATTGTGGAAAACAAGTAAAAGAGCCATTTTTATACCATTACCTATTTCCTATATATTATAAATAGAATAAAATAAATAACATTTGCGCAGGACGTTTGTCCAGATATTTCTGATTCAATAGTCATGCTGTCTTTGTCGTTTGTCATCCTGCACTAATGCCAGTAATTTTAAGCATTTGGGAACCTTGTGTGATAATGAAATGAATCCAGGATTTAAGGCATTCGTGACTTCAATGCTCCAATGCCAAAGTTCTGACAATTCCTCGATTCAAAATTTCCTCACAAACCTCCGGCCAAACTGTTGTTATTTGTTGAACTTCCTTTGCTGAGCTGTGGCTAGACCTGCCAGTGTATCCGTCTCTCTTATTTCACATGTTTACCATACGACAGGCAGACCGTCGACAATAAAGAAACAGCACATCTTTAATAAAGGCATGCAAACAAACAGTTATTTAGTCTGTGACGGAAAAACTTAAAACAAAACTTCCCTCTAACATTTTTAGGGTTAGGGTTTTTGTTTTTGTTTGAGCAATTTCCCCTCTCTGCTCAAGACTTGAACAATTTTAACCACCAACCCCAAAGAGCAGACTGTATGAGAAAATATAAACTTAGGACTAAATAAAGAGAGCAGCATGTGTTGTTATCTATAGCTTCCTGCTACCTCTTGTGCATCTGAGTCAGAGAGTAACGTGAGATACACAGTATATGTCCAAGAAAGAGAGCAGAAGTGACGCGCAGAGTCAGTCAGTGAAGGAAAGATGGACCTTAATACATGCATTCATTTTCAAGGTGTGAAGTTTTAAACTGTGGTTGTCAACATGCAGGTTGTGGCCCCATACAAGTAGTTGATTCTAATAAGAGGTCGCAGGAAGGTTGTCTGGGAAGGCATTTTAACAAAATCTTGAACGTGCTACACAAATATACGTTTTTTTTTTCAAACTGAACTCTAATTTTTGCTTTTTTGTTTGATATACTGGACAGTTTTATAATTTCAGGCTACTAAGAATATTAAAATTGAAACATTCTAAGAAGGGAAAACCACAGAGTTCACACGACATAGACGTACAACCTGGTTTAAACAACTTGTGACATTTTTATAACCAAAAGTTATCATCATTGGTGGATGTTAAACCTAAAAGTTGCTCTGTTCACTACTCGGGAAAAGTACAGAAAAGTGAAAGTTAATTGGCATCCTCAAAGTTTGCAACTCTGCAGATCTAATTTATTAGTATTCATTAAATCTATGAGCCAATCATGTGTGTGAGCATGTGTGTGTGTGTGTGTGTGCGTGTGTGTGTGTGTGTGGGGGGGGGGGGGTGTGTGTGTGTGTGTGTGTGTGACTTGTTAAGACGAGGTCAGCACTTTGTTCTCATTAGAAACACAGGATCAAATGCTTGTGTGTCCTGTTTTTAAAGCCTCATAAAACACCTGAAAGTAACTTTTTTTTAGGGAAAAGGGCAAACAGTGTGTGTATGTGTGTGTAGTGTTGGTCGGAACAATCAGTAATGCAGACTCACACACATCTGGTGGCCCCGTGCTGCACCATGTTGAGACTGCTGTCCAGTCAGCATTAGTCATTCTCACATCAGGCTGCCTCTCCAGACTTTGTGGAACAGTCTACTAAATAGACCAATGGAGGATCGTGCTCGGAGCTCATTTTTATGTTGATTCATGAGCTTTAGTCAGATGTGAGTTTTATCTAGGATGACGCAAATTGTGCGGTTTAAAAGTTCATTGGGAAATGAGAATTGACCATATTAACATGGCAGCCATTTTACTTTCAACATCATCATGAGGGTGGGAATGTCAAAAGCTGTTATGTCGTACGACTATTTGTGATTTTAATAAGTCGATTTCACTAAGAGAATGTGACAAATCGATATAACCGGTTAGCACCTGAAAAGTAAACAGGAGGGATATTTGGCCATATGTAAAGGTAAAACAACATATTTGACAACCCATTAGCCAACTTCCAACAACAGCAA
Source organism: Tautogolabrus adspersus (assembly GCA_020745685.1). Classification (NCBI taxonomy): domain Eukaryota; kingdom Metazoa; phylum Chordata; class Actinopteri; order Labriformes; family Labridae; genus Tautogolabrus; species Tautogolabrus adspersus. Next base: position 15,005,933 of record CM036550.1, read on the forward strand.
GTGTTAGCATTCAACCACATACTAGCTAACATATCAATTTGATAGTGTCACATCATGATATGAAAGGTGTGAAAGTTCTTAGCCAACTAGAGTATGTTAGTAAAGCTTATAATATAACTGGTAGCTAGGAATATATACAAGCTAACAGTTGTCATAGTCGATACAGCTGTTACCTAGGAATATAACACCTTATTTTTGTTGGAACCCTGTACTATTGAATTGAAATCTAAGCTTGGAGGTGGCTGAATAGGTCAGCAGTTTTCAGTAGCTGATGGTTTAAAAGTATGTTGATGTCATATACTGTATATTTGTTATTGTGCATGCCCTGTTCTCTACTACTCATTGTCTCTTTAATTGCTGATCATTCAAGAGAAGTGGTCAAATGCTAATGATTCTATAGATGCTCTGTGGTTAAATAATCTGCAATCTGGAACACAGCAGGACGACATTTTAAAAGCCTTTGAACTTCCCACTCTGATGACACGTGAGGGGAAAATGGCCACCATGAGATCATGATAAATGGCAACATTAAAAGATCAAAGATCTTGAATATATTCAAAGAAATAAACGTAACTCTCCCTCTGATCAGTTCATCTTTTTTACATCAGGGAACTTTCAATGTAAAACAACTGAAGTTCCCTGAAGTTGTGTAAGCCGTTTTATTGTAATACCAATGCAGAAGGGAAAGACAATACTCTGCTGCCCTGCCAATCATCACACATCTGTGTGTGTCCATGTTTGAAACAAAGGTCCTTAGAAGGATGAATAGTGGAAGAATTACAGCTCAAGCTTAAAAAAAACAGTCACTTCTGTGCAGAGCATGTTGTCTTACGAGACCCCCGGGTTTCAGATGACTTTATGAAAAGACAAGGGATCCTAGGTTTAGTCCCTTGTTCACCATTTGAATTATGTTTGATGTTTCAGTCGATGAACGCACCAAGCAAAACACTTTAACAAAGCACTTTGGCTTTTTTTTCCCATGAATGAAAACAAAAAGAGGAAGGGGAGTCTCTATCTGTAGAAATGGGATCAAGGCACGAGTGAAAAGGGGGATAAGTGACGGAAATTAATAGATGGAGAGAGATTCCTCTTCCTCCAGCCTGTTTTCTGTTAATCAGGTTCTTCTAATCTCACCACATCCTCCCCTCTCCCCCTGAGGCCCAGCTGTCCAAACCTCTGACTTCACCATTTCTGCACTCAAGAGCAGCTGAAAAAAAAAATCCTGTTAAACATTTGCTTTGCTAAATAACTAAACGCATTCTGCACTTTCCTCTCTTTTTAATTAAAGAGGGTAATTTTCTTTTCAATGTCGATGTCTTTTTAATATGAAACTGAGAGAAAATCTACTTTTAAAGGGTTTTTGGACAAGATGTTGTGTTTTAATTGTTCTGCTTTCAGGAAATATATAGTTCCAGTTCATTTCCTGTGGCAAACTTCTCACAGTTACTGTAGCTGTCGTCATCAATCCTTTGTTTATACCGCTTTTACCGTTCAGGGTCGCGGGGGGCTGTAGTCCATCCCAGCTGTCATTGGGCGAGAAGCGATGTACACCCTGGACTGTTCACCAGTCAATCACAGGGCTGTCATATAGAGACAGACAACCTGCCACACTGACATTTACACCTACGGACAATTTTTAAGTCACCCATTTACCTAACGAGCATGTCTTTGGACTGTGGGAGGAAGACAGAGAACTCGGAGAGAGCACACGCATGCATGGGGCGAACATGCAAACTCCACACAGAAAGGCGCTGTCCAATGGGGAGTCCAACCAGGAACCTCCTTGTCGTGAGGCAACAGCGCAAACCACTGCAACACTGCGCAGCCCAAGTTGTTGTCGTTCTGGGCTTAATTTGAAACACAAAGCGTAGTTTCCATTCTAATTTTAACTGAAACCACTTCCGTACAGAAAATAATCTACAATGGATTTCTACAGTATATTGCTCTTGCCCCTAGATGGATGGTCGCTGCAGGGTGAAAGATCATTGTGAAAGCATTTCACGGAGAAAAAAAGAAACTGTCCAAATTATGGTGATGGTAAAATGACCCTGGGAAAATCAACAAAGCCGCTTACGCAAAGGGAGACTAACCTCCTCTGATGAACAGAGCCTCAGAAAAAAGCACATGAGAACATGTCAGTTAGTGTTGTTGAACCAAGAGACTCAGCCAAAACATACAACCATGTCCAAGGCTGTCCAGGGAACTACAGGAAAACAAACAAAAACCAAAACTCTATGGAAAAAAAGGCTCCAAATCCAACTGGGTGCATCTTTGCCAGAGAATGGAGTCTTCTGATGTGACCTGCCAGGAATCTGTGCTCTCGTCTCATTCCTTAAGCCACTCTTCTTGTGTTGTCCCTTTAAATCATTTTTTTTCTTATTCTGTGATAAATTAAAGAGCAAGTAAAAAATGTGTGGAACATTTCAAATGTAGGTTTGAATTGCTACAAAATTGTAGCCTGAGTATGCAGAAGTGGAACTTCTGTATTTTCACTCATGCAACACTGGATTGGAAAGTTTATGCAATACCTTTTACTTTGCTTGTAACCACTTTTTTTATGAGCTGGTTTTAAGTGATCTTTTTTAGCTGTTCTGAGTTTATTCCAATGAAAGTGAACTTACATGGTAATACATCCAGAAACATTTTAACACCATAATAACATGCAGAGAAGCCTGTTTGAACGGGCATAAACCTGAGAGAACTGTTTTGTTTTTTAAAGAAACAGCCAGTCAGACAGAGGCATAAATGAGGCTTTCAAGGAAGGTATTTGAAGAAAAGGGAACAAGTTGGCTCCACTGTCATGCAACAACCATGTTAGTCCTCGAAGCATCCTGCTGTTACAAGTAAACCCAAAGAGGAGGAGAGTTCCTCTTTGAGAACACTTTGTTTTCAATTAGGAGATTTCCAAGCACTTTGCCACGTCGCTTCTCACAAATAATTAACACGAGCAACGTGCAGGCCCTTTCTCATTAGAAATTCAAATGTTGGTAAACCTAAATAAGCCCAGTTGGTGACTTAACATGTATGCATATATCCCTTTTAGAGTCTCATAAAAAAAGTCTTGTTAAACTTTATTGCTTTGGCAGGAGAAAGCATGTGGTAAGAATGCAGAGCTGGAACCTTTTAATTCCTGTAAATAGTTCCTCGTGTGTGCATATAGATTCAGTGTCGTACCTGGCAGCGTGCACACTCTTTCCATTGCCCTCAGCTCCTGTGGAACCTCTCTCTCTCTCTCTCTCTCTCTCTCTCTCTCTCTCTCTCTCTCTCTCTCTCTCTCTCTCTCTCTCTCGGGAGGATGACGAGTGGGGTGATGAACGAGCAGCAGGTCAAACTGTAGGAAAAAAATGGATGTGTCACATAGATGGAGAACCATGCCATATGATTGATGTAACCTGCTGTAAATATTTGAAACATTCTTTGTAAGAAAGGACATTGAATTGATTTTTTTTTAAAGATACAGGTTGCATTTACAAAGTACAAAATGAAAGCAGTGTTCTTAAATGGCCAATGCAGTTGTAACAAACAGTCTGAGACCACTTCCTCTTGTATTCACACTTCAGAGGTCAAAGAAAAAACCCAATAAATGTCTACTTCAAACTTTGCAACTCTTACATACCAACTTTAGGGAACTAACCCTTAACTACATTTTAAGACACAATAACTGTATCTTTAAAGGTATAGTTTGACATTTTGACAGACAAATAAAGAAAAAAGTTCAAGGGGAAAAAAAGTCTTAAGGCTCAAACACATCTGTCTTGTTACCATGCTAACACTTGATCCAGCAGAAACAGAAGCAAAGCAAAGTATAATGTGAAATAGAATATTTTCAGTTGTTTTTCAAAGGTCCCACTATGAGGAACTTTAGGGTTGTGTCCATTTTAGCACCCCCTGTGGATAAAGAAGTTTGATTTATAATTTTCATTATAACTATTTTTTGTTGATTGTTTCTTTATCTCTTTGTAAATCTTGTCCGGTATGTTAAAAAGCTATATCTGCAGTATGCTATTGATCACCTTTACTGACACCTACCCTGCGTCAGAGTATGAAAGCCATATAAACTATCTATATAGAAATAATCCGACTTCTCTCTGAGGGTCTTGTTTACTTTTGTAGGTCATACATTTGTTCCATTATCAGATAAGAACTCCTCACAGGACCTTCAAGAAGTTATGCTCTACTATATCAATCAATCAATCAATCAATCAATCAATCAATCAATCAATCAATCAATCAATCAATCAATCTTTATTTGTATAGCGCCAATTCATAACAAGTGTTATCTCAAGACGCTTTACAAAAAGCAGGTAAAAGACCTTACTCTTTGTCTATTAATATTACAAAAGAGCAGGTAAAAAGACCATGCTCATTGTTATGTTACAAAAGCAGGTAAAAGACCTTACTTATTGCTATATTACAAGGACCCAGCTTAATCCATCATGAGCACTTTAGCAAAGCAGCAAAAGATACAGTGGTCAGAAAAAACTTCCTTATTAAAAGGCAGAAATCTTTGGCAGTGACACCCCGGCTCATGACGAAACAGCCTTCACAGCCTAGACTGCGCCGGGCTTGGAACGGGATATATGTATTGCTACCAATGTAGAGGGTGTGTGCACCACTTGTTGGAAACGTTCTTGTGCTGAAATGTGTTTTAAATAAAGATACAAATCATAAATTTGATTGATTGAGACTCACGTTTCAGAGCGTCAGGCCTCGCTGTCTTTGGAGAAGCCAGATAACACAGAACAGCTCTGACATGATTGATTGCCGCTTTGGCCGCTGATAACCGCAGATGAAGCTAATAATAACTTGATTTGGGACCAGTTTATTTGAGTGATGTCGCCTCTCTGCAGACATGAAACTTTTGCAGCAGATTCAAAGCAACAGTCAGGAGCTGACACTTCATGATTTTCCATCTAAACCTTTTCAATGGAAAGTTCAATTATGCAACCTATGACATAAGTTTCAATCTACTGTGGCATTTTGAATGTTTTCACATAAACCTAATTCTTTTCCTGTGAGCACATTAAACAGCCCCCCCCCCCCCCCCAAACACCCCATTCCCCCACCCTGACCTTCACCCTGAATACCAAGGTCCACTTTCTTTTAATCTCACTGCACATACCATTGAATCAGGAAGGTTTAAATGTGCATGTTGGCAGCATATGACTCAATGTGTTGAATGGCAAAAGCAGGTGTGTTTTTTCCTCTATGCTTTCCAGGAAAAGACAGGCAGGATTTCTAACTGCAGCCAATTCTCTCGATATTTTCCTCAACATTTTTTTGAATGATGAGACTCTGAGGGTGAGCCTGGCCACAATGCAATTCCCCTCCTAATAAAGTGCTGAAAGTGTTACTGATAGCCTATCTGCATGAAGCACTTAGGAGAAGAAATGCTCCTTTGAAATAATTCCCTCCACACAAAAGAGGAAATCTGTTACTTTCTGCCCTAACATGTCAGCCCTGTCCTCATCTGAGGAAGAAGGAACAGGGTTTCAATAAGCCACGCAGGCATCGTAGAGCAATTCACTTCCCTTATCAGGCTCTTTTCTGGCATGTTAGACGTGCTACAGAGAGACGTCGAGAACATACCTCAGTGAGGAGGAAAAGACTGCTGGAGCCAAACAGACAAACAGCAGACAAGTGAAGAAGAAGAGCTGCTCGCTGTAGTAGTAGCTGACGTGGAGCTACTGCTTCTCACACGCACAAACGCACGCACGCACACACACACACACACACACACACACACACACACACACACACACACACACACACAGAAAAGTCTGTGCAGCTGGAGACACTCGAGATGCCTGTCTGACAGCCAGGTTGTGAAGCTGGGAGCTGGGAGCTGGGAGCGATGAAGAGCTTTTTCAATCTGACAATAAGCAGTAAAGAGTCAGGAATGTACACAGATGGATACAAATAAGGCGACAAGCAGACTTATAAACACAGATGCACACACATTATAAACACTCATGCAAATACCAGCATCTAGGGAGGTCACCTGATGTGATGTCAAACAGGAAACTCATGCACTTTTAATGAGAAATTGCCAACTCAATGAACTTCTCTCAATGTGACTGTAAGGCTGCAAGGATTAATTGATCAAAAGAAAATTAAGGTCAACTATTATCTATTGATTCTCAATTAAAATAAAATGATCAGTTTAGCTATCTTCCTGTAGAAAGGAAGCTTTGGGAGGTCTGACAGAAAAAATAACAATTCGAAAACATCACTTTAGGCTTTAGGAAATTACAAATAGCTTTTTTAACCACCATTTCTTTTTACAGTTAGGCGTTAAGAGTAATCAGTTTATTGTGTGTATATAACCAACAGATTAATCCGCAAAGAAAATAATAAGTAGTTGCAGCCATATGTGTGACCTTTAAGTGAAAAGACAACTCCTGACTTTTGGAATCTAGCATCATCACAGGTAAAGCTGCTAAATCATATTAAGTAGAGTCGTGTCCACCTGCCTTGATGAAAGCCTGTATGGCTAAAAAATGCATGTTTTTATGAGTCTGTAGCCCTGATGAAATGAAGGCTTTTTAACTACTATCCCTCTGAGTGCCTCAGACCTCTTCAATAACTTCTAAGTTGGATCCTCACACTGAAGAGCACCAGAGGGACACATTCTTTTCAACTTTTTGGAAAAAAAATGTCCACACCCATGCAGCACTCTATGCATCTGCTTTTTGACAGAGTAGTGTTTGTTGCAAAGTGCCTGATCCTTTGTGTCCACTGTTTCCACAATGGTTTTATGTTTCATCTCTGAATTAATTGCAGACCACCGCCTACCACAGACAGAGGAGTAATGGAAACTCAGAGAGAGGGATCTTGACAGCAAAACTTTCCAAGTCCTTTTGGATGTGAATAAATTCATGCAAGACTCCTTGTGCCCCCAAAAGTCAGCTGAGTCGCTCTTTCTTACTCCCTTTTTTTCTCTGCCATGTAACCAAGAATAAGTCATTATTACTTAATCTTCATCGTGTGGATACCAATCCCTTTAAATGTTACAACAGCATTGTCCACATTGTTGAAGTAGCACATAGAGCCAGACATGTTCGGTATGTGGTCGGTCTGGGTCAAAGAGGGGCAACATGCCAGATCTTGGGAGGGGACAAATCCTTCATTCCTGCATCTTCATTACATAATCCTGCGGGATGCAGACTCATCATACTGATATCTATCTGCCATCTGTGAGAGTCATTAGTGCCAACAAGGGGAAATAATGACACAGCAGTCAATATGTGGAAATGTAAACTGATGATCACATATACTTCTACTCCACCAGCTATATCTTGGAGGCAGAGATTGTATTTTAAAGTTATATAAAGTGCAAATCATACAGTGACTGTGGCCTACGACTATCTAGTGAACTGTAGTTGGTAGCAGTAGCCTGACATCTAGTGGTAGATATGTCAAATTGTTCTTACATACAGGCAGGAAGTAACACTATACTAATTACAGTTGCATGAATACATCAACATGATCCTGCAAGGGAGCCTAAAGCAGTGATTCTCAACTGGTAGGTCGGGACCCAAAAGTGGGTCATGGAGACATTTCTAGTGTGTCGTGAATGTATGCCTGAACAAAAAGTGTCAAGAAGTTCATAAAGCACTTTTTTTGCATGTTTGTTATGTTCTGTCTATTTGTTCTATCTATGTTTCATTAAATCAATCTGGTTGGTTGAAAAATATCAGAAAAGTGGGTCGCTATATTTCCCCTTAATGAGTTTGCTGTCCTGGTAAAGCACTTTATTTGTCCAGTGTGTGTGAATTTCTTCAACGTTATTTGGACAAGAATTATAACATGGGCCACAATATTGTGTATAACTTGCCAAAAAATATTACAAATGCATTTAATGTCATCATAGGACAATATGACATTATGTGACTAAATCAATTAATAAGGTCTTTAAGGCTCCTGAGGGGCAGTTGCCTGCCTTGCTCTGCTGTCAATGCAGGAGAAGCCGGGGAAAAGAGTGTGTTAAGACGAAGTTCATACAAAGGCTATGATTATTTTCTCACAAGAAAAATACCCACTTTCCGTTAACATTTTAAAAAAGCACAGGAAGCATTGTTTGGGAAATAAACAACACTGACATCAACTAGTGACTACTCAAAGTCAACCTTACTTTGATGGAAAGTTTTCCATTGTCCACAAGGCACTGTTTGTTTGAAGTTTAAGATGACGGAACTATTCAGAAGATTATTAATTAATAAACTATTGTATCGTGGTCGAGATCAGCTGTAAAGTAAGCTTATTTCTTTTTACAATTTCTGTTGGACAGAAGTCTGGTTCTTCTCCTTTGCATATGGTGCAATAATCGAAAAAATCACATATTTTGTTCTTCTTCTAAAATACTTTGATGTACTTTAGTCATCTGAAGTGTCAAACTCACTTTTTCAATCCCAAAAGAAGCAGAAACAGGGACACGGAACCATTTCGCTCTTGAAACTTTCGGATGTGTTAGTTGGACGGACCGCCGTGTGTCACATCATATACTGCCCGTCAAATAAAGTAGTGAACAATCGCAAATACTGGTCTGATCAAGTCCCCTTTTTAATTTTGTATTAGAAGTGCTTTTGATGGAGATTATGGAGGAGAAAGACACGGAAGCAAAGGCGCCTTCAGTTGTTGACCGATATTACACACGATGGTACAGAGCAGGTAAATGACATGTCACTTAAATGTCTGTAATGTTAGCTGTCCGGAGGCTAATGTAGCTAACGATTGTTGAACATGAGACCTCATGAGAGAAAACTCTAAATATGTGAATTATATAACGCATGAAATTAAAGATCACGTATATTAAAATACCATTTTTATTTAGATTTGAAGGGGAAATCGTGCGAGGACCACTGCGTCTTACAGCATTCAAACAGGTAACTATCATAGTATGACTTCAACACCAGGTGGTGATAATTAACATGACGACGGCTTCATTTTTTAGAAGTGGAAACTGTGAGCGACCAAGAGTAGAGACATGTGTTGATAAACACTGAGATAATTACTCCACACTTGTTGAATACTTTGAATACCTAGGCATCGGTCAATAATGTTTTGAGACTTTTTTTGGAAGTAGCTGCCTATTGTTGAAAGATATTTGAGAACAATCTTAACAAAAAACAACACGAATGAGTCGTTCACAATGTATAAGTTGCACAGAAATATGATTTCAAGGGCCTGTTGTAATCATATAACAGCATATTTGTTTTTCTTTTTTGGTCACTCTAAATCTAATTGTAGTACTAGACTTCCTGTGAGAATCTGCTGTGAACTGTAATCCACATTCAGTGTGTGTAACTTTTTATACACTCGTAAATTTTACATTCGTTTTCTGTAGATTATGTGTTGTCACATTGGCAGACACTCACCCGATCCTACAGAATGGGCGGACAATCAAAAGCATCAACTACCAGATCAGTAATGGCTGCAGTCGACTAAAAAATAAAGTGTCTGGTAAATCCAAGCGGGTAAACATATCTACATTTATACATCTCTATATCTGCACTTTTCCCCTTTCTTAAATCATACGCTTGGCCTTCTTGTGCCTTTTTTTAATCCTTTTTTTGTCCCATTATAGGGGGGGCAGTTTCTCACAGATTATGCACCTCTGTGTAGGATTACATGCACAGATGAAACTGAATACACGATCTACAGGTGAGAAAATAGATTTTCAAGGTGGTGATATTCAACATGTTATGTTTCAATCAGTCACATAAATCTGTTACCTTTATAGCTGCATCCGGGGCCGTCTGCTTGAGGTCAATGAGAACATTTTAGAAACACCGTCTCTCCTGCTGGAAAAGGTTAATAATGGTTTTTCTTCATATCTTTATCAATACCATGTTCTTTTTATTCCATCTTTGAATTCTCTTTCATGTAAGTTATCAGGGATGGATATTTGAATAGTTGGCCACTGTTAGTCTGTTAAAGTTGTTTATGAATGCAAGATGACACTGTTATGTATGTACTACATGAGGCAGCAGACTGTTGTATCAAAATCATTCTATTGATCTAAAAGTAAAATGTAATCTTGTTTTATCTGTGAAATCTGAACAGCCATCCACCGATGGATACATCGCTGTTATCCTGCCAAAGTTTGAGGAGAGCAAGAGCATCACAGAAAACCTTCTGAGCAGGGAGCAGTTCGAGAGCCTCGTCTCCAAACGTACTGTTGCCCAATCACAGCCCTCTTGACAGTTCCAGGATTTTACCCTGTCGACGTTCAGGCTTTTCTGAGAAGATTTCTCATCCTTCCACTCTGACCAGGTTGAATGAAGGAAGAGGACTGTATCCTGGAAAAGTGACAGTCACGTGAGGTAACTTCACAGGGACTGTTGCATTTAATGCAAGCACTGGACTGCGCCTCAAGCTTATTACATTGTTTATCATTTTTAAAACTTTTGGGAGTTCTTAATTTATTGTTTGGTTTTCCCATTTTGAAAAGAGGAAGGCATGAAAAGTACTTTAATGTCCGTTGATCCCCTCATCTCATTTTCAGTTTTTATTTTTCTAGAATGTCAATAAACACAAACAATGACGTAAGAAAAAATATTGTTTATTTTTTTATGTCTCACTTTTATTAACTGTTTCAATTGTCAAAAGAATAGATGGTCCAAAACTATATCTATGATAGCTTCACATCTGAGTGCCCCTACAATTCCCAGCATCCTTAGCTGCTCTCACACTGTACAAAGCTTAATGTATCTTATTCATTTCAGTCATTATCACAACCTCACCTAGTACCAAAGTCATAACCTTAAGATACAATAGTTGTATATATTTATATATCTCTGCTTCAAGTACCATATTATACATATATAGCATTTAACACAACGAGGCAGCTTCATCATGATAGTCTTCATAACAAGTACACTTCAAGGCTCTGTTTGACACTGGGGCCACTTCAGTATCGTATCTCATTTCTTTTATGGGATAAAAACATATTACACAGAATATGATTAAATAATACCCAGGACTGTATAAACCAAGATACCGACATCCCAAAATGAAAATCATCATCTTAACTTTTAGGAGAAAGCAGGCCCAAATAAAAATAAGTCTCCAGTTCTTTACGCTGGAGGGGCTAAGAGCTTCTCATGTCAAAGTAGTAGCAAGCTGAAGATCACAGCGTCTTCATGAGAACAATCATATTTGGCATTAAACTGGAATTTTTGCACTTTGTTACAAACATGGCACATGGAAACATTCCAGAATAAACTATGGACAATGGGCATTATTCACATGATGTGGTGGACTTTTTAAATACTTATTTCTCCAAGTAAGATGCTGACTACAATGAGATCATCAGACAGAATGCACTACTATGATTTATAATACGGAACACGTGTTAACATTACAAAACTATGACACATCGATCATAAGAGACACAAACACCAGGGATTGGTGACAGCATCATGCAGGGTGGGTTCTCAGCATATTCACTGTTTGTTTTTTTCCCCGTTTGGCTTACATGTGCAACACACATTTACAGTACACCACGAAGCATAGAGGCACATAGTGAAGACAGATGTATGGCTGAGCATCAAGAGGACTTCTTTCCTGATTTCGGATCATTTTATCCAATCAAAGTCCGGGGAAAAGATAAAAGTGACTCTAAAATCAGGTTTGCACCAGAGAGGCTCACTGCAAATGGCATAGCCATAGTGTTGGCTGATTGTCTCCATCTTGTGGATTGGAGTGGAACTGATACTACAGTTAAAAAGCTACCCCAGGGTCAAACTGCTCCTGGACACAGAAAGCTTGGATCTGTAAAGTTTAAGATCCATACTTAACAGTAAATACTAACTCTTACTGACCCTGGAAACTCTATCCCACGTCAGGTGGGTGCATGAGGATGAAGGGAATATTAAAAGTAGATTCTGGGTTACACGTCCAGAAAGGTGAGATTGGCTATGTGCTGCTCCAAGGGAGACCAGAAGACAAAAGAGGAGACCGTTCCCCTGGATTATTTGCTCTCCAGGATGTTGAGGCCGGCCATGTGCTGCTCCAGGGATTTGACACCGAAACCATTGCTGTTCTTGTTATTGAGAGCTCCATCCTCTTTGACGGGCGTGGACGCATCCTGCCTCTCTCTCCAGTCCTGCGGGGAACCCAGGCTGCTCCTCTCTGACTTGTACTGTAGATGGACAAAGAAAGTAGAGGATTAATGGACAGAAACTAAAAAAATAAATCAAGTGTTCATCTTTTGACATCATTGAACTCCTATGTCACTTATTTAAAACTGTACAAGTTTGAAGGGGGCAGCTGTAACATTTCAAGTTGCCTTGATGAGCATTTTTATATCAACACTGAAACACATGAATACAAAGATAAACTCTGCATCTCCCATCAACTCCAAGAGGTGTTTTTGAATCTTTAATGTCAATATTTTCACTTTCCAGCCAGCAATTTTACTATTGTTTTTCACTGTACCAATATCTGAGTATTGGTTTTTGCTGCACCTGCTTTCAATTTAAAAAGGACGTTAAAACTCTCTGTACATGCTATGTTGAGCACCAACCACCAGACAAACAAAGTTAGTGATTAGCTGGTGAACATATTAGAGCATTTAGTAACTAAGTCAGGAGCCCTGTTCAATCACCTTTCTGTTGAGCTTGTTACAAAACGGGAGGAGGGAGAGGACGACCGTCAAGATACTTCTGGTTGTCTGAATGGAGGAGTCCACCTTGACGCATAGAAAGGAAATTACAAAAAAAAAGTAGATTAAAGAGGGTAGCATGGGTACAGATTTGAGCAAGAATGCAAAAACATGCCTTCCAATATCACACTCTCATCCCCATCTACACAGCATTTCACATATAACACAACATTTCTTGATCGGCTGTAGCATCCCCCTACAGGCACATTTTCTTCCATTAGTGATGAATGATAAAAGTCAACATGAGATTAAAGACAAAGAGGGATGGGAGCAAACTAATATCACAGAGGAAATGTTTTTCCGTCAGCCCTGTCTTTCGATTCAAGGTGAGCTAATCCCTGCTCTAAAGTTCATGTATCCCGCACACATTCATTTATCTTACATCCTGTGTTCCACACTGGTGTTACTCGCAGATCAAAGATCACATCTTAGGCAGCTAGGAAATGATGTATCTGTCTAGTGTTAGATGTGTAGTTTTGATGTGGCTCAAGCTACTTATACCTTTAAGTACATTCAGTGTGGTTCTATTAATAAGAAGTGGTTCCAACAAACAAGAAAAGAAAAGTGTTAATACAAACATAAACACAACAAAGAAAGAGACACCAGCGTAGTGTAGGTACCTTCTGGAAGGTGGCAGACTTGCCCTGCACAGGGGTCTTTGCCCCCATCTGCAGCTGTTGGCACAAAGCCACCAGTTTGTCTATCTCTGTCATCACGGCAGACTTCTCCTCATCAACCAGCTGGAACAGAAAGACAAAAAGTGGATAAGCTTCCACAACAGCAGAGATACTTAAAATGGTATTACACAGGGAGACAAATACTGACATGATTGATATCCTGGAGTTTCACCAGTTTTTTAAACAAATCAAGCATCAAAAGGAGGAAAAAAAGAGGACGAAATAAATCAAATTGAAGGGTTATGTGATATAATCCTTAAACAACAGCCAGGTCATGATCTACAGTTTAAGTCTGTTACTAAGCTGAGTTAATCCCTAAATCTCAGTCACGGGGGCTGTCAATCTACTTCAGCAACATGCCACCAGTGACCGAAAAACAAAGACAGGGCAGCAACTCACTAAAGTACACAAAACCTCTCAAACCCTAATTAAAAATGTCCAAGTTCATTTTGCATAAATAGTCTTGTGCTTTTTGCGAGGGAGAAACTATGACAGGTGTGCTACAAGTGTTTTTTGTGAAGAACTACAGGAGTGGAGGCTGAGACAAGAGGGACTCCATTAGCAGCTTTTTTTCTTGAATGTAATTAATCAGAAAGTGTGCGGCCAGTTGAGGAGCTGGGTTATGAATGACTCCCCCCACCCTCATCCTCCACACACGCACAACATACGCACCTACAGACACACCTACACACGCAGCAGTGACAAATGGTGGTCGTTAATGGCTGTCAAAGAGAGCCTTTTAATTAAACTTTGAAAAAAAAACCTGAGGAAGAACTTAGTGGAGGACAAGAAGAGCAGGGCATAGAGGTTTGTTTTGTTTTGTTTTGTTTGGATCACAGCTCAGAGAGGAAAATAAGAAGATGGTGAAAGTGTTTGACAGGATTAATTTCCTGCTCTCGCTTCATGATTTATAAGGCCGACCTGGCAGCGTGGGGGCATGTCAGGATGGGTGATATGGGTGTGTGTGCGCGTGTATGACAGGCGTATCATAGGTTGGGGCAGAGGTGTCACTATGTGTGTAAGAGTGTATGCGTGTATGGATACAAAAGGGGAGCAGCTAAACCTGTGCATCATCAATCTGTTTTTTTCATCTTACTCTAATATGCATCAATTTCTAGAATTTCTTATACCTAAAGTGAAGTCAATAACATTTCCCTACAGAAGCAACAACATACTGTGCAAAAAACAAGATATTTCTGGATTTTTAATAGTCTACTGTGCTCATTTATCTGTTGTCTACAAAGTTTCCATCTGGTGGTCGTAATAGATGTCTTTCTCTAGTGCTTCATGTGCAAAAATATTTAAAATGGCATGAAGTAACAACTTTGTGATTTATTATCCATCCCTAAACTGTGTGTGTGTGTGTGTGTGTGTGTGTGTGTGTGTGTGTGTGTGTGCGTGTGTGCGTGCGTGCGTGTTCAAGAGAGAGATTTATTGCCTTAGTATTTACCTGAGTGGAGAAAGTGCGGAGAGAAGAGCACAGCTGGAGCCCCTCCTCAGAGAGAACCTTAAGAGTGAGTCAGAAAAAACATTTTTACACAAACACAAGCAACATCCTGATTCCTCTACCTTCCACCAAGAAGAAGTTCCAAAGCAAGGAGCAAGGTCAAAGCAGGGTCAGTAAATAAAGTTCTAAATCTCTCCTTTTCTTTATGCTTCCCCTCTCGTTCCCCTACCATTCCTCTTCCTCTCTTATCTTCCTCGGCTGATGCTAACCCAGCTGCAATAAATCCTGGCTGACATTTTGGACCCTGATTCTACAAATACTGCGCATTACTGACAATGATACCCAATACAATACACGTCTGCCACACAAACTTGTTTGTAAGCACTTCATGTCCAAAGTGGCAGACGTGTCCTATCAGAGCTGTGAGATGAAAGTCAACAAAAGATCACTGTCATTTTCCCATTGATCCACCATGCCCAGTGTGTCTTCAGTTGAATGGAACAACAGATGTATTCATTTGTATCTTCGATAAATCAGGAAGAAAACCGAGCAGGAGGTGAAGAAAAGGAGAGATTAGCGGATATGAATGTACGTACCTCAGCTTGATGAAAAAGATCCAGTGTTGTTTTCAGCAGCCCCTCCCCTCTGGGGAATCAATATGGGAACACAGAAAATGAGGACAATGAGAGATGGGTGAGCACAAAAACACATCCACAGTCATTTACAATCAGTGTTACTTAGATGAACCGCAATGATTTTACTGTCAGTATGAGTCACGTAAACTTCAAGCGCCTCAAAATATGTTTGATAAGTTTCAATAGGGCCTCTAAGGAGATGCATGTGCAAGTTTAAGAGGCTTTAAAGTGCTGAGCTCTGAAATGCATGTGACAGGCTTCAGATATGTAATCAAAGCACAAGTGTGTTTTTGCAGTGTGTGCTGCTGTTGGGTTACCTGGTGAACAGGTGCATGTTGTAAGCCATACTGGCCAGACTCTGGCTCTGTCGGACTATCTCGTGCTCCTGCTCCTCCCATTTCTCCACTTCTGTGTCCACATCAGAGGACAGAAGACGGAGCTCCAGGCCCAACTTGGCCATGCTTGTCTGCTCCTGCACAAACACACATGCACAGAGTCGTTCTATAAGAAAAAGGTTGAATATAATGGTGTCAAGATTCAAGATTCCTCTATTGTCACGCAAACTCTTTACCAGACATGTACACAGTAGGATAAAATTATGTTGCATCAACTAACCTGAGAAATCTATAAACAATCGAGGATCGGACAGGTTTTGTGCATTAACTTTACTTTAATTCCATCACTTTTTATTTCAAGTATACCTCCTGGTCATATGACTGATAGATATGTTCCTTATTTAGAGTTCTGTTGGAAATACAAAGGATAACAGCAAGCTGACTGAAGTAACAGCTGCTTAAAATAATCCAATGGAAAGACAGGAAAAAGACAGAGGATAAAGTCTATCATGCAATGAAAAAGGTAGTCCTTGTTTTTAGAGTTGTTTTTAATCTAAATGCGTTCGATATGTTTGTTACAAATGTAAAATAAACCTCGAGCCCAAAGGGACTTGCTAGCGGAAAAGTTAAGCACTTGGAATTTTTTTCAATACAGCCTACATTTACCCCAATGTCGTTTTTTTTTTTTAAATTAGCGAATTTGCGAGCAGCAAACGCACCCGTCTGCTACGATGTACAGCCTAGCTTCATTGCCTGAACTCCTTTCAGTTTCTCATTAGAGGTGCTGAGTCGACAAACATCTCCGGCGGCTTATATACTTAATACAGACCTCATACAACCCCACTTCAAAAATATTGCACTATCCCTTTAACACACAGAAGTTCCTTATCAGCATAATTCTGCTTCCTGTCGTGGTGGAGCTGTGAAAAACTGCCCTCCAGCAGATTTGCTGCCTTTTACCATTCAAACACTATCAATTCTTCAGACGAGGTGACACAGAAGTCTCCAAAAGATGAATACACTGCTGTCAGAACAGCTGGCACCAGATGTGACATGATGCATTGTTCTGAAAGGCACAGAAATCTATGGCATGTACTACCTCTGCATCCAACTTGACAGCCTTGGCAGTCTTCAGGTTAGCCGAGAGTTTCTGTGGGAAAAGAGAGCGGCATTCATCAGATTAATCCGATCATTTAGTCACAGTTATATTCATGAGGAAGGATGCTGTGATACTCACCCCAGGTCTGGGAAGTGACAAATATGGTCTTTTGTCTCCTAAAGGCAGAGAGGGATTGTGATGATATGAACACAAGGTCACAAGGATAAAAGCATGACATAATACTTTGTTTGTTTCAAGAAAATGAGGGTGGCAGCCATGTTGATTGAGTAATTATGGTAATGATATTGTTTTGCTTTTTTCACCGTGCACCCTTGACACATTTTTATCATTTTCAAAAACACAAACAGCTTGATTCCATTCAGTCTACGACAAGGAATAAACTCTACCGCCAAGTTCATAGACAGAAATAATTCATAGACAGAAATAATAACAGCTAATCTCTCTAAGGTAAAGTTGTTTTTTTTACATTTCACTCAGCACTTTGGCTTCATGGGAATATAAAGTGTGCTGCACTTCAAAATATTTACTGCATTTTATGTGCAAGTCACAATGTTGAGGGCAAACCCATCTCAGCAATCTGCAACAACATCTTTCACCTGTCTCTGAGATTTCTCAGACTAAGCAGTCTGTGAGAGGACTTAGAGCCAATGTTTCCTGATCAAAAAAGAAACATGTTGACTAGATGCAAATCATGACTGTCTGTCCATGATATTTAGAGAAAGGGAAGAGTGACTGTCTGTGTGCTTGATGCAAACGCATACTTCCTTTTTCAAAATACTCCCTCCTTCTGCATGCCTATCTGTAAAAAGTCATGTGCATGCTGCTTCTTTTTCCTTGACTTTCGTTAACTGTAACAAAGATCAAATGGGCAAAATGACTCACCAAGTTTTTTTTTTTTTTTTTTTTTTTTTAGAGAATTCAATTCTTTCAGGCTGAAATGCCTTTAACAACATTTCACACCTGCAGCCACTTCTGCTTCTGTTCCTCCTGTACATATGCACACAGGTATCTGTTCACTGAACTAATACACACCTCGCCTGCCTTCAAACACGTCATTGATCTCCCTCAGCAGCAGGGCCATGTCGCAGAGCTGCGACTCCCAGGCCTCGCAGAACACCTCCAGGTTCTCCTTAGCGATCTTACTGGACGGGTGCAGAGCCAGCGTCTGGGCCGCAGAGATGATCTGAGCAAGAGTGAGGAAAAAAATGGCACTTAAGGAATGACTGTAACTAATGACAAGCTATGAAAGTACAAAATGATGTGGAATAATAGTCCAGAACTATTTATCTCAAAGTAACTCAAAGGGTCATCCTAACACTTACATTTTAAGTACAAGACTGAAAGCTGTTCTCCATTTCAAACTGACTTTTATACAGACAGAAACACTAGCAGCACCAAACCCTTAGTCATTAATTCATCTTCTATTAATGTTTTACATGGTTCAAGCTTGGTAGGCCTGAAGCATTCCACCATCTATCTAGGCTTTAATAACACTTGAGACTTTAATCAACACCAACACAGGCAGACAGCAAAACAGCTTTCAACTCTCTAAAGGGTCCAAATCCCTCGATCTACAGTTACACTCATTACATCTGTAAGTGCTGTAATCATTACTGTCCCCTACATAAACTATTCTGAACACAGCTACAGTTGTACAAAGGAGATTTCTAGAGAGGATTTTAAATTCACTCTCAGGCTTAACATGCTTAGTGTCCCATCAATAGTGACCCAAGGAAGTGATACAGCCAGCCATAACTGTGGGTAGACAGACTTTACTGAGGGGATGGAGAAAGACGGAGCCCCCTCCCCTCCCATGGGGACTGGTTCATAGAACTTGTTAGGATGGCCTCATGTCAATAACTTTTCTATGGGCAGACTAACAGGTGGGACGAACAATACCAGATCCTTATTTCTAAGGATAAATTATAATGGTAAATTGTAAATGTACTTGAGTTGTATAGTGCAATTCGGAAAAGACAAAAATGACATCATAATGAAATTCAGGGTAATAAGTACAGTTCAGCATCCCTGGAGCATGATTCACCTGTAACAGTCAAGTTTAGTTTACTTTTTAGATTTCTAACCGCTTAAAAATCACACAGTAACATACGTGTAACCATACTCACACAAACACACACCACAAAAACCCACTCCTCCTCTCCAGTGTACTATTTAATAGCCAATTACCCTCTGGGCCACCCCACTATTAGTTTGTGCAGACTCAGGGACATATCACCAGCACCAACCCCCACGCTGCAACGTTATTGATTGGCTGATCTTTGACCTTAGGAGCGGAGTCATTACTGCAGAGTCATGCGGGGACTGACATTAGCACCGCAGGATCAAGACGCTCTACATTGCTGGGTAATTATTGGCATGGGCGATTTCCAAGCGCAAACATAATTAGATGTGGGAGACAAGGTGGAAATCATATCTTCCGCCTTCCTGAATGGACGGCAGGTGTAGGAGGTGGACAGAGGACACATGAGGTCATTTGTTTTTTCTCTCAGCTATCCTGTATGCGGTGGTGGTTTGAGCAAATTTTGGAGGCCCCAGGTTAAGAAGACAAGAGGCCCTTCCCCATGTTGCTAAGAGCAATCACGGCTAGTGTACAATGGGGCATCTCTTTTCAGTAAACAAAACCACAAAACTACAGCACAGAGCCAAATATTCATCATTGTATGTGTAGTATCAGTTCTTCTGCAACAAATCATCATTTTTATGTATGCATGCTATTTTACCCAAAAGTAATCCACTAATCTATTTATTTGAAATGTTTATATGGATCTACTTTTCTACAGTTTTCTTGGAAGACATCTTGGGGCTCTTTCAGGGTTCGACTCTAAGGGGACCAGGGGGTCCTTCCCAGGACATTCTTTGGATCATCCACATCTATTTTGATACTTTTTTGATTGCACTCTGGGCACCTTATTGACATTCAAAAATACATCATTGAATATAATTTCAGATGTGTTCCTCACATTAGATGCTCACCTATCATTAGCTGCAGCTGTTTCTGCAAACATTAGCTTATTGCAATATTCTTACTCAACACACATTTTCAAAAAAGCCACCAGATGATAGAGTTAAGTGGCTCTAGCTGCTCGCTCTGTCTCTGACTGTGCACAAATGAAATAATAGCACCTATGTTTGTGATGAAGAGAAAAGGTCAATAATCTCATTTGTTCAATATTTTTGGAGAAGTTACTTTAGGGCCTAGAGAGAGAGAGAGAGAGAGAGAGAGAGGAACGGGGAAGTCTACAATCTCAGAGGGGGGCATCCTGGGCCATGGTACATCACCTACATGAGGCCTCAATCAAAGCTGCTTCAATCCAAGGCTGCTTTAAGACCTGTGTGACTTTTCTCCATGCATTGAATATTGAATGGAATGAAGTGTGTCTCAGGTTGAATTAAAGCGAAACTGTGGCCTGTTTTCTGCTATTTACACATACATTCAATGGAGTATGACATTTAAGTAAGAGGGTTAAGGTACCTGTGGACCAATAACATGGAAGGTCTCCTCAGCGTGTATGCAGGTGATCTCCAGAGGCTCAGACCCTGACACGTGGCACAGCAGCCGACACGTCTGGGATCAGGAAGAAAGAATGATTAACTCTGGCTGCTCCTGAGATTTCAACGTCAGGAAATGAATAAATGAAATTGTTCATTAGATATATTAACTTTAAACCAAATTGACTCTCACTAGCAAAAACACAATCATTGCCTGATGTGGTAAGTAATGAAGTACACATTCTTAGTCACTGTACTGAAGTCTAGTTTTCAGGTATGTGTACTTCTAACGATGTACTTCTACCCCAACATTTAAAACACACTTTACTCCCCACATTACCCTTTTTAGGGCACTGTTTTTTATTTACTTAAAGATAACATTTTTGAAGTTATAAGGTCCATAGGAGAGACGTTGGTCAGAGGTCTTCTTCTTCTTTGTGTTCTTTGCTTCATTAAATATCTTCTTTTTTTAAAGTGTTATCTTATCTAAAAAAACATAGTCCCAAATGTAACAGATGTTATATTCAAACTCAAAGTCTGTTCAGAGCGTACTCTTCAACTGGACTGATTTTTTTTCATGTAGGACACTTGCTTTAAATAAGAACCTCATGAAACCTATAAAAAAAATGAACTATCCTTTCAATGTTAGATTAACCATCAATTGAAATGTGTGCTTTTCATATGAAACGTAACACATGATTTGTGTTTTTTTACAGTGGCACTACCACCAAACTAGAGGGCTGCATTGGGAACAAGGTACTGCGGGAAAACGCAAATTGGTTCCATTAACACTGTGGGAGCAAGCTGTCATAAATCGCGCAGTACTATGCACCAAAACTCTCACAGACTACCTGCTCTCTTCTTCCTGGCTTACCTCCACCAGCTGCTCCTTCTGCTCGGTGAGCTTGCGTGAATACTCCGCCACCGCCTCAAGGTTCCCCTCAGCGCCTGCAGCTTTAAGAGCCCGAAGAGGCAACTGCTCCCCGTGTACTTTTAGCAAGTCTGTTGCACGACCTACTGCCACCTTATGGAGCTGGAAGAGGAATCAGAGATTAAATTGGAGAATAAAAAAACCAGGAGGGATTGAAGGAGGCTAGAGAAAACACAAGTGACAGAAGGGTGAGTGAGAGGCATGAAAGAGCGAGGGTTTTGAAGAAGAGAAGAAGAAGAGCAGAGGTGACATTGTTGAGTTGACAGAGAGACAGCAGTTAAGCTGAAGAGTGATGTGTCAAAGAAACGCAGAAAACCAGGAAAGCTTTCTCTGTAACTGAGAAAAATCTTTGAGACTCAGAGCTCAGACAGACTGCACCTCACCTCACGTCTGAGGTCATTGACGCTCTGGCAGGTCTTCAGGATGGACACCTCCATGTCCTCTGTGGCCTCTTTGGCGTGGACAGACTGCTGCTCCATAGAGACAGAGGAAGGAAGAGGAAGAATAAAACATGAGGCCAGACAGTGTGCAACAGGCCCACACACCACATACTGTAGAGGAGTCGGACAATTCATCTGAAAATGAAATGAAGTCCAGGTCTAGGGGTTTTGTGAAATGAGACTTGTTCAAACTTGTGATTTCATTAAGAAATATATTTCATACTTACTGAGTTCATTCATTGAAAAAATACAAATACAACTTCACCTGACACACTACAGATCAAAAAGGAAAAAGGAACCGTACAATGTAACATGGCATTCCAAACAAAGTGCAAAACATATTTACAATGAAAAATGCAATTCAGTAAAGGCTTGTGTTTTATAAATCCATTTGTTACAGAGGCTATGGAAACTGCTGAAAGGCTACAAGACGGTTAAACTGATGGTTATTCAGCTGGGCCATTAAGCTCTGCTGTTCCAGTGAGGATGTGTGAATAGAAAGAGAGCAGGCGAGTGAACGACTGGGAGAGGTGAGGAGGGAGTCTTAAAAGGAATGAGGGTGTCTCTATGAGTTCCTTTCAGTCAGGCAGGTGTTAAACAGACAGTGTTACTCTTAATTTGAACGTATGTAATAAAATGTTTTTATAACTTTGCCAACTTAAAACCTAAAAGCCTCACGTGGACAGGTGTTGCAAATGAGCATTTTGCTATAAACACTAAGAGCACTGGGACTTGTGCATGTTTAAATGTTACAGCACCAATGTCAAACCTTTGTTTTGCATCTTACTATTATACGCCTCTTACCAAGTTTCTTACCATTTTCATATGCTACCACATGGTTTCATGAATATTCCTGTAGGTGTGTGTTCACATGTGAAAGCCTGCCTGCTTGTGCCAACATACCGCCTCAACCCAGACGTGCACCAACTGCTGGGTGTCCTGGCGCGTCAGCTGGCACAGGCCGAGGATGGCCTGTCGCTGCTCATGGCTGGTGTAAGCCGAGTCAGTGAAGTCTTCTGTCCGCTCCACCAGCGCCTCCAGCTGGCTGCCCATGCTCTGGGGCGGAAAGGAGTACAAGTTCTCCCGCAGGCACTCCACGCTGGACTGCAGGAGGAGAAGGAGATGTCAGTTGAAGGAGCATTTGAAGGATTGATGAAGAGAGAAGGGGAAAGATTAAACACACTTTTAAAGTTTTACTAGCCAACGCAGGGGGAAAGTACATAATTTACCACCTCATTAACATTGGGCCCTTGACTTCATCATTAAATAACAAGAATTATGGGATACGGGTTTAGCCTTAGAGTCACCTCAGGCCATCAAAGGTGCTCGATTAATTCTGAGTACATAAAAAGCTGAAAAAAAACATACAAGCTAATGCTTTATTCCTCTTTCATCATTCTCTTTACTCTATCAACAAAAATCTGCTTTAAAGAAAAACACTAATGGTCTTGGCTTTTGTGTCCTCACATTACAGGTTTACTTGAACTTACACTCTAAGCCATTCAAACTTACCAAGCCATTTATCAAAAGCAATAACCATCTCTGCGCCCTTTCATTAACACACTCTCTTCTTCTTTTCTCTCAATGGTAAAGACCTTTTCCATTTTTTTCGTTTTATGTCTTTCTATTGACAGGACATGAGGAGAGAGGATTAGTCATAGTGGTGTAGGTTTTGTGGTGATTCACATAACTGTGTGACCTAAATTACAAAGTAGAAAGGTCTTGTCTCCTGTGTTGATTCTCTCATCTTAATTTGAGGTTGTATAAAGCCACAACTGGATCGGGATTTGAAGATTTGAGCTTTAAACCCGTGGTCTTTAAAAGAAGAAAAAGATGATGGATGCTTAACTTTATAGGCCAACACGTGTCAGATAAGCATCTCTATCCTTAAGCCTATCATTTATGTATGTATGATATATAGATACTGAGTCCTTCTCTGATTTGTGACCCTACCTTGAAGTCCTTGATGCCATTGTAGATGCTGGCAGGTAGGATTTTGTTCTCCCCGCAGCTCCGTGCCTCGGTGACGATCTCGATGACCTGCTCCAGGGCGCAGCGCATTCGGTGGAACACGGCGTCTTTGTTGATCCGCGCCGACTCGCAATCTGGGTGCCTAAGGCAAGTCTGTTGGAAGTAATTTAATGTGAAATGTCAAAGCTTGTGGCCTCCTTTACTCCATTCAACCTATATCCTTTTGCATGTTTTAGACCTCAATGATTCGCCCTTTTTGTTTGTCTTTTCTTATCACATGTTACTTTGACGTTGGAGTATTTCCATCGCCTTGAAAAGGTTCTCCCTTTACCCAGAGGTCCTGTGTTTGTGTGCCAGTAGTTTACCTTAGAGGCTGTGAGGAGCATCATGGTGCATTTCTCCAGCACTGCTCTGGCTGCTGCCATCCGCGCTTTCTTCTTTTCATCCTTCAAGTCCTGCAGCACAAACACACACACACACACACGCGGCAGATGGGCAATGGGTGGCTTTACTCCAGTTCCAACTTCTAAGAACTTTTTAGCTGTCCAAGGGACACGAGGCAACAAAAATATGCAACAAATCTCTTTCATGCTGCTATGAAAGGACACACAAATGTAACACAGATTCCTCTCTAAAGTTACATACACATGACGCTCCCTGGGTTAACGGTCAAAAAATATGCTAATAGAATAGTAAAGAGTATATATGATCTGCTGCCCCCTTCAATTCTTCCCGACTGAAATAGATAAACTGGAATTAGGTATTTGAAGGATTTAGAAAATGCAGCTGAATCAACTCCCCCTCTCATCACTTTGCCATAGATTGCAAAGCCGACGTGATTATCTGTCATTATTTTTGTCTCTCCGCTCATCTGGCTTCAATAGATGCAGATGATCTCCTGAAAGGGCTGTGTGCTTGTGCATGTGTGTGCATAGGAGTACATGAGTGGGAGTTGATACAGTATGACAAAAAAAAACAAACAGGGTGGTAAATGAGGAGGAAGAGAATTAGCAGCAATGACAAAAATATGAGAGACATGATGTGTGTCAAAACACGAGCCCTGAGGAAACCAAAAAAAAGGGAAGAAAGAAGGCTGGTCGATCTGCTCTCCCTGTCAAGATATCGCAGCCGTCGCACTTTACTGTACATCAGCTTCTGCAGGCAAAGCGCTTTAGTTGCAGAGGCTGAATGTTCGCATCAGAGTGGGATTAGCAGCCGTTGACAGAACAAAGTTAGAATCCCTAAGCTGGACTGTTTTTTTTTTCTCAAGCTTTGAGCTAAAGTTTTGTTTTGCAAATTTGCAAG
Source organism: Tautogolabrus adspersus (assembly GCA_020745685.1). Taxonomy (NCBI): domain Eukaryota; kingdom Metazoa; phylum Chordata; class Actinopteri; order Labriformes; family Labridae; genus Tautogolabrus; species Tautogolabrus adspersus. Next base: position 15,030,971 of record CM036550.1, read on the forward strand.
AGTAAAGCTGATATGCTGCAGAGAGCAGAACTATAAGCACAGGTCAGTCAATATTAGGGCGAAATTATGATGTTAAGAGTTTGAGCAGAATGAGTCATGACTGATTTGAACACTTCTTTTTTGGGTTAGAAACAATTGAACAGATACAGAAAGCAATGAGAACAGTGCAAAAACAGCAGAAGCCTGAAGCTTTACTTTGTTGTTTGATGTTTTTTTTGGGGGGAAGTGTAAATATTTGATGCTTGAATTATTGATTTGTCCTGAGCTTGCCTTCACATTCACAGTGTAAATACTGTAGGTTTCACAGTCTAATCCCACCACATGTCTGCTCATCCAGATCACCATGTTTAAAAAATCACAGCTTGTTCGGTGATTATATCAACAGGAGTAAACAAAATGTACTCAGAGTTGCATAACTGAAAGACAAATTACTGCCTTCTCGTAACAACCTGCAGAGTTTATGCAAAGTTGGACCACATTTACATCTAACTCATTGACAGGGGATTTACAGTGTGCCGATGTTTTTCGAGTAAAGCAGAGTTTCTTCCCATGCTACTCACGTTCTGCCTGTCTCCGGTGAGGTGGGCAAACTCCACCATCTCGTTGCCAAACTGACTGAAAATCTGCACAAATTCCTGGAAGGTGCTGACTCTTTCCAGATGGTCGAGTGTAACCAGAACCTGAGGAGAGAAAAGATCAGAGAAGTGTGTGAACTACGACATATGGCTCATGTTCTTCTAGCTCTTCTATTTCTTATCCGGCAGGATATCAGCAATAAGTGCAGAAAACATGTTCATATCCGAAAGAACATCCTTACATTACGACAGAACCAAGAAAAAAGTGATAGGACTTGTGATGATATACATCTTATATTTCTGCCAAGATCTCCCTTTTGTACTCATAAAGGCTCAATGTCATGTCATTATGTCAGTGATACGCTAAAATTAAAACAGCAGTTTGGGTATATTTCTAACCTACACTTTACTGTACTTCAAAGCAGTCTATGTATCTCCTAATTTAGCAGCAGAGGGTATGCTAGCTGGCAGCATGAACACAGCAGTTTTTATACATACAGACAAAGAGCGGGAATAGATGTAATTGTGTTTGCCAGTAATGGAGAACAGTGGGCTGTCGACTGTCTGTCCAAAAGAGGCTAAGCAGTCATGATTAGCCCCCCTGTTTCCATTCTTGGCTTGGTCTACATCCATATCACGCTTCCTGGTTGAGAGCATAGCAAGGTACAAAACAGAGAGACAGCCTCCTGCTCTGGTTTTTTGTGTGCTTGCTAAATGTGCTGCTTCCCTTCAATTACCTCAAGAGAACTCTTTCAGAGAGCCAGGGCTTATCTATTAGGGAATAAAGACTCAGGATTGATTTTTGTGTGTGTGTGTGTGTGTGTGAGTGAAAAACCGAGAACGAGTAAAAAGAAGCTTATTCATATCCTTATAGGCTGTCGTATTACATTTGCGTGTCTCACCTTGTTGCGTGATGTGATTATCTGTTTGATGACGATGCGGTCAGCTAACACCAGGACTTTAGTGACTGAGGAGAGCAGCAGGCGGGCAGCCTTCACCATGCCTGTCCTATCACTGAACACCGTGACACGTCCGTCTGACTGCGATGGCAGGGCTGAGCTGACATCTGTCAGCTGGGCTATGGCATCACCTGCAAGAGGAGAGAGGAGGGTCATTCTTACATATATGATCAGATATGAGCTATTTGAAGATAAATGATGTAAGGGATGTAAAGTGAAGAACAGTGAGGCAACAATACCACTTCCCCCCCCCCCCCTGCTTCAGATTACTGAACCCATACAAGTGCTCTCATTTCACAAAATTTGAAATCGGCTTAAAGCTTCCACACTGTGTGGAACTCACTGAGATCAAACACAAACTTCAAACGGGACAATTACAAAATCATTTATTGGAGACACTCACACATAGCACTTTCTTGGCTTTAATTTAATTTAATTGATCCGGACAATTTATGAGATGGTGTCATTTTAATAAATTAACCTCAGTTAAATTGTAACCATTTACCATTTATGAGGCTATGTTAGACGTATGTCTCTAAGCAGATGATGATGGATTACCTTTTTGATTTTATGGACAGTAAAATATTACAGAAATGGAAAGATGTCGAATATTAATAAGAAACAGTATTATACATTTTGTCCATAGAAGAAGGCAGAAAGCACAACACATTCTGGTCTCACTTCTAAAGAAATGTATTTGAGGTTTCTTTAACAAGACAGAAAAGAGACTTTCAAAGTCTGACATTCATCCTAAGTTTTGGATAGCAGACAGGCAGAAGAAGAGTTTTCTCCAAGCGGCAACCTCCGGGAAAATGAAGCCAATTCAGAAGTTCTAAGAACCTGCAGTTGCTCGAGTGTCCGCTTCAGGCTGGCTGCAGAAGCACTGGAAGTCACACACACACACACCACATTTAAAAAATGGCAGTAACCAATGGGTGACGTCACTCAGGCTTCATCCACTTTAAATCATTCAGTCTATGTTTTCCCCTTTTGAGGGTGACAGACCCAGAACATGAATGAGAGTTTCAGTATCGCATGATGACTAGGAGGGCCCTGTGAAGAGCTGGAGGATATGGTCGAGCAGACATTTAATCAATCAGGCAATCAATTCCTATTGTAAAAGAGCCAGATCACAAAATAAGACCTTAAGGTTATTTGTTGCCGTCTGCCACTTGGATCTGAACCCAGATGAAAGGGGGAAACAAACAGAATGGATGATCCATTGATGACTTTCTGAATGCCCTCTAAGTAAGTTTAAAAAACACTATTGCATGTGTTCCTCAACTCTTAAAAAACATCTTGTGCTGGACGGATGCAACACAACAGTACTATATGCAGCACAGTTGTACGTCAGCTGTGGCATCCTAACCCAAATACTACTGGCATACTTCCTGGATGATGTGAGCTATTTTAGGGGGTAGAGAACGGAACCCATCAAGAAATACAAAGTCCAATTTCCTCTTTTCAGACCTGCTGATACTAGCCCCAAAATGTGAAGAATACAGGGTTTAAAGCTGAAAGTTTGTCACCAAAATGGAACCATTGGAGAGCAAACTGTCAAGGGTTTAGAGCAGGAGGATCTGGGAGAGAAATCTCAGAGAAAAAAAAAGAGAGCTCAGAGCGGGGGGGGGCTCACTCTCTATCTGGCCCTGCAGCTTGGCTTTCTATTTGGTTTGGCTGGTCCTTTAAAAGAAGCAGCACTGACAAACTGATTGCATCCGACAGGCTGCTTTTCAGAGCCAGTCCTGCTCACCAGTTCAAACATCTAGGCCTGGCTCAAAAATAACACAGCTCCAACCCCTCAATGCAAAAAGTTTTGTTCCATCGTTGAAAATCATAAATCAGATGCAGTGGATCCAGTTTGTCAGTGTATTATTAATTTATTATTCATAAGTTAAGACTTGAAGGGCAGATCCTTGATGTGTTGATGCAGCGCTTGCAGGCAGTCAGTCAATCTTGTCATGACTCAGTGGACGGCAATGTCTGTCTTTATCTCTTAAGGATTGGCATCAAATCTGGTATAGACTCCATGTTCCCTTCAGGGTGAATAGTATCAAGTACATTTGTCATCTAGCGCCACTTTTGTTGAAGAGTTTGAATTTTTCCAGACATTTCTTTGTGATTACACATTCAAAACTGTTTTACAATCAGCCTCGGCTTTGTCTTTAAGTGCTAATTAACGTTCTCACAATGCAAAACCATGAGGATTGGTAAGCATTATCCTTACTACACATTAGCATGATAGCATTTAGCTCAAAGCACTGTGCCAAAGCACAACCACTCAGAGCTGCTAACAGTACAGCACACATGTTTCTATATCACATATACACCATTCATGACTACCAGTATGTTTTATTGTTGAGTTTGTCTTGTGCTTCTTTTCTAAAGGTTTATTTAGGGGCTTTTTGCCTTATTTAGAGATAGGACAGTGGATAGAGTTGGAAATTGTGGAGAAAGAGTGTTGTATAACATGATGGAAAAGGAGCCACAGGTCAGATTCGAACCTGGGCCGCCCGCTTAGAGGACTATAGCCTCTATACATGGGGCGCACTAGGCTACCTGTGCCCCGTCTTGTTCTTCTTTCATTTAGTTGTCGTACTGTATGTCACTAAAAACACCTCGAACATGCCAACGAACATTAGACGGTATCACTCAGATGTGTTTAATAGCTGAGCTGGGCAAAGAAAAATGGTGTCCAATAACTTCTCCAGCTGTTTTGAAATACCTTCTCTGGATGTGAAAGTAGAGATGGTTGGAGACATTACCGAAGCATACACATTTTTAAGGCTATGCATGCATTATGCAGTAGTAGAGGACCCCAGCTGCAAATGTGTATTCACAGTGCTCACGCCTCAAAAACAAGTGCCCCATCTTGTGCGTACACGAGCCAGTCCGTGGCTTCTTTACTGGCGTACACAAGCCATGATTGAGCATGAATAATCACTGCATCTGCTGTTCACTAACAACAGTTGGAGGGACCTCCTGTGTCGCTTAAAGCTATGTAATCGCAAACCTACTGAATCATTAATATTATACATGGCTTCTAAATGCATCCATTTTAATTTGTCTCACATTTTTCTTTTCATTTTCTTTATTTCAAATTTACAAACAGAACTGTGACCCCAAAGCAGAGGTGTGAAACCAAACCATGATCTATGTGAACCGTTTTACCCCTAGTGTCAGATCAAAGCTGGAGCTGTTTGTTGGCATTACCAACGTTGTTTCCTCCTGCTTGTGTTGGACTCATTCCCAGATGTACGTCGCTTTGGACAAAAGGGTCTGCTAAATTAAACTCTAAAATTGTAAACAATACCCTTTCAACACATAGATAGATAGATAGATACTTTATTGATCCCGAGGGAAATTCAAATTAGTCTATATGCATTAAAGATTCAAATTAGTCTATATGCATTAAAGGGGCTATATGTAACTTTCAAAAATACCGCGTTTCTAGTGACACCGCAGGCCCCTAGGCTAACTGCACCAGCAACCTGTTGCTCGCTCTCGCTGGTGTGCTCGTACATACACCAGCGAGCATCTTCATCGGCCGCGAAATTCACATGGTCTAGAGGAATTATCTTACCTTTTCAATAGAGGGGAAGCCATCTCTGGGTCGGTTTTTATCCCCAAAACCGATCGAACCTCCCTCCATGAATAAAAAGCTCTCCCGTTTTCACTCTAGTTTTCGCCCAACGCCGGTCAGATTCTAGTTTGGCTCGACGGGCTTCTACAGATAAAACCTTTTTGGTTTCTTGTGCTTACGTGGAGTCTGCGAAGGAGTCTGTGTTGTGCTAGAGGCCGATCGTTAATTTGTAATAACAGATTCCATCTTAGTTTCATTCTCCATCCAGTCAGGCACAAACTGTTGCTCTCTGTGTGAGGAGGACGTCGAGAACGCGCATAGAACGTCACTTCCTGCTGCTTTCGCGGAAAATCGAACCCGGGTTCGTCAAAAAATAAAAAGTTATACAGGCAACACAGATAGACAGGGAATGTCTCATTTTTAACATCAGTGAACCGTTCTGTTACTAATGGGCGATAAAAGACGATTTAATTATGTGAGAAAGTTACATATAGCCCCTTTAAGGTAAATGCACCGATCGTTTACAGCACAGTGTAAAAGAGAAGCCAACAGTAATAATGACTTTTTTCACTCTTGTATAAAACTTTTAATAGGACCAAAATATAGTGTAGGTAGAAAGCTGTGAGCCAACATCATCCCAACTTTGTATACCCTGTACCTGTTGTCCACATGTGTTCATGATCTAAACACTCAGATAGTGTTTGCTTTGCAGTTTGATGTTATTTTCACCCTAACTTCCACATGATCTTGGATCTTTCTCGTGGAGAAAGAGGAGGTGAGATGGCAGCACAGAAACGTGAGAATGAGATTAAGTCAAAGAGACAGAGACAGATCCAGCACAAATTGCCTTCACTGACCTGCCTCATTGGATCTCTCAAATGTTCCGATGATGGGTAGCATCTAATTAAACTAGTGCTTTCAGCCTGCCTTTATTTCATTCATTAAAGCACACAAGGCTGAAGTCTGCCTGATTAAAACTCACCCTGCAGCGATGAGTTACAGAGAAACGTCAATTCTTCACTAACTAGCCCCTCTTTCTCCTGGAGACGTTAGACTCCAAAGAGTCTCCTTTTCGTCCTGGAAGAGGATTCCATCAGTTTTTAATAAATGTTCTGGGACAAAAAAAAACTTGATTTATTGTATTTTTTTTTTTATCAGGGAACAGTTGGACAGTGTCTGTCAGAAGAAGTGCAAAAGAAAACTGTGAAAACACCTCCCTGAGAGCAAAAAGAGAAACAGAATAAATTAGTCACAGTGGGCAACACACATCCAGACATTTGCACGCAGACACACACACACACACACACACACACAGAGTGGCCCTACCTTAGCACACACACATTTTGTCATCAGTTGTTATCCTCCTCCCACCAGCTCTTTGTCTGAGTTTTAGCCATCTTTACAAATCAGCGCTTCGTGCAGATTAAACGCTTTGCTTCACACGCTGGTTCCCTCTGAACATAAACCTTTTATCACGCCGTTGTGTCTAAATGCTTATCCAATGAGATATTGCTTCCTCTATGCTCTGTAGAAGGCTAAATAAGGTGCTTGTTTTGCCTGATAACTAAGTTTGCAGATATAAAGTGAGTGTTCCACCAAGCAAAGTGACGACAAATATCCAAACAAAGAATGCTAAGAAACTTCAGATGTACAGGAAGATCGAAGTTGACATGTTGACTTCTGACAGCATTTAAACTTCAAAATGTTACAAGACAACACAGAGGGGGAAAAAACATCTGACAAAACTGTCACCTTGCTTTTCTCACTTTCAATAAAAGCTGACAGCCCCTGCAAGAGTGATGCACACATTCATGTTTCCTCACATTGCTTGTCACAATTTCTAACCCTCCTACAACCCTCTGTGCTGCCGTCTCTCACTGTCGTCTACCGTTTTACACCTGATGTATCCACTATCCACACATCCATCCGAGGAACACATTCTCTTTTCAGACTCGCAAGCCTCTTTCAGCACACATTGGGTGAGCTACAAACAACACCATGGCATTGACTGTCTATCTCCACACCTCAATGTTTTTAAGATGGAGGAAAACTGCAGAAATTCAGTCATGGAGATAAAAAAAAAAAAAAAAAAAAAAAAAACAGCCAGCAGATTCAACAGTTGGACAAAAAAAGTGAAGGTCCTGACCTCAAGCTGAGAAATATTTCTCAATGGAACACAGAAGCAATTTATGTGGCAGTGAATATCAGCAGAACTACGGCTTAAATCTCCCCAGCAGCCCGATGCGGAAAGTCTCCAGCAGCCTCCTATCAGAATCTATTATGCTGGGCTTTCCAAGCGAGCATGGACACATTCATTCTTTCTACACAGCACCCCTGGGTGACGAAGCACTTTTTAAAGCCTTAACTTCCAGTCTAATAACAACAATGTCTTAAGAAAACTCTGGAGGTCCTCTGCTTTAATATCTTCTGACAGCCTGAGTGTTCAGACAAATCGAAATTTGCTCAAATTTGATAACACTGTGAAGCCTGAAGGTGAGGTTTTAAGTTTCATTAAAGTGTCACAGTTTGGGGTAAATAAACACAACCTCTTTAATTGAATTAAAGATAATGTATCAGCTATAATGCCTTGGGAAGGAAAAAAACTTAAATAACTTTATAACATCAGTCTCATCTCATCAGATAGCGGAACACTCATAGTTTTGCATCTAAGTGCAGCAGCTCCATGAAATAACAAATACATGAGAAGGACTTACCTGCTCGACGGGCCTCAAAGCAGGCTTGACCCATCTCATCCTTCAACTCCTGGTTCTCAGTGGCGATGGCCTCCCCAACAGTGACAAAGCGTCCTACAGCCACACTCACTGCCTGGCCCACTCGGTGAATAGCAGCCAGTGTGCGCTCTGACTTCTTTGGCTTGTCTTTATGGTTGATCAGAGTGGTGATCTGCAGGAATGAATGGAGAAAAAAAATGAATTAGTAGGAAGTGTGCTACTTTACACTCTTTTTAATCAAAATAGAAGTGAACGTTCACTGCCCAACATTGTTACGAACAAGCTAAAAGTCTATAAATAATGAAACAAAATAGTTGATATAGTGGCCCTGACTATTTAATTACCTAATACAGGACCTCAACTTTTGGTTCTTTTAATTTTGGGTTACTATCGTTTACAAGGATTAAAAATAAATAAATAAAGGCAACAGATTCACATTGAATTAGCAGTCATCAGAGAAAGTTTTCATTTTGTTTTATGACCTGAGCAAAAAATGTTTGAAGCGGTCAAAAAGCTCCAGTAACACTTGTAGTATCAATCAATCAATCTTTATTTGTATAATGCTAATTCATAACAAATGTTACCTCGAGACACTTAACAAAAAGCAGGTCAAAGACCTTACTCTTTGTTATTTAATATTACAAAAGAGCGGGTAAAAAGACTTTACTCATTGCTTTATTACAAAGACCCAACTTTAATCCATCATGAGCACAGCACTTAGCAACATTTAGACTGACGCGATTCATCAGGGTCATCAAGAAACACATTGCAAATAACAAGATAACCAATCATATACATCCATGTATATATATCAGCCAATTAGGCACTTGTACACCTACAGCATAACATACATTTCTATTGCCAGTTATTAAAAGCTACTGTAAGGAACTTTCATTTTGTGTCGATCTCAGCAAACCCTGTGGAAAGAGTAAAATAGAATGTCTTTGCTAAATCTTATTCTGATGTATTTTAACCGTCAAACGTATCACTCAGTGGGAAAAATAAAAGATTCTTTTTTAGCAGCATGGTGTTAATCACATTACAATGTCTATATAGAAATAGTAAACCAGGCTGTTGATGGTTCTGTTTGTTTTTCAGTCATATAAAAGGTATAAGTCTGTTTTATAACGAGATGAATAAAAATCCTCATAGGAGCTTAAAGCCTTCAATATTTTTCTGACGCAAAAACACGAGTTACACATTTGCTTATCTCGAATCATTGCTTCTTGTACATCAGTGAAAGCATGCAGTGCATGTTCTAACACTGAAATAACACCTTTGATAAGGGAGCATGTTGAGTCTGCAGCACACACTCCCTTCGCTTATCAGAAGAGTCGCTACAATTGGAGATAACATTTTGGAAAACAGCATGTGGGAGCCTGCTATGTGTGTCAGGAAGAGGGAATGCATAGCACACACACACACACACACACACACACACACACACACACACACACACACACACACACACACACACACACACACACACACACACACACACACACACACACACACACACACACACACACACACACACACACACACACACACACACACACACACACACACACACACACACACACACACACACACACACACACACACACACACACACACACACACACACACACACACACACACACACACACACACACACACACACACACACACACACACACACACACACACACACACACACACACACACACACACAGAAAGAATGGCCACACAAATGTACCCTATCTCCCAAATCCCTAACCCAGTGTTTAATAAAGGAACACCTACAAGCCAAGCAGATGGTCCTGAGATGCACATGTGTCTTCTGTGACATATACAGGACCCCTGGGTGCACTGAAACACTCACACACAGGACTCAGGTGGGGGCATTTAGTGGTAATTGAGGATATCAATTATGAATAGGTAACGCCAATTATCATCAATGATTAATTTATTGTTGATACTTTCTCCAGCTGTTATCATTGTAGGTGTGTGTGTGTGTGTGTGTGTGTGTGTGTGTGTGTGTGTGTGTGTGTGTGTGTGTGTGTGTGTGTGTGTCTGAGCATCTGGGTCAGAGGGTGGTGGGTGGCGATTTTAATTGGCTTCAGCTGCAGGTGGTCTGAGCGGGGAAACTTTGACAGTGAAGTCTTTGTGGGCTACAGAGCTCATGCTGCTTCTGCTGAGCTCAGACGGCTGTTTGAACGAGCAGAATCGTGACAGACGAATGTATCACCGCACAACTTAGTCAGCATATCACTAAATCATCCCTCAGGTGGCATGGAAAACCTGTGCCCAAACATGATGTTGGTGTTTTTGTCATCTAAGGCCTTGGCTTGATTTGTAATTTAAAAGAAGAAAAGTTGGCTTGGATGATACATTTTCTGCCAAATGACTATTTGATTTATTAATTACCTTTAGTTCTAAATTCAGCCCTAAAGTGTATGTGACCACCAAAGGAAGCCTTCTGTGATTCTTCTTAGAAAACAGTGGCAAGTTGTGCTCACACAAAGCTTGGGCAAAAGGGGATTCATTTAAGTTATCTTTTTCGGACAGTCATACCCTCTAAATTGAGGTCCAACCATAAAATGTCCCAGATTATCTTCATGACTTTCAATAAAGATCTAAAATATTGTCATTTAAGAACCCTAACCCTAATGCTGAATGATCTAAGACAGTGGAAATTGTGTTTATTGTACAATAACTCAATTCCACATATATGCAGTATAGCCTTCATAATAGTGGTGTATTTCCAGGGTAAAATCACGAGTGATGCACAGTTAAGGAAGTTAAATCAATCAGATGTAAAAGACTCACTCCATCTCACTTGTATTTGAAATATCAAACCGTTATTCCGGCGTCTCTGCTGGTATTATGAGTCCAAAAACACAGTTGTAGTTACCGCTCGTAACCACAGGAGACCACGATGACAACAAAATGAAGGTCTTCATATTTTTTTCCTCTAAACAACAAACCTTTGGTTAAAGTAGTCAGTGATTACTTGACTTTCAATGACTTTTCAAATGTTTGAATTCTGGGTTCTACTTTAAACGTACCAGTTACTCTTATTATTGATTCATTTGATTTCATTAGCTGATGTAACATTATTAATTATTAATGCCAGAAAAGAGTGAAGTGCTGTAAAAGTGCAAATAGGGCTGGACGATTATACTTCAAATCAACATCACGGTTAATTTTATCTCGATTACGATTTATGAACGATGAACGATCATTTTGTTTTCGTTTTTTGCCCTCATAGTTCACTGACATAGTCTCTACTGTAAATATGCTCAACTATTAAATCTGGGATATTTTTTCTGATTAAAGAGTGCATATCTGATGAACTATTTTGTGGTTAATTATTGAATATTTCGAAATGAAATCAAAGCATCGCTTGAAATGAAAACAACACATTTTAATTTTAAAGTAGAAATTAACTTCTCTTAAACAGTAGAAAATAAATTATTTGCATTTCTTGCAAACTGTTTTTCTGCAGTGTTTACATTTGACTTCTTTTTGTTGTGTGTCGTCTTCCCTAAAGACAAAATGTGTCCAAACGACGGACACTGCTTCCATGTCGCGGATTGGACGTGTCGTCACGTGACTCTGCCCTAAATATAATCGAAATAATTGACATGGGCAAGATTACGTCGGTTAGAGGTTCTGAATGTCGGTTTCGAATAATTGCCCAGCCCTAGCAAAGAGTCATGAAAACTCGTACTTGACTTGACATAAGGGGGACTATAATGCTGCAACAAATGATTCCTTACTCTTAATGCCACAATAACAAATGTGTCTGAGTGAGAAAAACCTCTTGAGCTGCTGTCCTGAGAGACGTGACCCATATCAACTCTTCACATCATACATCACCCATTTGACAGTTTCATCAACATCACTGAGTCTCATAGTTTTGTCCAAATGATTTAAACAGATCGTCCTGACTGTCTCAGATTCTCTCCTTTCTTTCTTCCTTTAGATCGTTTTTTTTTCTTTATCACCATTATTCTGTAGCAGGGTCCTAGCCCACAGAGTGCTCAGTGCTCACACAGCATTTCTTTTGTTCAGGCACTATATGCATCATCTTTTATCTCAGTATTAAAGCTTCCTCTCCTGGGAGCTCTGTGTTTTTCAATGACTCATCCACACAGAGTAGGCTACTCCGTGGAGAGCACAAACTGGCTGGACGTTACGCAGCCTAACAGAGGGAATTAGGGCAACGTGACACATGATTCAGACCTACGTCACAAAGCAGACTTGTTGTCCAATGTCTGGTGCCATTCATGTTACACAACAGACCTGATAAACACTTCTGGGACTTAAAGTGAAGGTCCCTGGGCACTGAAGATTTGTTCCCAGGATTTTCTAAAGGACTTGGTTTTTTATGTACAAGATGCAATGTTTTTAAAGCATGCATGCAGGGAAAGACCTGATTGTTTATCCAGAGTGCCCGCAGCAAATGGTGACACTCGTCAACTCTGACACTTATCCAGAAACCAGTGTTTAAGGGGGTGGGTGAGGGCAGACGATAGGAACTCGGTCTCTGAGTGTGTGCATGTGTGCAGGTAAACAAACACAAGTACCTTTCAAGAAGAACTGTGAGGCTCACAGAGAAAGAGAGCAGAGAGGAACAGAAAGTGACAGAAAGAGATTGAGGAGCAGACAGAGCGAAACCAAACAAGGTCAACAGATCTTCCTGTGTGAAAAAGCCTTCTCCACACTGCCGCAGATGAAGTCAGTTTAACAAGTTTAACACAGTGTGTGTGAAAGACAAACACAAAGTGAAAAAGATGAAAAAAATGTGAACAACAAAAGAGCGACCGGGGAGGGAGGGAGGGAGAGGGAGAGAGGGAGAGAGAGAGAGAGAGAGAGAGAGAGAGAGAGAGAGAGAGAGTGCACACTGCTTGGGATTTCCTCCATTAGGGATTTCTAGGTGGGGACATTACTGGGCCGTGCAAACAGGAACAGAACAGGGAGGAGAGAATAATATTGATACAGTGCCATCGTAGAAGAGAGGCCACGGTGTTTGTGAGTGTACAAAAAGGAACTCCATAGTTTCATGGACAGAATGTAGAACTTGTTTCTTGTTGGGCTGAAACTTGCGATGATTTTCTTTTATTGATAATTGTGCGGATACATTTTTAGTTTATAAAGTTTTAGACAGTTAAAAAAACAGCTTGTCAAAATCTCTCTGAACCCAGAGTAGTGTCTTTAATTTCCCCCTTTTGCAAACTGTTCAAAACAAAAGACTCATGTAATACCCAAGAGCAGGAAAGAAGCTGGATAAAGCCACATTTTAACATTTTGCCTGAAAATCACCAAAACTATCGACATATTGGCCTGTTAAATTTATTTTGATTGACTCATTGATTATTAACTGCAGTTCTGATTCTAGGTATCAAGTGATGTTTACATTTTTAACTCAGGACAGGAGTTAAACTGATCCAGAGTTTTCCAAAACCACGGCACAATCATCAGAGCCCAAACAATAAATCGGCCGTATCGGCCGGCCGATATTAGCATTTCAAGTGACTATCTGTATCGGCTACTTTTATCATAGATATGTGTTACTAGATTAATTAACAAGTCAAAAAGCATTTTGTTTGAGTTGTTTGAGTTGATTATCTGTTCATTGACAACATTTTAACTGATACGATCTACAGTACTGAGGTCCAGGACCCAGCTTCTCCCCCTTACTGAAAGCTGCTTAGTCATTAAAGCCGCCATCAGTCCTGAAGGTTAGGAGTGCACTGCATGTTTCACTCATTGGTTATCTCTCTTCTCATTGCATTCTTCATCTCTGTTTCACACACACCCTCCTCTCCGCTCTATGCCGCTGTGCTCTGCTGCACTCCATCAGTGTCTGAATGCCAATGAGCCGTGCCAACAGAGCCGCATCCGGCCCAGAGCTTCAAACCCCACCGAAGGATTTACACGATAAGAAATCTGTGAAATAAGCACTAACGTTGTTTTAGCAGCAAAGTTAGACCTCCAAGTGATTTGTGTATCGACAGGGTTAGCCGAAACCTTCCATGACCTATAAAAACTTCACTCCTTCCTGATTAGTTTCTCTGGTTTTGTTTCGGCCTGTAAACAAAGGAGTTTGGGTTTGAGATCCCTGTTATTCTTTTAAAAACAGAGAATTGTTTCAACTCTGACATCGCTGACTTGGAAGAAAACAAAAGATATCAGATTTACTGCATTTTCAATGACCTCAAAAAAATGAAACAACATAAAGTGGCCCTTATAACAGGAAACCAGTGTATGTGTATGAGTTAGATTTAGAATTTATCAGGAGGTCATCCTACTTGCAGACAAAGATGTAAATGGTTTTTTATAATAATCATCATATCTCAGGGCTTGAATGACTAGTAGTTACTACCCACACAGTTGTGTGTATGATCTCTCTGCCTCACTCTAACATTAACACAGCAGACGTCTGTCCATCACCTTCTTGTTACTCTCTCCCCTGCTACACAACCAGTCAAATCCCAGTCATCCTCCTCTCATCTTTTTCGTTGTAATAATTAGGAGGACGATTACAAGGCCATTAAATCGACACAAACAGCTCACTTGCAGCAACCCAATACACAAAAAAACAGAGCCCACCCATTGGTTAACAGGAAATCTACACCAACACCTCAAGGACACCGTGACTGAGAATAAATCAGAGCGTAACAAAAGCTGGAAACATTTGTGGCTGCTTCCCATGGATACTCACTGGGTTTCATTGAAAGGCTGACTGTGCTCGGAGAGAGTTCGGAGTTATGGAGTCATCCTTTTTCCCTGCTTAGTTTTTTTTTTTTTTACTGTCCTCTGTCCTGAGTATTGGATTGTGCAGTTGTAAAGTTGTGTGGATAAATGGTTGTGTTCCAGTTTGGTCTAAAAAAAGATACATTCAAAGCCTCTTTTGATGATGGTGAATTGGAGTGCATGAAATCCTACCCAAACAGCAGAGAGATAATAGTGATTTTGAGCACCCCATCCTGGTGCCCAGCAGGGTTTTAATTGAACCCACATTGTAGCCATTCATCACAACTTCTGCCTGTTGTTAAGTGTTACATAGGGCTGCTTGTCTTATATATTTCTACAAGTCATTTTTCTGTTTCTTTAAAGTCTTATTCAGACTTCTGACTCCAAAAAATATTTTTTTTAACGCCTAAACACAAAAGAATGGCTGTAAAGTTGAGATAAGAAACAGAATCCATGCAAAGCAATAAAATCACATTCAGGCATAAGATGTGAAGGATTTAAAGATGTCTAAATGAGGGCGTGAAAAACAAAGAAGAAACACTATCAGTCTATCTTTTGTGACAGCACAGCAGGAAGTAATTGGACGGTAGTTTTTGAAAAGTGTAAACGAGGAGAAGAGAAACAAAGCAAGGAATTCATCAACTTGGTTTCTTTCTATCAGAAGAAACTAGCTGCCTTATTTGGCCTGTTAATATGAAAAAGAAAATCTTGTTATTTTGGTAGCCTCCTATTCCTGTACACCTCAGATTGGCACTCTCATAACAAAAAAAAAAAAAAAACTCTACAGCATATGGACCACTTGTTTAAAATAAACAGGAAAAAGAATACTTCCAGGTCTCATTTCGGCCCATTACAGCACAAAGGGATCATTGTTGCGGGGAGAACAGCACCCAAAGGAACACTGAATGTTTGTCTTCTCTTGGAGGTGTACACACAAGAATCTGAACTGCGAGTTTCTGTTCTCTGTGCTCTTTATTGATGCAAGGAGAGACGTGGCTGTATGTTCACTGGGGACATTGAGTGAAGAAAAAAAAAAACATAAGACGAAAGGGATGAAAGTCGACGTGAACATGCACTTTAATGGGGGAGCAGATTCCTTCCAAATTGGCTACAAGCAGACGGGGGTTTCGATGCTATGCTGGTCCAAAGCCAGACTGTAGAGGCAGATAAAAGAGAGGATACAGACGGACAAGGAGAGGTGAAGGAAGTAAGAGAATAAAAAGTAGGATATGTCACATCTATAACACACTTTACCCTGTCTTGTTCTTTCCTCACTATAGCATCATTCTTTTCTTTCAAAGATCCCCGTCTTCACCTTCATCCATCTCTCCTCTAGCAGTTTTCTTTGTGTCGTGATTCAAGTCTGTCCCCAGAGCAACACTGCAGTGGTGGAGTACAGTGTGTTATAACACTAGCAGCTTGTGATTTTTAAGCCTATACCCCTTTGGGGTATACTGTAAAAAGCATGTGCATAGAAGAAAAGCAGAAAAATAGAGCTGCTGCACTGTCTCACTCTTTCACTAATACTCATAAATCAAAAAACATATGACCTTTCATGAAATCATTTATCTCGAGGGGCAAATTTGAAGTTGACAAAGCACATGTTCTTGACAAATTGGTCCACACGAATATCGATAGTTTTCTGGACACAAAGTTGTACTCCAGTCTGCCAGTACTGAACAAAAACATTAGTAAAACTTACTGGGCCTGTCGCCAATTTACATCCATATCCAGCCATGATGAGGGATGCTCTCATCAAGCAGTATGTAGAGCTGCCAAAAGCCACACTCCAAAGAGTAAGAGAGGAAGGTGATGGGAGCATAATGCAATGTTTCAGGTAGACTTTGTTTCACTAGAACCACAAGGCAGCAGTTTTATTTAGCATAAGGGCTGAACTGAACTACATTTATATGTAGTCGGGACCGGTCAGACATTCTTTAGGAATGTTAGACAATAAACATTGCAAATAACAGCTTGGATTACAATAAAGAGAGATAATGTTTAATTAAATTTCGCCCATGTATTTACACTTAGCATGCAAACTGTTAGCTGGTCAGATAAAAGCCTAGCTAGCATTAAGATCTGATTCATTTCTGTCAATGAGTTTTGACTGTGAGGTTAGCTAGCAAAGCCAAACAAGAACAGACAAGGGAAAAAGTGTGGTTGAATAGGACCTTGTGGGGCAAAAGAACAGCACCTCTGCTACTTGGAGTTATTTTGGATTCAGGAGAGTCGACTTGATATACACACGTGTAATGTTTGAAAGATGAACAGAAGAAAGAAAGACACGGGAACTCTAGGTTTTGATATCAACACTTAAATCCACATTGGGATACTGAAGAAAGCTATTGCACATTCAGGGTTTTTCTCACATCACACGGGCCTACTTTAAACCTCACATTTTAGTTAAGCCAACTTCACTATCTATCTCTTTTTGTCACAGAGCTATCAAGCTGAAACTTCCCCGAGTTAAAGATAGAGAGTGCAGTGATTTGGCAGAGGTATCTGTGTCCCTTTAGGGTGATTGAACATAGATGGTTTTATCCAGCATGAAAGATAATTCCAGGAAAAAGATCAGGGTGTGCCTATACGAGCACAAGATGACAGGGATAATACCAGCTGATTGCGTAAGACAGAAGCAGAGGGTGGAGAAGAAGGGCATAAAGGAGGTGATGGAGGAGATTTCAAATCTAAAAATTAACAATAGCCTTGACACTCACACACACACCCTCACACAGACACACACCCTCACACAGACAGACAGACAGACAGACAGACAGACAGACAGACAGACAGACAGACAGACAGACAGACACCCTCACCCAGACAGACACACACACACCCTCACACAGACAGGCACACACACCCTCACAGACACACACACACACACACACACACACACACACACACACACACACCCTCACACAGACAGACACACACACACCCTCACACAGACAGACACATACCTCTGCTCAGCCACATTTACTGTAAATGTCACACACCAACATATTTACCAAAAATTGACTTTAAACTAACTAAGACCACAGGCATTGTCAACAATGAATATTGTGTGCACTGTCTAACACACACAAACTCTCAGTTCAATCAAGTCCACAAACAAAAACATACAATTTACAATAGCGTCCACTCCACAGAACAAAATGCGTGAAAATCATCGCGATTCCGTATATTGTGTTTTATTTTGAAATTGACCGGATGTTCTGTGCGTTTCCTTGTCTGACTTCCTGTCCGGGTTGTCATATTCTGTCCAGCTTGACGCGTGCCTGCAGCGTACTCCGTCGAAAATAGATTTGCAGCGTATTTGAAACGGAGCAGGACGCAGTGGCGCTGTGTGAACACAATGATTGACTAGAGTGGCAGCTAAGTACAGCGTAGTGCGGAGCACTGACGGACCGCGGCGCGCACAGAGTAGGCTATGTGTGAATTACTGACGCGTACGGGCAATGTTAAACACAAACACAAAAAAAGATTGTGTTTTATTACTCTGAATGAATGCCATAGTTGCTCTGCATATCTGGCAGACGTTTGTAGTCATTTAAAAGGATGGTCAAATTACAATTCACAACATAGTTAACATAGTGGGTGAGAAAGAAATCAGGTAGCGTGTGACAAACGTTTACAGATCTGAAAACAAGCACCTGATGCAAACCTCAGCCCATTCTCATGTGTTCCAACAGACGTTCACAGCCAGTGAGACAGACAAGCAGGCGGACACTGATGGAGGTCGACACCGAGAGTTGGTCGAGGTTTACGGAGGCTCGCAGACACAGAGACAAAGGCTGACAGTTAGTAAGGACGACCTGAACTGCACAGAGGCAAGCTGCTGAATGAGTATGGAGTTTTTTTCTCAGATTGTATTCCATATGAGTTGTGTGAGAAAAGGGCAGAGTTTGGCCTTCAAACTTTGGCTCAGCAATCACAGCTGACATTTGAATATGTGGACAGGCAGACTGAAACCAAAGCAAACATCGGGTAGAAGGTACGAGCAGAGGAATATTAAATAGTTGTACAACTCCTCAGGATGGATAATGACCAAATACTACAGTATCACGTATATCTAACGGCACACAAATGGTGTGTTAAAGATGAACCGTTGAGGCCTTTTTATTAAAGTGCTGCACAAAGTACAACATTCCCTCATGCTATTTTAGTCTGTCAACTTATTCTTTAGCAAGTAAACTTCTGCTCAGTTTAGCCTCATTCATGTTACACGTGCCACCACGAGAAATCATGAAGTATTTTACGCGGGTCATATTGGCAGAGAAATATTTGACACACTTTGCTCCATTTCCTCCCTCTCTAAAAAGGTAACACTTCTTGCTTTGCATTTTCTCAAGTTAGTGGCGTGATGAAATATGTAACCACTCTCACTGTTACAATAACAATTGTGCCTCCACTTGCGTGCTGCCCAAAAAAAATTGGCCACACACAAGCATTGCTGTCTAACGAGTATGTCAGCAGATACAGTATTGGGGCCCTGGGCTCAAATCCAAAACATTATGCCAAGCCAGTGCTGCGAGGCAATACATTATGTACAGTGCAATTTCACTGAGCAACTTTCCACTGTCAACATTATTCAGTGAATAAATAGGTTCTGTTAATATGTTGTTACAGAACCTCTTACTCCAGACTTTCTTTGAAGACATTGTTCTACGTATATTTTGTAGCAGGATGCTCTGTAGGTGTCTACCTTGATTTATGGAATAGTTGTTAATATGACTCAAAAAATTCTCCTCACTCCTTTGACCACGATGGCATGCCAGAGATGTATCAGTTATATAGTGCAAGAGTAGAGAAAAGACATCCACGGAAACAAGCGTGCACGCACGCACACACAACTTGCAGTCAACAGAGCACAATACAGCTTTTCATTCCTTTTTGCTCACGTAATTCTCTGGATAGTAGGTTGAAGGGAGGGGGAGAAAGACTCAGACACAGACAAAGGGAAAGTCATGGGGAGGGGGTCAACCAAGGAGAGAAGTGATGTGCCCTGAACACAACATGACCGTCGGGTCAAACTCCCTCTGGCAGTCTGAACAGTTCACATGCCCCTTCTGCAGTGTACCTGGGGAAGCATCTAGGAATATACTATGCAGGTCAGCATCAGAAACAGAATTTCCTGAGGCACTGGCACACCTGGGCCCACATTCAGAGATTTTCACACGCTGACATTTTTTTTACTCTTTGCCTTAACATCCACTTTACTATACATGCCTTCTCTGTCCTGATCAACGCCTCTGCTCTGCACTCATGTTACTACCGAGAGTGAGTTTTCTTTCTTCTGACACAAGCACACCGACTGACACATCTCCTTTATGGTTTGTCTCAGATACAGCGCCAGGATATGAATTTTGTCCAAACCTGAAGGAGTTACAACTCTTTCCCTTTGTTATATCACATTCTATTGGATTTTATTAAAGATGTTTCTCTTAAACATGTACAATACCAAGACAGCTTGAATTCCTCTGCTGACTTTTAATATTTTGTTGAAACACACACAAAGCAAGCGGCTCTTAAAGTGCAAAAAACACTGTGGTGTTGACCAATTTTTCCATTTTTCAAAGAGCTTATTATTCTGTTAGGCTGGAACTTTCATCCTGATCTTGCACTTTTTCTGTGTTTTTTTAGGATTTATCAGTCCCAATATGAGAAGTTTTTACAGCTGTGAAATCAGACGTGACTCTCAGCGAAAGCAGCGTCAGTCACTGTGGATGAGCTCGATGAAGGAAAGATTTTAATCCTTGGGAAGTTGTCTGACTTTTACTTGATTAAAGTCGAGCCCCTGTCCTGCACTTGTCACCCCTTTTGTCCGTTAACAGATCCCTCTGTTCTCCTGCTTCTGGACAAAGTAACATGACGTGCTTGAAAGCGCGTTAGTTCAACAAGCACAGCTGAATCCAGAATCCTGAGTTATGCAGGGTAGCATGAAGTTTTTGCGTAAACTAAAAAAGGCTCATCATTTATTTACCCTTGTTAACAAATGTTATTAACAAAAAAACAACAGTAAAACATGCCTCATTAACAGTCAGGATTTTAGCCCAGAACTGAGATTTTAGCTTCTTTCTCTTTGAATTTTCATGTTCAGTGGAAAAAACTCCATTTTCATCTAAAGTGTCATATCTGTTCTCTTTACAGTTATCTCTGCAGGTGAACGTGACTTCTCCCATTAGAGCTGAGGTGGCATCTAACCCCATGAGTAGTCAACTGAAATGTTCGCTCCAGGCTCTTCGTATGACTCACAGCACGACAACTTGTCAAAAACTATACTCATTCTCTGCTTTCCCAGCTTTTGTCTCACCACAGTAAGTCCTGCTGCAGTGTGCTTCATCACTTTATTTTGTGGTAGGAATTCAAGCTTGGTCAGATTAGCTGACTCACCAAGGAGCCCATTGAATAACAAGAAAAAATGCAGGTATTTTTACTGAGCAAAGCATTTAACCCAATTTAATTCTGAGTATCACAATCACATTATATTTAGCTCCGAGTGAGTTGTGATTTCTTCCAAAGCAGGCACCTATATAGGATTTATTCGAATAGAATAAGAGCAAAAACAAAAACGCCTCCCAATATGTTTATAATTACTAGGGATCTGTTGGTTAAGTCAACTAAACAGTTAAACGTCATATGGAGTCTGATATGATCAGCCTGTCATGTGTTTACATTTTGTCAAATCTATCTATCTATCTATCTATCTATCTATCTATCTATCTATCTATCA
Source organism: Tautogolabrus adspersus (assembly GCA_020745685.1). NCBI lineage: Eukaryota > Metazoa > Chordata > Actinopteri > Labriformes > Labridae > Tautogolabrus > Tautogolabrus adspersus. The sequence goes on from CM036550.1 coordinate 15,052,303, forward strand.
CCCTCGCTAGTCGGCACCAGAATAACATGTTGGTTAAAGAATAATTCATAGTATTATTATATGTTGGCCCATGATGCAGGTCAAATGTTATGCTCATGCTGCAACACAGCTGTCTGCTTCTAGCCGGAGCTGGAGCTCTGTTTAATGGGCTTGCTCTCCCCGCTCTACTCCCTGGATGTAAACAAGCACAATGATTGGATAGCATCTTTTGGGAGCAGTGCAGTTTGGTAGTATTTTGGTCTAGAAATTTTAGATAAAAATGTATGTAGGTTGTGTCAGGTTACACTGGCATATTAACTTGAGCAATGTGTAATTACATTTAGAAAATGCATGTGGACATTAACATGCAAGGAGGCTGGTACTGCTAGCACTGCTAACATCAGCCACATTCAGCAAACCAAATGACAATTTTAAATAAATTGTGCTTAGTGACTATTGCTGAGTGTTTTTTGCCTTTAGACTAGTCAAAGTCTTACTTTAAAATTGCTTTAAAGAGGACATATTATACCACTTTTCCACGTTTCAAACAGTCCACTGTGGTCTAAATGAAACATCTGTGCTGTGCTTTGGTCAAAATATAACATGAATCAAGCACCAGAGGAGGTTTGTGACCCTGTATAAACAAGCTCTCTCAGAACGCTCCGTTTCGGTGTGTGTGTCTCTTGAATGCAATGAGCCCCCCTTGAGTTTTTCCTGTAGACATCACTCCTCTGTAGTGAGAATAAAAATGGCAGACCTGCGCAAAAGGTTTGCTCTAGGCTGGGGGTGGAGTCCATGGGTGGAGAAACCAGGGGAGAGGAGGGGATTTTTTTTTTACCAGAATCCAACTTGTGATGTCACAAACTGAGAAAATGTGAAACGGAGCACTTTTCTCTGTGTGGTAAGACTAATGCAGACCACAAACAAAGGACTGGATGGATTTGTTTCAAATTTTGTGGGTCAATAGACACTCAGGTTACCCAAATATATGTTCAAAAACGCTGTAAAAGTGGATTTTCATAATATGTCCCCTTTAACATACTGGGAAAATAGTCAGCTAGGAGCATCCCTTATATTTACCCTTACAATAAAAAAGGCCTACTAAATTAAAATTAAAATCAAATCAAACCTGCACAACTTTAAAAAAGGGAATGTATTTCACAATGCTAAAGAAAAACAAATCTTTCTTGTCTTGCTCACAAATATTTTCAATCTGTTTTCTCTACTTAGCTGGTTCAATGTTACTGCAATCTGATGGGCAATTGGCTCAGCCTGCCTACAAGTATGCAGAGTTGCAAAGACAAAACAGAATAGATTGTACGGTTGGCACAGAGCAGACAAAACAATCAACTCAGCTCATATTTTCCAAGGGACCATTCGCTGTCAAATAAACGACAAATATAAACCCACTTATTGCCTGCTTTTACAGCTTGGCATCGATCCTTGGTGCTCTGCCACAGTTCAAGTGTATGTAGCCTCTCTGAAACCTCTCAAACGAGATGGATGGAAATGTGGCCCAGGGTTTCCAGATAACATATTTGTGATAGTTTCACATGAAGAGAAGTATTCATCTCCATGACTTTGGCAGCAGAACAGATCACCATTCATGTGCCATAGCCGTGTTAGTGTTTCCACTCAGGAAGTCAAAGCTGAAAGGACAGCAGAACAGGTTTGTGTGTTGCCTGGTACTCCATCATGGCTCTCTGAAAATGATGGGAAATCTATCAAGTCTCAAGTGTGCCTGGGGAGGGTGCTGAGCAGAGAGATCTCAGGAGTTATTTTGACCTGAGCTGTTTGTAGTTTAGCATATGATAAACTAAATTAAATCAGTCTGTATTTTTACAGTAATTCTCGTGATTCACTTCTATTCCACTGATTTATTCCCCTGTGAATCAAAGCTATTCTGTATATTTGAATAGATGTATCATTCATTGGAGAGAGAAACACATTATGGGACCCTAGTGACTGTGTTTGTTAGTGCACTGCCAGAACCACATAATCTACAATGTAATCAGTCAGGCTGATATGAGGTGCAGGAAGCCCAGAGGAACCAGAAGCAGCTGATAAGAGTAAATGATAAACCTGGGGAGAAAAACAGACGGACAGCTGTGATGGAGAGATAGGAGGGAGGATGGCAGAGAGGGTGGACAGCTAAGACCTGGCGAAGATACACAAGAAACAAAGCAAAAATAGTCTTTACCAGCTCACTACAGTATGTACCTTTTTTAAGAAACTGCTTTCTTTCATTGAGGTTTGAACCTGTGAAAGACGAGACAGTGATGAAACAGCATGAGTAAAAGTGACCTCTGATTCAATGGTCCTTGCTGAGGGGGTAGACAAACACAACATGGCTATGGATCAATTTTTGCTCTCTTAACCACCATTCAAGGTTAACTAAGGTGGGAAAGGGAGCAGAGGCAATCGATCTCCTGTGTTTGCAGAGAAACAGACCATGACGCAAACTAGTGTTGTGGTTCACAAACCTTGTATGCCTCTAAGAGCCTTTACAGTCACTGCTTGGAGAAAAGTAAATAAACAAATCTGATTATAACTAATTTAATGTCTATATTAGATTACACACCACAAAAAAAGGGCCTTCATGACGGGGGGGGTAGAAAGGCTACGTCTTATCAGAAGACACAGACTATCTCTTGCAGCTGTGCCCGCAGAAATCAGATGTGACAGTTGAATTACCCCATCTATATATGAAACCATCTCCAACCATGATTGAGTTACTTAAAGGATAGATAGACATCTATGGTAAATACCTGCTGCTACTTTTTTTTGTCTAGTCAGATAAGAGTTAATAAAGAAACTTCACTAGCAGCAGTTTAGCGTAAGGACTGCAAACAAGGGAATATAGCTAGCCTAGCTCTGTCCAAAATAGGGTTGGTCATTACAGTCATTTCCATGTTGGAGGGCTCTCATTACTTTACCTTAGTTAGTTAGTTTTGGCCTAAACTGCAAAAGTATAAAGAACACAACAACATGGAGCTCAGTAGTATGAACGAGACCCCCAAACTTTATTTGGCCACTGCCGTCGACTCCTCAACTGAACAAAAACACAGCGCTCCCATTTTCACCCTTCAATATAAAATTCCCTCCGACACTATATATACAGGAGTGAAACTGAAATTCACAAAGCTTTCCGCTACCATATGACAAAATAGCTTACAATAACTTGTGACTCTGTGGAGGGAGCCATCCACTGGTCTTTAGTAACAGACACTATGTTCTCTTTGAGCTGTATGCGTATGTGGTTAAGCATCCCTTTATGTACACAGTCTGGTAGAAATCAAAATGTTCTATACATCAAACCGATAAGAAATAATGTTGACATGAGAAATGTGCTGTTGGTTGGCTGTTTTTAAAACTCTGGACAAAGCAGACTTTTTGTTTCTACTTAGTTACAGACTTTGTGCTAGGCTAACCTTAGAATTTTTATGGCGACATGAGAATAGTACAGATGTTCTGATTTGTGGTGGGGAGACAGCAAATAAGTGTATTACTAAAATGTGACACTTGGAACTGTTTTAATCTCAGCGTAATATTCTGAAAGTGGTTCAAAAACTGAAATAGCTACCTTTCACATCTTTTAAATTAGCATGGCACATTTGAGATTTTGGTGCAGCATTGTGGTAAAGCTCAAAAGCTCTGGCTCAATTTTGACATTTGTGGGTGAAAGGGATCTTTTCTGCTCTTGTTTAACGTAACAAAAGCCTAACAGAGGTTTTGCTGTCAAACTGAAAAATAATTCCATAAATCGCACATACTTCCCTAGGCGTTTCATTAGTGTAGCCCCAGCCATTACGCTTAGGAAGGGCTCAACTTTTTCCTACCAGTGTGTGGGTGCTGATATTAATGATGCACCTGGAATGGTGGGCTGAAAAGTAGTGGAAACTTCTCCTTCAAAGGGTGTTACTAATTCATTAGTGGTAGTGAATAACCTGAAAAGGCACCTTCTTGCCTATCTCAAACAGATGTTGATACTGTGTTAAGTCTTAAAACCAAAATCCCTACAAACAGGCAGACAGCAAATCTAGTCAAGGGTAAATTACCATGATCCAAGAGTGTGTAGAGACGACCAAAGAAAAGACTGAAGACATACTTTTTATTACCTGGACCTCGCCATCTTTACATTGATCTATTAGTCATCAAACAAAAACCAAGACAACCAGCCTGACGGCAGCAAAGACATCTTTGAACCAAACATGTTGTTTTTTTCAAAGAAAATCCAAGATGTTATATCAAAGCCATCTCTGGCCCAGGCAGCAGGGCAATGCAAATGAGATCCCACCCATTTGGAAATGTACCCCATATGCAGTTAGACATCTCTTCAGGAAACACTGGGCTCTTTGTTCTAGAGAAAACCAGGTTACTTCATAGAGACATCCCTTCATACTTTTGCCCAGGCATCAATCTTTAACAAGGAAACGGCAGTTGTTTAATTTGGCAAGGTAAAGTAACAAAGAAGCAAACCGCAGGAGAAAAACATTGAGACAGTACATATTACATCTCAATGTGAGGTCTCAAATCTTCACATCAGATTCATCTGCTGGCAACATTCAGGGGAAGTTGTGTAACTTCCAAACAGGGCGCCTCATCAGAAAGTCTTTGCCTGGATTGTGAAGCAATATTTCATTTCCTCTTTTGAACCACGTACTATAATATTCATATATTTGTATTTATGCATGCGGTCAAGGAGAAAAGAGGAAAAGAAAAGAAAAACATTTCAGGCAACGTTTCATCTGCCTGGTTTTGATGCACATAAACAACTCCAAATTTGCAGTTAATGAATAATTTAACCCTACAAGTGGAACAAAGGTGGATGGTTTTCTGTTCTGCTTAAAGAGCCAAAAAGTCAACCATGACAACAAGTACATCCTAAGAGTTTAAAAAGTTATGTTAGTCTCACCTTGTGAAACTTTACACCATGAAATGACACAAGGAAAATCAAATCATTGAAACCACTTACTCCTGGCAAGAAAAAACCCTGATCACTGTTCCTATGTCTTTCTTTCTAACCAACTTTGATTTCCCCGTCCATGATTTCTTCGGGTTGTTGAAACTCGATATGAAAGCACTTGAAAAGGACAACTTCCAGTGGTGGTGTTCTTCATTTCGCTCCTCAATTATCTCAGTCATGATCTGCTGGGCAGCCAGGCGAGATGGATGAGAATCTTTGTAAAAACCAAAGAGGTGGAACTGAAAATCGATGCATCGTGTCGGAGAGCTATCATCACATCCGTCATCACCAAACATGATTCAGATGAAGAAACAGTTCTAATTCAAAACAATCCTGACGATAACATCATACCCTTTTTAGATTAGGTTATGTACTGATATTAAGTTTGTATATATCCTAATTGGTTAATCTCTAACTTATTTTACTGTACTTACATCCAGTTATCATACTTCCCTTTCATTCTCTTATCTAGACAGACAGACACACACACTCAACAGAGCTGCAAGCACGTTAGTTTAACAAGTACAGTTGAATCCATACTGTTTGACTGGTGCTGAACATCATTTATATACCATTACTGCCCCCACTAATCAGGTCTACTTCTGACATTAAAGTATCCAAACTATGTTGTGTTGTATTTTTTAACCTCACAAAGTAAAAAAAGGCCACCGCCCCCCTAGAAGAAACCCTTGGGGAAATGTAGCTCTTGCAAAGCTCTGTGGAAAACCAAAAGTTTGAATGGGAACACGGCAGTTGAATTGGGTCCTTTCAATTTACATTTCAAATCATCAGCACCAGCAGCTTAGTTTGTTAAACAGGCCGTACAAAGTATTATCCTGAGAGTAAAATATTAAAAATGTGCTTAGTCCCAGTGACAACAGACCAGACTGCCAGGATGCAGCAACCATTGCTCAAACAGCTCTTACCCCAGTGTCACTCTCTTGGATGCAACATAGCACGAAGACGACAGCCTGCTTCCTCAACCCTGAGGGTACGAACGCAACAACCGAAACGTTGGCAAGTCGCCCCCCTCAGGTCGTCATCACACTGAGCCGTGTTTAATGACCGGGTAATTACACAAAGTCCTTAACAGGATAATCCCAACTGCTCGCCATGTCAGCCTGGAAAACATTCCATCAGTCATCATGATGGGTAATTACAAGAAATGGACAAATAATAGTGTGCAGTGAACAGTGTGTGAAAGTGGCTTAACCAGGCTCTGTGACAGCCTCCCACAGGCAGCGATAGCATGTTCTGTAGAAAAGAATAGAAGGACTGCAGTGGCTGCTGGGAGGACGTTGACCTAACACACCTGACACACAGGGACAGGCTTGTCTAAAAAAAAATATATGTTTTTCTTCACGAAAAAAGCCAAGTGACTAAGAAAATGGGGCTTTGTTTCTAGCTTTCCCAATGAGGCACAATATGAGAACAACAACAATTCTGGCAATCTTCCTCCAGGATTCTTGCCCTCCCAGGTTCAGAATCTGTGATTTCTTTTTTCTCAAAGATAAAAGGAAGGAGATGGGAAGATAAGATGTCAGGTGCGGGAGAAAGTCAACAGCAAACCAACCTCAGAGAGAGAGATGAATTCTCACCCAGAAGAAGAAAAAGATATATATTTCCAAGAATGTGGTTTTGAAGGTTGACATCTGAGAAGAAAAGTACTTTAAAAAGTGAATGACTCCATTAATAAATCAATAAAGTGTGTCAAATCAAACATCAAAACCTTCAATGCAGACAGATACTGGCCGAGCGGGATGATTCATTGATGAGGAAGCGAGACAAAGTTCAAGCCCTTGCTGGGGAAAGGAACTAACTCATGCATACCAGTCAGTATATAGTGCGGGAAGCTCTCAACCTCAGAGGCACTGACCTTAGACCCTAGCGTGATGCTCCCTTAAAGAATACATGGACACAATTTCAGACTGCCCTCACACCATACACTTCGTAGGTGCTGGAAATATGAAACCAGTAAAGGAATGCAACCCCCCTTATTTCAGACAGATAATGGCCTGTGTTGTGACATACTGACTCTCTCACACACCTTCATGGGGGGCTTCGGGAACAAGCTTTCACTACATTACATATTTGTCGTTCAAGTAGAACTCTGTTTGAACCCTAAAAACCATCAACTTGAACCAATACCAGGAACCTTTATACACAGGCAGGGATCCAGTCCAAACGGGAAAATAAAGAAACACCCGAACAAAATACTTGTCTAACCTCAATCAGGAAGTCTCACATTCGAACACGAGTGAAGTTTTCATTTCATTAGAGACTCAAAGAGTCCTTCAAATAACAGACACGCTTGAATGTCCAGAACAACCGCAACCGTATTTATAGAAGGTGACTGACTTTAACGTATTTATAGAGATTGTGTGTGTGTGTGTGTGTGTGTGTGTGTGTGTGTGTGTGTGTGTGTTAGAACAACCACACTGGGCTGTGTTTTTCCGGCTCACTGGCCCCCAAGCCGTCACCCACAGGCTCCAGTCACCCAAAAGCAGAAAGCAGAGACAAATTGAGAAAAGCCTCCCTGTACTGATAGGGCTTGATACCAGGTGTTTTCAGGATATTGACCAGGGACAGGAATCACACAGTTTGAAAGATGGCATGAAAAGATTGACAACAAACTATGTGTCAAAGTCTGTGTTTTATAATTGTTCTAAGGCCAATATGAATAAAGGTCTACATATAATTTAGGGCGGATGTATATTTTTAGACCAACCCAGAATTCAGTTGACTTCAAAAAACATTTCCCCTAAAGATTTGTGACAATCCAACAAAGGATAGTTCAGTTCCCATCATCTTGATCACTCTCAGGTATTCTATGTGGTTGAAAAGGACAGCTAAATCTGGCTCAGCGGGTTACATGCTGTTCCCATTACTGTTCTTTAGAATAGATGCAAGGCCGAGGATTACTTCTCAGTTTACAACACGGAGAAAAAATAAACAGGTAAAAGGTCCTTTGAGACAATGGTAAGACTGGACTACTCAGCTCTTTGCACTACCTACCTTTAGGCTAGGTTTTCAGCAGGCGGCCAAATTAATGAGGTGATACAGGGACACAGTTTTCTCAGGGGAGATTGGGATAAAACGTGCAAGAAACAGGGGGCTAAGTGGAGAGAGAGATTGGGAGAAACTATGCACAAGGCTCAAGACAGGGTGTGAAAGAGCAAGAGACTTAGGTGTGTGACAGGAAAACCGAATCAAGAAATTGGGCAGAGCAACACAGGAAGGTCGGAAGGCATACAAACAAGGCCCTATAGCATCTCACATACTGATATTTCCTCACAGTAACATCCTGATCCCTGCCTTGTGGACTTTATGGCCTCAAACTTGAAGTGATTCTGATGCACAAGGTTTAAAAAGATAAACCTGAAAGTGCATTTTACAGTCAAATGTATCTCTCAAAGGTTTTTAAATATTATAGAAAGCATTCATGCACATACGACGGAGGATTAGGGCCACGTTAAAGAAAAAAAAAAAATCGTAAATTAACAAGTTCGAGACCAGCCTGCGCAAAAATGATGACAGGAGAACTCTTAAAGCCTTTTCCTCTGCAGACACAACTTCCTCCAAGTCAGTGTGGTTCTTTCTTCGGAAAAGCCACAGTTTCTTGCAGTAGCTTATCTTTTCAGGGTCCTGATATTTTAAGTCAATGTGATGATGACATGCCAAAAGCATGTGTAGTTTCATATCTGCATAAGTAAAGCCCCAGCACAACTATCGCATATTTTTGTCTGTCATCTGCACTTGTCTGCTTGTTAAAGTGTCTAGGTTATGTGTAGAGACAGTTTGTGTCCTACATCATTTTACAGATATACAAGTCCTTGCAAGGTGAAGTGAAAACTTCTCTTGAACTAACTGTTTTTTACCGACAAGGAAGTAGCCTTTCCTTATTTGTGAAACCTTTACTAAAGTATAACAAGATGCTCCACATTTGTCATTTGAGAACAGGCTGCTAAAATAACGACTTCATCCTTTCATCATTTTCACCCAGGCTGGTCTCAAACTCGTACATTTACGAGATTAAACTCGTAAATCTACGAGTTTATTCTCGTAAATTTACTAGATTAATCTCGTAGATTTTTATTTATTTTTTTACGTGGCCCTAATCCTCTGTCGTATATGCACATAATGTACTTCCATTGGAAGAATGTTGGGGTGACATAGCAAATTTCTGACTATTCAGAACTAGAAATAGATAAGAAAACATTTGGTATTCTGTGTTCCTGGTGTCCTTCACACTCTTTGTTCTGTCATGTCAAACTTCATCTCTTTAAAAGAACTCATTATCGAGAGGGGAGAAGTTCAAAGACTCTTGAAGAAAGCAATTAACACATACAAGCTACAGACTGCAGGATTCCTCTGAGGTACAGTCAGCGACGTTACTGCTGGAGAGGCCGAGAAGAATAAACATGATTAATCTGGAAGCCGTGGGATGTGATTTTTATTTAGCTTGACCTTTAAAGATCGAAATCATTACAAAAATCATTACACTTCCATTAAAAGCAAAAAGAGTATTTATAAACTAGGGATCGGTCATGATTTTGCAAATATTCGAATAGTCATTAATGTGTGTGTCAGTGTGTGCTGACCGAGAAATGAGATAATCAGACTCAGAATCAATTTAGTTTTTTTGAACCATGCTGTAAACGTGTTAATTTCTGCTGTAAAAACAGGCTTTTTGAATGGGTGTGTATGTGACTTCCAGCCAGCCTAAAGCGGACCCTCGACGATGTGCAAAATTTTGCATTTCCGCATTTTCCATTATGTGTTAGCATCAAGCTAATAGGTTAATATAGCACGGTCCATCTGTCACTGGCGATCAAGGTTTTCAAAATGTTCAATTCTTTGATACTCTTCAATACTATATGTTTTAAAAGATAAATATAAATTCAACCAAAAGCTGCTGCGAGTGACAGAGAGAGAGAAGGTGAGCAAATTAACCATTTTAGCCAAATTGGTGCACAAAAATACACCAGATTACAAGAATTATTGGGTTTGATGCTCCTAAACATTTTTGGGGGTCCTCCCCCATTTTATCCCAGAACACTTTTTTTTCTCTTGCTAATGTTACTATTTTCATTTATGAATCAGTGATTCCATGACAGTCCAGTTGGAGTTCATGGAACTGATTTATAAAGTATCGCACAGAGCAGAGGTTTTCAAAGTGCATCTCCCCAGGGGGATGAGGGGGAGTTGAAGGGACGAACAGAGAAAGAAATGTGAGGAGAAGATACTGCCTGACTTGAAATGCAACTGAGGTCCTTTAAAGGTGTAAAACCCCCTACAGCCTGAATGTCACAATTTGCAAGATAATTCATGCTTCTGTTAGACTATACTGAGTGAAATACGACTACAGAGACGTGATACTATTCCTGTTTTCTACTATTTTTAGATTCTGTGTGACTTTTTTCCCTGCAAATATCTTCATCTCTGAAGTATGTCGCAACTATATTCCTAAAAATACTTTCAGAAAAAAAAACCCATCTCAATTCAGAGCTTGCCTGAGAAACCTCATGTTTGAAGTTATCTTCACAGAAAAATGCAAGCATGTGGCTCATAGCTTATCTGGTATCCTTGTAATGATGACAATTTGCCCAATGTGAACAGTATCAGCCTACAAAAACAGGGCTCAACCTGTTTTTGTAGCCCAGAGTCACTCCTAGCAACATGATACCTGCCTCCTCATATAGTCATCTCCCATACTCAAAAGAATATTAATAGGCTTGCTTGGCTATTCTTTTTGTAGTAGAGTAAAATTGGGTAGTAAGGGGGGCATAGTTGTCTGAGAAGGTGCTCATGGTGTTAAGACTTTTAAAACATCTGAAATAGAATAATCTCTGAACCAATCAGCTACGGTCTGGTGAAGATATAGGCGGAGCAACTGTCAACTTTTTGGATCGGGTGGGCTGCTTTCCCACATGTCATTCCTAACTCTTACATCCCTGTTTCTGACTCTGTCCACTGTTCTATCAATAAAGGAATAAAAGCCCAACGAAAAAAAAAAAAATGGGGGGTGGGGGGCTTTCACTGTAGCTATAGAGAATAGTGATGAATAATTTCCAGCCAAGAGTTCCTGTACCCTGCCCTGCTCATTGTTTTACAGTCCGACTAGCAGCCTGAGAAGCAAGAACTGGACTGGAGGTTAGTGGAAAAGTAAATTGATATCTGCGCTGTCATGCAGAGTTGTGTTTATATATATATTTATAGAAGCAATAGACAAGTAGCAGGATTTCATTAGTCAGTTGCTTTCAGTCTCTTCTTCTTTTCACAGTTTGTTTTCCCTGCATACGACCAGTGCTGGCTAAAAACAGAATCTGTTATAGAGATAAGAAATAGAGTGAATAAGTTATAGTGGGGGTTTTTCTGTGAGGATAATAATAAAGTATATTGAGAATGATGTCATGATAACATGTTACTACAGTCATTGTATCCTTTAAACAATCTCTTAACTGTCAATGTTTCCTGCCTTCTCCAGTACTCCCAGTCAAGGCCTATACTTCACATTGTCAACAACTGTCCTAGTCAATGTCGTGTTCAAAGGGCTGGAATAATCAGTCCTCGGTGCCAAGAAACCGCCAACAGACAGGGATACAAACACTCGCCTGCCAAATGCTGATCTGTTTACCTCTGGTTGTCCGGGCAGCAGACAATATAGATACGTTGTCTGATATCTCTGGAAATACATGACAGGACGTGTGGGAGGGTACATGTCTGCAAGATTACAGAAAGCGGGCTCTCCATCCTGACAGCGGTAACACCTCATGTTACTGTCCATCTTTATTTCTCTGTTAGAAGGACGCCAGATAGAAAAGTGATACTCTCTCTCTTAATAAACACTTGTAAATCAAGCTGTATTTTTGTTATGTTATCATGTCAATATGCCCTTTATGATGGCATGTCTATTCAAAGCTGACCCATCTTCACAAGCAGCGGGTGGGGAGTTGTTGTTCACAGATGGCCTCTGTGTGACTACAGAGTAATTAATGTCAATAACTATGTCCTTGCCTGTGCTTCTAGGCGTGAGTTCATGCATCTGTTTCGATCTGCAGGGTGCTCCCAGTTAGGCTGGGCGACTGAAAACACCACGCTACATTAGGCACCACATCCCCGCTGATAGAGATCTCTTCTTGAGTGCTCACACTTATGAGACATCTCATTACTATCTTATAACCATCATAAACTAAGGATAAACTGTAAATACAGGCTGGTATTCGGCATGACAGTAACTTGATACTAAACAATAATGATAAGCCCCTAATAGCATTTCCAGGCCTTAGAGGACCCTTTGCATTTATAGGCTGAGCATAGTTAAAACACTAGCTTAAATTCCCTGATGTTAATTTGGGGAGATAACAGAATAAGTGTTTTCTTTGGGACTTTTTCTTTAGAAGAAATCACAGCGAACGCAGGACAATTTAAAACCTTGCGAACCAAAAGCCACAAGAGGACAGTTCTTCCTGGAGAAGAGATGCCTGAAATTGCTTTCCATTTTCAGTCGCCACACAATAATGCCACTTTGGAGCTGCCTGATAATGGGGAGGATGTTTAATCAATAAATTATCAACCTCGCAGCTTAACTTATAGATCTCTGTCGGAGGCAGAAGCTTTCTACTCGAGTAATTAAGATTGGCTATCGCTATTAGCTACCGCCTTCAGATAACTTAAACAGCAGAGGGTGAGATAGCTTTTTTCACCATTAAGTTAACAGTGCTGTTCTTTCTTATCCCTTTGGGCTGGGTTATTTAGAGGTTTCAGGGACATAAACACAAAATACACCGCTTTCTTATCTGGAAGCATATCAGTAGGGAAGATGTCATTGACCCACAGCATGTGAGAAAGACCCCTTTATCGGCACTTAAAGAGAACAGCCAATTGCAATGGTGAGGGGAGTGTAAGAGGGAGGACAAGGGGGGAAACACCGGTCATATAGCCTGGCATATGTGTGTTTATATTTATATGTGTGTGTGCTAGAGAAAGACAGAACAAAATTAAATGAGAGATTATGGATGGATTATTGGTGAGTATAATCATCAAAAACTGACAAAGATAGCTGACTAATGCAACACCTGTTATAGAAATCACAGGGCATTTAGAGGAATTACATCTCATTTCAGTTTGATGACACGGGGTTGCCGACTGTCTGTGTGTGTATACTACCACCAGGCAGGAATATAGCCGCAGATCCTAATTTACACAACAATAATGTGAGTCAGGCTCACTGTGATTCATATCTTTAATGCGTGAACCTGAAGGGATCTGCTGAACAAAAGACTTAACCACACGCTCTAACAGTCTCAACCTCTAGCGCTCGTTACACACATGCACTGCACTCCTGACATTTCCCAAGGGGCTACAGCAAATGTACAATTTGGTTGGCCATAAGGGCATTCCATTTTTGAATCGAAGGCCATTTAGATTTGTATGCGTCAGAGACGCAGGATATGTAACTAGCAAAACACTGCTAAGGTTTCCATCCCTTTCGAAACAAACTCACCAGCCGGGGAAAAAGAAATTCACAAATTCAGTTTCCCTTTTAAGCTCTGTGAAAGGCCCATAAAATGCAATCCAAGACAAATCGCAGCTCACTTGCTAATTCAAATCTTTCATCTGTATGATTTAGTTAAAAATCATGCAAAGTGACTTGGAACTACAAGAAAGTACCGGTTGTCACGACACGGCATAGAAATCTCTGATAAACGTGCGTCATCTGGATCAAATGTGAGAGTCCTATAGGCTGATATAGGAGTTAACAAGTAACTAATATTTGAAGCTTCCTATTGTTCAGCCAAATTGGAATCAACTGCCTTCATACTGATTTCCATAAAGCACGATAATATTTATACTGGCCAGTCTCGAAAATCTTGTACTGATGATGGTAAGATTGGAGCTTCCTGGGTTTGGTCAGACCTGCAGTGGAAATGTGTTATCAGACTCATTGTTTTGTCAAGGCCTCAGAAGGGTGAAGGCTGATGAAGTGACAAGTAATGGTGGCAACACACAGAGAACAGAAAAAATGCAGGTGATGACATGTGAAACCTCAAACCCCATAACCACAGATTCATAATGGTTCTGCTGTCGTCCATGGGCAAACATTTACGCATACCAAAGTACACAAAGACACACAAACCACACCTCCCTTTCACTAATACACAGTCAAGAATCATTCCCAGGAGAATGGTATATATTTTTCTGAGTGTGTATGTGGATGTACAAATGCTTGTGTGGCACTGTTATCCTCATGTGGGTTCACCTTCATGCCAGGAGCTCATTTGTCTTCATTATCATCACACAGCTGAAGGAGGCAGATCTGTTAGGGCTGCCTCTCTGTTTGGGTATAAAAAACGACTTCACAACCTGAACGTTTGTCATGTCAAGCCATTGCAGGACCATGAACATTGAGAGGGAAATATTGTACCTTCATAGAACTCAATTCCCTATATTTCCAGAAAGAAGGATGAAGGTCTGTCTTGTGGCAGTCGTGCTTACAGAGCTGTTTAGCGGGGAGAGTGTTTATGGTGTGCATTTTGTTTAATGGAGAATTTATGTGACAAATGCTAATACTCTGAGTAAATCACATCCTCAAAACTGCCACTGAGCTTTTGTGTGAGTAATAAATATGCCAATTCAATCCAGTTCCGTCTGCAAAACGAACATTGCAGAGATGTTTTACCCACATTTCTTTTTTCACACATCAGAGAGCAAAAACTGCAAGCCCCACAGAACCTCGGGAAGCATAACAAAGTTGACGCTTACAAACTTGGACAGAAAACGGATTTTCCAGGCCCAATTATAGTTGAAAATCTTTTAAGAAAGTGCAGGCTTAGCCCTGCAGAAAAATGATGAAGCCCACATAGCTTTGTAATCACAAGGCCAGCGTGTCACAAGTGCTTAAATGTTCACGTATCTGATCAAAGTCTTGGTTGTTACTCCCTCGCCCTTGTTCCTTCCCACACATCTTTACCTCAAAACAACACCCCTACGTTTTGTCAGACAGAGGACCACCATGTCCGGGCTGGTGTGTTTTTACAGGAACACACCCCAATTATAAAGAACCAAGGAACTAAACTGTTATTTCTCTAATCAACACTTCAAAACAAGAATCAGATCTCAAGGAAAAGGCAGCGGGATTATCACTAATTGCTTTCCAGCTGGCTACATAACACATCACAGGTAGGAAAACAGGCAACAGCAAGGGTACCCATTCATTTAGTTTCCCTCCTCTCTGTGTGACACCCATTACATTTTTGACCACCGCCAGCGCAATTCATTACCCTCACCATGCTCAAGTCCATTGGTATGGAGATGCCTGTAGAAGAAAAAGCTGTAGACATGCACGAGCAGTGAATTCGTAACGGAGGTGAGTGATTCAGTTACTTTTAGTAAGAGCTCCCTCATGTTTAGTGAATTGTGGAAATTATCAGAGAGATGCAGCAGAAAATCATCCAGGTGGGGCCCATTATGAAACTCATTCAGATTTAATCTAAATTGCAAAATCTCTGATTAGTGCATACACAAGAACTCAAGTAGACAGGTGAACATACAATCATGAAAGTAAAAGAGGTGGGTGGGAATGTGTATATGTGGTATGTGTGTGTGTGTGTGTGTGTGTGTGTGTACGTAGTGCAAAGCTGGGAGACTCCCAGGCCTATAATTAAACCCTGGTGGGAGTGACGCTGATAACAGAGGCCTGAGGAAATCAACCTCATAGCAAGGAGAGGAGAGGATACTGGTGCACCACATGATTCGTTATTACCTCATCAAACCAAGCTTTTCGTACTAACACTGCTTTTTCATTTCCTCCTTGATAGTTATCTAATGACCCCACATCACATGAGCATGCATTCACATAAACACACACTGAAGCACAAAGCTACTTTCAAAGTAAAGCCGCGCAGCACAGCCCACACAGTCAGTGCATATACTCTGGTTTTAATCATTATAATTCAATTATAACCCATGTTACTCAATACTGATTCTGGGAACCGTGGCATAAGCCCCTTAAGTGAGTTATCTTACTCACATTAAGGTGATAATTGGAGTGCCAGAGCCCAGTGGAACATCAGTCATACACACAATGAAGACAGATTTCTTATGTATATTTGATGCTGTCCACATGCCCCAGGTACGCTTACACAGCAGGTGAAGGTAACAGCGTTCCCTAGTTTAATCCCATTTCTATGTAAACATTATGATACTAAACCACCTCCAGACTAAATATTGATTGTATCAGCTTTTATGTTATCCAATGTGTGCACCTATTTTGAACCTTTTGTATAGGTTCTAATGAAAACAACAACAATGTACCTTATTGTCCATACACACACACACACACGCACACAGGCACGTACACCCACACACACTGACATTTACACTGTTTTGCCTCCATTACTACTCTGTAACTTAACTACCGCCAATACCGGCTCAGCAATAAGAATGACTGTGCTCCATCATTACGCCTCAGTGACATACACATACTCGAGGTGTAATGGAGGCGTAACAGTCCTGTCTTGAACAGGCAATGTAAAAGGGACTGAAGATAATCCTGTATTGATCCACTACAGGGAAAATTCAGGTTCAATGGTGGTTTGTTTTTGTCCAACAGACCAACTATTCCAAATATATTTACTGTGCTATCATGAGAGTCAAAGAACACCAGCAAATATTCTGATTTAAAAAGCTGAAAACAAAACATTTTGTACATTTGCTTAGTTTTTGTTTGAAACAAACAAAATGATAAATCAGCTATTATAACTGCTGATGTCCTGACACATTGTCTGCATACTTGCATTATTAAGTGATGTTTTTTCACATGTGTAACCATGGTGCACAAAAACTAGTCGCCTCAAACTAAAGAGGTAAGCACCAAACTAAAGTGGTGAGCACTGACTGAGTTGATGCCCTTCCGAATCGATGACATCACAACAGCACCAACAAACAAAAAGACATTGCAAATGGAGATAGCCGGGCTTGCAAATGTTGTTTCTTTCAGCAATGCAGTGCTCTGTTGCTATGGGGACATGCCTCACACTGAGAAAAAAAGAAAAAGAAAGTTAGAAGAGATTGTCCTTGAGGCCCACTATTCAAACTGTGGACTTCAATATGCTGAAAGCTGTTTCAGTGTACATCACACTCTTCTATACTATAGACTGGAGCTCAGCCAGTCTTTCTCAACGGGCAAGAGTGCACCGTAAGTTTGCTGCAGCGTAAATATTATTAAGATAACGCAGAGTGCAGCAGATTGACTCAATGCTTTTTTCACAATTTCACAGCAGCGCTTATTACAGTAACGGCTGTTTTGCATCGCAGGTATAACCTTGAGTGGATTTACATCTTAATTCTCAACCACACTTTGTTTTCGACGCTTTCACGAATGTCTGAAAATCCTAAGACAACCACACAAAAAAAACAGCCTTCATTGAAAGCACATCCCCTGAAAGATGTACTTCTCTAATAGCAACCCAAAAAACCATTCAGAGCATGGTGACCTTATATCTTTCAAATGAGCTGGGACAATGACAGGGAGGAAGCTGGCTTTCAGAGCACACAGGGAGAAGAACTGTCTCTTTCACATCCACTTTTTGGAGACAACACAGCATTTACAAGTCCCATTATCCCCTGCAAAGAAAAGGGACGTTCGCATTTATAAGACTGGTGGTGGCCATTCCCCTATTCAGGAGATGCCCACCTCCTATACTGGCATGCTTAGAACTTCAGTAGGGGAAAAAATCATGCTCAGGTAAAAAGCAGAACCTTCTTAAACTGAATCATCTGTTTTTGTTCCAGTCAGCCTAAAAACGACATTATTGTTGAGAAAAAAAAACAGCTTTTAGGGATACAATACGATGATTAATTAACTCAATGACCTAAACTCCATGCTTGTAAAGCTGTGACTACTGTTTCTAGTGCGCCAGAGAGGAGTTGTTGAGAGAGTGCAGTGGCCTTAAGTGGGTCTTTCATCTTCTGTTTATTGAAAAACAAAACACGTGCCTCAAAGTGGCCCGATTAGAGAAGTGGAAGTCACACACTCACAACTTCTGGGAAACTTTGTTGCCCCTCTTTAGCAGCATGTTCTCACAGTGGAGTGTGTGAGGACTTTCAGGAGGATTTCTAGTGATTTCCAGCAAAACTAGGGATTAACATTCACACTTATTTAATAGATTTTTTGGATGGCTGGTCATTGGTTTGATTGCTCCATTTCCTTGGCAACTTCCCTATTTGCGGTCTGACCTGTTATATAATTCTGTATCCTGCAGCTTCTGCATAACAACAACAACATATCTGCTTTTCATCTCACTTTTGTCCTTGTCTTAGGAGATAAAAGTATATTTAATAATTTGTGAAGTTGGGTGCAACTTGTAAAAAAGTCCCCTTGTTAGCATGCTGTTTACCACGATTCATTACAACGATGGCAGTAGTTTCAATGAATAACTTGCAGTACTTAGTCTGCACGTGAGGCAGAGTTTAAACATAGCAGGCAAAGGACACATGCAGTCTCAGGTGAACAGGAGAAAGTTAGCCTCCTGCTTCCGAACACGCCTGTTGTGAGGCAAAACAACATTTTTAAAGTACAATGTGATCAGAAATACCAATATTACGCATTGTTTTGCGTTTATGAAGTACTCACCTGCGATACTAAAGGAATAAGCGTCTGCTCCACCGAGCGAGTCTTGATTTCCAGCCCGGAATCAAAGTTACTGTTGCCACACGGAGATGAAGCCATTCCCGCCGAGCTCTCTCTCTCTCTCCCTGCCTGGCTGAAAACACAATACACGGAGTTCACCACGAGCCCTTTCTTTGGCTGTCTCCCGGCTGCAAACTGGTGTTAGCAGACTTGCAGTTACACACCGGGGTTTTTCACTTGGTTAGACTGTCGTTATCGGGTGGCTCTCCACTCACAGCACGCTGTTTCAATCCACTCCGGCTCGGTGGTAGTGCCGCTGCGCCCGCTAATGTCCATGTAGTTTACTCAACAACGACTGGGAGCGGACTGCAGCACACCACTGTGGGCAACCGCACACACATTTACACACTCACACACGTACCACAGCACGCACACACCTTTAGTAGACTAGCTTCTTACTGGCTGTTTATGCAGCTCAAGGCGTCCCAGAGTGCTACTTGGTATTTTTTTCAACACAGATTAGACTTTTTTATTCAGACAAGGCCTACTTTGATTTGAATCCATCTCTGCAATCAGTAAGAACAGTTACACTGGCCTATCCAAAGCATTTAAATAAAAGTGTCCCATCTAAATTTCTTCTGGCCATAGCATGCAGAATAAGGACGTTTTTTTTTAGCTCTATAGGAGACTTCATTTTGCACATTTCAGAGGATCTTATTTGTTAGAGTTTAACATTTTAAACATTCATAATGTAGCCTTCCACTTTCTGCAGATTGTAGAGGTTTTTATATAGTCCTATCAGAGTTTTACGATATAAAACATTTATAATCCATCCAGACTTCAGAGTGATGCTTTCCTCGCTGCACAGCTCTGGTTTGATCCCTGAGACAAAGAATCCCACATTATCCCCTGGAGTCTGAGAATCCCTTATCATCCTCTCCAAATACACACCAGAAATGCCAATCAAATGTGGCTGCACTGACTCAGCCACATGGGACAGCTGCTCTGACTGGAATACAGCTCTGTTGGAAACTTTAGCTTTTGTCTGTCTGGAGAAAGCTTTGAATCTTATGTTACCACGGTCTGCAGGTTTAACCTAAGAACCCTTATAGGGTTGCTAGTAGGTTCCTAAGTGTTTCTTAAAGATTTCTTATGAGCTGGTTTTGGTTAAAATATGAAAAAACTGCAAACAAGCTTACATGTAAGCTGTGAGTGGTGGACAACGGTGTATTTGTTTACTTTTTCATTCTGTTCATGCAGAAGCATGTGATGCATAAATCACAAATGGACACAATTCTCCACTTTTCATTAACCAGGCTAACATTAAGCATCCCCCATAAATCCCAGAGCTAATTTCTCAAAAGAGATAACACGATGAGAATCACATTTAAAAGAAAAACATCAATTCTGAAACCAAAACATCAGCAGTAAAGACCTTTGAGACTACATTAAGATTTGCAAACAGCTTTATTTTTCTCAAGATGATATATGCGAAAAAGCAAGATGACTAATAGGATGATTTGATGAGTAGACTTCTCTGATTGGACGACACATTCCATGAGTGCTTATAAAGAGTAACAACAGCACTGGGACTTTTCACTATATAAGTATCACTCTGCCATATGTTCTGAATATAGTTGATAAACAATACAGCTCCAGCTCCAGAAATATACTTGTGTTGGTAAAGCAAAATTAATGATTAAATAAACTAAAAATAACAATCTGTTGTTGCTTTTTATTGTAAAACAAAAATGCATGCTGCTTGTTGAACTGTTGTATAAATATCACACTAAAGGTTGTTTTGCCATCCTGAATATCCGCATGGCTGCGACCTCGACTAAATCCCAGTCATGCTGAAATTCAATACGTCACTCCCTCTTGTGTGATATTGTTAAAATGACTCCGATTTATTTATTCAGATTCATTTCTAGATATAATAATTCTGGTGTGAGATTTATAGGCCAGCATTCCCTGTCCTGTGAGGTCAATAAATGTATCATCAGTGATATACATATGTATCAGAGGTTCTTTAAGTCTCTTGTCAAACTCCAAAATGGAGAAAAGAAGTGTTTTCCAACCATTACATCTTTCCTCTTCTTATTTTGTGACCCAGTGGCTGAATTAGGCTTCAAAATACTTTATAGCCATCTGGATCCGAGCCTGACCAAACTATTGCCAAATACTTAGCATCCTCAAGTGGCTCCGGTAGCTATTTCTAACTTTTCATGTGCAGCGGCTGGATGACAAGTGGTGAGCAACTCTTTATATTACAAACACAGCAGATGGCTGAGAGCAGATAGGCAGATAGACTTATAAGCACTGCATGTGGCACTGTTAGCGAGGGCTTTTTCTACAGCTGCTTTATCATCAACTATGGTGGCTGGCTAGCACTCTGTCAGCAGTGAAGACAATGGCCTGTGTGTGTGTGTGTGTGTGTGTGTGTGTGTGTGTGTGTGTGTGTGTGTGTGTGTGTGTGTGTGTGTGTGTGTGTGTGTGTGTGTGTCTGAGTGTAAATCTGTCTACCATTCCTATTCCCTGCCAGTATTTATTTAAAACCCCAGAGCTATGCTTTAGTTTAACCCTCCCTGTTTACATAGGTTTCACTCCACACACACACACAAATACACACACAATCACACACACTGCTTCATTATGAAGGCATGCAAGCAGTTTGGCTGCTATGTGCGAATGGGATTGTGCTCCACTTTGATGAATAGCTCTATACTATAACTAGATAATATCTGCCTGTTTTTTTGTTAAGCTGCCCTGAGGCTTTTTTTTAGCGATAAGAAGATGACAACACGCAAACACTCTGGCTACTTGCATTGTGCTGTATCAACTTGTGTTGGCTTCAAGGATTCTGGTCATAGAAGATAAGTTTAAGAGGCAAAATGAGATAGGACAAATGTAACAATTTGTAACATTTCAGTCAAAATAGTTTAGTTATCATCCAGACGAATAGCATCAAAGAAGCCCAAAGAAACCCCATGGCTTGAATATTCTAATTTAGTTTTTCAGTACTCTTAGCTGCTTGTTTTTCAAAACAGTATCTAATTTGTGCTGAAATATGCTATGTTTACTCCTCTGCCTCTAATCTCTTTCAGGCACATTGCATTTTGAAAAGTTGCCTGAAAACCAATGCAAGCAGTGAGTCCCTGTTCTGTATTCTCATCTGCAAAGTCCAAGGGTATTACTCATTAAATAAAAAGATGCTTATGCGTGGCGTGATTGTGTTGCTAGCAGCTGCTTCTGTCTCTTTCCATGCTTTAGAAGTGCTGACTTCTCTCCTCTCTCTCTCTCTCTCTCTCTCTCTCTCTCTCTCTCTCTCTCACGATCATTCTTTCTGTCCGTGCAGCTCCCGGGACAGGAACTGCTGAGCCTAAAAAGATAGTGATTTTGCACACTGCAAAATGTAAAATGAATGCACAGTCATATTCCCCAGGTGGTTATGTAGATTGAAGTTTTAGGATTGTGGTGGAATGTTAAAGAACTTTTTTTTCTGATTGTTAAAAGAACATTTCTATCTTTAATAAAAAAATACTTTCTTGATTTTTGCTCTCCTCATCCATAGCTTTATGTCTTTATTTACTTTTAAGACAACAATTCAATGTCCTTGACTGACCTGCAGCCAAACGTCCATTTAAACTGGTACAGCAAACTCAGAGGCCTCTGTTTCTTAGAGGAGGTCAACTGCAAGGTAAGCTGTCCTGGTTGAGTATTTGCTGGACTGTTTTTACTGGCTGACCCTCAATAGTTTTACAGTAAAACCTTGAAAGTTGTTTGAAAGGCGAAATCCGTTTAATCCTGACTGGCTTACAGGTGTTTATGTTAATATGGGCTCTAGTCAGGAGAAATGAAACAGCTGCAGAGCAAAAAATCATACATTTCAATATGTTCAAATAAAAGGAAAACACAGCAGCAGTGCTAACAAGGAGCAGGTCATCTGTCACTTACTGCTCTCCTCCTGCCAAACAGCTACCCTCAGAGACGAGGCTAATTTAATTGCCTGTAAACAAAACCAGGCCCAGTAATCTTGGCATTTTCCACATCTCTGTTTCTGTTGTTACATAATCACAGACACCTTGCATATGCTCATTATCAATCAGTTTCCATCCAGCGCTGCTTTGTCCGAACGCTGCCTCGTTTGTTAGAGAAGCAGGCTCTGCAGTTTGAAATAAAAGCACATGCAAGCAAACAATAATATGTGGAGATATAAAGCATAGATACATTATGCATGAGCTGTACATGCTGTACGTGGTTACTCCCAAATATTGTTATGCATGCAAAAGAAATGAATGCATATAGACAACATATACAAAATGTTTAAAGTAAAACCTTGTGTATTTCATTAAACTTGAAGTTTTAAAATTATAAATGGACTTGAGCTTGTATAACAGTTTTTTAGTCTTCTTCTTCTGACTACTCAAATTGTTTTTGCACCACAGTTCACAGTCACACCCATTCACACACTGAGGGCAGAGGCGACTATGTAAAGTGACCATCAGAGGTAACTAATGCCATTCACAAGAAGTAGCAGGAGCAACTTGGGGTGAAGTGTCTTGCCCAAGGACACATCGGACATGTGGCTGCAGGAGCTGGGGATCGAAACCATCGACCTTCCGGTTGAGAGACAACCGACCCGACCACAGCCGCCCCCCTGGTAAAAAAAAGTTTGATATTTGATGTCCACGGACGACTGTTCTTATCCAATCTAAGATGATTTCCCACAAAGAAATGTTCAAAAGGTTGGTGTGGAAATCATCAATTTGTAATCACCTAAGGAGTAGATATGATTTGAATCAACTAAAAGCCGATATTTATTTTAATTGATATGATGTGATGTGATGTGATGTAATTGCTCAGCCAGAGATATTAAAAAGGAAATTAAAGGATCATCTTGATGATTTGTGTCTGGATACAGAATCTTCAAACCTTTAAACCACATTACGTGGGAGAATTAGTTTCTGTATTTATGTTTGTATACCTGCGTGCAGTAACATTCAGCAAGATGAATCAAGATAATCATAGTCTTTTAGTCATTTACTGGATGATCAGTACACACAGTGAACTTTTGCAAAAATACAGTTTACCTGAGATCTAAAAAACATAATTATGTAGTCATTACATGCACTCAACTCCAGTGTTAAGTGAGGCCTGTTTTTAAGAGGGTATGAAAGGAATTACGTGAGAAAAACACTTTCAGCATCTTAAGATTGTTTTTAGTAATAAGAGATAAACAGAAGAACATCATCACTTAGTCTCTGAAATACAAAGTCCATTATAATCCTTTAGCTCCTGGGACACATTAAGTTATTGTTGAAGTATTCGGTGGCTCATATTGATGAATACAATTATTAATACTAACATATTGAAGGATGTTTTTGCTACTGTCAAGCCTAAGACTTTCTGCATTCATAAATGTTTGAAACATTCAGTAGTTAGATAAAGATCCATTTACAGTTGAAGAAGGAGATTTTCAGATTTGAGGTCAGGATGGTACTTTTGTTAAATTTCTTATAAACAGAGATAAATATATATATATATATTATTATGATGTTATAATGTCACACTTTATGAACTAACAATGTGAGCTTCATTTCATGACTTTGTGTGAATAATGTGATACCATAAATTCACATGAGCATTTCTTTTAATGACAAAATGAGTCAGACATTTATAAGAAAAGCAGATTCATACAAATATTGTTTCCAACTATTTAAACTATGTAGATATGTAAAGAATTTGACTTCCCTGCCTATATTCATAAATTAACGAGCAGGAACCTGATTTGATGACGTGGATAAAACCCTTGCATACAAAGATAAACTCTTACACACTGTGGAGTGGAAAATGGGACAAGATCTGTCCTAAATAAACCTCCTCTTGCTTTGTCTCTCCTATAGTTACATCATTGATTTAAACCAATGCTGCGTTGTGTAAGCAGGTACAAATGATGATGGATGCATCATCCTTTGCAAAGCAGCACAAAGATAATAGAGATGTTATTTCAGGCGCAGCTGTTTGGCTACATCCAAGCTAATGCCAGGCTGCAGCTCCTGAAATCAGAGCAAAAGATGTATGGGTAACCTTAACTGAGAAGTCGTCACACCCTGCCAAGTCTGTCTGAATTCTGTCCCCTTCAGACTGACAGAGGAGGGACAACAATAGCAAGATGATCACGATCTATTTTCTGCTCAAGTGTCTGTGACAGTGTGTCTGTTTTGTCTTGGTCACACACATTCACCTCAAGTCAGCACAGTCAGGGGTAGGCCAATAAAGCCCCAGACACCCTCCTCCATCCCTTCTCACTTCCTCATATTATTTGGCTCTGTCCCTGGCTGTATTTGCTACGTTGTCATCTATCATATCGTCTCAAGGGTTCACAGATGCCATCACATTCTTCCTCCTGATCATGTCAAGTGTTTGCCTGGAAACTCTTTGTGACAAAAGTGTCTCCTCAACCTTTCAAAACCAAAAGGCCCAGGGGCTTTTTTTTTAAACAAGCAGGGCTGTCTGGCTGGCAGCTAGCTCAGCTGTGACCAGTCACCCTCAATCACCCTTGTCAAGGAGATAATCCACCCTGACACAGCGGTGCGTGTACACTGTGGCATGTTGATGGAGTAGTTTTGAATTATTGCAAAATGTCTTGAGCTATTGGGTTTATATAAAATATAATTTATCTGGTTCTCCTATGCACTTGTAAAAAATAAAATATTATCTTTTTTAAATGTGCTTGAACTATGTCACAATCTGTTGACCGCTCTATTTAAAGCACATAAATAAACTGTTATAAACGTAAACAGTATTACCATTTCCTGTTTCTGTACTGTTCAGTACATGGTTGAGTTGTGTTCAGTGTTTGCTGGATAAAACCTTCTGCCAAAGAAAACTGGTTAAACATCGACATATTGTACGCAGATCGCACATTTTTTGGTGGACCGACTTGGGCACTGACTTCTGAGGGGTGACATGACATGTGATGTGTAGAAACACTTGAATCAAGAGCATTGCATTACCCTGTCTATCTCCACTTATCATATCTACTGTAATTACTTACATAGTATCTAAATCAAGTACTTAAAAGAGGTATGAAGTATCTGTGGCAAAATATGGCCTACATCTTCTAAGCTTATTTCTATATGGAATCAAACAGAGAATGTGTGTTCCAGGTCACAATTTAAAGAACTGCCTAATGGAAATAAATCACAGTCAAATACAAAGAAAGCTACCTGCATCCTGTTGCAACACAGTCCAAATAGTTTTAAACAATAGTCCAGTCATCCAATCACCCCCTGTGCACCCCTAAGCAGCCACAATACTGAATCCTTTCAAACAGAGCCCCCGTTAACTCCCAGCACCTTATTGTTGTCCTGTTAATTTGTTTCACTTACAGAAGAATTTGTAATAGTTTGATCTGCACTCATTAGAAGGAAATGGGCTTTTATAGACACATGAGCAGAGAGCCTGAATCGATTTAGTGATTGTCTGACTCCCTCTAGTGGACATTACTTAGTAGTGCATTCCTGGGGTTAAAAGAAAAAATGCTTTGGTAATTGCCGTTTACCGACATTTCCACAGCTTTAAAGCATACTGTAACACACCTGGGTAGGATTTCGTTTGTGAACACGTTTTCTTAAACATGACATCAAATTAAACAGAAATTATAGTTTACTGTCAAAAGTGGAACTTTTGTCAGCACGGGGCGGTTTGACTACGACCTTATTTACAGCAACACCACAACTACAGCATCCAAGATGGCGGCGCCCGTGATTGAAACATGCCATGTAGCTTGTTCTGCGAACAGGACTCCAAAAGTTGTTTCTTGGAGTCGTGGAGGGACCATTGCTTTTGGGACATGTAACTCCGTGGCACTGTACGACCCCCAGGTATGTTTTATTTTGAATGGAAAGTTAGCTGCCGTTGTCGGTGGTCACTGCTAACGATAGCCTTATTAAAAGTCTATTTAGATCGTCGCCCAAGGAAACACGGTGTTTGTTTGTTTTTACTCTAGGAAAGAAGAGTTGGGGATTTGCTGAATGGACACACAGGCAGAGTGAATACGGTCCAGTGGGTTCACAGAGAGGACTGTGGTGAGTGAAGAGAGGGAGGAAACCGGTGGACCTGTCAAACAGCTTGATGTTGTATGAGTGTCTCAGACATTTGAGTCGCCACCATAACAAATATCAGTTTCAGTGGCATCATTTGCTAGAAAAGAAGAGAGATGTAATATCAAAACTTAAACAAACTCGGTACATGGAACTTGAATTAAACCTGCTGTGTTAAGTAGCTGATCTAAAACTCGTCTTCTTCAAAGAATGCTTTAAAACCCTTTGTGTATTCTGCTCTCTTCTCTTAGTTCTTCCTGTGGCATGTAACAAGGAAGCTTTCTGATAACCTTTCTATCTGTGGCCATAAGGGGAAAAAATTGCAGCACAATAAAAAAGAAAATATTTATTTTCATTAAAGCTCAAACTACTCTTTATTGGGTGGCCATATTGGTGGTTAAAATAAGAATCCACATCAGTTTCCTGAATCCTGTATTGAGGAGAGTTTCTTTGTACATTATGGTCTAAAAAGGAATACGAGCACCACAACATTAAACTCATGATTGTTCAACATCACATTCAAACCATGGTTGTTATTATAAACATAGAAATCCTGTTAGACCTTGCAAAACGAGCTCTGATAGCCATTTAGTGGATCTTTATGTCACTGTGTTTTTGTTGCTGCAGCTCCAGAACGTCATCTCATCTCAGGAGGCTCAGACAATCAGATCATCGTCTGGGAGGCACAGAATGGGAAGGTAAGACACCTGTTTCATCTGACAGTGTGTCTGACTCCATATTTCCTAAATCTTGTTTACGGCATCTTCTAAAAAGTAATCTGCTGTTTCCAGTTCATCCAGTCTGTGCTCTGTAAGGGCCATACTGGTCCTGTGTGTGCTGTGGACGGCATCTATGCTGTGGACTCAAAGATCCTGGTGGCCTCCACAGCATCCGACTCCACAGTCAGACTGTGGCTCTGCAATGAAACCAAAGATGGTAAGAGACTCACAACCTCACATGGAAGTCAAATCCATGATAAGAGTCAGTCTGTGGAGTTATTTTTTTCTGCTGCTGTTGCTATAATAACACTGTTCATGCTAAATGAGGATGATTTTACAGGGATGTAATACTTCCAGATTTTCTGACCTGAAATGTTGACACACAAGACTTAAATTATTAGAAAGTGTTTCTAGACTTTATGTGGGAATGCTGCCTGGGTATGTTTTCAACAGCCTAAATGTATTTTGTGACTGTTTTTGAAATGTTCTTTTTTTTTTAAATGTATCTGTATACGATTGCAATCTAACCCCCCCCCCTCACTCTCTCTGTACTTTGGGATTCAGTTTCATGTGTCCAATACAGTTCTTTTGATTTGTTCATAATATGTTTAATTATGTTTATTATTATTTTTAAATCAGTGCCAAAGGCATCCTGGATTAATTTCATCATCAGGGGTTCTATGCTCATCACATCCCTAATTTAAGCTTATTGACATTATCATGGGGGAAAAAGGTACACACCTCATTGCTTTCTGGAAATGTCAGCTTTGCAAGATCAGACAAACCTTGTTCTTCCCGCACCTGGTGCATTGCATTTTTTACTGCATGTTAAACCCTACAAAAAGCACACTGCCGTAGTTCATAAAAAAGGGGTTTTTTTTTTCTTCAAGGCACTTAAAGAAACATCATCTGCCACCTAGTGGTGGCTAGTGGGTATTGCTATATATATATATATATATACAAACAACATGATCATTTGACTCACCTCTGTAGTGCTTCAAAACTTAGTTTCCTTTTTCCTTTTTAAAATAACATTTTGTCTGTTTCTTACTTGCACTGACAGTACATTTTGTCAGTTTAAAAATCAACCAAAATGTAAACAACATGTTCTTAAAGATATGGTAAAAAATGAAATGACACATGATTGGTTTGGACAGAAATTAGAGTCCATACCGGATAGTCTCTCGTTGCAATGTTGACAGAATAACACCAGCTAAATGAATTTAATATTCATCTTATTTCTTCACATAACTGAATATCAATTTAGTTCCAAGCGTCAACTATCTACTAGGGATGTAAAGACTAACCGTAAAATCGTGATAAATCAATTCAAAGGGGTCAAGGTTCACATCGGTACCCTGAAACATGAATCGCAATAATATGGTGAGCGTCAGCAGATGTAGAGCAGAGGCGGTTGGCAGCTGCAGAGCACCGTCTTTTAAATCGGAGGTGTGGAAGCATTTTGGCTTCCCCAAGACAGAAAATGAAAGAGGTGAGAAGATAACAGACAAGACAAAAACTGTGTGCAAATACTGTAAGAAGACAGGGACCTACACAAATAGCACAACCAACATGATGCAGCATTTAATCGACACCACAATGAGAAGCTCCAATCACCTCCCCTTGTTGCGAGAAAAAAAACATTAAAAGGCCAAACCACACTGACAAGCGGGTTTGCAGCCCCTAAAGGAATCTTTTTCAGTCATCATTTGTCTACAGTCTCATTTTGTAAAATAAACCGTGAGAGAATCGTATGGTGAGTTGAGTGAATCGTTACATCCTTACCATCTAATGTCCTTTTTTTGAAAGCTGTCTAATAACAGCTTCACTGGAAAGTTTCAGTCCACGTCAGTACAGATGAACAATGATGCTTCTTGACAGTCAAGAAAACTTTGGTGTGTGTCTGTGTTCCTGCAGACTGGGCATAACCTGGGGATCTATTCCAAGATAAAAATAATATCAGTGTTATTTTGGAGCTTGTATGCAGATTGCGTCAGCTTGAAAGACCCCCGGCCTCCATGAATAACTGGAGGCCGAGAGTCACACAGGATCAGTGAATAGAAAGATTTGACATGCAACTGAGGTCAAACAAAAACCACAAGTCATATTGAACGTAATATAGCCAACATTATTCTTTGAGTGTGTAGTAGTATTATGAGAGCATCAAGGTTTTAATTCCATGTGTGCGTGTGTTCTTTCTCAGTCCAGTGCCTCCATACCTTGTCATTTGGCAGCTGTTTCATGATGGATGTCTCTCTGGCACTGTTGCCTGGCAGCAGAGGTAAGCCTAAGCTGTTCCTACATCAAAGTAATTTCAGTTTTGTGCCACACACACTTGCACACTCCTCTCATGTCATCCATCTCCATTTGCATCTCTCCTTCAGTGCCTGTAATCGGATGTCATATTAAAAACACAGCATGCGTTTGAAGCGTCTCATGTCATTTTGCCACTTCAGCTCACATGCCTTTTGTCTGTTTGATGCTGTTCTTCATCTTTCTCTTCATGCTTCTAAACCAATATATGAGTGTTTGCAACTTACTGTGTGTGTGTGTGTACTTACTTTACTGTGCAAGAACCTGACTTTCTTTTCTTACAGTTCCCATACTGGCCTGTGGGGGCGATGATTCTCGGGTGCATCTGTATGTGGAGTCCAGTGGACAGGTAGTTCTCAGATTGATACTTTGTCAGGGGCAACTTGCTCTTTCATTCTTTCATTCTAATTTCTAATAGTAACATTAGATCTTTTTCAACTTGCTCCACAACAGCTCCAGAAAGCCATGTCGCTGCAAGGACATGAAGACTGGGTGCGGGGCGTGGCATGGGCGTCCCAAGGTGAGTGCTGCTATTGCAATACCATTATGCTTGCAGGTCTAACTTGACTTAAAGATAGGTGTATTCTAAAATGTAGGCAGGACACTTCTATCGAATAAAAAATCCTTATCCAGAAATCGGTACGAAAATTGTTTAAAATCCCCGATATAGAAATATTTCAATCTTGCTTTCATTCATTTATCTTTGAAAAATTGAGGGAACATATCAGCTGAATTCTGTGAGTACCAATTCAAGGCACAGCAAGGCAAGTTTATTTATATAACACACTACAGCAACAAGGCAAGTTAATGTGCTTCAACAGTCCCTTTTTGAGCTTAAAAAGGCAACAGATCTCTTATAAGATCACAAGAAAAGAAAACAATCTGAATTGTATACGTTGTGTCCAGATTTTTTTACCCACTTATTCGAAGTCCAACTTCTCCGACTAGTGTTCTATTCACGGGATTGTGTTCGCACATGGCAAAGCGTGGATCCAATCCAAGCTCTACTAATTGTGTAACCCTCTTCGAGAGCACTTCATTACGCACTCTTCTGACTGTGTAAAAGCCATTTCATCTCCTCTACCAGCCCTCTCCACCAGTGTCTCCGTCCCACTCACAGTCTATGACCCACTTGATGCTGCCAAGCTGCGAGCCAGCAAAGAGACGGAGAGAGAAGTTTGTCAGTATGAAATATGTCCAAAGGAAGGACAAAAAAACCCAGCAGTTAAATAAATCCGTCTGTTCTTTTGTTCTTGTCCTGTCATCGTTCTGATTAACAGGTGGTCGTTGTCTAACATTCTGCACACTGCGTCATGATGATTACATCAGTGATCACAGTGGCTGATCCCTCCACACACAACAGGGATATTGTCTGTGTGCTTGCAGCCTTAGTTGATCAGCCAAACTTCTCCATAGTCCAACAATATTTGTTGTTTCTAACTTTTAGTGATATTTTAGGATGCTTTGAATTTTCTCCTGGATTCTTAAAAAAAACATCTTACTGGTGTTGTGCTTTTTTTTAGACTTTGGGTTTAATAGAATCTGACACAAAGAGGAGCATTCATACTACATCCTCAGAAAACTGCCTCATTTCTTCAATGATCTATTTCTTCATTTATTTTCCAACATTGTCTCCAAAAGGCCGAGTTATGCAATTTAGACACCAAATTAATGACATTCAGATATGTGATGTCATAACTACTACAGTAAAATCTAATCTTATATTTATTTATTCTCTGTAGATCTGAAGTGGGACAACACATATTGCTTTGTACCTGTCATATTTCACTCATTCACCACAATGCCAGGTGTCACAATTCCTATTTATGTGAAGGCTATTACACAGAGTTCATGGTGGGATGGAAATATTGTGGACTTAGGGCCTGATCATCGTTAACAGAACTACCCATGGTCGGGCTCTTTTAATGAAAGAATGATAACATTCAGCTTCTTACCTTCAAACAATGTTTGTACAGTTTTTTAAAACGTATTGAATAAATTCTAAAAGGGTTATAAGTACACGTCCTCACTTAAGTGCTAAACTATGTTTCATGTATTTAGTCACGAGTATCTACCACTTTGTTTCCCCAGGATTAATCCGACAGAGTCATTCAGGTCAATAGAATAAATGTTGTCAGATTTCAGTAGCAAAACAAATCATCACCACCACTGTCATTACAGCATTCAAATTCAGCATATTGATTCCAATAATGGCCTGTTTCCTACGTCCCCCAGCTCTCAGGAGGCCTTAGGTGGCATCATTATTGTGTCTGTTTGTCTTGGCAGGGGCAAAACTGGGCTCGTAGCCGTTGGACTCAACCTGAAAAACATAATGTGTCAGCCAGAAGCACTCAGATCGCAGCATGGGTTTCGTTTTATACCTGTCTGTTTATATATTTAGACTGTACTCCTGCTGTGTATCTGGCCGTGACCATCTGCATCATTTATCTACAATGCCTTGATATCTCCTCTAACCAATAATTGGAGGAAAAAAAGTCTGCTCAATATTCAGATAAGTGTCGAGATTCCAGGGCTAGTCTGTAAACATGATCACATTTATGTTGTTTAAATGTAGTTGAAATACATTTGATAAAAACAAGCCAGTTTTTTTTTAAAGATTTATCTTTGGTCTTTCGCCTTTATTTGGATAGCACAGAGGACAGAGTAGGATATCAGGAAGAGCGTGGGAGATGACATGGCATGGACTTGAACCTGCCTGTTGAAGCACTATCACCTCTGTACATGGGGCGTGACAAAACCGCTAGGCCATCAACGTACCGATAACAAGCCAACTATACAAACATGCATCCATACATTTTACCAACTACATTTATCGTTGATGACCAATCATTTGGAGTCGTTTTCTAAAGAACAACGCTGGTGAAATTGACTTAATTTCCGTTGTTTATTGAGATCTCATTACCTCGAGTTAAAAAACAACAACGTTTGTTCACGTGATATCCAAGTGGAAACACCGGTGTTGAAAAAATTAAGCCAAATGTGATAGTACATCCTGATCCATTTTGATTTTATGAAGAGTTGTGCATAATTAGGGGCACGGCTGATCTGACTGACGGGCGAGTGCTTTGTAGCTGTATTCCAGCCTCAGCTCCACATCTGCCTGTTGCTAGGGTGAACCAAAGTAAGTTTAAGACAGTGTTTCCTCTTCAGAAACCAATGGGTGACGTCACTGTTTTACTTTAACGGAATAATCAAGAAAACAGAACAATCGCCAGAGCAAGACAGGCCAAGTTGCCACTGCTCACATGTGACTTATGAGGTTAGTTAAGCCTATGTCTATATTTGTATTGTGATTTTGCAACTCTTGGGTTGGGAGATCTCCAGCAAACAACGGTACATTTTGTGTAATCACGGGAAAATGCAGTAAATAAGATGTTTGGATGCATGTCTGCTTAGGACAGTATTGCAGCACAGTAAATAATACAAAAGCAGTTAAGTGAGCGATAAGTTAGTTGATAGAGGATGCCTTTGAGTCATCAGATTGTCAGCTTCTCTCTCTGTTTCGTTCAGGTCGGGAGCTGTTATTAGCCAGCTGTTCGCAGGACTGTCTCATCAGAGTGTGGAGGCTGTGCGCCAAGTCTGGGACAGACGCCCACGCAGAGGACGATCACACCATCATCAAAATGAAAGAGGACGTTTTTGAAGTGAAGGAGGGAGGTGAGCGGGCCGCGCGGGCTTGATTCTAAAAAGCCTGCTAATTTACCAGTTGGAGAGACGCACTTTTAAATTGGTTTAATCGCACACGGTGGTAACAGACCTCCATAAAGTGTGTCCGTTTGTTTACCTTTTATGGTTGTAACACGTACATAATTGAGTTTTTTATCACTTGTAGTTACCTGCCAAAACAAACAAACATTTCTTAGCTGCTCAGTAAATTAGCGCCGATGTTGTTCAAAGCATCAAACTGGTGTTTTAATCACCGTCTTCAACTGGTCTCCTTTTCTCCCTGCTACAGATGTGCCCTCAGTGTTTGCTGTGTCTCTTGAGACGGTTTTGGCAGGTCATGAGAACAGGGTGTACGGAGTCCACTGGCAGCCTCCTTTCTACAAAGGTACCCTGATTTAAAAAAACCCGGACAGTGAATGGAATCCTTGTTTTTGATGATTAGCAGTAGGTTTGAAATAAAGACTGTTTCTTTTAAACATTTTAGTTTCTACAGCCTGTGAAAATGAACGGGTCGTCTTTCATCCTTAGCTGAGATTCACTGTTTCTCTCACTTTTATCTTACGGTGCATTTGCTCTCAAACGGCAGCACAAGAAGACGCTAACGATGTCAAAGAAAAAAGCAACGGGTGTGAGAGGCTTAATTAGTACTCAAGAGAGAAAGCTGATGGATAAAATGGCTCATTCTAAACCCAGCCCAGCTTTTGTGTTCATCACACATTGTTATGTTTAGACACTTAAAGTAAGTAAAGATGAGCAGTTCCACACTAAATATGCAGAGTTTAAAGTCACAGTAGTTTCAATTATTATCAATGGGATGCGCTCACATTTTGTCCAACTTTTTTTTCCCCCATCTTTTCAGACCACATTTAATTACCATAAGATTTACATGATTATTATTTATCATAAAGTAATATCATCCAGCCTTATGAATATATAAAATCCCACAATAAATGCAGTTGTAGTAAAACCTATTCCCCTGCAGCTTCCTGCTTTTAGGAGAGATGTCAACCCATGCATACCGGCTTGTGATTGGCCCATCTTGTCTATCTAAACCTGTAAACACACGACTGTATGTGTCAGTGTTGTTGTATTTTACTAACTCTAATAAGCTGTGGGGACAAAAATCATCATCTTAACAATGCAGCATCAAAACCACTAATACAGGACCTAATACTGTGGTTGTGGAGTTGAATTTGTGAGTCTGTCAGATGAATCAGAAAGTTGGTAACAATACATTTCTGCTTGTTTTATATGTTGAGTATTGCATAGTTTGACCTCTACAGGCATTACACTATCTCAATGAAAGTGAAACAAGCTGAGTCGACAAATCCATGAAAGTTGAAAACCACTGGCCTGATGAAAAGTGGTTGTTGTCTGTTCATCATTTCTGTCTTTGTCTGCTGCACCTGTATGGGTTATTTATTGTCTCTCTGTCTCCCCCTGCAGGTGGTGAGCTGCAACAACCACTCAGTCTGCTCTCTGCCTCCATGGACAAGACCATGATCCTGTGGGCTCCTGAGGATGGATCTGGAGTCTGGGTGGAGCAGGTGAGTGTTGACTTGAATATGAGTGGAGTGTGTGCAGACACAGAGACTCTACACAAACATCTACGCACATGGTATCAATCATTCTCTGAAAGGGGAAACTGTTTCTTTTTTTTTGCGCACACGTACCCACACACCAATTTTTACCCTCTCCATTCCTGCTGGCTTTCCTTTGAGTTGCTCTTGACATGATCCAGAGCTTGAGCCCTCCTCTAGTATTCTCTCTACTGCTGTCAGTGCCCCTGCGTCGGTTTCCACTCTCCCTGACATTGAGGTGTCAGGAATAGAAGTGATGGACAGTGATGAAGAGCCGCTGAGCCCGGCGCACCACTGTGAGTTTAGACAAGCTGAGGTTGTCCCCCCCCCATCTTCCATGCTATCACTCATTCACACCGAACCCCCCCAACCCTTTTTTTTTAAAGTCCATTCCCCACACATCCTACAGGGGATGGGGTGGCTGGTGGAAGACGTATCATAGCCTCTGCCTGCACCGCCTTTCTCCTTATTATTTTTTTCCTCAGTGATCTATCTCTCCCCCTCCGTCTCACTCCCCACTCCTGCTTTCTGTCATTTTGTGTCCTCCACCTCCTCATTTTTTCAACACTCACCTCCTTTTTTTCTTCTCCTGTCTCGTCTCCCTCCCTTACATTCTCTCTCCTCCTCCAACTCCTCTCTCTCAGCTCCCAACAGCTGTTGTTATGCCAGAATGGGGCTAAATTTAAACACAAGTGTGGAAGGCAAAGAAAGAGCAGTTCTCTGCCCATCTGCCCCACAGCTCTTTAAAAACAAAACAAAAAAGACGTCTGGCTAATTCTCTGGTGGTTTAGGAGTACCTCGGATTAACTTTCTTACGCGCCCTGCAGCAACACATGCGCAGAGCTGCAGACACAAACTACCAACAGAGACAGGCTCACAATGACAAAATGTACCCACAAACACTCACATTCCACTGCTCAGAGACGGCTCACCTCACTGTGCAACGCACCTTCAATGCGATCACAGTCGTGAGACAGATTCCACACTCGATCAGTTACATTTTTGCACCTTTGATCTCGTCATTTACATCCACAGCGTCGAGCAGCAGAGACCAAAGCAAGGAGCAACCATGAAGGTGTTGATTCTCCTCTTACAAAGGGACGATGATTAATGCCTGAAGCCAGCGCAGATGTCACCTTTTCTTCTTTTTAAACAAAAGGTGGTCAGTGGGAAAGAAAAGCAGCGTTTGAAATCTAGCCTGGTTTCCCTGTGCAGCCCAGGCTTTTCTTCTTTATCCAAATATGAAAGTAAACCCCCTACCTGAAATAACCTTCTTGTTGAAAGCTTATGTATAAGGCAAGAGTCTTCTTTCATTTCTTCCCTTTTCTTTTTCTATTCCATCTGACCTTTTCCTTTTCAAAGGCAAAAGCCAAACCCTTTGAGCTGGCAGCTCGCCTGCCTACAAAGGAAGTTTAACCTAAGAACATTAACACAGTTGCACATGTGCAAAAAAGAAGTCGTGTGTATTTACATTATGTTCCTTACTTTAAAAGTTAGACCGAATTAAAGGCCTTCGGGCCTTTCTGAATGTTTTGCATGATCAGAAAAAGTCTCACGAAGGCTTTTTTACAGGACGCTGAAGTTTTTGGCAGAGCACGTTCTGCATCGCTAAATGACCGGCCATGTGTGTCTTAATTAGCCGATTTTTTACAAAGAAGTGCTCCACTTGTTCACGCTGATTAGAGTAATTGGTGAGATTTAAGGGAGAGAGGGGTTAGCAGTGGGGTGGCCGGGGCTCACCGCTGCGTAAAGCACATCTTACTAACGAGACACGCTGGTAATTAACATCTCAGACTGACCACAGCGGGCCACTATAAAGCCTGGAGGGACTGTCGGTTTGTGTGTTTCTGAGATAACCCTATTTTCAGACCTCAGCTTGTGTACTGTCCTTAAGTTACATTTGACCTAATGGTCAAAGAAAAAATCGACTTAAAAACAAAACAGTTGAAACATCACCCTTGTGTTACTCTGTTTGGGGTCACTGGAGGTGTGCTACAGTTACCTGTGCTAAATCAGCAGACCTTGTCCTTTGCTCCCCTTCAGGCCAGGCTTGCCGTTCTGCTTAGATGGAGAGACACTGCCTCGCCCACTCATGCACAATCGTTGGCAGAGATTATGTACTTGTTGATTGATCCTAGGAAAATAAATAAATATAAAATCTGTTCGAGATCAAAATGTTCAACTTGAAGGACAAATCTGCTTGACGCTGTGTTGTGAAAGACAATCAGCGTTTAGATTTCCCGACTTCTGGAATGTATCCGAACAATTGATCAGACGTCCTTCAACAAACAGACGTTCATAAAAATGTGTTTTCTTCTCTAGTTTTTATAATTCTACATCATGATGCTGTTTGTTTTGCAAATTTAGGACCTTTAATTACAAGTGCATCACAAGAAAATCAGGGTTTCTTTTGGGTTCATATTGACTATTTACAGTAAAAACTAAGACTCACCGGAAACAGATGAATGGGCGCCACTCTGAGGGATGTAATGAACCAAGAAAGAAAGAGGCGTTTATTTTGCTCGGAAAATAAGTTTTGGCCCGGGATTGGAAAATGTTACATTACAAAACACACCCATGTTCAGTAAAGGAACAGCAGAGAAAAAATAGGCTCAGGTTTTCCCACAGGCGTCAAAAAATGGACGCCAAATAAAAGCTCCTCACATTCACTTCAACAATGAATGAATGGATGAGACTATTACACAGAATGTGGAATGTATCACTCACAAACCACCACAGTGAATCATCTTCACTTTGAGATAAGCGTTAGCCTCCTTCAGCTCATTGTTTTGGAAAATAAAAAACCTTAAAAAAAACGTCCTCTAAATATTTGTTCCCAGTTTCCTGGGACAAAACAGTTGTCAATTGATCAAGACAAACGACCAGGTCCCAGTGGTGAACAAACCCTCAGTTTGTATTTGAGTATGAAAAAGTTGATTTTGAAACCTGTACTCAACACTGTATGGGTTTTCCTGCTTGGCTAAGCTCATTCAACTCTCATCAGCCCTCTTCTCTCCTTCCAAGAATGATATATGCCTCCCCTTCTGTGCTGCCCTTGTTTTATTCCTCCCCCACACCCCCGCCGGCCAGCGATAAGGCACGTCGTTCATCCGTATTGTTCCACCTCTCGTAAACAAGACAGACGACGGCTTTTTCGCCTCTGTGAGTTTTTGCGTGATTTACGGCCGGCTCTTATGTGCAGAATTTAAAAATTAATCTGCTTAATGTTGCATCTCGTTCTCTCTCAATCTCACTATCTATGTTTCTAGCTGACCGTCTCTTTGTCCTCTCTCTCTCTCTCTCTCTCTCTCTCTCTCTCTCTCTCTCTCTCTCTCTCTCTCTCTCTCTCTCTCCCTCCCTCTCTCTCTCTCTCTTCCTGTATGGCTCCAGGAGTGTGCCATTCAAAGGGAAGGCATGCCTTTATCGTCGTCATTAGTTCCGCTGTGTTTCAGCCTGCAGATAGACATTATTGTGAAGGTCATTGACGACCAACACAAGCTAAAAAGGCCCCATAGCTGAGGACACCACTTTACTGCACAAAACAGGAGACTGATATAGATATGATATAAATACATGTTTGTAGCCTTTCAACTTGTTTGTTTGAGAAGTAATTGATGCATGCACATTCGTTTGTGTATTTCCTCTGCAGACACTGCAAGAGATAAACCTGCTTTCACTCTCTCTGCCTATGAAACGATAACAGGCTAAGCTGTACATTTTCCTGATTTGAATCATTCCACAGTGAATTTAGCACTTCTCATACTTCCTGTACTCCACATTATTTAAGGCACAAGCTAATTAAAGATGGAGAAGATATTGTTTGGCTGTATCTGGTAACAGAGGGTGATGCTGCTGCTGTGGGAGGAGTGTGCTCTCTCTTGGGTTTGTTCTGCTGTTATCGATTCAAATAGATCTCCCCTCTGGGCACAGTTTACCTGCAAGGCCTTGGGGTTCGATTAAGCTTTTAATTGTTAGATTTCCTCTCAGCAGGGAGATGTTAGCCTGGTCAAAAGACAACTCACAAAGTCCTTGAGTTTCTCCCTGACTGGTTAAGTGTGACAGTAGAGGCTCTTGTTGATCACAAGGTTCCAGTCAGGACTTTATTGAACATCTGTACATTTAAATATCTCTTCTTGTTACAGTGTATTCTTAGTGTCATACTGTACTTTTATTTCAGTGATGAAGCTCATTATTTCTTTTTTTGTGATCACAAGATTTATTTCAGTTATTACGTTCAAATTAAATATTGCGGAGGAATAAAAAGAAAGGCAGAAATGACATACATATGTAGAGGCGTAAGTCCCCCCCTCCCTCATTAGGCGTTTTCGGAGCGTTTTAGTTCTAGGAACTGTTTCACCGCAGGAACTATGAACTATTTAAGCTCCTAGAACACCGTTAAGAGGAAACGTGTTTTAGCTCCTGCTTCAGAGTAGGTACCATGGCGGTGTGAATGTAGACAGAAAAAAAGTTCCCATGGTGTGTAGCTCTCAAGGAACTCTGTAGTGGATAGTTCCTCTTCAAAAAGTCCCCAGAACTGTTTGATCCGAAAAACACTAACAGACATATTCATGATAAATACATGAAACTCTTCAATATTACAAAATATGGATATCTGGTAAAGATATGTTTAAAAAAAGAGACAGGGAACACAAACACCTGAGTCATGACGGGTCTCTGTGTGATCGGGCCCTAAAGCTGTCTAGCATTATTTATGTCATTTAAGAGCGAGGACCAATGACATGCATCGATGTCAAACAGGAATAAAATTCATTGAGTCATTGACTTACACCTTAATACTCACAACTCATTCATTCTTTTTCAAACCAGTTACAGCTGGAAATATTCCCAGCTCAGGGTTGGGAGCAATCCCCATCACTTAAACAAGCCCTCCTGTTCATTCAGAGTTTGAAGTATTGGGACTCATTTATTTCCTCCTTGTTTCAAGTTATTTCTGTCTGGTGCCATAATCCTGCACTGAATCCTCCTGGTTATATAAACAGAACAGGATGTGATATGAATGTTTTCACTGTATTTTAGCATGTAATTTCTGTTCTCCATGGATATTAATGTCAGTTAAAATATGAATGAAGATTATAATTTAGTGTTTACATTTTTAGAATTAATTAGAAGCTTTTGATTTGGCATTCAGGCTGTTTTTTGTTCATATTTTGGATTTAATCCTCCACTTTCCCGCCTACACGCCTGTTCATGGTTCACACACTTGTTTGCCTCTTTCCTTTCTCTCTCTGCTTGGAAAAATAAAAAAAACACTTAATGGGAGTTAGAGTGACCTCGAAGGAATTTAAAAAAGTTCATTTTTACTGGTCAGTGTAACTAGTTACTGCACTTCAATCAAACTGGTTTTCGTGCTCCAGGTACTGTAGTGATTTGAATCCACAGAAGTCAATACAGAATGTCTTTGATACACAAAAAGCAATCAGGAGTTCAGAATCACAAAACAGCTTTTTTCGAGAGGCTGTGTTCTTTTTTTTGTGAACATTTGATTGATTTTCAGCCCCCTGTCTGCATCCCTCACTGTCTGGATGATCTGCCATATGAACGTGGCACAGGGGTCAGAGGTCACCGGCTCTCACCCCAATCCAATTCATGTAAATCCTTCTGTGTTCTCAAGCGTAGACATTTTTCATAATTATTTGTTTATATCCAATGCTGAGCTACGATTGCTCTCATTTTTGCAATAGACAAACGTCTTTTGTCAGATAAAACACAACACTGTTTATTCAGCTATAATAAGTCCCATTTTATATCATTTCTCATCTCACTTGTCAGCTTAATTTGCTGTTTTTTTCCCCTTCCATCCTCCGACACGGGAGCTGTTAGTTAATAAGTCTTTGAGCGAGACTGGGAACAGATTTGAGAAGAATTTGTTCCCCTCACACTTCATTTCTGTAAATGTATGCTTTCAGTCAGTAGATTTAAATCCAGATGTTTGTAACATCAGCCAGGCTATTTAATTATTTTCTGTATGTCATACAAGATGAAAGGAAACTCTCATAATTAGCTGGAGTTTTTGGAAATATCCCACTGTACTCGTTTTTTTTTCCATGTTCCAGCTGACGCAGAATGATGTTTCCACTTTTTAACTTTGTCTGCAGCAAGTCAACGACTCTGACCCAGGAACCAAAAGTTCTTCACCTCCCTGATGTCAGAAACGAGGGCTTTGAAAAGGGAAATGAGTGAATTCTTTCTCACCTCTAATGATCGCCCCCACAACATGTTTTCTCTTAATTTCACACCAGGTGCGTGTTGGGGAGGTTGGTGGCAACACTCTGGGCTTCTACGGCTGCCAGTTGAGTCCGGATGGCTCCATGATTGTGGCTCATGCTTTTCATGGAGCGCTTCATCTCTGGTGCAAAGACCAGGACAAGGAGGTAAGAGTCACAGCCTCAGCTACGCTTTCACTTCCAAATCCATATAACTGTTGTATTTCATTCACATTTTGATCAGCTGTTTCTCTCATTTGCGTGACAAACGTACAACTTTTCTCTGAAGTGCTGGAATGGTAGACTTGTTTGTGTTGGTATTCACTGCTAGTTGCGTAGCTCAACTATGTGAGAGACTGTGATTAGTGTAAGAAGTCACATTAACTCTCCTGTCTGTTGTGTGTACCTGCATGAAAGGTGTCACAACGTAAGACCAGAGATACCTGCCTAGTAGAAGGAGAATTTAACATTAAATTCTGATCACCTTCTCTCATGTGGAGAAGACTCCAGGGCGCTGTAGTTCAAAATTGCTAATCTCGATAAGAATGACCCGGATTTTGAAGTCTAATTTTTTCCTGTGAACAGGACTTCACACTACATAGTTTGTAGACATGATTTATTTAACTAAAGTAGATATTAGATTAAGGAATGTGGCAGCTATTTGGTGAAATATTTGATCAGGACAAAATCCTTTAGTTCTATACAACCTTAATGTCTACATCCTCTTCTATGCAAATTTAAGGATTCAGCAATTAAAGAGCAACTGTGTTTCAAAACTTGATGCAATCCATCACCCTTGATCCAGTCCGATAACTTTTGAACAAGTTGGTCCAGGTTCAGGTTTATCATTTCCTGTGGCTTGGGGATTTCAGATAAAGTAACGCAAGTTGAAAGTTCTGAACTGACCATCACACTGCCTGCCGTCCGTCCAGGGAGAGTGGAGGCCCGGGGTTGTGATCTCAGGTCACTTTGATGCAGTCCAGGACCTGAGCTGGGATCCTGAGGGCCAGTTCATCCTGAGCGTGGGCTCGGATCAGACATCCAGACTCTTCACTCCGTGGAGGAAACACGATTCAAAACAGGTGAGATGTGCTGAGAATGGAGCAAACAGTTTTGACGGTGTTTGTTGAATATTTTATGTGTTTGATTTGAAATAAGAGTCAGTAACTGGAAGCTTGTCTGTTTGGCTAATCCAGTTCATTTGACACCTGAAAAAAACTTGTAAATATTCCCTAAATCACACACAGGCATCAACATGCTTACATTAGGATGTCTGTTTGTCTATTCCTTTTTATCATTTAGCAATAGTTTCTGAGCATGCTGCTCTTCTTGTATCACTCTTCAGATGTTTTAACCTTTGTGGGAAGAAGGCTGTACCTAATATATTTTTTACTGGCTGCATTTAGCTGAAAAATGTTCACGCTCTGTCTGGGGTTCAATATTTTAGTAAGATACTTAATAATTAAGCGACAGCTACATACTAGTGATGTAGTCGTGATTATTTAGTTTGAGGGGGAAGGGATCCATACATTAGGTGCAGTGATTTATCGATCAGCCCCGCAGGACTGCAGAACACTTCTTTTCCACTTCCTCTCAGTTTTATACGTATTTGATTGTTTAAAGAGCAGAGCAATATTGGGTGGAAACATAATCAAGATGACAGACTTCATTACATTATTCAAGAAGCCAGTTTGGAGCATTGCCATGGTGCTGGTGCCAGTGGAGGTCCAGTCACTGTGGATGAGCCCTCGTGAGAACACTTTGTATCTTAAGCTGGAAGTCTTTCACTTGGATTGGAGGTTTTAATGTTGCACTTGGCCAGGTTTCAGACTATGAGATGTAACGCCAAGAAAACCAGTTCAATGACATCAGAGATCTATTTAAACGCTGGCACTCTCCCTTGGCAAAAACAAGCAGCTGGTTGGAATCCCAGTGATCAAATCTCCATCTTTATAATATCCTGCTATGTCTTTTTTCTTTTTTTCCCCCTCCTTCAGGCGACCTGGCATGAAATCTCACGGCCTCAGATCCATGGATACGACATGCAGTGTCTGGCGATGGTGGGAAGGTTTCAGTTTGTGTCTGGAGCCGACGAGAAGGTGCTGCGAGTGTTTCAAGCACCTCGAAACTTTGTGGAGAACTTCGCTAACATCTCAGGGACCTCCAGGGAAAAGCTGTTGACATCGAGTGTGAGTTCCAAAATACTTCACCAACTGTTATTTCTTATTCCATGTGAGGAAAGAAACGTTCCATGACCTTTGGAATAATATGTTTGCCCTCTGCCCTGCAATCAGAACTCACACAAACTTTCTTTTTAGCTTCTCTTTTACTTCTTTTTCCAAACACAGATGTGCTGAGTTGACTGCCTGCTTTGTTATCAATGTGTGTGTGTTCATTGATGTTTTATGCGTATTGCCAGGACTCTGCCAACATTCCAGAAGGAGCCAGCACACCTGCCTTGGGTCTGTCCAACAAGGCTGTATTTCAAGGTAAATTCTTGCTCACCTCGTCATTTCAGTGTTTACGCACTAAGGTTTGGGCCTAATTATGTTAATCAATGTTTATCATTTCCTTAAATTCATTTGAAAAGTGTATTCAAAATAAACAGGAATGTTTTTTGAAATCACAGGCGACCTTGTCCCGAAAACCAACGAAGAAGGGGAGAAATTCAGCAGCGTGTCTGATCAGTACCAGGAGTCTTACTTCCACCCGCTCATCATGACTGGTAACCCTCAACAACAATACTTTCATTATTTCACAAATATAAAATGCTCAATCCTAAACATAATTAGTCTCTAATACCCTCATTCAATTTAAACCCCCTGTAAAAAAAAGAGAAGTAGCCTAAATGCATCTCTGCCTCCTCGACGGTTTGAAAGCTTGACTCATTTGCCTGATTCCAATTCACTCAGCAGCCTCGGTGCACATTTATGAGTTCCCGTCTGCTTGTCGCTGAGTGTTCTTACAAGAGACAATGATATGCCTCCAGACGGACAGTTAGTTATTACCGCTCTCGACATGCTCTACACCCACAGTGCCTGAGGTCTACTGGAGAGCGATGGTGTTACAGGAGGGAAGGGTGGTGGGCGATAGTCAGAGGAGGGAGTAGACGTGTCAGGAAGCAGAGAAGTGAGCAGAAGGAATAAGACAGGAAGCTTGGAGGCTTGCTTTATGAGGCATAAAATTTAGAGAACAATCTGGAACATAAGCTAAGATTGATTGGTTTTGTTGCCTAAGTGTAGCGTTGAGTTAACCTGTGAAGAGGCCGCAGAGGTACACAAAGAAGAAACCGGCAAATTAGGGAAAGTAATTGTAGGAAATTTTCCAGATGGAAAATGGATGCCAGTCA
This sequence comes from Tautogolabrus adspersus, assembly GCA_020745685.1. NCBI lineage: Eukaryota > Metazoa > Chordata > Actinopteri > Labriformes > Labridae > Tautogolabrus > Tautogolabrus adspersus. Next base: position 15,096,858 of record CM036550.1, read on the forward strand.
AATTAATAAAACTTAGCATGGAGCTTTTAAAGTTCGGAGCTTGAGGGCGTCAAGGGCTGTCATCAGCATGATTGAAGCCACTCCTTAATCTGCAATGCTAATTAGAAAGCAGGCTTATGTGATTGCGAAGTTTAAGTATCAATGACCCCGGGCTATGTAGGGAGCAGCCAAGTGCGGAGACTGTTCTTAACAATGCAGTTTTCACTCGTTTGATTGGCTTACATGCAGGCGGGAAGACAAATGGATAATTAAGAAAAAAATATAAGCTGATGACCAATAAGAGACACAAGAGGAGTGTAGCTCACAATTACACGCAGCACAAAGACAGTGCGGGCTTGGAAGGAGTCTGCAGAGTAAGGGAAAAGATTGTAATAGGCTAGATTTGAAGCCCATTAAAGCCAGAAACCATCAAGAATCAGAGAATGAAGCTGCAGTTGTTTTAAAATTGCTATTTTGGGGTAAAGCAGGGACGCTTTAAGTTCACTCCTCTCTCTCTCCTGATCACAATTACTATCTTTTTTAATGTTAACTTCTGTAGCTGTACAGGAGAGCAATAAAGGGGTTTGAAAGAGGAGAATGATAATAGCCACTTGTTTGTGATTTTATTAAAGCTCCTGTGAGGAACTTTGGGTTTATTTAGGTTTTGGTGCCCCCTGTGGACAATGTGGTTTGTCTTATCTTTTGCTGATTCTGTCATGTGTATTTGTCTGTGATTTTCTTTTTGTAGAGCCCCCACCAGAGGATCATCTTCTCCAGAACACACTCTGGCCTGAGGTCCAGAAACTGTGAGTATCCAAATATTTCTTTTCTGTTTAAGTTTTAAACACTACCTGTACCCATTTTTAACACTTCCTGTCCTCAATTTACAAGCTTCCTGTCCCCATTTTACACACTTCCTGTCCTCATTTTAAACACTTCCTGTCCCCATTTTACACACTTCCTGTCCCCATATAGATGCCAGTTTCTATATTTCTATAACTTTAGCAATATTTTCAGATGGAGAAGTGTTTGTTTGGTTTTTACCCAGGAGGTGAATTGTATCTAAAAAAAAGATGGACCTCCTAAAGCCTTTAGTTGTCTCCCTCCTTGTTTTCATCAGCCAATCAGGGTCTAGCTATCTGCCCTTCCATGAGCCATTTGTACAGGCTGGATATATTGCCTCCATTTGCGGCCAATGTTAAATCCATTTACTTGTCAATCGGCCATAAACATGACGTATGGCATTGTGTGTGTTTGAAAAGCATTTTTCTGCCTCCATTTGGCCCCATTCCCCCTTTGAATCATTTAGTGCATAATAGAAACATTAAAATGAGTAAGTGGCAAAATTAGTTTTGTGGCATAAATGATACTCAGAGTGTCGTGGCCAAATGGCTGCAGCGTTTGAAAGCTTCCTGGTCAGGGAGGAATTTCTCGCAGGCTGTGATTTTTCCTTTTCAGACTCGTTTTTTACGAATAACCAGGTGATATTTGGCGAGCTAAAAGTAATTAAGCTGTGAGCGATTAGCGGGAGTGTCATCAATGTTTATCTCTGTCAGCGGGAGATGGACCAGCCATCACAGATCAGTATTTTAATTTCACACTCTGTCTGCTTATTTACCTGGAAGCTTGTCGAGGTGTCACTTTGAAAAAACAGAATACTTAATTTACAGGAGATCTGTTTTTTCCGCTGTCCTCCTCCCTTCACATGTCTGTCTCTCAGCTGTCTTCTATCCTTCAACATATTCAGCACGGCTGTTATCTTGAATCGCCATGACTCATCTCTGTACGATTGTTCTCCTCCAGGTATGGCCACGGCTTTGAGATGTTCTGTCTCGCTTCAGACAGCTGCAAGACGGTGGTGGCCTCTGCATGCAAGGTCAGTTTGCTAAAACGTAGAAACCAAGTCATACTCCAGCCCACCCCCACCTTCAACAAAGGGCATTAGCAAGCTGCATGACCATTTACTCTTCATGTACATATTGTCCGCATCAAGGTCAGGACTTCTCCTATCTGTGACATGTTGTCCTCCCTTGTCTTGTGATAGAATTATTGAATCACTGGTGCCAAATATCAATATTTAATCAAAACAAAATCGGCGCTCTAAACAGAATTCCCCCGCACATACGTATGACTCATTGTGCTGCTTCTCCATGACTCCTCCCTGTTAGTTTAAAACACAAAAGGGTAAGATGAACAGACGTTAAGTGGCTAATGAAGAATTGTCGATTGAAAAAAGAAAAAATAGGATCTATGCACCCCTTTTCTTCACTTTGACTCTCCTTTTCTTCCTGCAGTTCTATTCCCCTTTTCTCTCTTCTTCAACTCCTGCTACTTTGTTCTTTGCTGTGTTATTACTCTGAGTCATGTTCCATTTTATTCACTGTTAAGGCAACCCTAATCTCTCAACCCACCTGTCTATAGTCAAGTATTTAAGCTGGCTTTCTATAACATATGTTAAACATTGATTTCAAGATTCTCTAAAGATGTCGTATTGTGTGATTATTATATATTATTATAAGTGATCTAATCTAAACCTTTCTCTCCAGGCATCTAAAGCAGAGCATGCAGCGATTCTGCTGTGGAGTACAGCAACGTGGCGTCAGCTGCAGATGCTGCCCTGCCACACCCTCACCGTCACACAGATGGCGTTCTCCCCCGACGCACGACTCCTTATCGCCGTTTCCCGTGATCGCACGTGGTCTTTATGGAGTCGGGACCTGCCCACACCTAATAGTCCAGGTAAGAAAAGGAGGAGGGGTTATTACTATTAAGGCGGGGCCACCTTAAAGGATTGTGTTTCACAATGCAGGATGACGTCATAGTCCTTCATGAGGGAATCTAACATAAAGTGAGCTCAATTAGAAATAAGTTTGACTGAATTTCAAGACTAGGAGACAATATTTGAGCCTTACTGGAAGAATGCAACGCATTGATTTGGTCCAAATCAAGCTGGCCTGTTATGAAGGTCTCCCCAAACGAATACTGAAAACAGCCAAGCTTGTGACGCAGTGACTGAAAGTAGTCAGAAAAAAGCTCATAAAAGATTTATTAATTTGTCAGATATAAATCTGAGCACACTGTCTCTGCATATTAGCCACAATTTCCATTTCTTTCTTTCTTTCTTTCTTTCTTTCTTTCTTTCTTTCTTTCTTTCTTTCTTTCTTTCTTTCTTTCTTTCTTTCTTTCTTTCTTTCTTTCTTTCTTTCTTTCTTTCTTTCTTTCCAATTGAATACAAAATGATCATCTTTATTTCATGTAATCCTTTGGATGGCAGGCGCAGTAAAGCTTTAATATCGTCTTGAGATAGAATAATGCAGAAAACGACATGTTCCTCTGGACCCTTTCATCCTCATTGATTGAAGGAGGGCTTTTTCCAAGTAACATTAGATTACCATTTCTCATCAAATCGTCTCAGGATCAGGATGAGGAAGAAATCTATCAGTGCTTTAAACACATTTCTACAATTCAGCGGCCATTGTTAGTTGACTTAGGATTTTGGTCTGGTGCCACATGTCCGATGTGTCCTTGGGCAAGACACTTAACCCTAACTTGCTCCCGCTGCTTTGTCTACGGTGTATGAATGGGATTAGTTACTTCTGATGGCCAAGTTACACAGCTACCGCTGCCATCAGTGTTTGAATGGGTAGGTGTGACGTCTCCATAAAGCGCTTTGAGTAGTCACACTAAAACCACTATACAAGCTCCATTCACTACCATTTGGGGGTCTCGGGCCCCTTGGACACATCCACAAAAGACAGCCTTTTGTTATTTTGACATATTGTGAACAGAAGTGTAAAGGCTTCCTCTCTATCACTCATTTTTTCGTCATGCTTTAACCTTGACCTCTTTCAGACTCCTCTCAGTGCTGCTGACATTAACGGTTAGAGGAACATTTGTTTCTGGAAGGTCACTACTGTCAGTGTGGTCCCGGTGATGACAGTGATGAGAAATAATTTCAGGACCTCAGTCCTAAATTCTCATGTAAGCTTGATGTATATATGGCAGCCTCTTTTATGTGAGCCTGCTTGCTTTCGGTTTGAACATTTTGTAGCCTGTTATAAGAGCCTGTTATACCACCTCTGTGTCTGTAGATTTAAATGCAAATGAGCTGTGTCTGACCACGCCCCTCTCTGGAAGGGGATGTGACTTGGGCTTACTTGCAACATGCCTTATTGTTTACTGTAGGAAGACAGACTCAGAGGGCAGAACAAACACCTAGGTGTGGGAGGGTCACCCACCTAGGGGAGGGGTTACTGCCCTTTGTGATGTCATAAAGGGATAATCTCCAAAACGGCCTGTTTGAGCACACATTTTCTGAAAAGTGGAGCAGGCACAAGACGGAGAGGACTGACTTTTTCATAATTGGGGGGTCACATAATTGGACACATATTAGTGTTAGAACAGGATGGTAAAGTGTTGCATAATATGTGACCTTTAATCAATAATTTTTCATTTGAACATTTACAATTTTTGTTATTGTACCATGTGAGTTAAGGATTTTTGCAAAAACAACAATGAAAACAACATGTGCTTTATACTAATTTGTCAAAGAGGGTTACTTTACACCTTGTTGATGTTTTAAGCACACTTTTTTTGTTCTCTGGGTAAGGGTTTACAGTGTAATTCTTAGAAAGGTTATCCATTTGGCCTAGATCAGGTTTTGATTAGCACTCGTATGATATCAGTGTTGCCCTGAGTCAGTAGAGAAAATAAAAAGTAGAACCTTTGCATCCCCGCTCTGTGTTCACCTCCTATGGGGCCTCTGTTGTTGTAAACAAGAGCGTGATCCTGCAGAGTTTGTTTATATGAGAGAACCTGAGCACCTTGACTCAAACAAATAACCCGATCCTGCATCCAAGGTGAGCAGAACACGACATTTAAGCCCAGAGGATTATCTTCGCCCAGCGCTCGGTTATGCATCTCGTGGCTCTTTTGGCAGCTCAGGGTGGCCTTAAATGACTCTGACAGAGTTTAACCAGCCCTGCTCTCTCCTGTGTGAATGTATGTGGACTGCACACAGGCGGGGGGGGGGATGTGTGTGTGGAAGAGAGGAAGGGAGGGATTGACAGGGGGGGGGGTCCCGTCTGTTCTGGTTGGCTGCTGAATCATTCAAGGTGATTGTGAAGAACACACACACACACACAAGCAGACATAAACACAAACACACAGTCTAACAGGCCAGACCAGAGAAGGTTAAACGAAGTCGAAGCTAATCAAACAAACTCACATCCTCACCTTTTTGTGTCTCATTGTTCTCTTACCTGTTTTGTCCTCCATTCTTTCTCCTCATCCACCTGCTCACTCTTCCTCTCTCACTCCCAGACAGCTTCATTAAGGAGACACTGTCCTGTTTCTCTCCCTTTTTGCATCTATCCTTTCTGTGTAGTTTCTTGATCTATTTTTCTTGTTGCGTCTTCTCTTTTTTTACTTTATCCCTCATTTGTTTCCATCTCTGTTTGGTCTAAAAGCTCCTCACTTGTCCTCAGACGAGAGTGTTAATGGAGGTAGGTGAAAAAACCTGTGTCACAAACAACACACACTCAAATTTGTGTTTCTAGATAGATAGTGTGTTGTGAGCACACGGACACGACATGGTGGTTAACTCAGACTCTAGTGGCTTCACTGTGGTTTTACGGCCGTGTGTACATGCCGGCTCGTTATTTGTGTGTGTGTGTGTGTGTGTGTATGTCTGTCGACGTGCAGACAGGCGGCTGCCAGTAGCATACAAACAAGCTCTCTGGGGAAAACCAATCTGGGCTCTGAAATGACTTAGGCCAGGGAAATAAACAGCAGCAGGTCATAAAGCAAAGCTGAGTGAAATGGAGGGGCTGGGGTGAGGCGTGCCGTCTTGTTTGGTTGTTTACTCGTCGCTTCAGAGCATTTTTTGTGATGTGTGAATCTCGACATGCTGATGACAATGCAATGAATCCGACTCAAAGCTCATGTCATCAAAAATGACGTGTCAGCGTGTTTAGTAAATAAATGTTAACACAATATATGTTGTGCAGGGACTGCTGGTAGCTATTACATAAAGAATAACTGAAAATACAGTTTTGTTTTTGTTTGTGTTTCTGTGCAGAGCCGCAGTTCTCGCTGCACACACACGCAGGGAAGGACTCGTCCATACACACCCGAATCATCTGGTCATGTGACTGGAGCCCAGACAGCAAATTCTTTGTGACATCGAGCCGGGACAAGAAGGTTAGAAGTTTTTTCGATGTCGTGCACATTCTCCCACGATAATACATTCCAGATTTCCAATTATAATAAACAAAAAGTTGAGACTTTGCTCTGAAGGATAGATGCTTTTTCATAGTTTTCATTCTCTATTTTTTCCTTTTCATTGTTTGTGTGTGTAGGTGATAGTGTGGGGCCTGTGCAGACTGGAGGACTCTGGAGACTCTGCGCCTCCTCCTGAGATTAAACCGAGTTCTTCCACCCTGGATGTGGGAGATTCTGCTACAGCTGTGGCTTTCTGTCCTTTACTCTGCTCTGATAACAGGTACACACACAAACACAAAACCCTTTTCTTAAATGTTTGTATTATGGTCGCTTTTATGCACAATTTGAACCATCAGCCCTATTCAGAGGGCCTGGTGACGTCTCGCCTTCAATACGAAGGTCACAGAAGTGTGATGTTGGGGACCAAGTCGTTCCCACTTCTGTACGGCCATCGGAGGTTGTAAATGATGCATTACAGGGGCTAAGACTGCAGAGCCAGCAGGGGAGAACAGAGCTGTGTGTGTGCATGTGTTAAGTGTGTGTGTATGAGGAGCCCCTGCTGTTTCGTTACACAACTAACTTCCGCAATTGCCGTAACGCAATGTGAAATCACATAATGGGACACTAATATTAGGCTGTAGTAGCAGAATAGGACATTACGATGGTGGAGCTTCGTTACGGCGCTGTTGCAGAATAGCAGTCTGATAAAGGTCTATCAGTCCATTTATACTTTATACATTTACAGTATGTATTAACATATTTTCTAAGCCTGACTTCAAAATCAATTGCTTATCTCTATTAGAATGTAGTTTCTGGAACTACCTGCTGGTTTTAACCTGTGAAAGTATCTCCGATTTGTAGTGGAATAAAAGTATGGACATTTGTACAGTTTAAAGTTGTTTCTGAGTTATCAGAAATAAAGGTAGTCAGACAGTCAGTTTCGCCTTGCTTTAACACAAATGTGTGCGTTTGTTTTGTGTCTCTCCACAGCTACCTGCTTGCTGTGGGCCTAGAGAGTGGCAGGATCTTGTTGTACAGATGGAGTCCTGGTCAGGAGCTTGCTGGTGGAGACGACTGGAGCAGATGTGGAGAAACAGACAGATCGTATCCTTCAAAAACACACTCTCTCAAACGCACATACGCACACAGTTAATCCAAATGCAACTTTGAAAGGTCTCCAGTGGCCCCTGGCAGTATATGACAGTGTGTCATGGTTACATCAACATAGCTTCAGTTTGACGGCAGGTGAGAGACAAAGCTTTCTGTTCCATGTTATAGAACAAGGTAGCAGGCTGTTTGATTCAGATGTCTGCATTCCTTTCAACGAGAAGGAGGCAGCGACAGGTAGACTTCACTTGTGTGTGTTTCTGTATGCGTTGTATCTATATCGTCTGTAGAGCCTAGAAAGTGAGTAGAAAATAGTTCTTGTGGTTTTGCTCCTCACACTTCAGTGCTGCTCATAAATTTGTCAGTTTAACAAGTTTTACAATCACGTTATTTAAGATTTTCTATGCATTATTATTTTATTTTAACCTCCCTGCTGTATGTGCATCAAATAACTGTATGATCAGATAGTTTTGTGAAGCGAATAGTAAGTAAGGTTTATTTATATGGCACCTTTCAAGAGCAGACGTCACAGAGTCCTTCACAATAAGAGATTGAAAAGGAAAAACAGAGAGATACTACTTAATACCGAGTGCTCGACATATGCAGCTTCAGTAGTTCTTCTTTTAAATGTCCACAGTGTCCACAGTTCTCAGTTCAAGTGAGAGAACCTTACAAAGTTTGGGAGCTACAATCACTAAGGCACAGTCTCTTTGACTTTTGCACGTATAGTTGGTATCTGGATTTAGCCTGTTTTTTTTCAGTCACCCAGATTGGTATCTGTTTTTTGGCCTTCATCACACATCCTTTGTCAGACAAAGCCACTCTCTGGCAGTAAAGAGGCTCCGCTGGAGGCCCCGTGCTGGCCGAGTAGGTCGAGAGAACAACAGGAAGGACGGACAGGCTGAGGGAGAGAGTGAAACCGAGGAGGAGAGCTCCTGGCTCCAGCTCGCCAGTGCCAGCGCCGACCACTCTGTCAAAATCTTCAACATCAACCGACGGGCTCTTTAGCACCACCAACACTGACACTATTATGTCTCTCTGACACCGAGAGACACTTGGACTGAGGGCCACAGGCCGCACTGTGCCACAGAGGCCACAGCTGCTCGCTGGCAAGCCATCCCCTCCCTGTGACAGCCGGTTAAGTCGTGGGTCAGTCTAAGGCCAGACCCACAGCACTCGTGCCCTGCAGTCTGTGTGAGCGCAGCTGAACCGATGTGAAGGGTGGAGGAAAGATCCTGAAAACACCACGACCCCAGGGAGGTGCTCTGCTCAGACACTTCAGAGTGTTTTAGTTTCTGAGAAGACAACACTGCTGGACATCTCTACACATCACACATTCCGACTGCATATCCACGTATCATCGTATAACTATAAACACGAACAGATGCTTGTTGCTAATTAGTCTGTGTTTTATCATCACACAATTCTCTCTGGTTGTTGGGAATGTCGAGATGTTTTATTTGTTTTAGTTTTATTAAAAATCATTCAATGTTTGTCTATCCCAAATGTTTCACCTCTGGTTTCTAAATGAGGCCCATTCATTTCTATTTTAGAACTCCAGATGTTAACAAAGTTGTTTTCTATCTCTCAGGCAGCCAGTGGTTTTTCATTTGTTTCTGTATGACCATCATGCAGACTCTTGTATCTCACAGAACAACAGCATTTAATCAAACTGAACATAACGGCAGTATATTTTGTTGAAATGAATTTTATTTCACCTCACAAGAAAAGAGTGGTGTTACAGAATGTCCTATCCATAGGTGTTTGACAGTCATCCACATGTACAGACAGAGAGACCTCTTCCTATATATCCTACTCAAAACTATATTTTCACATGTGAACACTTTGATTAAGGGCCAGCTTTCACCAAACTCAAACTGGAAACAGTCCCTCTTGTTGGGGTCATACAGAGCTGGACAGACAGCTCTATGTTGCCGTCGGCGATGGGCGGGGTGGTGTCGGCGTCGGTGTTAAACGCCATTACATCTTTGTTCCAATTACTTCAATCCTTGCTCCAACTTCTCCTGGCTTGGACCAGAAGTTATCTTTACCAAATATGTTAATGATTGCTGAAATTTGTGGAGGGCTCAGCTTTGTTGCAGACTTGAATAGATTCCCAAATAGCATTTACACGCAAATTAGTCTGGCTAGATTGTTTTCTTTAAAATTCATAATCCTCGATTTTTTTCCCCACTTTGAGTCACGTCTAAAGAGTTACAGGCAAAAATGTAAAATGTGTTGTTCAAGTACCATCACCTGACAAAATACTTTATATTTTCTTTTATTTATCATCTTATCAGTCGTCTTGTAATTCTGCAGTGACCCATCTTGAAACAGCAGGAATCTGTACATGTTTAGCCTTTATGCATGAGTTTAAGTGGTGAAAGAAAACTAACAGAAACATTGGTATCTTTCATTAGAGGCAGGACTTCAAACATTACAGAGGAGTAAAATCAATAAACACTGAAGTGTCCAGTTATTGAGCTCTGAAGCTTCAGATTTAGGTTCATGTGCTTTTGAAAAAGAGGAGGGTCCTTAACAGAATTCTCAAGGACAGAGCAGAGGACGTCCACATTGTGGATTTACTGAGGGTTCAACTCAGTGTGCCGTCATTATATATCAGCCATAAATTTTTTTCCAGAAGATTGTAAGTAGTGGCCATAACTCTCCCTCTAATCACGCATCCCGGTATGTATGGAAGCATCAGTCTTCCCACGCCGCACGCTGCTGCAGGAAACAGCTGTTTTTCAAACACTGAAATGAGGCTTTGGGGACAATATACGCTCGTATATCAGGGGATTTTCAACATCATACGTTACATAACGTAATTATCGAGTCATTATCAGTGATGTTTCAATTTAAACATGAATGATCATCCTGCTGGTGGATTTTCATCAACACATTTTTGAGAGGAGCTCTCTCAGCTCTTTGCTCTGACTAGCATACTAATACATAAGGCATATGCTCCTTTCTAAGATGTCCTGTGTGTCCTTGACCACTCGTCCTGATGAGGCGAGACTGCCATTATATGGTACTGAGGAGGGATTAGAAGTCCCAACTGAAAATCCTTGAATGTTACTGATTAATGGGGAAAATGAGGACCCAGTGGCACAGGTAATAAACCACAAACAAAGGTTATTGGGACCTCAGATAGGCAGCTCGAGAAAGGATTTAAAGGAGGGAATACTGAACATAATTACATCATTGTGCCTTTGTGGCAGATTTGGATATCCCAGGTGAAAAGTAACATTTCAACTTCCTGTTTGTGTGTTAACATGCTGGAAATTCACCCTTTGTTAGATTGACATAGACAAATTAAGTGTCAAAAACATGGCTTTGACAGGCAGATTGTTGGAGGTTTATTGTGTGCTATAATGTGTTTGAAGCATGTCTCTACTGGTGCTTTACTGTAGTTTGTGAATGAGTCATGCATCAGTGTGTATTTGTCTGAGGGGGTGTATGTATCTCTCTGCAGTGTAGTAAGACTTCCATGGTTACAAACCAACAGTAACCTACAATTAAGTGTGGAGAGACAGGTGTGGATGCAGATCAGGATCAAAGGAAACTTCATAAACACTTCCTGTTGCTCGAGGCAATTAACAACAAAGCATCATTAATCACTAAATCTCATTAACAACGGTCCAAACGATAAAAAAAAAGTCAAAGTGCAACTTTATAGTCAACATTGGAACTTTTTTTTGCAGTCAGCTTAAAAATCTCAGAAAGATTTCATTTTTTAGAGGAAGTATAAAAGAAATGTAAAGTTTAAAACGATGCTGACAGAGAGAGAGCAGCCTGTGATCACATGTCATGCTAAGAGAACCATAAATGGTTATACCCATCGAATGAATATAAAATTGGAGTTATCCTCTTAAACTTAAGCGACTTAAACTTGCATTCCTCCTAATGACCAGCAGGGGGCGACTCCATTGGCTGAAGACATTGACTCTACAGATGGTTGAGGCACTTCCATCTCCTCCTGCAATGATATATTGCACATTTGGAGCCAAAGATGGAGTAGTAGAGATCAGCTGGTGGTACAGAGGTCCTGCTCACCAAAAGATTAACCAACCAATCAAAAGGCTCACTGATAAAACAGCAGCGAGCCTTCAGGTAGAAGCAGACTCTCTCAGTCATGGAAAGTTCAACGCTGCGTTAGTGTTCATTACGTTGCCTCTCATCGTTCCTTCTCTACTCCTCTGATATCGTGCTCACAGCACTGTAGGAGCAGCATTTATCATCAAAGCTTTTGATTGCATTGAATAATGAATTAAAACTAAACTTCTCAGAAAAATGAAGATAAGAAGAATGAAGAAGGGCCCCTAAATACTGTATGGCTGTTATTAATGCACCATAATAACATAAAGTTAGTATGAAATCTGTCACATTCAATTCTATATAATTCATGTGTGAGTATCCCTCTCCCTCTCAATCCTCATGATCAATGCAGCTAAGTACTTGCACGTCTGCATTAGTTGGATAAAATGGATATAGAACTGGCTCGTGTTCTTCATTCCTCTTATGTAGGAGGTTACATAGAGGCTTCCCTTCCACTGACACCCAGGTCAACTTAATCAACGGGCCTTCCATTTGCACAGCATGATCCTGCTGAGACGAGAAAGAAGGTCACGAAGCATTTACACGCTGAGGCTCCACTTCCTTCAAAAGACACCCAGGGAAAATCTGTGGTATCCTTGAAATCCCAAGCAGTAACAGGGGTAGACCGGACTGTAAATCTTAACATCACCTGAGTCCCTCCTGAGTTGTACGAACAACTATTACAGCCACAACAAGGTAATCTGTTGACTTGGATATTTGAGAATCTTGGTAAATATTATTCTTTGAGTATTACTAACTGGTTGGGTGTTCCCTCTTTTACATAATTTGTTAAAAACATTGAAAGTATTTGAGGATATGTTCGGAGTCTGTTACTCACAGACGGTTGATGGAAGAGTTTTTGGTCGACAAAGTTTCAGTGAACTGCTCGGCTGCTTCTTTATGAGACCTGAACACAGCCGATAACCACTTCAGGACTTCCCCATGCTAAATATTTGAAAGACGGAACAACGACAGGACCTGTGCACACATATAAACAACACACAAGCACAGAGGGAAACCCACACCCACACTGTCAGGAACACACTCAAACACACACTCAACCCCTCCATCCTGTTTGCCACTGGGCTCCTCCTCAAAGTTCAATTATTTATCGACCTCCGTATACAGGCCTTTTCATTACAAATGTATTTTTGCTTTGCTGTCTGAGGGCTGCAGGCAGTCAGCACACTGAATGTGCCTTTTTTCACAAGACTCTTATTGTTAACCAGCCATTTATCTCATGGGTGCAGTTCTCTCTTTTTTACTTGTAATGCCATAGAGGAATAGATCAGTAGACTTATGACTTAGTGACTGCATTTTGACACAAACATTGCTCTGTAATACTACTAAAAAGTGTGAAATGCTAAGTTTTGGTCTTACCTATAGAAACTCAGAAGACAAAATATAAAACGTATAATTGCTGGGGAAACAGCAGCGCTGTTTTTTGTGTGTTATTTGCAGCAAAAGAGATAATCATATTTTCTGTTTTGGACGTAAGTGGTAGATTTTTATGAAATGACCATCAGTACAATGTGAATACTTCAGCGAGTCTCAAAAAGAGAAGAAAAGAAAAATGAATTAACCATTTCTATGTTTGGCACGAAATGTTCCATATTACATACATTTTCCAACTGAAACATTACATTTAAATGTGGGGGTATGCTCCCCTTTGCTTGCTGTTTTCTCTAACTACACTGCTCAAATATTCAAGGAAAAGATACAAGTCAAAGCTTTGTTTTTAATGACCAAAATGGTTAAAGAAAAAATAAAATAGTGCCTGTCATGTTGGATACAAGACATGCAATCCATTTAGAAAACATCGTCTGACTCCACAAAAACACAGTTTTAAGTTGGACCAGGTGTTTCATCTTTAAATACGGCGTTACTTAAGGTGGTAAAGGAAGTGGCTTCACCTCTTCTGACACTTCGTTTTTTCTGTACTTTTTTTGAGCATGGGACGATCTCCATCTCTTCATAGCAATGTAGTCACCGGCTAACAAGTCGCAAACTGAAGAGGGAGATTCTGGGAAAGATTATAACTTCTAGCAACTTAAAAAAAACAAGATGGATGATCACTGATTGGCTGGCTGCCTTCAAACACACATTATAAATTCAAACATACTTTTTGAAGAGCTGACTGACTCGAGTACATCAAAGACTTGAGCGCAGATGAAGAAAACATTGGATTATTTTCAGTCTCACTTTATTTAACGATGATGTGAAAATTAAAGGCTGTCCATAACATTCAGACAATAAAAGAAGAATGTTATCCAAATCCCCCCCCCACCCCCCTCGTAACAACTAATGGCTTCAAAAATGTTCATGTGTTCAAAGTGTGATACTTATTTTATACAACTTTTTCATAACTATACCTCATCTGTACATAACATAGTTACAGATACTGTAAATTAAAGAAATGACTTCCAAGTATCCTTGTGGCGCATTTGTGAAATATTTCCTATGTAAAAATGAATGTACGTAAAGATCTTTTACATATACATATATATATAGTTCTCTATTCTTTCTTTTATAAGAAAACAAGTTATTGCCCCTCTCGAACATGTTGCATTTAACATAGGTTTTGCTTACCATTGAAACTCGTAATTGAACTGAACTCTGTGTGATACCACATTTCAAACGGACAAAACAGTAACAGTATGAACCTGTGTGTGTTCTTCCACTTAATAGAAACGTCATATTGTTATATTTTTGGACATGTATGTTTCGCCGTCTCCAGAAACCCTGATGATGACACATACAAAGATAGAATTATATACGTCATTTTTTTGATCTTCAAAGGAAAAAGGTAAAAAAAAGAAAACAGTGGCATATACAAACCATAAGTGTGATGTTAATTATTACAGTAAAGAATGAGCCCTTGACCCATCACAATTGCATTTGAACAATTTTTCATCCATGTGGAAAATAAAGATTGAAATGAATCATAGTAGAAGAAAACAAATCAGGGCATATTTAAACAAAAAATCACAACAGAACCATACCTGATGATCTGCATTTGGCATTTTAGATGGACAAAAAAAAGAAGTCATTTTGTAATTTGGTAAATGCCAGGAGTGGGTTATTAGGATTGATCGTTTGCTACTACTTTCACTTTATTGCCCTCAGTGAATAACTGCTAAAACCAGTAGCATAGTTGATATGATGATGTTTGTCCACTGAGAATCTTGGCATTGACATGTGTGAGCTGATCAGCAGGTTAAAAGAACTTCAATCCGTGTAGTGTAACGAAACAGAAAACCAAATTGTAGGTGAGAATGACACAACAGAGTGGATTTGTCACGACAGTTGCAAAAACAGAGGTTACTCTGTGAATTATACATTTCATATCATGCCGTCTTGAGAAAGCCAAATACCAAATATCCATACATGGACACCATCATCAGGGTATCAGCAAATTGTACACAATCACATATAATGTAATATATAAAATGTGCAGTTGGTTTTTTTGTTCTCCTGAAGGAAGAACAAACCCTCTGACAATGTCCCACACTCGCTTGTCGAGTGACCGTGATTCTCTGGTTGGCAAAAGGTGCGGGAGACGCCGTGACTCCTTAGAGGTCTGTGCTCGGGGTTTCCCTGCTCCTGTGCTCAGCAGGAGCTGGAAGGGGAGGAGCTCTCGCAGGAAGTCACCCTGATATGTCCGACAGCAGGTGGATTTCTGCTAGCTTGTCTTCCACTCCGCCTCTGTATCCTCGATTGGCCTTTTAAACCGAAGACTTGACAGTTTTTTATGATCTAGCTCAAAGTAGTCCACTCCATGTTCTCCCACACTGTCCCATGCATTGAGGCGTTGAATTTAAATAAATCTATGACACGTTGTACAATATACAGATGTGTGGCCAATGTAGTTGTTGTAGTTTCAGTGCCATTTTCACCCTATTTATGTACCGTGGGTCCTGCAGGCTACAATATAAGACAACAGGCACAGCGCTCAACAAACGCCTTAAAAACTAAAAACCAAGACACCAATGGTGAAAACATATGCTGAGAACAAACCTTCTCACACTCCATTAAAGTCCTTTTTCTTTAAAGAGTCCCTGTTTGCTTGTCTCCAACATGAGGACTGTTTTACAAACAAAACATGACGACACTGTGCTGATGACAGTTTAGCCCAGTGCAGTCTTCTTGGGCTCAGTTTACAGCCCGTTTTCCATAGCAAGTGAGGAACGTTCACTGTTGCTAAGTGTGAAGTGATTTTTCATGATATTCAATATGAAAGAAAGCCCTGTGTCTGTGCTTTATGATCTATCACTGTGTATAGGAACCGAAAGCTACGGCCGGTTGGGGCTCATGTGTGCATCGGCTTTATTACCTCTCGTGGAAATTCAGGTCAACCGTTTGGTCCGATTGTTGTGGCACTGGTAGACCTACATCCTTTCCAGCCTCACTTCTTCAGTTTAATTTCCGAAGAAGTCTTTTTAAGCGTGAGTCTCGTGCCCCTTTGCCGCTGACATGAACCCGGGCCCCCTTTTTTTATGTGCTGGTTAGCTGTGAGGGGCTAGAATGTACAGACATCTTAACAGTCTATGAAGACCACTCAGTGAAAAGCACCTGACTCCGTAAGGTGCTCGCTTGCGTTTTAAGTGTACATCTGAATGTGTGCATTTCTTGGCATTTAACACACAATTAACCGTGGAACACTCTCGTTGTGTTTTTTTTAGCTCTATTTTCTAAACTATGCAGCCTTGGAAACCCGTTAAAAGGCATAGCATCAATTATCTGTATATCATGCTTTCTGATCACACACTAAGCAAGTTGTAAAGCATGAAAGGCCTACGCAAAGTCTGATGTGAAATCTCTAAAGAAATCAGTGCTGCAAAATTTAGCCAAGTGTTAAAAAGAGCCATGTGCGTCTTTACTCCTAGATTGAGGAACGGGTCTTTTCATGTTCAGTGACTCACAAGCTTTCATGTACCTTACTCTGCTGCGCTTGTTATCACTAGTAACACAAACCACTTTCCTACTCTTTCATACATATGTCTAATTCTTCCAGGGGTTGCCATGTTTTATAAGCTTCCATTGGAAATGTCCACGATAACCTTCTTCTGTTACAAGCTTGACGCTTTCAACCCCTTTAATTGTCCGTTCACAGCATATACAAAGCTTACAGAACATCGAAGTCAGAAATGAAGATATTTACATGTCTCCATAAGGATGGGAAGGGGGACGGGAGTAAATTCCATGATTTCCTTTGTTGGGTTTTGTAAATAATATGTCTCCACACTGGTATCAAGTCACCAAAGCTGTAAAATACTCAAGTTAGATGACAAGCTCACATGTAGCAGAAAGCCGAACATACAACAGATAAAGAACAGTAAAAGACAACCCCCCCTTTGAAGCAGATAAGGCTACACGTCAGGTCAGGGCTGCTCCACCACTGCTGTGCTATGGGGGCGGGACTGTAATTGTGTGTGTGTGTGTGTGTGTGTGTATGCGTGTGTGTGTGTGTGTGTGTGTGTATGTGTGTGTATTGGTGTATGTTTGACTGTGCATATGCAAGGGGAGCAGCTCAACAAGGGGACATTGCTGTGAATCATGGGAGTTTCTATGGGTCAGCCAGTGCCCACTCCGTCTCCTCCCACCCCTTCCCGACTGAGGGTTTCAGTTCTCAAGAGAGGCTTGGGTGAAGAGGTGTGAAGAGTGAAACTTTGCCCCTCCCCCCCCCTCCCTCTCCTCTCCCCCTGTCCTCCTTGTTCTGAGACAAAATACGCACATATGCTGACGATATCAGTCTATTTTGTTGTAGAAAAAAGGACCATATATGTCTCCTCTGCAAAGAGCCAGGTGGGGGAGGGAATGAAGCTCACAGGCCAGAGACCATGACCCGGTAGGAGGGGGGCATGTGTCTGTGCCGGGGGCTGGAACCAGGGCTGCCGTTGGGGCTGGTACAGCTGGCATCAACTCCTCCTATGGAAGGTAAGTAGGCGTGGTGCAGGATGGGCAGCTGCAAGGACAGTCGACGCTGTATGCTGTGAAAAGTGAAGAAAACAGTTATGTCAAACTCACAAGTAGAGACTAAATATGAACATTGTATACTGTACTTATCATGACACTGTATGGTGTTTTTTTTTTACTTTAGTCACTATTTTTTCCAAAGGCTTCTATCGATCATCGTACAGGTAAATATTTAACAAACCCTTTAGCCCAACAGGCCGGATGTATGTAATCTCTGCACTAATATTGCCTGTACCACTGTGAGGAGGGGGGCACCTGTAGTGGACATACTCATGAACTTAAAAGATTGAATGAACTATCTATGTAACCAGGATCCCAACTAGGCTGATAAAACAGAAAAAGAAAATGATAACCCCAACAAAGATCACTCAAGCCCTCAGCAATTCTTCTTATTGTTTCCTGTTGTCTGGAGCCACCTCCTTGTTTCCTTTCCTTCTCCTTCCTAAACCCTGATCCAGCGTGCCTCCTTTATTCTGGGATCATCTGACAAAAAGAACATTTCATGCTTCTGCCTGCTGTGACAGTTTTCACACCACCTTGCCAGTACTAGTGCCGCTTCCAGACGTTTGCAAGTACATTACATAACCGAGTGCTAGTTATGTAAAAAAAAAAAAGGGGGAATGAAACTTAAGCTCATTCAGTGATCGACCCAGAAAATGTCTTAATTAGGTGAACTCTGAAATATTTATGGTACTCAGACGTAGCAAGTTAGTCTGATCTGTTCTATTTGTGAAGGAGGCACAATCTGCCTCGGCCATGAAGGAAATCTTTTGGATATTTTTGTATTTTTTATGTATTTAAATAAAAAACTTTGAACAATTATATATGCACCTATAGAGTGTGACTTGGCCTTCATCATGTCACAAACCATATGCCATTTGCTGTTCCCTGTCTCTTTATTTTATTTGTCTCTTCTTCTGTCTCTCTCACTGCCTCTTCATCTCTCTTCCCTCAATGTGATCAAACATTCATGCAGCATGGGAATAGCTCCGAGTGTTCCTTTACTTCTGTTCTCCTCCCTGTCTATTTTCAGAGCTGCTTCCCAATGTGAGCTGTAAATCACTGGTTACATAAGCCTCTGTGATTCTCTACCTCTTAATTTCTCTCCTGCCGCTCTCTCTCTCTCTCTCTAAACATTCCTCTCCCTTAATCTATATTCTCTGTGCAACTGCCCCCCTTTTTTATATTTTTCACCCCCCTTGTCTGCTGTCCCTTCCTTCTCCATCCCTCTGCGCTGTGCATTCCTCTCCTGGATCTAGTTAAACGAGTTCAAGAGAGAGATCTCTCAATGATGCATGAGGTGTCCCCGCCATTGATGAAGTCCCTCAGCTTTGCCCCCTTATGCATAGTGAATGAAGATCTGCGTGAGTGTTTTGATGGAGTGAGGGACAACAAATCAATCTGCTGCATGTCTACATTTGTACCCTGTACCTGCATGCGTTTGTGTTTATATGTGAGTGTATATGGTGAGAGAATACACATGCACTCTATGGGGTTTAAATATTGTGGGTGTGCGTGGGAGAGAAAAGTACAGGGCTGGTCCATTCTTTCACAGAGCTCTGTTGCCAGAGCAACCGCCTGAGAGCTATGGCTGGTTGCGATACATGTGACGTGTAGTCTGATGAGGAAACTGACAAGATAGAGAGGAGGAGGGAGGGTAAGAGGGAAAGGAGTCTGGGGTAGAGGTGCTGAAGAAATGAGGAGTTCTCACTGTTCGGGCGAGTTGATATCTTCGAGGGGACCTCTGTTTATTCTGGAAGGATCCATGGAGCCCCACTGTGCCTGGGGCTTCTGCTCCAGATGGTTCTTTAGTATCGACTTCTCTCCGTCTGTATCGGAAACACACAAAAGCATCATGAAAAATAGAAAAATATGATATGCTCTAGCAGATTCACTTCACTTCCCCTGTCTGTCACCTGAGACAGACTAGACGACTTTGAATGAGTCACAATCAGGTATTTTTACATTGACACATATTGGGTTTAAATGTTGACCCATGATGATAATGAGTGATGTTGTATTAGTAATAAGAATCTACCTCCCGGCCGTGGAAAGGTTGGATTTTACATTAAGGTTTAAAGTTAGGGAAACTGCATCAAAGTTTGCTAGAGGTGAAGCCCAAAATCACAAACAAACACTCGGACTTTAACTCAAGTCCACTTTTTTCTCTTTTTTAGAAGGACACAGAGTTCAGCAGATAGGCTGTTTAAAAGAGGTGGACGTTGCCGCCATGACATACCCTTACTGGTTTATGAACCCCCCTCCTGAAGCCTCAAGTTGACCATTGGTGCCATCACCATCTTGGTTTTTTGGCGGTGAAGTGATACATACATACCCTTCTTTGTCATTGATTTTACTCTTAATGGGACCATTAACGACCTGAACTGAGGATCAGCTAAAACTAACAATTAAGACTGATAAAATGTTAAGTGAGGTCATTAATCAGCCAAGAAGTACTTTGGTTAATATACTGTAATACTATATTAGCCATTAGATAGAATGCTGTTTCAAGCACTTCTGCATTTACTTTTGAACTCACGATGCTAGAGCTACTTCTTTTATGCAGCCTGTGACTCAAGGAGAAAATGGCCACCGGTTACATAAAGCCTATGAATGATCCTAATTGTAGAGACCCATAAGGGCCAATCTTAGTCATAATAAGGTACTGACAATGTGTCTGTCAACTGACTGTTAAACTAGTCCACTTTCTTTTTTCCAAAACAGAGACAGATTGCATAATTTAATCACATCTCATACTCAGGGTGACATTTAAAGCACCTGAGTGGGAAGAATTCAAAAAGTGCAGACAGAAGCAAAGAGGAAACGAGTTTGCATTTGATCAAGCAAATATCTAAGAATTCTCATTTAGAGAATCTCAAGATGATTTCAGCATTCTGTGGTTGTGCAGGGGCAGGCGGACGTTGATGCAGAAGAAGAATGCAGTAAAAAAACAAACGGATCCGTTTTTACATATTCTACCGGAGGAGTTCACAGGTTTCCCTCATTTGTCCCAGATTCCCCAGAACTCTGTGACCTGATCCCCTGATCACAGCACGCACTGACCTGATTGGACACCTGAGCTCACTGAACTATTCTGGAGCAGAGAAATTGTCTTTGCATTTTGAAAAAACTCTACCTTGTAGCTCTCGGAGCAGAAACACAAGTGCAATTATTTATGCACTCCATTATGGACACAGAGCATGTGTGCAGGCCAAAATGGGTGTGTAATGAATGGGTGTGTATTTGACTGCCAGTGCTTCTGCAGCCAGCCTCAAGCACATCCGCAATGGCTTCATTTTTCAACACCGGAGGTTGCTGCTTGTGTACATCTCATTATTTCAGTTGACTGAGGTTTCACTTTTATTGAGAGTGCAGACAGTGAAACAGTACCAAAACATGTTAATTTATTCAAATACAATGTATTGAATCTGCCTAAGAAGGTTAGAAGTTCACCTTTGTATTGGGTGGATTAGAGTGTTGGTGGTCCCTTTCTCCATATGATCAACGTCAAATAAAGACTACTAAAACTGAACCCTTCATTTTGATGCATGCGCCTTGAGCAGCAGGACAGCTGTGATCGGGTGGTGAAAATTAAACGTAAGCTTATTTATGTTCAACATAATCTTAAAAAAAAAAAAAGACAGCCAGAGCATAGATGTCCAAAATGACCATATCTAGGTGTTCTTTTTTTAAAGTCCTTTTTTGAGGCCATTTTTGCCTTTATTAGAGAGGACAGCTGACGAGAGAAAGGAAGTGTTGGGAAGAGAGAGTGAGGGATGACATGCAACAAAGGGACGAGGTCGAATCCCAATCCTAACCTGCGGCTGCTGCGACAAGGACTACAGCCTCTGTACATGGGGCGTGCGACATAACCACTAGGATATCCAGCACCCCTAAGTGGTTTTGATTAATACATATTTTGTGTCTAGAGAGACAAAACATAATAATACGTTTTTTATTCACGGCACAATTTGAGCTTATTATTACAATTTTTATTTAGCATTTAGCATTTAGCATGTCTTCCATAAACTTTTAGTTAAGGATGGACAGAATATCTCAGAATATGATGCATTTCAATAAATCATTATTTGTATAGCGACAATTCATAACAAGTGTTTTCTCGAGAGACTTTACAAAAAGCAGGTAAAAGACTTTACTCATTGCTATATTACAAAGAGTCACTTAAGAACAGATTTCACTTCAAGTAAAAAAAAACCCCACCCATGTAAGCACTAGAAGACTCATTAATTGAAGAGGTCAAAGGTCTAGTGGTTTCATCTGCACAAACTGTCTTGAAAATGTAAGAATGATTTCGGTATCGTGGTACGGGAGAGCTCAAACAGACCTGAGCGTGCACTTGAACATAATATGAAATGCTCTCTGTACTGTTAATTAACAACCTCTGACTTTTCAGCCTAAAGTCAGCTCTCAGCAGCCGCTGTGTCATAAAACCACACCTCATCTGTCATCCTCCGGTTGTTCTCCATGTGCTGGTGCATATTCATGAAGACAGCCAGAGAGAGATCAACACTCACCCTCTGTGAGTGAGCGTAATCGCTGTTGACACGGCGTTCTACTCTTATAACAGCCTCACCCCCCCCCCCCCCAACACATTTATGATTTAGACCAGCTCTTCTATGAATACTGATGACTGCAATGTGGAGCAGGCGATGATGATGAAGATGATGATGACTGTCAAGCAGAAGCAGATTGAGGCCTGGAAGAGTTTATATGCTGGTGGTCTTTAAAGGAGGTTTAATGACCTGTGATTTGATTTCCATAATGTGTGTCAGATTGACGTTTGTCAGCAGCACCTAATGATCTGTCTGAACTCTTTTTCTCCCTCCCTCCTCACACGATCATTATCATGAACACTTCAACTATCCAGAGACTCGTACACTTCTCTCTGCATTAAAAAAGTATTAGCCAGGTCAGACTTTTGTGATACAAGCCTCAGATGATTACCACACGCAGACTAAGCTTAATGCATATGCAGCAAATTCAAGAGGATTCACTTTTTTTACCTCAGTCATTCTCTTTAAAACATTGTCTTTATGTTAGGAGCATCCACACTGAAACAAACAGCCCATTTATGATGCAGTTTCCTGTATGATACTGAATCATTTGACAGTTTTTACTCATAAAAAGGATCATTTCCGTAACTGAAATGTTTTGTCTCTGTTCAGGGAAATGTTACCATTTAAAGAAAGTGAAGATTTATTTGGAAAACTTGTTTTTTTCTCATTGCTGCACTTTTTATTTCTGAAAAATCGTAACGTAAGAGTCCTTATGTTTATTCCAGATGATGGCCACAGAAAGGTGCAGCTATTTGTTCATGTATCAAACACAGGTGTCTCAATATTACTACATTTTGTTATCACACTTATTTAGAGAAGAGACGTATAAACTGTTGATCACATTTAATTTGTTCTCTATAAAATACCTCTCAGATGAATATAAATAAAAGAGCTGTCTGGCTTAATTTGTCTTTGTAGTCTGCTGACTACTTACAGACACTCGTGTAAATATTCAGTCTGAAATAAATTCATTTTTGAGCCCATGCTTTTTTAATTTGACTCCCCAAACAGAGCCTGATATCAGCTTCAGCCTGGACTTACACAGATTATCCTCAACAAAATGAACAAATGTGAGAATGTGTGCTTCATCTAAAGTAGTGAATTATGTTCAGGTTGTATGCAAGAACATTGTTTCATGGATATGTAGTCTCGGATGTATAAAGGGCTTATCTGAACCATTAAACGTGGTAAGTAAAAATTCAACATTGTACTGAGACGTACAGTAAAGATCAGCGGGAAAAAACAAGTGAGTAACAAAATAAGATGTAGTATTCTACTTGTGCTTCATAAAGGGATGACCACATTTTTTTTATAAAGATTGTTTTCATAGAGTCTGAGGAGTCGCCTCCTTTTCTATATTGAGTCATATATGAAACAGGTTTATGTCAGATTGGAAAACTTCTTTATAGATGGCAGCTTTTGCTCTTAATATGCTGCGTCCTGCTCTCTGTGTTCCATAAAATAGATATCAATAAGCATCTCAGTCATCTAATCACGCAACACTACAGATATCAAAGCTAGCCCCGCCCGTTTGCTGTAAAGCAGAGTGTGTGTTATTCGTGCAAAGGCGAACGCTGAGGAGGGGAGACGAAGGAGCAACAGAAGGAAGCTGAGTGAAAAAAGTAAAACACAAAGAAAAAGCATTAGATATATTGCTTTGTGAATGTTCCTATTAACTGCCTACTGTTTGTTGTATAACTGTGAACCTTCACACATGAGGAACTTCTCAAACATTCCCAGCAAGCTCTGCTCCCAATCGGCAGAACGAGTGTAGCTGTTTTACTTTTCTTACCTTCTCCAAATCCGACGGATCCATTAAACACCTCTGAGAGCGGCTTTGTGTTGGTGTGTGGATCAAATCCAACACATGAATCTGGCTGCTGTACATCGCCATCACCCTGGGTCTGTTGAGACGGTGCCTAAAGTAAAGCGACGCTGCTGAAGCGGAACCATTCACTGATTGAGTTTTGAGGAACTCGGCTTTATAATGTTTAAGGAGCAGCTGTATCAATTTGAACAGTCATATTGAGCAGAGGAGGGAGGGTGAACCGAAAGAGATGGATAAGAAATCTATCTTTATGTTCCATATTTTGTCATTCTTGTATTCTTTCCCAGCTGTTATTTTAAAGAAGATTGTCCAAAAAACACAACAAAATTAGGTACACAATCAAGTCTTGACCCACTTGGGTTTTAACAATAAAGGTGCGAGAGTTATTAAAAGTGACTACGGTATGTGCAAAACCCGCTAAGCAGCAGTGAAAGTATGCAGGTACTGCAGCTTATCCTATGACTCATTCTCAGAGACGTCACAGACTGGCTGTCAGACAGATTGCTCTCGATTTCCCTTCTTCACCTGCAGCTGACAGGAGCTCCAGCAGTGGAAAAAAGGCGTCAAGATATTCCAGCAAGCTGCTGCTCTGAATGCAGCTTTAAAAATCCTCCACTAAAGCAAACGTAACAAATACATAGCCATGAGTTATCATGAGATACTGCCTGAGGATTAGTTCCCCTTTTTTTTTGCTAACTAATTCTGAGTGTTATGACGGTCATATACTGAATTCTCACTGAATTAGACGGAGAAGCGACTGGAGGGTGTCATACTGAGCTGTCACAATCAGTGAAGAAGGGAGAAATGAGGCACCATGTTGGACTTTTACATGAGCTCTATTGACTTTACTGGAGAGCACCAACACATTATAAGAGCAAGTGATAGGGCATTGTCTAAAGCCATTTTATCAATCATCCTCTGACTGAAAATGTTAACCGTTGTCTCTTTCTCCACATGAAAGGGAAGCTGCCTCTACTTCAAGAGCATTGACCATTTTCCCAGTAAGATTATTTGTAAGTACTGAAAGCCTCAAATCGGTGCAGTTTACGCAAACAGCCTCTGATTATGAGCAGTGGATAATAATAAGACAGAAGGCTACATGGATAAAAATGCTGCAAAGGTCTCACCTTTGCTGTCGGTGAAGTTGCGTATGCTGAGGATGTTGTTGGCGTCTGGGTAATGGTTCTGTTTGATGTAGGGGGTTTTCTCTGGGGTGTCCTGCAGCTGCATGGTCACCTCCTCCAGCTCCTTGTCCAACTTTAACAACAGGAAATAAAGACATTAATTCATGCTATTGTTTTCCTTTTTTTTTTTGTATTGAACAAAATAGATGACCAAGAGGAGGACTTCATTTGAAATCCTGTCTTTCAATCAATTAAGTTTGCAGAAGTTTTTCTTAGACAAGCTTGTAGTAGGCTTCATGTGTATCAGGCATGTTATCCAGTGTGGAGGCTGTTTCTGTGGACCACAAGCTGCTAAAACACTTCCTTAAATCGGATGTAAAAGACTGCTGTCTGCCAAAGACATAATAACTTTACTTGTCCTCCATGTATTGTTCATCCGAGTCACTCCTCATTTTTTCTAAAGCCGTGGCCACCACATCTAACTCTTACCAGACAGATCTGGTAGAGGCCAAGGTAATTGCAGAATGATTTTTGAAATATACTCAACGTCAGTGCGACATGTTTAAGATATAAATCACAGAGCTTGTGCAGGGTAACAAGGGGGAGAACAGCTGCTGCTTCATAGTCCAGCCAGTACCTCTGGTACTACTGTGTCATTACTGGGTTTGACCACATCCTGTCAAAAACTACAACAACTACTCTGTCGGCCTGTGCTACAACCTTCTACCAAGTTCTGTGGTGATCAGGCATGAAGTTCTCCCTCATCCTGCTGACAAACATACACATGGGCGGACAAACAGCATAGAAAATATAACTCTCATGGCCGTAGTAATGAAGGAAATAAGTGAAAGTCGTAAATTCAATACCTCCACTCTCTGATTGAACTTGTGCTCAATTCCTGGACCTTTAATTACATATTAAAGCCTCTGCATACGTTGTTGCATTGAAAACCCTTTCACCCACTGCACTGTTATCTTGTCATATAGAAAACTTATCAAAAGCAGAGAAGTAATGTCTGTGTATGCATCAACTCAGACCTCTGTTATCCTCATGCGGAGGCGGTGGTTATCAGTTTGGAGCCCGTCCAGTCGGGTTGTGTTCGCCTGGTTGACGCTGGTGACTGAGGTGGACGTCTTGGAGTCCTCCTTTTTCTGGTTCTGGGTAAACTTTAGCCTTCGGTTCTGTGTGGCTGCGTCTGGGTTGGTTCTCATGGTGATAAACTGGAGGAAAAGTTATGTGAGAATTAGTCACGGCCACTCTCTGGTATATCATTGCGTTTTCTGGATTGGTTACAAATATCTGTTTACGCTGCACTTTAAGTTTCAGGACTTTGTGCGAATGTAGAGATAATTTAGCGTTCTAGTTCTACACACGTTTTCCTCACAGAGAAACTGACCTTAGGAACGAAGACCAGACACAGTGTGATGGTGCTGCAAAAGATGATCACCAGTGCCACAATGCAGAACTGGACGTTGGGCTGGTCCCTCGTCAGAAAAGAGACCGCAGCGCCGATGATGCACATGATGCCCACATTGTAGACACTCATCCCGATGTATTTGCTATCATTGAGCGCAGGGATGCTCACATTCCTCGTCTCCCATGCCAGGAAACAACCAAATAACTGTGAGAGAAAAGAGAAGAGGAGAAACATGTTTTATGAGACGTTAGAGAGGAGTTTATGTTTAATCTCGGGAACACTGATGGCAACATTTAATTTGGGTTATAAATAGTCTGAATCTGTTTGTCGACAGTAAAGTCCATCTGTTTATCTGAAATTATCGGCTTTCTTTCTTCTTTCCTGAAAACTCCAAATGTTTTTTCAAATTAAGCAGGGCTGATTCAATCTTAATGTTTGTTTGTTTGTCAGTGCTTTTCATAGATCTTCATAAATACAATCAAAGTTCAGGTTGTGATGAAACATTTAATTACACTAAGCTTTAGGAACGATAAAAGGAAATCAAACAAAGATTTACTTCATTACTTGAAAGAGCCTTAAAGGGGGGAAATATAATCTAAAGACATCCCTCTAAAGCAGCCTAAGGTTTCAATCTTGTAAACTGTTTATTTAGAGGGAGTTGTTTGTTTGGAGGAGCATTAAAGTTGCAGCAGCAGCCTGCTGAATAATTCATTGTGTGCTGTGTAAAGAGGTCTATCTGCTTATTGTAAAGTCTACATCAGAGTCTGTGGAATGACAAGCCACAGAATCAGAGTCAACAGGGATTAGAGTATCTCGTAAATCTCAGGTTTGTGTTAGCAAGAGTGAGCTGACAGTAATGTATGGATGTATTAATTCATATATAAGTCTATCTGTTCCTATCTCTCTACTTCTTTGTTGCTCTTTTGTTTGACATCAAAACACTTCCGTTTGTTACCCAACAACTCTTTCACTCCCTCCATCTCTCTGTCTTTGACATTTGTGGATATTTTTTGCTCCGCCTCACCATATATTTCAGGACCTCCTGCTCTATGAACATTTAAAAAACCCTGTGTGGTGGAAAAGTTGACAATATTTCAAAATCTAACAGTTACTAGAATGTATCTCTTAGTCAGAGCTCATAGGCGTTAGTCCAGAAGTGATCTGTGAACAACGTGGTAGGTCTTATCCATACAGACTGTAGAAGTCATGCACGCAGTCTCAGAAGCGTTTTGTAGACGAATGATGGTGGTCGCCACATTGGAAATTCTGTCTCAAACTAACTTTCTGACAACCTAGCAACAGGCAAAGAGGTGGAGCTAGGGCCTTTAGCCACCGAGCAGCTACAACACATCCACCTGTCAGTCAAATCAGTCATATGCAAATGTGTGCATAACTCCAAGCATTTATAGAATCAAAATAGATGAGTTATGAAAGAATTCAACCTTGTAAACACGTTTCTTTCTGCTGTAAAAAGGGGCATTTTAACGTGAGAGTTCCCTGGTTTTAGGAGCCAGCCTGAAGTGCACACTTGATGTTGCAGCTTGGTCTTATTTCTTATTTCTGAAGTTGTCCAGTACATGCATAGGTAGTCTTTCTCACCACCACATACAGCATCAGAGAGATATAAATCTATGGAGCTGCAGGACTGTTGGCCTCCACACTTCAAGCTAGTCTGTGATACACACACACACACCAGCAAACGGTCAAGTGGGCAGGGTTAGCTCCCACCCCAAATCACATTTTATGGGATGAATTTATGGAAGCATGCCTGAATTCAAGGTAAGGCATCAAAAATGTTTGTATGTGTGGTATCTTGAGTTTTACAGGGAGAGAGACGGAGAGTAACTGTAGTGATGACTATTTAACACTGGGACACAGAATTACAAGTAGGAGAAATATTTCTTGTTTTTCTGGGTCTTTAAAGTAGTTACTTGAGGTTTGATATTATCACATAATTCAGAAAAAGCAATATTGAGAAACAACTATCTGTATGGAGATTTAACTA
The DNA here is from genome assembly GCA_020745685.1 of Tautogolabrus adspersus. Lineage (NCBI taxonomy): Eukaryota > Metazoa > Chordata > Actinopteri > Labriformes > Labridae > Tautogolabrus > Tautogolabrus adspersus. Next base: position 15,125,191 of record CM036550.1, read on the forward strand.
AGCTTATTCATGCACATTAATGAGCCTATCAAAAGTGCTTTCAATGGACACATTTGTCCAGTGAATTCAAAAGTGTGTGTAAGTGTTCATTTATTCGCTTCTAGACCGAGTGTGTAATGAAAGTTTGGTTCTCTCTTCTCACCATCAGCAGTCCCTTGTAGGCATAGACGATGCCCAGCCAAATGGTCATGTGGGTATTCTCACAGTGCTCCAGGAAGGGGCGGATGGCGATGTCTCTGCCTTGGGGGTCCGCCTGTTTACAACAAAAACACACGGAAAAGAAGAGAATTGAGTATTATACCCCCCAATGTACTTTTATTGTCTTTGGAAAAAAAAGATGGATGAACAAATCATCCAAATGAAGAGTAACATTAAAGCAGGTTTAATTTCCTTGTGGAGCAATAACAGCAATAGAGGAAAACCAGAAAACAAGCAGAAAAAGGAAGAAATGATTATAAGTTTCTTTTTGCAGGTGCTCTAATTTTACATTCAGGGACAAAAAGTAGGCAGACTTTCCACTGCTAATCAGAGTAAAAGGTGTCAGCGATCAAACATCCAGGTGTGTAATCAAACTGTGTCCCATCATGGCTGCCGGGCTTCTCCAAAGTCGGCTGAAGTTAAATTAATCTGTGCTTAGGACGCTAATGGGCACGACTAATGAAGCTTATTCATTAACGTGATTTACACCTCCTCCTTTCTTTCCTTCTTTCTCTCCCACCCTTCCTTTTTCACGCCATCTCTCCATCATTTCTGCCTCTCTGTTTCTTCAGCTCTTTTCTCATTTCTACTTGTCTTTCGCTGCAGCTGGTGACACAGGTGACTTACAGGGCAAATTAGCACCTGAGGTGGATATTTATACGCTAAAACACGTCACGTCTCCTCTCTCTCTCTGGCTCGCTCTCTCCGTTAGCAGCGCTTAAAAAAGGCCGTTAATAAGAGCACTAGCTTGGCCTGCCTGAATTCATCTGAGGCCACAGCGATATATCAACTCTGAGACACCTGGGGGAAGGCTGGGCCTAATGCCACGCTGCTCGCTTGGTGCGTGTGTGTCTTTAGGGTTACTTACAGTGAGACATGTTTAATAGCTCAGTAGAAGGTGTGTGTGTGTGTTCGTGTGTATTAGTAGGTGTCTTAAATATAGTGTTTGATTAGCTGAAATTCAGTTCTTACGTTAATTCATTTAAGGCAAAAGGATGGATAAGGAAATGGAGAAATATATGCTTTGTTTCTGTCTCCATATACACACACACAGTGTGTGTTTACATACTGGGTGTTTACTCTGTCTCCTGTGTATGATCTTAGCATTCATAAATACATGCAGACACATCGCTTTAGGTGCTGCAAAATACCTCTTCCACTAGTCATTTTGACCCCCATGTTCTCAATTCAGCTCCCATTACGGGAAATTGCAGCTCTTCATGCTTTCCTCTATGACCTTGATGGATTTACATTAGTGGTTCTCTATAGAAAGATCACTTAGAGAGGGAAATTGGTGCTTAAAGAGCTGCACTGATTCACCCAACAGAGACGAACCGAAATGGGCTCCATACCATTTTGTTTTAGCTGTATTATAGTAACGTTTTCTCGCTTGAATTTGAATGCCTTTAATGGGAACATGCAGCTTTTTCACACAGTATTCCTCATCCAGCTTGCATTTGCTCGCTTTCGCTTTCAAAATGTAATCCCTCTAAGGATCACACTTTCCAAATCAGGTGCCGTTTGTCGAAAGACACAGCAACGATGCAGCAGAAGAAATCACCCACAACTGAGATATGAAGTCACAAATTTTCCTCCATCTGCAGAAATCCTCCCAAACTCTGATGCCTACAAAACTGAAACATTTCAAAGAGCAACGATTGCTTTGGTGGCAGTGAGTTCACACACTTTGTCAAAAGCATTCTGGTTACCCCTCCTGAGAGCTGCCGTGGCAACTGTGTGGCTCACGTCACTTTTATCTGTGAATATTGTAGGACTTGAATATTGGATTTTCGTTAACTTTAAGTGAATGACTGGTAGGAGACGGTTTCTACTTTAAATCAAGGAGGTGGAAACACAGAATGTGGGGCAGCAGGAGATGACGCACACACACAGGCTGTTTATTCACAAATAATCACGATTAGCTGGCACAGTCCAGAGAACAGATCCTGACACTCAAGCATGACATTTTCATCACAAAGCTACAGGTAACTTCTTCATGAAAATAAAATCTTTTTAACCTATTTTCAATCTCAGAAATGTGTTGAGACTGAGGAGGAGAAATCATGAGTTATGCATGAGATGGCCCAGTTTGGACGAGTCTCTGGGCAGCAGCCAGTGGCAGGAAACGTCTCTTGCCGCAGGAAGTGTCACAGTTTTATATTTCATGTAAACAATAAAGGCATTTGTTCTGCAAGCTGCTGGCAGCTTTGGACTCTGACATTGCTGGCTTCAACTGTCTGATGAGGTCAAGGACATTTTATCTTCTAGCTCAGACCTGGCAACATTTATTTCCCCTAGTTGTGATGACTGAAGTGTATGCCTTCATATAAACTTTTTTTTTAAAGTTGTTGAGAAGATTCTTCACATTTGCTGAGTTGTCATATCAAGCATTAACACCATTCAAAATTAAAGTTAGCCAGTTCTCTGTCTAAAGGCCCTGACACACCAAGAAAGAACATGGCAAAGAACTAGTGGCGACGAAGGCCGCCTGTGGCGTTGGCGCACGATGCCTTTTGTCTTGGCCAGAAAGTTGCACTAGAACGCACCGCAAAGACCGCTCACCGACGGACCGACGGCCGATGGTCTCCTAGGTGTGTCAGGGCCTTTATAAATGATGGGGAATGATACAGGGATTTTACAACTGTTGTCTCTTGCAAGTTGTGCCGAATTCTCACTTGTTTTGTACTTGAAGGCATCATTTTCGTGCATTCAGTGACACTTGAGGGTCATGACTAAAAGCAACTCTTTTTTTTTATCCAATAATTCAGATTTATTTCACTTGTGACTCCCCCCCTCATAAATGTGGTGGAGTCTTTATTGAGAGCCAAGATCTGGAAGATCTTTTTGTACATTAAGCATGATGTGAGAAAAAATATACAATAACTCATTACACTGTTTAATATTGATATTACAACATGAGGTTCGATAACTGAGTAGGCATTCATGTAACCTTACTTGCCTGTTCTTATAATCAACGAGCATTAGCTTACATGCAATGATTTCTCATAGGCTGTGTGTATAAATCTGCTACATTACTGAATGATTGTATGTGTATATATACAGTACATCTATGAAATCTCCAAAGATGTCGACATATCTCATCCTTTTTTCTACTAAACAGCTTCATCTGTACATTCATGTTTTATGCTGAGCAAGTCCTTCTTCAAACACCAATTCTCCAGGAAGTCACACCTATTGCAATTCTTTTTGTTTATTCAATATGAGAGACACATCCTGCATCAGTGCTCTTTTCGTAGTCACAGCTGTAAGTGAACTTGTGCCACTAACAACAAAACGATAAGACAAAATGAGATACAATGCTTATTAGGCTAAGGACTCTATCGCAGTGGAGCAGAGCTCTGCCCTTCCTCAGAAAAAATGTCTAGGGAGTTGCCAGGCAACAGGGCTACAGCAGCCGGCGGCCTCTAAGCGGTACTGGCATGGCAGGAAAAGTACTGTTTCACTGTCATTTTTCACAGCATTAACCCTCTAACGGGATCACTCGAGGGGGGCTGGAGCGGGAACAAGACTGGCAGAATGTCTATGGAAAGATGGAGCAAGTTGAGATGATGAAGGGAGAAATGGAGGAGAAGATGAAAAGAAGAAGAGGCAAGAAGAGCGGATGGATGGACGGTAAAATGAATACACACAAGAATAAAATCTAGAAAGAAGAGAAAACTGGAGAGCAGTGTGGAGGAGGAGTGAAGAACTCAGGAAGAATTACCCAAAGGTCCAAAGACTGAGGTAAATATTGGAAAGAGGCTGACTGAACTATCCACTATAAGATGTTTTTGTAGATACCGATGCTGTCTGATCAATATGAGTGTTCACACACATTTGTACTCAAAGTTAAGAACAAACACAAGCAAGGCCTTTTCACTAAACTTTTTATTTTAGCTCATGAACTTCCCAGCTTGTTAAATGAAAGCTTAGGTGATCAGCCTTTTATTTAAGACTTGATCGGTTGCTCCTGAAAAAGTAGATAAAACTGTCATGATCATATTGATGACGTCCTTGCATGACTTGGTTTTTTTTCTTCAGGTTTGAGTCTTTGCTGTTCGGTAATCCACTTTCAGGTCTCTAATTTGAAGATTGGGAGAGCAGGCAGAAGAGTGCAGAAACCGGCATACTGGGGTAATACAAAGACTAATTGTCCATATAATAGCTTTCCGGCAGATTTGAGCAGGTAGGCAGGTCAAAGTAATAATAAGAAAAGGTAAAGGAACCAAAAAGCAAAAAGCAAAATCACAATAAAAACAAGAAAGAGACAGCCATATAAAGCCCAACCCTACATCCCTGTATTCCAAAATCATGGCCACCAGGCCATGTTCCTGGATATGTATCTCACTCTGACAGTATGATGGCCTCTGGCCTGCTGGAGAGCAAAGCCAAGTGAGCAACAGGTGTAGGAGGAAATGAAGAGCACACTCATTGTCACCTACGGCTACTATACACAGAGGGGTGTATGTGTGTTTGTCTGCAGCATATGTCTCTATGGGTCCCAAAGCACACATACTGTATGTAATGGCACAGGACATGTGTGTGTGTGTGTGTGTGTGTGTGTGTGTGTGTGTGTGTGTGTGTGTGTGTGTGTGTGTGTGTGTATAGATGAGCTATCAGGCAAACACTGACAGAAACACTCCATCACTCATGCTGGCTATTACAGCAGAGGAGGTTCCAGCATGGTGAAGAGATGAGGACAAAAGATAGGTGCTGTGGGTGGAGCTATGGACTGTGTGGCAGCAATTTATGTCAGTGTAATGTTTCGGAAAAGCAGAGAAAATGACTGTGATGAAAAATGACAGAGGGTAAGCCGCTCAGAATATTGCAGAGGGAGGGAAAAATGGGGCTCGCTGGAAAAACACTCCACAATAGATTTTTGTCCAGAAGCAAGAAGGATCGTAAAGTTTTATGGTATACACACTGCATATAATGACTGTGTTGTGATTACTCCTGAGATTTCATAATTTATGTTTTTGCATGCTGAGGCCATCTCTCAGAACATTAAGCAATAACATATGTTTCATATCAAATTTAGATTTTCTGATTGGTGTTTCAAATGTCAGCGGTTGGCTTCGTGTTTGGTCGATGCCCAGGGTATCGGCCCCCACCAACTGTTTTCCCGGGCACAGAGACAGGGAGAGAAACACGAAGAGCTGTCTGACTGATAGAGATGTCACACAAACACAAACTCATTATCCTGTGTGGCACCAACTGTTTCCATACATGCAAATGGAGACGTCTTTAGTATTTGTCATATCATATTTGTCATTTTCAGCCTGTCGCTGCATTCTCAAGCTTAAAACTGCTAATAGGCTGTAAAAAGATTGCACTTTTGGTCAAATATAATGGATGCATTTCCACAGTTTACAATCTTTAATTATGGGTTTTCACTTTTTTAGGACAGGGGAAGGAAAGAATAGATAACTGCATATATTTTATATACTGAGCAATGTTACAAAGATTTAGTAATTTAAAGAAAGAAGGAGGGGATGAAGAAAATCCAAGAGGAGAGATTCGGAGAGGTGTAAGGGGGAGAGAAACACATCCGGATCACAGAGGGCAGAGAGATAGTGAGCTGAAAGGCATCCTGGTGCAGCAGCAGTAATTTGTAGGGAAATCGTTTGAAAAGCAGAGAGCCCACTATGGCTTCTGAACGGCAGTAATGGCCTTTAGACAAGCAGATAGCAGAAGTGCATGGTGGGTAATTAGCTCAGCTGGTTGGACAGGAACGTTGATGCCAGTGATGCCAAAAAAGACAGAGTTCATATCAGTTTAACTCACCACTATGTTACTGCACATGTCCAGCTCAAACCCAGATGGCATTTTATCTATTTAAAAGACAACAGCTCTGATTGCTGCATCTGAACCAGATAACCCCCTGATCTAACTCTGCAAACTATTTGAGTTTTTGCTCTAAATGATGCATATGGTTGCTTGGGAAAAGTTGCAACATCGGTACCAACATACCTGTTCTACTTGATCTGCAGCCAATAACTGGTCTTTGTCACCGTGCAGTACGGTAGGACACTGCTGTCATGTTGGCAACTACAAACTGGGTGTTGCACAGTTTGGGTAAAAGTGAAAAGATTTGAAGGAGAATGGGTTCATATTTTACGTCGAGCTATTCCATTTAGCATTTAAAAGCAGTACACACTGTAAACAATCTATAATGGTAACTGATGTATAACACACTCTCCAGTTGTTATATGTGTTTACCATCATATTTCTTTACAACTAAAAACACGTAAGTGGAGGCTAATGTGAAACACGTTTGAAATAACCATCTGTGACAAATACTATACATTAATATACTTTAAACTGTCCTTATAGCTGCATATAATGAGAGTATGAAACAGTTCAATTAAATCACAAAAACAATCAAGAACAACTTTAACTGCTTTAAATTAATAAGACCTACATACCAACTCAAGCAGCACAGGTGTTCATGCATTCAATGATTTTCTCTCAGTTCTCATATTGTTAACAGTTTGGTCCCAAGCTTCACCGTCTACAATCAGGAACCTCTCATCGCTATACAACCAGGCCCTGAAAATAATGGACAAAAAACCTGTCCACTGGCATCACTGTCACATACTGAAAAGACACAACCTACTTAGCTTTGAGAGCTTAATGCATTTATGTTTTCTAAAACTGGTTTTTAAATGTATCAACAATCTGGCCCCTGAACCTCTCTCCAGATATGTTCAAAGACAGGACGGAAACAGGGTAACAAGAAGCCCGGTGAATGGAAGCTGTAGCATACAACAACGTAGATCTACATTTGGACAATCAGCTTTCTCTATCAAAGGCTGGACCACATTACCACCTGAAATAAAACTAATCTCAGACTTAAAATCTTTGACAAAAAAGGTGAAATGCTGGCTCAAATCAGAGCTGTACCCACTTTTAAATGGTATCTTAAATCTGTCATTTAAATTGGTTTATAGCATTTGTATTGTCATATTGTGGTACATGTATTTTAATGTATCCTCATATAGTGTTATGGGGTTTTATGTGATTGGATGTTGTACTGTTGTTTACCCAAAGGCCCAACTAGGGACACAAGTTGGAAATTAGCAATAGCTATGTAGTCTTTATGCAGCACATCAGTTTCATGCTCTGTATTGAAACTGTGTTAAATTGCATTGTCCCAATTAAATAAATAAATTTAATTCAATTCAGTTATTAGCACTGCTAACGAAGGGAACAGGGGGTTGAAATGGAGCTAAAAGGTTAAAGTTGTAACAGGACACCGCTCTTAATGTGGAAACAGGCCATGAACTCATGAAGTCTTTTTGCATGGACTTTATTGCCAGCATCGTGTCAGTTAAACACAGCATGTGTCAGCTAAAAATGGTACTAATACAGAATGAATCACCCATGCAGCTGAGCTATGGTACAGAGCAGGCAGTTACCGATTCTAAACAATATGCTGTGATTAAGCCAACTGCGTCATTCTCACTCATTGCAGTAAGTCACCCACCTCTCACCTTCTGCAATAAATAGAGTTGAAGAAAGTTTAAAAGCAGCTCTGCCTAACAATTTGAAAACCCCCAGTCTTCCACTGAGCTATTATGTGTCCAATAACAACAGAGCCCCTGACTCCGTCAACTGACGAGGCTCACAACTTTAACATCCGATGACGAACAACTGGTGACGCACACCAGTCACCTGTCTGGGTCTTAAAAATATCTGGGTTTTGAAACAAAGCCAGGAGAACTTCTTCTCTTTGTATTGGGATCAAATATTTAGAGATGTCGTGATAAGACAGAAGAAAGTCATTACTAATAGAACTTCAGTGTTCGGGGGAAGTATTTGTCATTATTTTTAACTTCTTTACACACAAAAACACTTAAGACTTCAGTTAAAGAGGTAAACTGCATACTTAGACATGCTATTCAAGCCCATAGAAAAATAAGAGTGTACTGTAAAGAGACATATCAATACTTCATGTAGGTTACAATTTTGGATGCGTTTTTTGGATCCGTAATCCGAAAAACCCCCACTAGGCACAGACACCTTGCACACTGAGTCGGATGCATTTATTTTGCTAATAATTATGAAAATTCACAGTATGAGACAAAAGGCCTCGTACTAATTCCTCAGAGTGTGAAGATGATTTTGTGCTTCTTTCACTCCTAAAAAACAGCAACAATGGGTCTGTTTACATGGAAACAAGACGAGAGCGAGGGGAGTTTCACCTGTCAATAAAAGAGAGTTTCACCTGTCGATAAGCAGCTGCAGAATTATCCCGATCACTTCCAGGTGTATTTCAGGATGTCAGTGGTCCAGTTTGATATGCTACTCTCTATACTGTAACCACACATTAAAAAGGAACATTACAAATTTCCTGCGAGACCACTGATCCTGAACAGCGGCTGAGGGACACTACACACACGAGCACACACACACTAGGCTGGATGCGAAAAAAGGCAGAAAATCGTTCCAGAGAAATAATGACGGACGAAAGTTTCAGAGTCAGTGTGCAAACATGACTGACCTATCATGGGATCGTATTTATTTTTAAACGTGCGTCAATTTCGGACGAAGAAAATGAACTCGGCCTTTAATCTCTTTTTTTTGCTTGTTTATTTTATCAAGGTAAATAACAAAAAGTTCAAACTTTTAAAATTCAAATGACACATTCACTGAAGGGCTGATGTACATCAATGGGTAGCAGGTTTCATTCCTTCCCACTTCTTATGAAATAAAGGAGGGAAATGATGAGATAGATGAGAAGAAGACGCCCAGTAAGGACGGTTGGAAGACATGAGGCAGAGAAGGAGGCGAGGAAGCGAGGGAGAGAAGGAGTGAGGGTAAGGGTGTTGTGCCCCCTGGCCGGGGCTGACCTACATGCAGAGGGGCCATGGTGGCAAGGCAGCAAGACGCCGCTGGCGCTGCAAGCCATGTGGGACTAAGACATGCTGCTTCACAGTGTGTGTGTGTGTGTGTGTGTGTGTGTGTGTGTGTGTGTGTGTGTGTGTGTGTGTGTTTGAGAGGACGCCATCTAACTCTATGCATGTATGTGCGTGTGTTTATGAGAGAGAGCTAGTGTGCTGTTTTACTTTAGTGTCCTATTCACACTGGATGAATGACCAGGATATTCCACTCTAGTGCATCTTCACATATACTGTATTATTGTGGATCCTTTAATAAAAACAGAGAATGAAGAGGCAGAAATGAAGCTCTGGAAAAAAAGTTTTACAAACCCTCAAACTGTTTAAGAAAACAAAAGTGTGCTGCAGTTCAAATTCAAGGTAAAGGAGGTAAAATGTCAGAATACTACAGAATGTTTCATTGCACGGTCAGCAGAGGTTTCAACCAGCAGGGACGCTCTGCAACAGAAAGTTTCTTTATCTGAGAAGTTAGTTCAACGGCTCTGAATGAAAACAGACATTTTTCAATCCCCCAATTTGTTATTTTGTAACCTCACATGTAGGTTGGGACACAATTACAATTAAAGAGCAATCTTTCTAATCATGATGAAACTTGAAAAGAGTAAAACAGCACAAAGCATGTTTCTGCATCTTTTACGAGTGGTAAAAGATGCAGAAACACTGAATAATTTTGTAGTAGAATTGTTTGTACCACAACTTCAAAAGAGGACACTTCAAAGTAACACAAGAACAGAAGCTACAACCCCTACCACAAGAGCAAAACAACAGACAAAGACCCCCTAATTCACATATACGACTACAACACACACACACACACACACACACACACACACACACACACACACACACACACACACACACACACACACACACACACACACACACACACACACACACACACACACACACACACACACACACACACACACACACACACACACACACACACACACACACACACACACACACACACACACACACACACACACACACGCATGCGGGTGCAGCTCCCTGGGCTCCAGCAGGGAGCTGCCTTAACTGATTTATTAAGAGCTAAACGCGTCATTAGTGTAAGCGGCTAACCCTGAACATTGGGCTCATTAGAATATGCTAATGCCGCCGTATAGTCTGCGAGATTGCGAGCTGAGGCTTTCGTTATCATTCGTTCAAACTGCTTTCATGGCTGCTATTCTTTAGCGTAACTCCCTGTCATAAGGCTAGCTTTCATCAAAGCTCACATCTGCTCACTGTTTAGCTTAGGGCTGCATGTGGGGTGTAACGGTAACTGCCTTATGTCATTGTTGCCACAGATGCAGAGGGGGTGGGAGCATCATTACGGAACAATGCACAGAGCTGGGGGACAAGGTACAGTATATTTCTTGGGAGGTATAATAATGCCGAAGGAGCGGGAATACAGTTAATAAGATCTGTAGACGGCTGGGAGGAGGGGGGTGTCTTTGGAGGATCATCATCACTGCAGAGGATGCAGAAGAAGTTTGGATTTCATTGGATGATTCAATTTATAGGCAATCCAGCTCTCTAAAGGAATGTCACAGCCAATCAGCCTTGATGGAAAAGCATGTTGACTTTTGCAAACTTCCATTGTCAAAAAAACTCAAAATATGCTGAATTCACTTGACTTTTTGCGCCAAAAGAGTGACTCAGTGGGAAGCTTCTACAGTATCTTTGACTCCACACAGGTTTAATTCTGCTGAAGAAATGTTTGGTTTTTAACATTCATCTGGATACTACAACACATTTTGGTAAGAATTCAAATCTAAATTATAATTAAGAATACAGACTCTCTTGTGTTGTGAGTGTTGTTTTTCCAGAGAAGAAGACAGAGAAGTATTGGCCTTTCCTTGGCACATTATGGTAGCCTGTGAGCAAAGGAGGCGAAATGTGTACTCCATAAATCTCATCACACATCTACAATAATTAAAAAGGTCTGACTAAAATCTGACAAAAATCAAAAAGTCTTTGCCTCAGCTTCCTTCAACACCTACCCATACTATCACTGACTAAACTGGAATCCTCGTAGAATATCCCATCACTCCTAGAGGCTACGACGATGTCAGACGATGGATTTTTTGGGGATTGCATAATATTTCATACCTTTTTTTTGTTGTATTTATTGCTTTGCCCAGTTTCAATCTGCAGCCAGGAGATTCTTCAAATACGTGTCTCAATTTACAAACATTTCTTGACATTAAACATACAAAACCCTGATTGAAATGTTGCTAATTCACTGGAAACCAAGCACGTGTTTAAGACTGTGAAGAATTTGAGGAAACAAGCTCTACATTTTTCATTCACACATTTACCCGAGGAAAATTAAACCATCCAGTCCACACAGATACCGTCCCTTTAGCACCTGACTGACATTCTTAATCTAAAGGACCATAATCAGGATTTGTAGCTGTGAAGAAGCTCATAAATCCTGGTTGACTCTATGACAAATGGAAGGCACCAAGAACCGAGGATAAGCCATCAGATATGACAAGTTACTCTCACACATCACCTCACCCATAGCTATTTCTACACCCTTTCTTCTTCTTTATCTTCCTCACTCTGGTTTTCCCTCACAGCTATCTCTCTCTTAGAAGGCCGGTGACATCTTTTAGTGCTTAAAACAGGCCTTATTTGCCTGTTTGCCAGGTTGCAGACAGACCGGGTTTGATGACTCTGGACCTCATCTGTAGGTGGCCTGACAACTGACTCCGGGACACACAGACCCCTCATTGTCCCTTTCAAATCAAGTCCAACAGATGAGTGTGGGGGCTTTTCTGAATCTGGGAAAAGAGCAGCACATCTTCAGTAACAAACACATAAAGTACCTCTGTGTCATCTTTTGAATAATTCTGCTCCGGCTTCTTATTGAAGAGATGAGGTTCACATACATCATTGACCTTTACCTCGGCATATTTCCTCATTCCACTTGCGACACTCTCCTCTAAACCCTTTCTTTTTTCCACCCCCTTTCTCATCAAGGCCATAATTTTTGATTTGGTTCAACACCAGAGCAGCCTTTGGTGCCACTTTCCTTTATTACAAAGCAGACATATAGTAATTATGGACCACAAAAGGCAGATATCAAGACGAGTGTCATTATGTCTGTAATAGCCCTTTTTACATTTTACCTGCTTCACTACATTTCCCATCATCCTTTGTCAAACAAATGTGTACTCGAACCAAAGAAATGTTATCTATTGTTTTCAGTTCATTTTCTGGCTTGTCTGTTTACATTTTCTGATACGAGATTGTCTTTTGATATCACAGAATATCTCAATCAGGAAATTACCGGAAATGATCCATCGTGTTAAACAGTAATTGAACAGGCCCTTCTCCTGTATTTAAACCTGCCCTGAGCGAGTGCAATATGCTCACACAATGAATTCATTTGCTTGCAGACACTTGCCGCCTCACTACCTAATAACATCAAATGCAACAGTGATTCAACACAATAAGAATGCAGACTGTGAATGACCTATTTCAACCCGTGAATATTCATTACTATCCTTTATGCAGAGGGAGGGAATAGGCTGAGGAAATCCCTGAAAGGCAAAAGCAAACATCCTAACATTGTTTGTCTCTGGAATACATGCTGCCATCATGATATTTGATTAGCCCTGTTGCTTTTGGACAGCGTTAAGAATGTGTTTGCTTCCAGCAGAGGGAAACCGCGCAATCCTCTTCTGAGAAATATGTCTCGCAGTGTCTCTTCGCCTCCACCTCTCCCTCTGTCCCTGCAAACCAAGAGCAGTAATTGAGTCCTTTGAGGCTGCCGGGTTGCCATGAGTCCCGTGTTGTGGATGCTTAATTGGCTCTGTTATTCACAAGCACCAGTGTGTACCGTACTGTGTTATTGGCAGAGGCCTCCGAGTACTGTTTGTCTACTTCTCCATGTGAGTAGAAGGCAATATTTACACTGACTGCAATTTTGCATCTCTCTCTTCACATATTGTATGAATTTTGTGTCTTGGGGCTGGAAACCGGTCTTCTAAAGAGCTCACAAACTTTCTGTATTCTTTGTTGTTATATAACCTTCCTCTATTACTCTTTCCAACATAGTAATCACTAGAATCTCATCATGTAGCATTCTCACACTGCTCCAGTCTCCTCTGTACTACTTTTTTACATTTCTTCCCTTTCTTGTTTGAGTCTCCCTTCAAGGTGTCAATAGTTACTCATTTCTCAACATTTATAAAAGACAGACTTCAGAAAGCAAAGCAATCCCTGCCTTAGATTTTTTCCATTTACCTTTTTCTGTTTCATCTTTAATTAAACTTTGTGTCAATCTTTAAACAATACATTCATAGTCATCCCATTTCCTCATTCAAAGTTGAGACAGGACGCACTTAATCAGCTGTAAGAAGTTTTTGATTGGAATACGGATCCTAAACCAAAGTCCCTCACAGTTGCATTATGGGAGTTGTTTGGGTACTGTACATGTTTGAGTCCTCCGTTAGCCGACCTCAGCAGCAGGACTCTTGTTTGGAAAGCTACACCATCTGAAAAAATGTCAAATGACCTCACATGCATTTTGCCAGAGTTAAGGAACACTATCTTGGCACCATCTAATGTGGTCACTTGCTTCTTTAAAGGTCTCTCAGCATGTGAACGGACATTAAACCTAATGAGATTATTCCACCTCACTGGCAGTTCAGTTGTTTTAAGAGCAGAAGCAACATTTTAAAAGCACAAGATTAGATTAAAGGACACGTTAACAGTGTGTTTGCAGTATTTATAGAATCTCCCCTGGGCATCGCATTTTACTCTCCTAACTTTTTTCTCTTTGTGTGTCTTTCCCACATTCACTTTTCATCTTTCATTCTGTCTCTCTCTCTCTCTCTCTCTCTCTCTCTCTGACTGACCATTTCTCCATGTTCGTCTCATTTTTCTCCACCATCTGCTCCATCCATGCTATTCAAATAGTTGTTTTAGTTTTCACATAAAGTACACAGTCACAATGGTACCCCATACTTAGAAATACAAAATAAAACACAATATAGGATTATTACTAGGCATTAAATACCATAAATAAAGATTCGCTGCTAAACTAAAGATAGACAAAAAAAAAGATAAAAAAAAAAAAAAGAGGGATTCAATTAAGGAACATGACATTAGAGGGAGCAATGCCACGCTGAATGTCCGCCTTTTGCCATTCTTCAATCAGTCATGGACACAAGGCAGCAGGCCGAGTGCTGAAGACATTCTCAGCAGTGAAGACACTCCGCACAACACCACGAGCTTGAGCGCGATACTGGCTCCATACAACAGCTAAATAAACGACCAATAATTGTAAACAATTACAAACAGCAACAGACACTGTTCCCCCACCTCAGCTAGCTCCTCACCCCAAATGAGACTAAACAGCCACTCCTTCCACTCCGCTACTTTGTTTTTGTCCATGGTGACAGCCGAACAGCCTCTTTGCATTGAGTCAATTCATTTTGTAAGCTAATACATATTTCAACCAGTGAAATAACTGTTTTAAAGAATTAATAGGTACATTATTACATACATCAAAAATTAAATACAGAAATAAAGAAAATGTGCGTGCATTATTCGAAGGAAATTCAGTCTGGAAATAGGACAAAAACTTATAGCTGGAGCGCTGGGACACGTGTTTAAGATGCTCAAGCTTAAGGTGGCACACTACCTCCTCCACCCAGCGCTTGTGAGATGGAGGTGCAACCTTCTTCCAACTAAGGATTATCAAACTTCTAGCAAGCAAGGTTGCTATGGTTTGGCCTAACAAGATGTAAGTGTTTTTAGCAACACAACAAACAATGCAGTTAATGGGTAAGGGTCATTGACTACTTTAAATCTTTAATTCTGTCTCTCTCTCTCTCTCTCTCTGACTGACCGTTTCTACATGTTCCTCTCATCTTTCTCCACCATGTGCTCCATCAGTAAATCCCTCTCCATTTTCTTAGTCCTCCCAAATCTCTGTACTTTAATTTTTTCATTGTTCCTCTCAGTTAGCCACATTTCAGTTTTGTACTACTTTTCATCTTCTGCTCCTTAATACAATGACTTGTTTAACTTTCTCTTCCGTTCCTATCCTCTTTCTCTAGTCTTTTTATTCTCAAGTCCCAGTCCATTGCCTGCTCGAGTCCGGCCCCTCGCTCGACCTTAGGGAAAGACCTAATGATGCAGAAATGCAGCACGGCTCTGCAGGAGCTTCCTGATGCGCTGTGAGAGCAGAAAGGAAGCACTCGCACATTCTTATGAAAACACAAACGTAGGCACACATACAAACCTGCACACTCAGGCACAGCTGCAAAGGTGCAATCGCAAATGTACTGCAAAATGCATGTGTCAGGGGCAAGGAGTGAGAAGATTTTGGCCAATGTGCCACACTGAGGGCGATGAAGAGAGTTATATGATAGCAGCATCAATGGCAGCCTGCAGGAGCTGACACAATGAGTTCAACGCCAATGGCTTAATATGACAGGCCTGCCAACACCTCACTGCCTCTGCATAGAAGACACAAACACACACAAATGTACGCATGCACATATCCACACAAGCTGGGTGGGTGAGTCAGACACTCCCAGGGGCATCTCTTCACCTAGCTGAAGCTTGGCTCAGACAAACACAACACCTTATGTTTGGCTACTGGTGCCCAAGGAGAAACAGCGACACAGACACCTTCCTACATCCCTGTGAAATCTCAAACAGTCTACATAACACAACAATGTCTTAATGCATGTACAATACAAAATGCCCACAATTAAGTAGGCTCTAACTTAAGCAAGTTTAAGATTCACACCTTGCATTGTTAATGTTTCTCACCGTCTCAACGTGTCTCAGATGGTGTTTAAACACCCGTGTGTGTACAGTACAGGCTGATCAGCCCTCTGCTACATCAGCAGCAGGCAGGAAATCTATAACAGCTTAACAGTCAATTACTTCAACTGTCACTGGTCTGCCATCGCCTGCCTCCCCAAGGACAGCAGCCAGTCGCAGCTGAGAATGATACAGGGCCACCAATCACAGCAGAGGAGGATCCACTCTGAGTCACGGAGGTGACTCAGAGTGGTAGAAAGTTTTTGCTGATTGAACAGAGCAATACTGCGACGAGTGTTCTTGGAAGTGGTAGAAGTTATTATGTACAATGTACAAGCTCAGCTGAAGATGACCCCGTGATTTTCGTTTTTTTGGTAGTTCAAGGGGAGGTGCTGGGTGCAAAGGTCCATCGTGTGGCCGGCCGAGCATCAACCAATCTTTTGTTTATAAAGGCAAGGGTATCCAACCACTTTTGATTCCATTAGTTTGTTTTTTTAAGTTTGGACATTTCTGGTTAAAGGTTAAATAAAGCTTGTGGGTTAAATGTTTAAAGTTTGTGTGCCGACCTTTCTTTACATGTGCCACACTTTTAAGACTTACCTGCACTCACCCTTCTTTATAAAATCTAACAGGCTCTTTACCTTACCCTAACTGAATTGTTTTTTTGCTTAAACCTTACACTGGGTTGTGGATGTGAACTTGGGTCTCTCTTATGACACTACAACATTTTGTACACACATCACCCACCCCTGCCACCTTTGTATGCGTGGCCCAAAGAAAGTGTGGCCCAATAAAATGTCTGTGAACATTTTCTCGGCAGAGATCCATTGTTACTGCAAACATAATAAGGAAAGCAGTTTCGTAATATACAGACACATATTCTAAATGAATTCTAAATATTCTGAAGTGAATATTGTCAAAAGACTTCTGGTGTTTCATTTACAAGTAGGGATGTCATAGAGGTAGCGATTGGTGAATTGAGCTCTTTCTTCTCTTTGTCGAGAACGACACACATGCACAACTCAGCGGTGGCCTCGAAAGCACAAAGACTCGAGCACTCACACACACACACACACACACACACACACACACACACACACACACACACACACACACACACACACACACACACACACACACACACACACACACACACACACACACACACACACACACACACACACACACACACACACACACACACACACACACACACACACACACACACACACACACACACACACACACACACACACACACACACACACACTTTTCTTTTCATCCCATTTTAGCCCATTTCCTCACAAATTCAATATATCGGTGCTATAGCTCAGAAAACAAGCCCATTGGATCTCTTTCAGTAATGGCCACCTTCCCTCCGGTGCAGTTAAAAGGGTTAAAAGGATACCAAGAAAGTGCCTCTTTAGAAAGCAGATCAAAGCCCGGGATAAATGCTTTTTGGACAAACAGTGCCTTGTTGTGTTCCCATTTTAGCCTGAACATATGCTTTTCACAGTGATCGCCGTTAAGAGTATCTGAACAACTGTGTAGTCTGGTGCAAGCTGTCCACACTGTGTCGTCAGCAACTTTTTGAACCTGCAGACATTATAATTATCTGATGCACAAAGAGCCTTCATCTCACAGTCCTTTTTTTTTACACAGGTCTCTACGATTATTTTGAATGCACATAAAACATTCAAGTCATGGAAACTTCACCGCCGCTTGGTAATGCATGTCATTATGGTTCTGATTACTGTCATGTGCCATCCAGATCCATCACTGTGAGAGCCTCATGAAAAATTCAGGTAGTGTGCATGATAAATAGAGGTGGTGAGGCGGTCAGCTCCTTATGTGGAAAAATAAATCTCATCTTATATTGTTGTTGTTTTTTGATGTTTTGCTGCATGATTTGGGGATTTTAGTAATTTATTTTCTAACTTTTGTGCAGAGATGTTGGGGTGCATTGTCATCTGCGGTTATTGTGACAGATAGGGTGACTAATACGAAGCACAGACAACAAATCAGGGTCCAAACAGCTCCCTTGTTGATCATTATAGCCCAAATTTCAGCACTGATTCTAAGTTACTATATATAATTTGATAGCAAGAGCTGTAAAAAGTACACTCAGATTCTAAAATTAAAGAAAATAAACCCCCCCCCCCACTGTGGGACGACGTTGTTAAAATGATATGGGTGTGAATACAGTAACAGCTGAGCAAATATAAGTTAAAGTAAAAAAGATTCAGGATGTGTGTCCCTAGAATTAGAAACTAATGAATCCTAAAATACAACTTCTTTATATTTTAGATTTCTTTTCATTTTGTCTAATAATAGATTTTTTTCAAACTCAAGAAGGACTGAGAACTCTCTCTCACCTCTGGACTCATCTGTCTGTAAACTTTACTATATTTCAAACAAATTGAGATGAAGAGATGGGGGAAACACTTATATATCTAAAGACAGAGAAAATCTATCCAATGACTAAAACATCAAGTGATGGAACAGGGGATAGACATTTAAAGAAGTGAACACCAGCAAAGCAGAGTAAAAGCTCCTCCTTGATGGAGCTGGCAGTGTGACAGAGAGATTATTCTTATCGTCAGATGGTCAGATGGTGGTTGTTCTCTGAGCTCAGCTGGATGAGTTTGGCCATCGGGATCATCACCAGGTGCTGCCACGTCCTCCCTGGGCACAGACCCACCATTGGAGGGCACTGCAGGGTTAGCGCATTCGTAGCAAGCAAGGTTGTGACTAGAACAATGCTGGAAACACAGGACGACCTTTTTTTTTTTCGCCTTTCACTGTTAGGAGGTTGCCAAATTTAGATCATACCAAAGATTATCTAAATGAAGAAGAAATGAAAAGAGCAAAAAACAAACAAACACCTGGACAAGCAGAAGAAAAGAAATGAAAATAGAAAAGAAAGCAAGAACAAAGGGAGGGGGGGGGAAAAGAGTACACACAGTCTGTGGCTGTTTGAGCGTGTGTCCTTGAATTCATTTAGTCCAAAATGTAAGAATAGAATTTGTTCTCTGATTGAGGCAGATTAATTAAAAAACCAAAGCCTTGTTAATTACACCCAGCTATCTGAGACAGATGAGCCCTGTGATGCGTCGTCTGTCTCTCTCTGTGACGCTCACCTCAGCTCCTCTGGTGCTGTCCCACTTTATGTGCAGCTCCTCTTTCTTCAGTACATTTATTCATAAGGGATATCCATTCTCACAGCTAATAAAATCCTCAGCCCTACTTTGCCCTCTGTTGATAGTTATTTGTACCTTACAGATACACAGATGGTGTGCATTAGTAATTCGTAAGGTCCTACACATTTTTATTTTTATTTCTTTACTGCATTAAATGTGCTGATATAGGCATAATGCAAAGAACTTCAGACACGAGTTGGGCCTGTGCTGCCACAAAATGCTACTTCTCCCTCGCTGCCACTTCTCATTTTTTCCCCTTTATAGGTGTAATGAAGAACAGCGAATACATCTCTCTCCTTCGCTCCCTCTTGCTCTCTGCTCTCTCCATTTCTCTGCCACCTTATCGATCCCCCCCCCCCCGATCCAATCAGGCTCTTGAGGCTACGTGAATCTCATTTTGAGGATGTGGCAGCACATTTAATCTGAGCACAAATCAATAGCAGGGTGTCTTGTGGAAGAAGGCAAACTGTATATGTATTTAAATGTTGATAATGGTTTAATGAATGTGTACCTTAAAAGCTGCAAATCAAGTTTGATATAGATTAATGTAAGCTGACAATAAATCAGGCGCAACTTCAAAAAGAGCCTGTGTTGTGCCGTCAGTGAGACCTTCAGGGTGTGATAAAAAGAGGGCCTCAATATATCAGAAGCAAACAATAATAGAATTTTAACTTGTGCTTTAAATTAGGGTGATTATTTGCAACATGGAGGTCAAAACACTTCCCTTAAGTCACGTCAGTGGGATTATCTCATTTGATAATGATGTAAACAAAGTAGATATACTGTAATGGATACAGGAAATGCAGCTTTTCTATGTGTGCGTGCAACCTGACACCTCACTGCAGATACACTACTCTCTATATAAGAAATGCTGCACTGCTG
The DNA here is from genome assembly GCA_020745685.1 of Tautogolabrus adspersus. Lineage (NCBI taxonomy): Eukaryota > Metazoa > Chordata > Actinopteri > Labriformes > Labridae > Tautogolabrus > Tautogolabrus adspersus. Next base: position 15,145,166 of record CM036550.1, read on the forward strand.
TTGTTGCTATCTTAAAACCGCAAAGCAACTCCTTCATCACTCATTCATGCATACACACGCACGGACACAAATACACGCGCTTTATGCCCCTCCCAAGAGTCCATGAGGTGCAGTGCACGGTGAGTCTGCATTTCTGCCTTCATTGAGAAAAAAATAAAATAAAAATGTGCTGATGTCAGGTGGAATGCAATATTGCTGTTTCACACCTTTGTTGCTCTCAGTCACAGAAAACAATCACCCTCTTGTACTTTCTTCCTGTAACTATCGTCGCTCTTTGTAACTTAATCTAGCCCACCCCCACATTCCCCTCCGTATAAACTGCCCCTGTCTGTTTATAATGACTAACGAATGTTAAAGAAGGAGGTTTTAGAGTTCTTCAAGATGCTTTAGCTAAAGCACACTGTATTTCCCTTTCTAGATCAGATTACATCTGAGCAATAAACACAATACACACAGAGTCACACACAAAAACTACTCCATCCATCAGCTAGACATGAGTAAGGGCAGGCCAGTGAAATTAAAAGACACACATGGTGGACAAGCATGCAACCACACACACATGCATGCAACCACACACACATACACACACACACACACACACACACACACAAACACACACACAAACAGCGCTTTTGGGAAGGGCAGTGGAAGCTGCACAGTGTGTCAGCAGGTTAATTACAGGACAGATGGCTGTCGGTGTCATCAGGTGGGTGTGGTTGTGAGGCGGATGGGGCTGACATGCCTGTAATATAACGCCACCCCTTCTGTAAACATACATTAGTAATGCGTTTACATAGGCAGATGATCTGCACACATGCACACATACAGGCAAAGTGACAATCAGCATGCAAGGGCTTCCTCACTGCATTCTAATCATCTCTCAGCTACACATTTCTCTTTTCTCTCTCTGCCATCACCTCTCCTTGCCCCTTCTCTCCTTGTCTTTTCCTCCCTTGCACCTCTCCTGTGTCGCCTCTCTCTCACCCTCTCTCACGCAGTGACACGTCTTACCGATCAGACCTCACACAGAAAGCGCCTGGCTCGCTGCAGCTGATAATGTGCAATGAACCACAGAGAAGCGATCAGACAATTTAACAAAGAAATAAGCAATCGGTTCACACATGACAGGTCATTTATCATTAATGGCTGGAATTTACAGCGGACGCTTCTAATTCTTGGATTTTATAGTTAAAGCGTTGTCAATAGTTACAGTTACTCAACTGCATTGTGATAATCATCATCATCAGCCAGACTCTATTTAAGTGTAATGCGATGCTAAATGAAGCAACAACGGCTTGGTTGGTGTGCCTGTTACTTGTTTGACTTGAGATTATGCTAACAAAGATCTCTTATTATCTTATGTGTAGCTTTGGCAAGAGCTTTAATGCTAATCCTGCAAGATGCTAAATACCTCTGACCTGAGTTTGCACTTTATATTTTGGAGGCATCTGTTTAAAAAAAAGGGAAAAAAGTTGAATGGCATGTGGCTCTGTAAGTGGGGATAGCAGAGCTTAGTGGATGGGGTGTAGTTCAAGTAGCACCATATGGTTTACATCCTCCCCCTCCTGTGATGCACTTTCTGGGAGTATCGATCCAGGACCTTCATAATCTGCCTCTGCTATTTGTGTTTCCGGAGGTTTGCGGGTGGCAGAGGTGTCTGCAGACACCAGGAGGAACCCGAGGGGAGGGAGGGGAAATACAGGAGCTGAAACCGGTCCCAACAACAGCTTGTTATAATCACTGGAGTGTAAAGAGCAAATATGATACATTTATTGGGACATTTTTAAGAGCTGTAAAATATCTCCCAGAGCGTTGAGAAGTTTTGCCGGGTTTCCTTTAAAATGATGACATTGATGTCTCAACACCGCAACCTGTGCTGTTCTCCCGTCAGCATGCTCCACATGCGATTAGTACTTAATTTGAACCATTTCCCCCCCGAATGTTTTGTTCCCTTAACCTTCAGCACCCCTTCTTTTGACTTAAAGAGCATTATTAATGAAGCCTGCAGCTACATTCATGCATTCACTGCCAAGCTGACAGCAGAAAGTGTGCGGGCTGGTTCTAAAAAAAGAAACGTGCAAAGATCAAACTAAGCAGATAAATCACAGGGGTCAAATCAAATCTCTGCGCTTCACTCCACACACACTATGCCAATAAAAACGCCTCTTAATTTGGAAATGACCAAAAAAAACATCCCAAATTGGAAGAAGATGAACAGAGAGATTTAACAGGGGTGAAATTCACTGGCAGACAAACACTTAACATGTCTGCCATAACATCACATCATAGACAGATAAGAGAAGGGCAGATTACTCACTAGACACAAATGTTATATATCTGACAGACAGCAGTGAAGCTGTAAACGCAGGAAGAAATAAAAATCTCTATGGAGGGCTGGTGTATATGAGCCAAGCTCTCAATGGTCTGACACACCAAAAGACTAGTCTACTTCCACCTCTTTGTACTGTTCATATTAAAATATGAAGTGAATAAATGTACATCAAGCGTGTGTTTATTTCTGGTACTGCTGCTACAAGTCAATGCCTGCACATTCTCTAATGTCGGTATATGCCTCTGGGAACTATGGCCAACTGCTCTGTAAATCTGGTGTATCCAGCAGTTAGTATTAAATGACTTCCAGCCAAGACTTCCTTCTCTGTGCCCTACATTGTTCACAGTCCAATCATCAATTTGAGAAGCAACCATGTGTTTAAGACAAAAGCAAAGCAAAATTCATCCTTCCAGACATGTCTGCATAGTAAACAGCGTCATTTCTTGGTTCATTACATTACGTCCCCCATGAGGAGCGCTCGTTCATCTGTTTCTGGTGAGTCTCAGTTCAAGTACTAAATATTGAGTTACACAGAGGTTTAATTTTCTTGGGATATATTTACAACTAAAGAGTTTGCTCAAATAACAAGATCATGATGCATATTTGTAAAAAGTACAAGCTTTGTCAAGTCTGTCCTCATGAGGAGAAGAAAAAAGTGCTTGAGAACTCTTTGTTAAACAAAGTCGTATCGATTATTTCTGATGCGTTCGAGGACGTCGAGAAATCTCAACGATGAGAAACAGGGTTAAGCAAATTTGTCACCTGAGATGAATTTTTTCATCTGCAGCGATATGTTAGCTGCGCTTGCATGCAGATATTAAATGTCATTACTGCTATTGTTTTTAGCTTGCAATTGCTCTCCATACAGACAGGGTTTCCTGCATACACAGAGGCCTGCTGAAACGTGATTGGTCGATACTACTTGGACTGCAAAACAGAAAACCAGAACACTTCTTGAGATTCTACATTTTATACATAGAAACAGAAGACAGAGACCAATGCCTGCATAAATTCACCCATGTAATTACTGTCAGTTATACTAGTATTTTAAGGCTTTGTTCTCACATATCCTGCAGAATTTCTGCTCACACTTTTACACACCTAGAAACACACATTTCAATGTATGTCAACAAAACGCTTGTAGGAACAAACATCAACGTTTTGTTTCAACTGACTCCAAAGTTTTATGGGTGGAAGCAAGACAGGCGCTGTGCCAGATTTTTGCAGCAGCGTTGAGTTTCAATATTTATTATTATTATTTCATGTTTATTTGCATAGGGACAAGTATGGAGCAAGTAAACCATTGCCCCACTCCACACTAATTATCTGACCTTCCTGTCGACTCTCGCACAGGCTCCCTGCCGATGGCAAATACTAATCAATGTCACCCTGGGCAGTGTGATGATAAGTAACCATGACATCCCTTATTCTCCCCTTCTCTCTTATCACATATCTTCGGCTTCATCTCCCCTAACGGCTCTATCTGAGGAGTTGAAGCTGGTGTCCTCGCAGCCCTCTCTCATTTTTGGCTCCTTTACTCCTCCTGTAGCTCTTCTCTCTCTTTCTTTCCCCCTATCACAAGCTTCTGTCTCCCACCCTTCCCTCACTTTTCTTTCAGTCTCTCTTCCACTCTTCCCTTGAGTCTCTTTCAGTCCCCTATCACTCCTCCTTCCCTGTCCTCCTATCTCCAGCCCTCTGTACTGTAAGTGTAAAGTCTGCAGTGTGCCCGAGGCTCAAGGTCTTGTGTAAAAGAACTCTTCCACTTAGCTGGATGTATTTGTATTCCCGGGCTCATAGTGCTGAGGCAGCGCTGGTACTTTGTTCAAGCAGTGAAGGCGAAGTGCTCTCTTCTCCCCATTGCTGCACGACCTTGGTGGTCTCCTGTACCTTGCTCTGAGCAGCAGTGGTGTGTGTGTGTGTGTGTGTGTGTGTGTGTGTGTGTGTGTGTGTGTGTGTGTGTGTGTCTCCTTACAGTGTTTCTACATTTGTGTGTGTATGTTTGAAATTGTGGTGTAACCTTTCTCTACTTGACTCCTCACCTCACATGTGTCATTGAAGTCTGAAGGTGATTCCTCCATGTCCTTAAGTTCAAATTCAGCTCTGCAGAGACATGGATTCACATGACAGGTGAATAAAATGAGACTTAAAAAAAAGTTGTAAGTAGATCTAGCAATAAAACTATTTCTTCTTTTTATTGTTTTCACTGTTTTGTTTTGTTGTTAGTCTTTGAGTATTCAGAAGAGCGCTATGTAAGTCTATTGTATTATTATTAGTAGTAGTATCAAAACTGTTTTCTTATTGTAGCTCCTTCTTTATTCATTAATCGGCCATTTTCTGTGCTCTGCAGCATGTTTTGGTTGAGTTGTGCTACAAAGTCGACAACATTAGCTCATTCTTTGTGTCTTTAAAATTACTCTTGGAAACAATTATGAGGTGCTCAAAAGACAACAACTGGTGGTGATATCACAAAGCTACACATATTATTTACATACCCCAATAAAAACAAGGGTAGTGGTACACATAGCGTAGTGGTTAGTGCACGCGCCCCATGTAAGGCGGCTGAAGTCCTCCAAGCGAGCGGCCTGGGCTCTAATCCGACCTGTGGCTTCTTTCCCACATGTCATTCCCCACTCTCTCTCTCCCTGATTTCCGCCTCTATCCACTGTCTTATCTCTAAATAATGGTAAGCCAAAAAAATTAACCTTAAAAAAAAACAAAGGTAGAAGGAAGAGTAGCAAAGAAATGTACATAATAGACCACACGTTTGTATCTTGTAGCAAACAAAAGTTACAACGGTTGTTTTCATAGTTAAAGGCACCATTTGTTTTGCTGAGTCTGCACTAAAGTCAGTTAAAGCAGCACATTGATTGAGGCTCCTGTTTCCAAGAAAGAAAAGTCCACCTGGTTCAATCCCTGGCATCAGAACGTTCAGCTTTGCCAAGTGCTGTTTGCCAGGCCAGCTAAAGGTCATACGGTCTGCTTGGCTCAGCACTACTAGCTACTTTTCGTTGCTGTCTACACAAACAGCAGCAATTAACAGCAATAAGGTAAAGCGGTTGTTTGCCATTGTGAGTTGGAAGAGAATGAGAACACACATTTTACAAGTCAACGCAAACTGCCTTGTTATGAGGGGGAAAAAGATTATCTATTGTAATTGCTCTGTGGTAGAAGTGGCTTCATGTGTTTTAAGAAGTCATGAGATGTCAATGAGGGGACAATTGTTTTTGCTCTGATGAGCTAATCCAAGAGCTTATTCATCAAAAGTAGTAAACAAACTATCACAGAAAGAAAAACAAGTTCTCCTGGTCGACTAGAACATTAAAATGTGGCCTGCATCTGGACTCATTATCTGAAAAACAAAGAAGGGTTTCATCATTGCGTTTACACCTGCATTTGAAATGTGTTCCCATTATCCTTAGCTGTGAGGATCTTTGTCCTCCAGAGGAAAAGCCTGCAGGTGAGACATTTTTTTTGGATGAGAAGCTGGAAATATTGCAGGTGAAAGAACGCTAGCTATGTGTTATTACTAACCCTATCTTTAGCTTAATAGATGGCAAATGGCATTGTAGACAGATTTATAAGCCTAAACTTTTCTTCAAAAATGTTCTCTTAATATATTTATGAAAGAGGCTATTTCTGTAGGAATAGAGATGTATCCACCTAAAGCCTTTTCGTTTTCCATTTCTACTGTTAATGAACACTTGATTTACATTCTCATTAGATCAACATCAGTCTTATATTGTGAGCACAGTATTAGCTCAGCAGTATTTGAGGTCAGAGCTGAACGACTCTGAGGTACAAATGCTAGCATGTTGTAGTCATAACATTTACAATTAAAAGACCTGAACACAGCGTCAGTCAAGTTACCCATCAGGACATGTTTACAGCTTGCATTTTCATGAGCTCTTCTTTGTCTAGATTATGTGCCCAGATACAGTTTGCCTTCGAGGGGTCTAAACTTTGCTTGGTCCATTGAATTACATTATTGTGTTGGCCTTCTACTTCAGTGTTGGGCTGATTTATGTAAAGTGAGTTAAGCAGTAATTGGGCTGCACGTTTAAAGGAAGGTTACAAGCATATAATAACTTCAAGGAACACTTTATGCACTACAAGGTTGCTAAGGGAAAAGCACCAGCTGGGAAGAAGTTGATTGGGTGTCTGGTTTATATGAGGTCTTGGGGTCAAGAGTTGCTGACTCACACGTTCTTATGAAGTCAAGCAGCTTTCTGAATGTTAACAAGGTTAATGGCGGTCAAATGGAAGGCAAGGCCGACAATTGTTAGAAATATTTCTGCCTAAGTGTACCTCATCATCACCTCACTGCCTCTGGGACCACCGTCATCATTATCATCGTCATCATCATCACGGACAGAGTCATCGTTATCATCAAGAGCTGCATCACTATCTCTAGTCTCTAACTAATCACGTCTCTGCCTGCGAGCAAATGAGATGGTGCGGCCTTTTCCTAAACTCTATACATGTGTATGTGTGTGTGTGTGAGAGCTGCTGAGCCATAATGGAATCCTCAGGGCTGTGGATGAGCAGAGGAGGAGGCTCATTGATTGATGTGTCTGGTCACTGATGGGGGGTGTCTCTGGTATGAAGATGGGAAGAGAGGAAGAGGCCACATAAATGTAGTGAAGAGAAGTGACGGGAGGGAAAACAAAAGGCAGGGAGAAAAAAAGGATGGACAGAAATATATTGACAAACAATTAAAAAAGAAAGGGATCCTGGGTATTAAAGCAGAGCATGTACACGTGTGTTAGAGAAAACACCACCTAGTCTGTATTTCGACAAATGATTACATGGCAGTGTTGAATACTTGACTCTGGTAAATCCCTGCATTCTAAAGTCTGATATTACTTTGAAGCAGACTGTTGTCATGAAGAAGAGACCATCGCTAGGGATGCAGCTCTGATCCAACCACCTGATATCAGAACTACACCTCATCTCATTTATCATAAGTAGTCTAGCTAACGTAACGTCAGCCTGTTCATTTGACAGTTGACACTGCGGTCAAAAAGGAAAGACAAAGAGAGGTAAACACAGACAAGCTAGACGACAGAGAAATCTTTAAATAAACACAAAACAAAAAATGATATGGACTTGTGTATTTAAAAATGAGTTAAAGGAAAAGGAAATGTCAACAGACTTTGAGCTCGACAGATGTGGTGCGGCCCCGTTCACCTCGACTCACTTTCACATTGATGCAAATGTTCAGTTTAACGGTTAAAATTAAGCAGAGAGGTTTGAAGAAGGCTCCAAGGTTTAGTAATCTTAATACTCAAAATACATATAAAACCAGACATGACATCACACTGTCCAGGTTCCTTAGTACAACAACCTGCTCAATGTACATTATCCCACACTGAACAACCTAAAAGTGCACATATTCTTTGTGTGTATGTGTTTATGTTTGCGTGTGTGTGTGTGTGTAGTGAAACAGTATGTATCTAGTGTCCACTCTCTGTATACACTGTCTGGATACGGCTTTAGCTGTAACTGCAAGAACTCTTGACACCGCTTTTCATTTGAAGACTTATAATTGGTCAATTGCATACCCCTCATGCTCAATCAGCTGTTGCCTAGCAACTGCAGTCAGGGGGAGCAGAAGGTAGAGGAGCAGGTTAAAAAGTGAGAGCAGAGCAAAAACAGAGGTGCAGGGGATGGTGGAGGTCGGGGGTAATTTAGTGTGTTGGGGCTTATTTTGTTAGAGAGAATGAAAGATATATAGAGAGCTGGAAATATGAGGAAAGGGAGGGAGAAATCACAGTGTGCAAAGAGATGGAGAGACAATAAAAGGAGGTAAATATTGCTACCCAATTCCACTTTTGGACAGATTCACTTGAAGAGGCTCAGCCATGCACAACCACACGTCCAATTTACCAGCCAGTGTGTCAACAAACAGAGCACCTCTGAAGCAGTCCTCAGAGCGACCTCCTGCATGATTGGCTGATAACACTGTCAGATACACATATCATACACTGTTGTCCCGCACAAAGACAAATACCAGAGAATTTCAAAAAGCAGGGCAGAAATGATGAAATCATGTGTAAACTGAATCCTCTGCTGACTCGGCTAGATATGCAGGTACGACTCGACTTTCTCTCCCAAAAATGATGAAAGCAGAGATGTAAACAAGATAAAACTCAACACAAAAATGCTTTCAAAGTTTTCAACAACATTAGACACGCTTGGTTGTTGAACATTGAGGAGGTAAAATCACTGATCCCAAAGCAAGTGCACATAAATCTAACTTTGACACAAAGACAGTGGAGTAGCTAGGAAATTAGGAAATGCGCGTACATGGGTCCCTGGATACAAAAACACGCAGGTACATGAATACAGAAAGGACTGATGAGTGCTGACATGAGGATGTAGGGGAAATGCATCCAAGTCCCTTGAGAAAAGAGGGCAAAGGTTTCCAAAGTCCACAGAAATGGTTTGACTAAAGGTCAAGGTCACGAGTCAAGCGCTGTGATCTGTGATATCCACATGCTGACTGTCGGGACCTGCTGAGCAGAAAACCTCACCGAGATACTTCAACAGATTTTTTTAACGAATGTTTGTTGTGCGTAGCAAAAGGATTTCTTGTTATGTGGGATGGCGGGTAAGAGAAGAAGACATTGTAAACTGTTTACATGAAACAACCTGGATCACCTAATGCACGTCTTTCCATAGTCAAACTCAATATTACATCATGTAAAAAAAATAGAACATGTACTTTCATGTATTTGACTAGCAACGTTTTTGAATTAATATGCAACAACAGAAGTTGTGTCTTATGGATATGTTGAATGACTGCTTTTGTCAGCTAACAGTACCTTTTTTTTTTTTAAACAAAATGCGAGAAAAACCTGCCAGTAGCTCATCTCTAGAAGTAGCTCCTAAATTTCCTCAGCTGTTGCCTGTGCTGGTGCCCACAACTATGTTTGTCTTTCTCTTCGATGATTTGTCAGAGTTTGGCATTTCAAAAGAACAAAGAAAGATTATGTTCTGCTGGTTTAACTGCTGCTGAAGAAAATTATTTCTTCTCCTTGGAAGTCTCCTCATTCTTTGGCCATCTGGTATTCAATTCTGTTGTATCTTGCAGCTATCTGAAAGCTGATTCTGATGCTGCCATGGGTCTCTTTATGTAGGTTTTGGGGCTTTTTTTTTTAAGTCAGCAAAGTATACTTAAATCAGTGGTAGGCTTCTATTTTAACCAGCTGGTAATTCAGCATTATCTTTATGTAGGTCAGGTTTTATTTCCTGTACAGGTGGAGGGCAGTCATGACCTTTTGTGCTTGGCTGGACGTGCAAAAAAAAAAAAAGCAGGGCTATAAACAGAAGCAGTGATTCCCAGGGTGAAACCTGTGACACATATTGGAGGACTTACAAAAGCAGGCCAACATAACGTCAGAGGCCACCTTTCCGCTCTGTCCCCATGAAAAGGTAAAGAAGACTTATACAGCTATACAGAGTGTGTTATGCACTATCATATAAGTAGGATTAACATGAAAACTGAGTCTTTTTTTATGCAGGTTTTTAGATTTTGGGAGAGTTCATTCACCAATGCATGAGAGTTTAAATGCCATATAGTAAAGCTGCACACACAGAGAAACAATAACCCTGAATATGTATAACTGTCCTTTTCCTATATAAGTACACAAGTTCTCAGGCAGCCACACAAATTACCAAGAAATGTGTGATCTATGCACCGTTCCCTTTTGTTCTTTCTTTCTCCTTTCCTACTTCCCTCCAGAGGTGGTCGATGAGAAAAGGCCTAGGTGGGTGGTGGTTATCCCTTAATGACCCAGTTTACTTTGAAAAGGCATTGATCGCAGCCAGCGCTCAACTCCAAGTTAACAAAGGAGCCTCAAAGCATCTTAGCTCTGTCAGTGCTGCAGAGGACATTGTTCTTGGGTCGACAGAATAAATACTTAATGATTCTCGGTTCTTGTTGTGTCACATCTTCGTCTCTGTCATTAGGAATGAGATTACTCCTGGATAAATCTGCGTTATTCAATTCAGGCCTTGCTTAATCTACCCAAATCTGAGATGAAATGTAAGAGGCTGGGATGAATCTAATTTAAATGTGTTTTTTTTTTCTACATAGAATACCATCTATGTATAATCTCCCTCAGAATGTAATGTTGGGAATGGAGATATAACTGGATTAAATAGGATGTAAAAAGGACTATCCTCTCCGTCTGCTTTCACGAAGCAGGGTGATAGTGAAACAGGAGCATTGTGTCCTTCAGATAACATTCACAGGATCAAACTGTTGACTGCAGTGGAGATCCTGTGTGTGAGAGGGAGGAGGGGGATGCAACAACAGTCTGAGCAGATGAGTGTGTGTGTGGGTGTATAACTGCAGCATGCAATAGGTTCATCGTGTAGTTGCCATTTTTAGTGCAAAAGCGCAACAAGTCCCACATAACTCACTATTTTAATAGTGTCTAATATTGCATGGACAGGCTGTGTATAATCATAATAATAATAACTGTAGAGCAGGGCTGCACTGTCACTTCATGTTGTTGCAGTGGTTAGCGCTGTTGCCTCACAGCGAGGAGGTTCCTGGTTTCGAATCCCCGTCGGACAGGAACCTCTCTGAGTGGAGATTGCATGTTCTCCCTGTGCTTGCGTGGGTTCTCTCTGGGTTCCTCCCACAGTCCAAAGACATGCTCGTTAGGGTTAATTGGTGACTCTAAAATTGCCCGTAGGTGTGAGTGTGGCTGGTTGTCTGTCTCTATATGTCAGCCCTGTGATTGACTGGTGAACAGTCCAGGGTTAGGGGTACCCGCCTCTCGCACAATGACAGCTGGGATCGCCTTCAGCCTCCCGCGACCTCGAACGGGATAAGTGGATGGATGGATTTGTAGAGCACTTTTCAAGACAGGAGTCCAATGTGGGTTTGATGGCTTGTTTTAGTAAAACCTGTTTAGCCTTAGCAAACCTTTCCAGTTTCCACGGACATGGACATTTAAATAGTTTTTGGTTCAAATGTGACAGAAATTGATGGATTATCCTTCTAAAAACTTTTTTCAGTTTTTGTTAGCTGATTTAGACCGTGACCTGATATCAACTGATGCCAGAATGAAAATGAAATGAATAAATAAATCATCAATCAGTGAACTACAGCTCAGTAAAATAGACCAGAGTGATGTAAAGTAGATACGAGTTGTAGTATAACTGCAGTAACATAAAGACACTGGTGAAGTTCTTTAAAATGATCTCAGCATGTACATTTATACTGCCTGGCTGAGCTCGACTCACATAGAATAAGTGACGAGCAGGAGGCTCACTGTCACCCACACTTGTCATCTTTCTGGCAAGAGGTACTTGGCTGGCACATGTCTCACTCCCTCTGGTTACATTTGCAACTTGAGGACATGGCTGGCCCTCCCTTTAAACACTGAAACAGATAATTTACAAAGGAGGAGATGGTAAATGTGAGAAACAGGATAGTGCGACGAAAAGAAACACTAGGATAAAGTACAGAGAAAAAGAGCAGGGGAAAAGCAGAGGGGAACAAAAAGGTAAAGTTTCAGGTCAACCTGAGTCTTGTGCTCTGGTTCTGCCGTCACAAGCTTGTTTTTCGATTTTCTCTGCTTCTTCAGCGCGCTCCCAGGAGTGCAGGCTGGCCAAATGAGGAAAAGCAGGAGAGGGGGTAGAGCGGGATGGGAGCAGAAACTATGAAATGCGAAAAGGGTTTGCAAATAGAAAGGAGGCTGGTTACATGATAGTGATAGAGAAATTTCTAACAGAGGGACACAGAGTGAAATAGATAAATGAAAAAAGGTGGACAGCAAGAGAGGTTCCAAACTAAGCAAACTGAAACAGCGAGGAAGGAAAAAAACAACAAATAAAAGAGAGGGGATTGAATTTGGGAAAACATCATGACAGGGGGTCAGAAAGTGTGTTAGCCTGTGAGAGGACTCTATTTAAAGTCATCAGTAAAAGTGAGTGGTCGATATCTTTGTTATTGATAGATAACTTTGTGTTGCATCTAGGATGATGAAGTTCTGTTGGAGCTCTAATCTTTGTATTAATGTGCATGTGTTTTGTGATTCACATATTTAGGGGGTTGGAGATGCATTGCACTGCATTTACACAAAACTTTTACAGACTCTAGAGTAAAGGAAATGCTTTTTAAAGCCCATTTAGCATGAGAAATATCAAGGTAATTTAAGCATTACCACTTTCAATGTATTTTAATGCAAAAGGTAGAAACTGGTAGCCTCATCTGACCGCAAAATGCATGTTAGTCCATCATCTCATAAAGAGGAATACTTCCACATTAAATGCAAAAATAGAGTAATACATCTGCTTGATACTGCAGCGATATGATACTGGGAATTGATGAGAGCATTGTCAAAGCTCTGGGATAAACACCACCTCCCTCTCTCTCTCTCTCTCCTTGCCTCACTGCAGACAGGTGAGTACGTCAGAGGCAGGGAAACAGAGGGAAATCTCTGTGAGAGCTCCTAAACGTGCATGGAAATCCACATGAGTCTGTGTGTGTGTGTGTGTGTGTGTGTGTACATACACCTTTCAGCCCAGTGCATGCATTCCTTCATGGATGTTTGAAATCTTCTCTGCATATGTCACCATGCGAAAGTGGGTGCCCTAACCTGCTATTTCTGTCTCACGGGTCAACAGTGCCTCTCTCTGTGTTATGGATGTCAGAAACCGTGGCCGTTGCCATGGTGATGCCACACTGCAATATTCTTATTCTGCAGCCCGCCCTCCTGCCGACGCTTGCAGCAGCTTCCAAGCCGGGGAAAAAAAAAAGAAACAACAGAGGAGGAAAGGGAGGGAAGAGGAGACACGAGGACAGACCGGAGTAGAGGGGGGTCTGCGGCATGATCCACTGGAATGCTAATCACGGCTTCTCGACTGTTCGTCCTTCATTATGCAGGAGACAATGCAAAGGACAACAAGGGGTGGGGCGTTAATGTGTATGTAAACACCCAGGCATATGTACAAAAACGTATCCATGCATGAGTGGGCACATACATTCCACACAACCCTGAATTATAGACACAAGGTCATGCTCATGAACACACACGTATAGATGGTGCAACAAACACAAAAAAATAACAATTCCCACATACATCACACTCTCATGCTTCAACACACACGTGTGCATTTAAACAGCAACATATGTCGGAACTGCCAAGCTTAATCTGATGCCAACCAGCAGTCCGCTCTGCTGCTGAAACAACTACGCCATTAACAAATGCTCAATTATTAACGAGCCACAAAATGGTTCTAATTGCTCACTGCAGTCTCCATCAGCATTCCCAAGACATTCCCGGATCAGCCAGTTATTCCTGCTCTCAATGAGCTCTCTAGGGGATAAAAAGAGAGGAACTGATATGTAGAATATTCCCTGTGCTGTTGGGATTCAGGGGTCAGTGTAAAGAATCAAAGACGAAGTGGAGATGTAATTACAATCTTCGCCGAGCTGCCTTAAATCTTGTCACATTTTTTTTTTATTAAATTCAGCGTATAAGGCTCTTTGTTTTACATACAGAGCATTCAAAAGTGCAGCTCAGAGGCCAGGCTTAGTTTAAAGAGTTTGGGGACATTGTCAAGGTCAGAAACAAGCATATCATCTGCGTAGAGTAATTAAAATAAGACCCGTGGGTTACTCTCTCTTCTCATTTTAGAGACTCAAAGACTTCACTCTCTGCATGACCTCTTGCCCTTCTTTACTTTTATTTGGAAGGGGAATTAAATCAGTCATGTTTTATAAAGCTTTCCACAAGGATCCATTGTTAGCCTCTTCACAGTTTCATCTCCGTGCTAATGCTAATAAAGGATGCAAAGGGGGATGCCCTACTTTTTCTAATGTTGCCTCATTAAGCTTGGCTTGCTGGATTCAGAGCAGTGGGTGAAGCAGAGTGATGACTCTATGCTCAGACTGGGGAAACCCTGGTAGTATTGAACAGCATAAACAATATCATTTTACCCCAAAATCTCAACTATAGCCACTTTCCTCCTACAGTATTTACCTGACCAGATCTGTGGCTACCAGAGGGCAGAAACATGCTTAGATGCAGGAGTTCCCCCTTCAGTTCACTACAGTATGTTTCGCTTCAGAACACAGACTTTCACTGATGATCATTCCTGAGTGTTTTCACCCGTCTTTCTGAGCTCAAAAAAGGAACCACAGTACCATCCCTGCAAACAATGTGTGAGTGACCTTGTTGCTTCTGAGTCAATAAGGAATCCCTCCTGTGTGATGGCTCTAACAACAAATGCGGTGGACTACCAAGCACTGTGACAGTTCAATAACACCAAGTTGTCGTACTGCATACTCCTGGGTACAGCAGGTAGATACAGTTCTGTGAACCCAAGGTCAATGTTTCTCTCAATCCTCCACAGGGTAGCGTGGGGGGTGGGGGGTGGGGGAATTGCAAGTGGAGGAGGGGAGATTCTGACAAAGACAGAAAGCGGGAGAGAGAAAGATGGAGAAAAAAAAAAGACTAAACAGAATTCACAGGGGAGGGATGGCCAAGAATAATGCCGGAGCTCATAGGAAACTGGGCAACTAATGGTCCTTCTCCTTTCGCCAATTACTGTTAGTCAGCCAGAGCTGGTCTCACTTGCTCCTGAGACCTATGGAGAACATCTCACATGGTCCCATTCCCCACCCCTGAGTGGGTGTTCAGGCCAAAAATAAACCTGGTTTAAAGGGGGAAAATTAGAGGAAAGGTGTTGACACTTTTTTTTTATAGGTAGCAGAAAGAAAACGAGACATGACCCAGAAAGTAAAAGTTAACTGATTTTGATGCCTTGTCTTTGGCAAAGGCTATTCCGATGCGTTCTAATCCCACGTCATAAAATACAGACCCTTTGGTACAGGGTCTCCTTAGGATGTACAAGCCTCCTCTTTTGCATCTCAAGGCACCCAGGGTTATGTGTGGTGGTCTTAGTGGTTACAATTGTTACATTTGTTTTCTTCAGTACTATCCTAAATAGTTAATGAAATGGTCTGCGAGGTTAATGTTCCTCAAATCAAGACTCTTAAAGGTACCTTGTGCATCTGTATGAGACGTTGAGGTCAATGACAAAACGCTGCTATACAGCGCCTTAAGAAAACCGTCTTTTAGGTTCAGGTTTTTGGTTCATACAGCCCGTGGTGTTTTATTGTCAGTTGATTGTGCAACCAGACAGCTGCTATGCTAACACTGCAGACTCATTGATTGGATAAGGAAGTTGCATTATTTTAAGCAGTCATGATATTGGTCTAAACAAAACCTTACTCCGTTCTATGTCTGCGTTCATACCAGATGTTCATTACTTCCACTGTAAAATACCTCGCATGGTTTATTAAACGATGTTTGTCCATACTGTGTTTCTCCCAAGCCTCTCTCTCTCCTCCTCACCCCTCTTTCTGGGTATCTGGGTTGCCTTCTGGTTTCTGGTCCCACCTGACAGGCCTGAGGGCCCCTGTGCACAGAGGAGCTCCAGGCTGCCTTTCCCCCAGCTGAACTCCCAAAGGCCACTGCCGCATGGTGCTGGAAATCTGGTGGGCTGAGCGGACACGTGGAGTTTCTGCCTCAGCACAGACATGCAGACCCGAGACCCCTGGGAGGATGCAGACTCCTACACTGAGTGGTTAATATATTCACACTAACACTCCCCTGGCCAGGGGCTTAGAGTCTGAGAATACTCCATGAGGACCCGACTGCACACACTGACAACATTCACAAATGAATATGTTAAGCAAGGCTTTGCTACACCCTTTAGGCAGGCTTAAATATATAAGTGGCTATCATCACAAAGGAAATACGGCTTTGTTTAGAGTTGTACAAATGTGCTAAGTATATCTTCAGAGTACGCCAAAAGGAGCACAAGACTGTAAATAAGGCTGGCTAGATATCATGCGTCTCGTTACTGGCTTCTTCTCCCGCAGGAATCTTTTCATCAAAGAATCAGATAGAGAAAAAAACCCCTCTGAGGCTGACCTGCTCCCCTGCTCTTAGATAAGCGCCATTTATCACTTCACAGGGTTTTTTATTTCATTGGAAAGATGAAAAGTCAAAACTGGGTGCAAGACGGTGTCAGCCTCCTTTCCATCGCCTCTGCAGCACCTTGGCAACAAACAACCAAATAACAACAAAATCTATTGAATTTGATCAAAGACGCCTCCATACAATCCACCGTCAGACCTGCCTTTCCCTCCACTGACCTTCTAATCATCTCTGTTTAAGAGAAGGGTCAATGAGGATTCAACCAATGGCGTCAATTCAGCAGGACATGGGAGCCTGCAAACAGTCTTGTTGCTGAAGTATAGGGGAATTTAAAGACAACTCATTAGGGAAAAAGCTCCACTTAGCAATATCCACAGTCTGAGGTCTTCAAAGACAAATGATTCAATCCGAACTGCAATGGAATAATTGCTCCTGCCTTCTGCTGTTTGCAGCAACAGTGAAGTAAACATAATATCTCCTGTTCCATTGGGTTATCTGTCGGTGCATGAAGTGAAAAATAAAAAGCAATGTAAAATAGATTTTATAATGATGTTATTGTTTCTCTAACACATGAATTTAAATTGACAAATGCACCAAACGTGGAAAAAAAAAGGCATTAAACGCAACAACAGATTGCACATTATTGTCAGCCTCTCCTTGAATCTTTCTTTGTTTCACATACAGTGCAGAGACGTACAGTGATGCATGCTGATTTAATGAGCCACAACTGCATTTCACATCGAACAATTCAGCTTAAAACACTGATACACTTCCCATCCCAGTAGTACAGTATTCCTCCATTTCACCATTACACAGCATTAGCTGCCCCACAGCTTAATGGGAGCCCATCTTTTTGTACAACAACTTATTAGATTGATGAACAAAATGAGTGCTGCAGCCTCTTGTGTTTAACCAGTGGAACACTGAAGCATCTATTTACCAGCATGAGCTCAAAAACAAAACAGAAAAAAAGGCTCGAGTCAAAGCTTTTTAATGTATGCAGCACAAAATCCCCGATTCAAGAATATAAGCGGGCGTCTGCTGAACACAGTTGTGTAAGGATTCACAGAAAAGACAGACGTACCAAGCCATACTGCATGTTTAATACCAGAAAAATATGAAAATGAATAAATAAAAACTCAATCTGCCGCTTTAACCAGAGTGAGTAAATCCTCTGAGAAAATAAATATGCTGCTGTGTCTTTTCACAGTCTGCATTCCTTTAAAGCCGCTGACAGTTATGTGCTAATAAGTCAGGCATATCCGAAAAACACGCTTCACACTGATCAATCTCAAATGCCAAAGCAATAGTTGATTTATTTTAGCCAATTTGGTGCACAGCTAGACTAATCCCGAACCAATCATGGAGAATCTGAGTCTACTCTAACCAATCACAGGGAGGCAGAGTTCATTTCTTTCCACACCATGCCATCTCTCCAGCAAGGACTAAAAGATGCCAAGTTCCTCTTTTCCAACAGGCTTTGCCAATGTCTCACATCCAAGCTGGCAAATATCCGGCCACGGGATGAGCGCAGGAGGCGGCAATGGCTCACTTCATGACCCAAAAATAACTAGCACAACAAAGACGCTTGCACTACAGCCTGAGGCGGACATTTTGTTTTGCCTAAACTCATAACACACAGGCATTTTAGGTATCGGTGTCACTGGGAGTCTCCCAGCTCAGGCACATCATGTCATATTAAAAAGAACACAATCAAGGCCAACTCGAGAACAGCAGGGAAAAATAATATTAAAATGCAAACTGACCTCCAAGCTGTACTCTTCCACCGTCCTTTTAAGAGGGTCAACAATTTGCCACGTGATGAGGATGCACAGGTCGATTAGGAGCATCCCGCCGACGATAATCAACAACTTCTGATCCTTTATGATCTGTAGGGGGAAAAGAAGATGAGATACATGTGTTAGCCCGATAGCACACACCTGCCAATGTTATCTATTAGTGTGTCTGTAGAGCGATTCCTATCCCATCTCAGGACTAAGACCTTGTTTCATTCTAATCATCTAATCAGGGACTGATAACAGTGCATTCAGCTGCATTTAAACACTGCACATCCATGAGCTAGTGTCAGTCTTTTACATTGTGGCTCATGTAGAACATTTAGCAGATTGTACCCCATTTGCTCAGGATTTACGACCAGCAGCAGGCCACAATCTTGTTGCTTTGTGGCCAAAGAATGTGCGAAAGATCCACCAAACCAGAACCAACGCTGTGGATCATTAAAGCTTCTCTTTTGTACTGTAAACTTAAGAGGGATGAAAGCCATGGCCTGTTTGTGATCTTTATTTTTAATAGCGTTTGACTGGCTGGAAAGACACATCAAAGGAAAGGTCAGGGAACACAGGCTGGGCTGTGTTCGGAGGGTATCACATAGCCCTCATGCGGCACAGTGGTCTCCATCCGCTGGTGGGTTCTAGATGAGATGCATGAGGGGGTTGTTTTTTTGATCTGGGGCCTTTTGATGGTGTTAGCATTGAACACAGGCAGCGAGGAAAGGAAAGGGGACGCTACTTTTTCCAAATATTGACATGTTCAGTCTAGAGGGAGGCGGCAGCAGAGTGGATCAAATGCGAACTTACGATATAATAAAACAAATATATGATCCTGACGGAACAAGAATAAAAATTCCTGTTTGAAAGTGTTTTTTTTTATTCTAACAAGTAAATTGTTGCTACCAAGAAATGCAAAATGTGTGATATTTTAGGGAAATTATGAAAAAGCTCTTCAACGCGATCTGCCCAACTGTGATTTGTTTCTCTGCCAACTAAGTCTGTTAGACAAACGATGTAATGATTCTAAATTACCACGAGTGTTATGTGCTGTTTTCTTTCTCTGTGTTATTGTAGAAAAGAAATGTAGAAATAAGTGTTTCCCCCAAACTAAGTCCATGTGCAAACTACAATATAGCCCCTTACACACACTCCTGCTCATTTCTAGAACATTTATGGACATCCTGTAAGGTTAAGAACGTATTTGAGAGGGTGGATGATGCAACAGAGTTTGATACTATAATGACATGTTTTTTGCCTCTATATCAATGCTTGTGTCATTGGTATTTGCATTATCTTATATACTTGCCTCTGTACATGGGGCGTGTGACATAACCGCTAGGCTAAACAACATCCCTGGTATTAACAGTATCAACCAAAGACAGTAAAAGAACATATAGACGAGCAGAAAAGAGTATGAAGCAGCTTCATTTTGTGCACAAAATACTCCACCGTGCTCACTTTCTCGCTTGATATAAACATCCTCACCCACCCACTTGCTTGCGTTGATTTTCCTAAATATGACCGGCTGCTTTCACACAGTGGCTCAACCTAAATTCCCGCAGTCTTTTTACTAAAAAAAAAAAAAAACACATGCAGCTATAGTTCACTCATTTCTGGGAGATTTTCAGGAGTGCAGTGCATGTGTGAAAGGGGCTTACGTGATATAGTCCAATCAATCAAACTGTTGGTAGATCTGGAGAAATGAATATTGATTCAAGGTCAGGAATGTCATTTTGCAATACTAATTTGGTTCAAAATGTATCCATTTACTTTTTAGGCTCAACCACAGAGGGAAGATGGTGCATGTTTTCTTTGTGCGACTGTTACACTGCTGCAAACCCTTAGTTATCTTTACCGACAGAATAATCATCTATAGAGATGCAAGAAGTAGCGAAACAATAAACAGGTTACACATTATTTCAGATCTGACACCCTCAACTGAATGTAAATGAATGTGCACAAACAATCATGATCTGTGTGCCATCTTTGTATGCATGCATGCAAGTATGATGAGCTCATGGGTACTTTGTGGTGGTACTCTGTGTTGGTACCCACTGTGTGCATGCATGTGTATCTATCCATATGTCATGTAGGAGTATACTCAGTAAATTACCAAGATAGATAGAATGACAAGTAGCAGCTACAGAGGCCTAAGGGTGAGGAAGGTTACATACAGTAAGGGGTGGTATTAAGTAAGTGTGTGTGTTTTAGGTGTTTGTGGTGTGTTTTGTAGTGTATTTAGAGGCGGACATTGATTGACAGCGCCCCCCCACCACCCACACACAAACACACTGTCTGTGTGTGTGAGCTTTTTAAGCAGTGAAGGAGTGCAGGCTGTAGTCGTCTGAGAGGAACCTTTATCGAACACATCCCTGATTTACAATCCTGGTGTATTGGGGGGGGGGGAGTGATAGATGCAGTTATAGCCCCACAGTTTAAAGGAAAGATGGCTGACACTTGTGCTTGTCCCTCCTACCTGCATGAAGGTGGTCAACAGAGTTTTGGGGTTTTGACAACTGTCACTCTGCTGCAGCAAATGCAGTTACACTCAATCACTTTGTGTGGCGTGTGTGTATGTTTTGTAAACAGATAATGAACCAACAGGGGAAAATTATTACAGTTTAAGAGCTGAAAAAGCAGTAGGGGTAAATTTGCTTTAAAAAAAGAGCTTATTTCTGTCTGTCTTAGAAAAGGAAAGATGGAGAGATAATCAGCTGGTTAGGTTGAGGGACATGCTATGGAGCTTAGAGTGGCAAACATGTCTTTGTGTGTTTGTTGTCTACAAATGATTAATAAAAAAAACAATGCTAGGTAAGTCTTTTAACCTGTAATCTAGATTTTCTATCTATTGCCCTCTTGTTCAAACTTGTTCTCGCACAGTCCAGCCTACTTTCTTTGGCGTCAGTGCCTCCCTGTTTGTCTTGTCCTTTTTCTCTACCCTGCTTTGCCTTCCTCCTTCTGCCACCCCACCCTCCCTTCTGCCACTACAGCCTTCCACCCTCTCCAACTCTTTGATCCATCGCTCTCTTCCTGCTCTCTGTCTCTCTGGCAGGCCACCCACTCTTCCTCCAATATGCAAGAGGGTGTGTGATAGAGAGAGAGAGGGAGAGAGAGAGAGAGAGAAAGGGAGACAAAGCGAGGGGGAGAGCAAGATCTATAAATACAAAAAGGCCAAGCACAGTTACAACACTCAGTGTGCCCAGCACCACTTTATGTAACTGGGCCAGTGAAACAAATTGTGTCAGATGTTTAAAAAGCCATTTGTATTTCTGAATCTTTCTTTTTTTTTTTTTTTTTTTCACAGAGGAGATTCTAAAAGCAGGTGCCAGGGGCTGCTAGTCTTTCAGTGTGTTTGTTAAAAAGCAGGAGTGTGAATACAAGCACCCACACACCAGTGTTTGGCTTACAAAGACATACAGTATGAGGCTTCCTGGATAACACTGTCAGGTTTACACGTTTTAATTCTTGTGGTTACATGGACTGGTTGTCATCATATCCGGCAGATGTACATGGAGTGATAAGAAATAAAAGGCTCACAAGGAGATTTTTACTATAAAAGATTATGTGTATACCTACGTATGAAAGGGATGACCAAAGGAAAGCACAATGACGCCTCAATCTTTGTAGCATGTGCGTCACAGTTTGAACAATCAAATGTATCAGGAAAGGGAATGTTCTCCCTCGCCTTTACAAAATCTAAAGACATGGAATTAGATTTAAGTCAGCTGTGCATTCATTATGAATCATGTGAGATTTCCCCATACCTTCTTCTTCATCTTCACATTTTTGAAGATGGCGTGCACCCTCCAGGTCTTGGCAAACATGGCGCCGAAAGCTGTTGTGTATCCGACGATGAGGATCCATGTCCGAACCTTCCAGAACAACAGGGAACGCACATAATGGTGTCAGGTCTGAAGCTGTTGATCAAGGCTTGAAAACAACATCACATCTGACAGGTATTTGCATTTCTGGCCAGAAGTTCATTCAAAATAGCATCATGAAGGAGTCTTAAAATAAGGAGCTGTCAGATTTATTTTTGATCACCAAGTGTGGACTTCTGGTAGAACGTTGTGAACTGTTGGATGCTGTCACACTCCTGACAGCGTTTCATCTTAATGAGAGACAAAAAGCAGACCTCTTACCAATGTGGCACAAAGGTACACTGCTGATGTGTTTTAGAAGCTAAGAATCTGAATAGAGAAGATCAAATCTTAAAATAGCTACAGAGTTATTTATTCAGTGCGTGTTTGACTGCTTGCTTTGTATTTATGTGTGTGATCCCTTTCTGCAGCACGTACACATTTACACCACCCAGCTCCTCTTTACATGCCACTCTCAACCAAATCTAGAAAGCAACAAAGACAGGCAGGGACTTGGTAAAGAAGACTGCCAGAATTAAAAAAACAATGACACCATCTTTTCTATAGGGGAAAGCAGCACATATTGACTGGTGCTGAATGCATCAACCACTGTAGAGTCCTGTCTGAAGCTTCGTTTCAGCCAGGGGGTCGCCGCTCAAGACGTGCCCTGCCTCACATTACTCCTCTGTGTGTCTGTGTCTGCGAGGGCCCTATCTTAGTGGAAACTGGTTATCACTGTAATCAAAACTCTTTAATTAATCCAGCATTTACATAGTCACACAGTAATGCTACCTGGGGGAGACGCTTAATGTGCTTCATGCTAGTAAGAGAACCAGAGAGAGAGAAATTCAATCACTTTTTAGAGATCGTCTCATAGCGCATGTGATTAGTGTTACTGCAGTGTTACCCATCAATTTCACTGATTTTACATCTATTAAGTGAGAAAAATATATTAGAGAATGATAAAAGACTTTCATGTGCGTATGCAACCTGAGCATGTGACAAGGAGAATGTGTCTGATTGGTCTTAAGACGGCCTTTGGAAGATCTCTGCCTCAAATCAGAATTAGAGATGTGGCAATTAAAAAATCAGGGCCGATACTGATACCAATGTTAAACCATTACATTTAGCTGATCGCCGATTCTGATTCCAATCTTTTCTTCATTCCTTTTTTGTAATTCTTCATCGATGTATCTAACTTGTTGTAGGTAGTCCCTCCTCTTGAAAAGTCGCTGGAACATAGCTAACACACAACATGTCGCTGATGTTTCCCAGGGACTCTGCAGGACTCTCACACTGCTGACATTTCTTCTCACATTTGACAGTGAAAACAAATCAGAGTTGGTTCAACAGGTGACTTCTTCTGCCCAATAAAATAAAAAAATCCTCTCTGAATCAGCAGTTGGGTATACAAGCTTGCCAGCTTTAATCCCTGCATGCCACGATATTTGCCAATGGGCCGATATTTGTCGACAGGGCTGATATATGCCGATATATAATGTTTAACTGATGCAGCGGTGTATCCCTAATCAGAGATCTCCACACATCTTTACTCTGCCTTGTCTAATCAAACCAAGAGAATTAGAAATTGAGATTTCACAAGTAAAGTCAAGACCACACATAAAGAGATATAACTAAAATGTCATGAAGAGGAGTCTTTCTTTAAACGTTTGTTGTGCAGTAGGAGACCAGTGTTGCACTGGACTGGTCCTGCCCTACTCGCCCTCTGGCTTTTTCTTGACTCTTTGAAGTGTTGGTATCCTCTGTTTCCATACACCCTGGTCTTGGTCAGAACTTAATGGAGTCCATTTAGATCGTCTTGTCTACAACACTAGTGTCTAATGTCAGGACCAAATCTAGTAAGTATTCTTGTCCACAACTATTTTACAGGCTAAAGAGCAGGTTCAAATTTACTTATGGATTGAATAAGTCAGGCATCCAAACCTACCTTCTTATCTTTATTTGATGTATTAGTGAAAAGTGTTGAGGGAACTCACAGTGCAGAGGGTCTCAAACTCTTTGTCAGACACAAATCCTCCATCCAGGCCAAACAGGAAGATAGAGGCGTAGGAGAGCAGGCCTCCCAGGATGATCAGGTTGTTCATGTAGGGACTGGACATCTTGATAAGTCTAGGATAAAACAAAGGAGTGGAATAAATTCATTAAAAAATAAAATAGAATCAGTCTCTATTTATCCAGGCATGATATTTTTGTTTGATGAGGGTGAAATGGACCTGTAGAGGGTTAAAGGTTAATCATCCCTGTTTTATTCCAATACCATTCAATCTCCTCTGATGTTCCCGGCACTCATTTATAGCTCTCTTCCTTCTCCCTGAACACTGATACCTCATTTAATTTCAAGCCACACCTTTGGTTTATCTAGTTCACCTTCACCACATAGCCTTCATCTAATCCCTTCCGCCACCCCCCTGCGTTCAAAGCTGAATGCTGACCTGTGGTTGCGGTTCTTGATGTTGAAGAAGAGGAAGGTTCCTGCCATGAGCATGCCCAGTATAGTGATGGTGGACAGGATGCTGTAGAGGAGCACGTTGATGTGGCGCCGCTGCTGACGCACAAACGTACGATCCTTTGGAGGCTCCATGCCTGAGCGGAAAAAGGAAGAATGATACAGAAAGATTTTGTTGAAGACAATCTTTTAAAACAAGTGAACCTCAAGCTAATACAGGTGACACTGCTTTATCAAATGTTCCTTTCATGGTATATTTTGTGATCTAAAATTACAGAGTATTTGAACAACAGTGTCTTTTTTAGGACAGTTTCACTGCCTTCAGAGAGATTTCGTTCTTCACTCTGACAACCTTAGCCTGCCTCTTTCAAAGCTTTTTCTCTTTAAGCAGACAAAAATAGTGACAGTGCTGCAGACATCCAGTTATTTGAAACCCATTTCCTGGTCCGCAGTTTCCCCTGGCTGGGTGCACGTCTCTCGATGCACCGCAGTCAAGTTATTGTGGTCAGACAGTGCACTTTCTTATCTTTTGCTCTATTTTTCTCCTTCCAGTGTGCCAATCGATAGCAATGGCATCATCTGACACGTCTCCACTTACTGTGGTCAGGGATGTGGAAACGAGCATCTTAGATGGTACCGTTCTAAGCTTTCATTATGTGGGGCAAAAGAGGAGAAGACGGACGAAGGGGCGGGAGGGTGGTAAAGGGGAGAACAGCCATGGGGATCGAACAAATTACAAAGTATGTCAACACAAGCAAACACGCAAGGGTTGAAAAATGGACTAGTAAATAATTTATTATAGAGAGGACAGTTCTGAGCGGTAAAGCAGCCTGACAAGTCCCTATGCAGGGAGGTGATGGTGTGTGTGTGTGTGTGTGTGTGTGTGTGTGTGTGTGTGTGTGTGTGTGTGTGTGTGTGTGTGTGTGTGTGTGTGTGTGTGTGCTTTAGGTAGTTTGAGTTCAAGTGAATAAGAGCGGAGAGTGCAGAGGAGGTAAGTGATGGGCCTTAAACATATATATAAACACACATCGGATGCATCAGGACATCCGTTTCTTCTTCAGTGAGTTTTACGTCAACTCGGTCAATGCTCGCAGGGGGACGCGCAAATGCTGGGACATACACACAAACACACACACACACACACACACACACACACACACACACACACACACACACACACACACACACGTATGTAGACTTTTTCTTACCTTGGAACCTTATGGAGTTGTTAATGAGGTCCAGCACATCGGCAATTGCGTTGTACTCTCCCACCTTTACTTCTTGGCCCTCTGTTGAAAACAAACACATTCAAATAAAGACGATTACTAAAACAGCTTCTTGGATGCCAAAAGTATTTTTGTTTTCACCCTCTGAGCTGTATAAAACACGTTCAAAGCAAATTAATGTGGAGCGTAAAGTAGTCTTAAGTCAAATATGCATCCATGGTAGCAGCACCTTGAATCAAAGTGGTAGTTCCTGCTCAATATTAACGTCATTCTGCTAACCTGCTGACATTGACTGCATGCTGATGTTTAACTTGTACTTTTGACCATGTTCTCCACTAGTTTAGTAGATTTTCATGGTAAAAATGACCACTAAAAACTAAGCATCGCCTAGGCTGATGGGAATTGCATTAAGTACTTAAGGTGTTTTTTTCATTAGCCACAGAATCTGACAAAGTGACATTTTGAGTTGATGACAGCACTTGATTTAAAGTTAAGACATCCAAAAACGTGTTCAACATGATTGACGAGAACATAAACTTTTGTACCAAACATCACAGAAATCAGTAACACGCTTGTTGAAACATGAAAACGTCATCATGTAACATCATGGTTTGGTGACAGGAAAAGCCCAGAACCTGCCTGTGTGAACCATGGAAGTATGTTAAAAGGCTAAAATAATGGATCACTGATACAAAGTGCATTGGTGGGTGTATATTATGTTGTATTAGTGATTCTTAATGTCGGAAAAATGAAACAAGAGAAGGTCATTCCAGTTCAAATGTCGTGGAGAAGAAAGGCCCAGATTTGAGCTGCACAGTGCAGCACAAGGGTAAAAGCTGACAGAAAGCCATTAGCAATATTAAAACATATCTCAACATCATTTTTCTGGGCACTCAGTAAGATTATTATTTTTTTATTGGTAGCTATCAGAGTCATGATAAAATAGGCAAGAAATGGTGCTTTTGTTTTCTACTGTATCAATTATCAGTTCATTTTACCCAAAGGAAACGTTAAGACCAATAAACAGCAGCTATCACAGAAACGCAGCTGTGATAGCACCGGGGAAAAACATACAAAGGTTTAGATGCAGAAACAGACTGGATGTCAATTTATAGTATGTCAAAGGGATCAAAAAATGCATTGGTACCTTTGTATTTAAATTGTAATATAAGTTGTCGATACTATTTCCAAGCAACACTGAGAGGATTTTAAACAGCTGTACACCCAAGCCTTAAAACAAAGTCTTCACGGTGTTGTGCTCAAATACAGCTATTTCAGGATTGAGTGTTTTCTCTTTTAGAAACACAATGAGTCCCTCAGGTGTGATATTGGAGGAAGCATGACCTTGTCAGACAAACCTGGGCCGTCTCTCTGCTTCACTCATGAAGATTATTCACTTAGAGAATACACCAGGGAGGAGAGAAGAAGAAGAGACAACAGATTATTCTGTAGTTGATTTTTTTTGTAAGCACTACAAACAACCTGCAATTTCTTCCGGGTGTACACGCACAAATCTCTCCCTGTTACCACTCTTATAGGCCCACTGAACTCCTCGGCAGCATTGTCCTTGACGGGGAAAATGACAGATAACATCAGCTACTGCAGCATCAAAGGCATCACGTTCCCTATTCTGCTACGCTCCATGAATCACCTCATTTGATCTCCAATTCTGGCATCAAAGTATCAGCATCAGTGTTAAAAGTGTCGGACAGGCAATGTGTGACAATTTCAGAACAGTGAACTTAAGATGCATACAAAATCAGGATAGCCATGTAGGATCAATAACCGTGTTTTCCTTGGCCACGTCCTTTGTAAAGATCTGAACAACAGTGGGAGAGATTGTATATCAGCGCTCATCCTTTGAGATGCTAAAACACACTCCCAAGCACTCTGTCCCTTCAGGGAATATTGACGGCTGCAGCAGGCTGCTAAAAATCAACCTGGCGTTCAGAACCTGACCAACGATACACTTTAAACGACTGTCAATTCATCTGGGAAAAGTTGAATGACATGAGAAATGTCCTGACATGTTACACTCATGAAAAAGGGCAAAAGATGAAGCTGAATCAGAGATACAGTAGTTTATTTTGACCCACTTACTCCCTCCTGCTGCTGTAAATACTCATTAGTGCATAAATCTACATCTGAAAAAAGTCCCAAATGAACACGCTGTTCAATCATGTTTTGATAAGATACTGCGTGTCAAAAAAAATGTCTCCTCTGGCATGTCTGTGTTAATCATAACGTTATAACCCCAATGCTTAAATCTGTCAGATCTCACCTCTCTTACACAATGCCTTGAAGATGTAAAAAATTGGATGGCCCATAACCTTTTACAACTAAACAAATCAAAAAACTGAAGCTGTGTTTGTTTTTGCCCCTGCGACATCCTCAAACAGGTTTCCAACAAACTTAGGTCACCTAGCTTCATCAGAATGTTCTAAACTGGCTTTACATTCGATCTCCAGGTTAATGCAGTAGTCAAATCCAGCTTCTTTCAGCTCCGTACAATTTCAAAGCTAAAACCCATCCTTCATTTAAAAACTGGAGGAACAGCTCAGTGATTTTTTCCTTGTGAGCATCTTTAAGTTGAAAGGACTGCGAGAAGACGATTGCCTGAAGGTAAACTGACAGCTGTGAGGCTGCTGCTTGTTCAAACATCCACAGAAGAAGATAGAAAAGCAGGAAATTAATTCTCACTTGAGGGGAGCTATAGATAGTAAATCCTAACATTCATCTCTAAAGATCCCAAACATCTTAAACCTTTTACCAACACATATCAAAACCTCAGCTTATGGATATTCTCCTTACAGAATGACAAAGGCCAGGTTTCCTTATCTGCCATACCTGCAGGTGTGTTGTCCAAAATCTGAACTCAGGGGGACGGCAACCGCGATCAAGACCTCTGATGTGGAGCTATCTCTTATCCTCATGAGAGACAGTGGGAATAAGAGCCATTGAAGCTTCGTACTTAGAATGTCTGACAGGGTAAAATGGAGGATCAGAGGCGGAGGACAGATGATAGGGTCATGTTGGGGATCAGCGCCTTTTGAAATATTCAAGCTGGGGCTGTCCCTCCTCTCCTCTCCATCCAGCTCAGGCCCTCCATGTGTCAAAAGGGTGACAAATGCCCGATCCCCCCGACAAGTGAGGAGGAAGTTCTAGAGTGAAGGTTAAGGAGGGATGGAGGAGATATAATAATGCTGGAAGAAGATGGAGAGAGATAGCTGTAATATAAGGGAGGATTTGACTGAGGTATGTGTTGGAGGCACAGTGTTAAACAAGCTCATGGAAAGAAGAAGAGGAAAGAGAATTAATGTGTTAATGTGCATATTATTGTTTATTTTTTAATGTCTGAATATCTGGACAAATTGTATTTTTGCTTAGGCAACATTGTTATAGTTACTATCATGCCAATAAAGCCCCCTTTGAATTGAATTGAATTGATGAACAAAGTGATTGGCTATAATCACAGCTAATAGAAAGTTTAGAGTACTCTGTCCTTGTTAGTGCTCCTCCTGCTGTTGTGTTCTATTCTTGCAGGTGTCGATAGATGGGCTTAATGTCAATCACCTACTATAAGAATGTAGACACAATGTACATATGTACTGTGTAAATGCATATAAGATGGGTCTTCAATGTTTCTGTCATGACCTGTGTCAGAGTTGTAAGACAACTATTATACTGAAGCCTCTGCACTCCTTCAGCTACACACCTCCTCTACTCGAGTCTGCACGGAGGAGTTAAGCGTGAGCGGCGGATTGCACTCTGTTATTGAGAGACACACAGGCCTGAATCACACACATGCACAAACACGACCTGTGGACATGCATTAATAGAGAGATGTCAGAGTGCGGTGGCAGCCCACAGGAGGCGCCCTCTGAGCTGGTGGGGGTTCAGTGCCTTGCTCAAGGGCACCTCAGCAGTGCTCATGAAGTGGTTCTTGAACCGGCGACCCTCCGGTTCCCAACCCAAGTCCCTACGGACTGAGCTACTGCCGCCAATGGTGAGTGTATCAATGTTCTTATTTCACAATTAAACAAATACAGTATGTTTTAAGTAAGTTAAAACACTTTAAATAGAGTGAGAGCAAATAATAAGACCTAAACAATATCCAAATAAACCTGAAATAAACAAAACAAAAGACC
This sequence comes from Tautogolabrus adspersus, assembly GCA_020745685.1. Lineage (NCBI taxonomy): Eukaryota > Metazoa > Chordata > Actinopteri > Labriformes > Labridae > Tautogolabrus > Tautogolabrus adspersus. The sequence continues at coordinate 15,174,956 of CM036550.1, forward strand.
AGACAAATGTAGTGGCAGGAAAGTGGATTAGATGATGAAGATGCAAATCAATAATCAGATGGATGGTATAAGGCAGAATGGAATTTAAACCAAAAATAAAACTAGGGAAATAAGGAAAATTCTTAAAACGTTTTTATCGTGTTAAAATGATTAAATCTTAATTACTTTATTTCCAGTATAGTTTCTATTTTTGTCTTACCCACTGAGCATGTGCTACAACAGCATAAGCATGCACCAACAGAGGCACACACATACTGCCCTCTATCTCTCTCTCACACACACACACACACACACACAAACAGGGTGTGATGTAAGCAGCCAGAGGGATGGAGCCCCTCTGCAGTGAGAAAGATAAGATGTTTAGGCAGAGCGGACTGAACAGCACCACGCTGCATTCAGTGTGGGCAGCCTGTAGGCTGGGAATCCCCTGAATTTAGATGCAATCTGAGGGTTATTCTGCCCCTCAGTGGAGCCTGCAGGCTCAAAAACAACCTCAGGATGATGCTACGAGGACAGAGAGTACTGAGGCATGTTTTTAAGTGCAAACCTCGACTGTTCAGACATGCGCCTTATTACAACTGAGGCCATCTAGCTCTGAAAAGAAGCCTTGCAAAGCTGCAGATACTCAAAAGCAGCACGCCCACAAACAGACAAAGTTGTGGAGGACTTTCCTCAACAGTCTACAATATTGTTTATGTTTTCTGATAAAACAATATAGCAGCCATGCAAATAAAGATGATCCTCCCTAGAAAAAAATCAGTAAAAAATTACAACTAAATGAAAACAGTGAAATCCTCCAGCCTCCCTTCTCTTTTTGACTCTGCTGCCAGTTCTTCCAAACCCTTATTGGTCCATTATACTTCGTACTGACGTCAAGCATAACAGCCTTTTACCTCGACAAATATTGTAAGTTGCTTTTACTAAAACTGTGGGAAATCAAGAAATAGAAAAAACAATCCTTCAGGTTGTATTGAACACAGACGTGCAGGAGCTTTAATTCTACAAATCACAGCCATTATTCTTTGTCCCTCTCACAGAAGGCGTCAGGTCAAGAACTAGATGGCTTGAGGTGGCTGTAACAGGAGGACTGAAGTGAGTACATGTGACAAATCAATATGGAGTTACGTTACTGATGCTTCAAAATGAGGATTTTCCTTTCAAAATAGATTCAGTAGAGGTTAAATGACCATACAAATCCTGAAGAGAAATGTAAGACATGTTATTCTGAGGAAAAAAGTAGTAGTGGCACACTTACCTTGAAACTGGTTGAATTTAATTGTGCCCATCCTCTCTCCATTCCGAAACATGACTTGGCCCTGAAAGGAAGGAGAAAATGTTATATGCATCATAAATATATATCACTGAACATTGGGCAAATACGATACATGTTTCAAGTGTTAGAAAAGAAATTCTGGTGAATATGATGCAGCATGAAACTGATTTCAGTGCAACAAGAAAAGACGCTTAGTTCAATCGAATAAATGCGCAGTGCTTCTCTTGGCAGGAAAAAGGGCTGAGTCTCGGCTTCTGCACATGCTGCATCTCATTTGATTAGAAGTGGGCAAAATTGATCTGTTTATAGAGGTAAACAAAATTATCTTTCAGCCAATTCATCTGCTAATATCTTTGGAACAACATCCGATCAGCAAGGCTGCCCAGATTAACTGTGTTTGCTCACGTTATACTGGCACATAGCTGGGCTCAGATGCGTTTAAAAAGCAATTCTTTTAGCGGATCTCACATTTGGCGACAGCAGCGAGAGTAGAGGTCATTGAGTGTAGTTGAGTTAATCAAATTCATTTCAATGTGTTTCCCGCCAGAAAGTGTGTGTGTGTTTTTTTTTTTAGCAAGCAGCAACTGTAAAATGACCAAAAGTGACGAGGCAAAGTGTTTGATTTAAACTCCACAGGAACAACAAAAGCAATCTGCAGCCAGGGAGCGTTTGGCAAAGGCGCCATGGGTAGATAAAAGCTATTCAACTTTATGTCAATATCCAACGACATATTCAAATCAATTTGGCTTCTGTCACTTTATCTCTCCTGTGTTCTCAGTTTTTCTCTCTTTTGTTCTATTTTTTCCTTCCTTCTGTCTCTTTGTCTCGCTCTCCCCTCTTCATCTACCAAGACTGTTCAATGAATTCAGGCCGCCATCTGCTTACACAGCTTCTTAATTACACATTTAAATGGGTTCACATGTTATAGGCTGGCTAGCAAAGGTGAGACGGACGGACGGACGGACGGACGGACGGACGGACGGACGGACGGACGGACGGACGGACGGACGGACGGACAGACAGACAGACAGACAGACAGACAGACAGACAGACAGACAGACAGACAGACAGACAGACAGACAGACAGACAGACAGACAGACAGACAGACAGACAGACAGACAGAGACAGATAGATAGATAGATAGCATTTGCATTTTCTGATTAAAAGACAGCTGAGGGGGAAATGTGGGGAAGGAAGCTCCGCAGCCAATTCTGCCTCAAAAAGATGGCAAGCTTTGAAGTAGCAGCGCAGGATCCCACCCCTCTGTTTGAATCGCACTCTTTGTGTGGCATCTTTGATGTTTGCAAGAGTGTGCACGCAGCGGGCATGTCTATGTGTTTGCACTTACTACTATGCTGTTACATTTTGCCTGTGTACATGCATGCATGCATGTCCCCAGTGATGGCACAACAAGCGACTCCTGTGCCTCAAAGTCTCGAATGTTGCCTTTAGAACAGATCCCCTGCTACCAGTCAGTCTGACTTGTCAACGCAAACAAGTTCCTGTTGTCACACGCTGTTCTTTCCACAATATTCTGTTTAATCGTATGTGAAGTAAAAGTATGAGGGGAGTTCAGCTCGGCTCAGCTTGTTCGGTATAACATTCACATGACAGTGGAGTTAGGGTCAGACAATAATGGGGGGATTTAACTTGAACCTTTTATGACTGAAAGTGTATGAAAAATGGAACTATCACAAACATTATTGAAACAGCTTGCATTCATTTCAACAGCCCCTCAATTTGTTCTCTCAAGTGTATACACGGTTTGAAGAATACACTCAATGTGTCAAACATATGCTGAAGCACTGACTCTAAATTCTCAATTGGAAATAAATATCTGTGCTGAAAAGATTGAATTAACCTCCTTTGACCTTCACTCAATGAAGCCACTGTAGCGTCAGTGTGCTCGTCTGCAGATGGGGAAGCTTCGCTGGAGAACACTGACCCAGACAGGTGTCCCTTGTCTGGTATTCAAAGGACATTCAGGCCTGAGTCTCAACGGTGGCGGCTTATGGAGCAATCACTGTGTGTGTGTGTGTGTGTGTGTGTGTGTGTGTGTGTGTGTGTGTGTGTGTGTGTGTGTGTGTGTGTGTGTGTGTGTGTGTGTGTGTGTGTGTGTGTGTGTGTGTGTGTTAAGAGTGTGTGTATCACTTTGCCATGTATCACTTTGTCTGTGGAGGTGAGAATATGTGTGACAGCAGGGTCGGGGTCAAATGAGATGTCGGTGTGTGGGCTGCATGTGTGACATCCACCTGGTTTTCAGGGTTTAAGGTGGGCGCGCAGTTGATGTGAATAAAAAATGTGATGCACACACACTTAAATACAAACGTTAACAGAGGGCAACATATGCACACCTTTATCAGCCCATTGCATCTGTTTGAGGTGATTGTCAAGACACAGGCTGTGCTACTCACAACTACCCAGAGGACACAGATAACAAATGCAAAGACCACCAACCACAGATTTTAAAAAAACCAGCAAAAACAAACCCACGCACTTGTCATGTCCAATCACAAGCTGCTTTGTCTATGTCCCTAGTGGATTTCAGTCTACATCATCCTGTGGTTCTAGCAGCTATCTGCACTCTCCATGCCCTCAAAGTCGCTCCCAGCTAACGTCAGACTTCTTCTCCGTGGTCCTGACAGCAACCAGATCAATACTGTGGAGCCCTCACCCTCCCACTGCCTCTGCTACAGATCCAGCAGCACGACTGAGAATACAGCTCAATGTTCACAGTTCGGTCCTGGTGTGAACTCATGTGATCGGGCACACGTAGGACCTAAACAGCCTGATTTGTAATTTCACAATTGCTCGCACGTGGAGTCATTTTATCTGACACCTTGAAGTTATATCTATTCACAATCAAACTGAGTTGTGGAATAGCTGTGTCTGAAATTAGAATACAAAAATAGCATACATGATGTATGCAGCTTTGAAGGGAAATTGCCTCCCTATGGCTTTGATCATCATGTGTGGGTGGAAGTTTCTATGTGCGTAATGTGAGCTATATACAGGGAACATGTTTGATCCCATTTCATGTAATACTGTAGACAAACAGAAAGAATAGTCTACAGATCTCCAACCCATCCTTTGGTACCAAGATGCAATTAACTATAACTGCACACAAATGTGGTCTTCAAACAACGTTACTGTTCACTGCATGCACAATATTCCTGCTCAAAATGTGTTTATGTATTGAGGATTGTCAAAATAAACACATCCCTTAAATATCATATTGTTTGGTTAAACGATGAGCTGCATGTAGCCTATCTGACATATTTTCTTAAGGGCATCAGCAACACAGAAGGATGCAGATTTACTGGAGCTTAACAGAAAACGTCACAATTAACTGGATTTGTTCTTGCCTCCCATTTATGGTATCTGAAGACTTTGTTTCATACAGTACACACTTGTTATATGTGACTGCAATGTAAAGAAAAAAAATACAATAGCTTCATTTTGGTACTTCCAAAAAAACTTTTCATTTTTTAGTCAGTGACTCCCTCAAAGGGACAGGGACACAGACCCCTGAGTTTTCATTTCATCAGAAATGTGATGCAGGACTTTTGATGGAGTATTGGATGCACTGTGGTGTTGCAAAACCGAAACTCAAGTTAAATACTTACCGCAACTGATGCCTTTATGTAGAATCAATACGAAACAAAAACTAAATTAAACGATTGAGAACGAAAGATGGCACGCTCAGCCAGACAACCTAACTGGACTTCATCAACTTTTCATGCCTGCAGTTGAAAGTAAATGAAATGGTACATGGTTTCAAATATTCCTACACTACCCTAAGTCTCTGAGAAAAGACCTCATGCTAGACTGCTGCTGATCAGTAGCCTTGAGTGTATCTGTGGTGAGAGAGGTGAAAGAGGTGTGCGACGATGACCCGGAGGTTTGAATATTCTGCTGTAACACACACAGGAGTGAAGCCTGTTTAATGGTACCTCCCTGTCTTTCTCTCCTGATGTGTTGCAATACAGTAAATACTGTGACTGAAACTGGGTCCATTACCAATGTCTTTTTCATTTTCTCTTCTTTGCTCCACCTTGACTTTTGTCTCTCTAACTCACACATTTAGTCAATGTTTATTAGAAACGTTTCTTATCAAACAATTTATGTCCATCCTTTTCCAAGGACTCTCTCCACATTTTTCACACATAATTTGGTTCATTTATCTGAGAACACTAAAGAGTAATGTCGTGCTGTAATGTTAGGCCTTGCATGCCTACTGGCTGTCTAGTCTAGTTGCTGCATGGTGTCCTCTAGTAATGGAGTGGCCTTTACAAGTAGACAGAGATATCCTCTATCAGCTAAATTGGAAGATAGAGTGAGCTGAAGAGAAAGAGAAAGTGAGCATCCACACTGGCAAACACACACACACACAAACACACACACACAGACAGACACACACACACACACACACACACACACACACACACACACACACACAGACAGCTGGTAGCTAGCATAGCCACCGGGATCAATCCTAAATGCATTCGAGTGAGTGGACAGCATCAAATGACATCACTTCAGGCTTCAATGTAGACGTAACATTCTCTTCAAACAAGCCTCTAGCCTTACAGAGCACTAATTAATGCCTCTTTGTGTTTTTCTGACATTTGACAAATCTCAGTGTACGGGTATATTAAATGTTTTCTTTACATATATCTTTAGAATATGGGCAGTTTATTGGCTCGCTTCTTCCAAAACGATACATATCATGATGAAGGCAATGTTAAAGCTTTTTTCTATCAGGTATTTCTTGCAGTGATTTTCTTATACGCCTGTATCTGGCCCGACAATGACAACAATGTTTTGTTAGTATTCTTAATGGAATTTCAGAGTTTGTCTTTTCCTTCAAAAAATTCAAAATCTTTGATTACTCATCCATCACTCGAGTGAAATGCTTTCATTGGCTGCTTTATGTTTCTCAATCATACTATAAATTCTGTCAGTTACCATCAATGCACATGAGCTACGAGCTAGCTACCAGGTTAGCAGTTAGCCCCTCAAAATGATATCTGTCCATCCACTACATTTATTAGAAAAAGTATCGTGGTGTTTGTAGTTTCAGTCAAATCAAGCTGTTCCTGAACAGAGAGCGGTAGATGTGAGCAGACACAACAAACATGTACACACAGAGACAGACAGAGAATGCAGACAGACATGCAGACAGACTGAGATGATGACAAGGATCTGTTCTTCGTGTGATTATGAAGGGGCAGTGGAGCAGGATCGCTTATTGACCAGCGCATTTCCCTGAGCTTCAACATGGAGGAAGCAGCACGTCAGCTTTTTGGGATGCTGGTGTGTTATTGTTAACATTTTGACAAGGAGAATGGGTGTATAACACACACAAATCAATCATCAGACTAAGGAAAGGTGAAAATCAGCTCCCTGACTTACTGTTACACCGAAGAAGTTGGTCTCATTCATGACATCCAGCACCATTTTTCCCACTTCGCGGTCGTCCACGGTGAAGTTGTGGAATGTGTTCTGCCGTTGTTTGACTCTGAGCAGTTCCATCACTCGAGTCAAGGTTTTGGCAATGACCCAGATCCCATCATAAGCAAAGCCATGAAACTTGCTGGACTCCACACCTTTCTGCTGAAGCTCTCGGCTGTACTCCCTCTCGTACTCCTTCGGGGTCTGAAAGAGAGCGAAAGGGGAAAATGTGTAGCCTCAGGAAAGTGTATTAGTGTTGGTTTATGCACTTTTTATTTGTAACTTGGTCCAAGGAGGAGGGTTTACCCCCCCCCCCAACACTGAGATACAAAGTTTCTGGAAATGCTATTTAGGGATCTGTACTCGTGTGCTGCCTAGTGCAATGTGCAAAGAAAATAAATAATAAAGATTGATTTTGGTTGAGATCTGTGGTATAAAAACATGCATCTAAGATTTGTTTTTGTGGAGACAGTTCTCTCATATCTCCACATATTCTTTGTAACAGGATAAAGGGGCACAAGAGACAACTACATAAACAATAAAATCGAAGCAGTACAAAAAAACTTTCAAGCCTTGGTCTAAAAAATTAAAAGAAAGTCTTTCTGAAATAACAAAAAAATCAACGTTGTATGTATCTGTGGTGAGAGATTTACCCCAAGGGCACCGTAGAACATACTCCCTTGTTTTACTGAAACCTTGAATCACTTGTTAACAACATTACAGCTTTCTTAAGTACTGTAGTAGGTGCCACTCACCCTGCCAGAGATGCCCTTGATCTGCCGAGCGCTGAGCGGCTCAAAGTCCACACTGATGTATCCCTCCATGGCCGTGAGAAGCTTCTTGGTGGTGCAGTTGGTGCTGTTGGCCTGCTCCCACCAGTTGCCCTGATACCAGCCAGGGATGATCCACTGGTATTTATTGCCATACATGTTCAGGTTGTACGCCTGGGAGGGGGAGAAGAGAGAGAGGCGATGTAACAGAAGGGACAAACGTTGTGACATAAAGAGATTAACTTTCATGTAACGCTCTGACTTAATGTGAGCTGCTGTCTTTCTACTGTAAAGCTAAGGCCTGACCTTAAGGTTTTATTTCCAAATGTGGTAATAAATACTTTAAGCATGAACATAGTACAGTATGAAGCAGGAGCACAAACTATCTAAAGCCACATTTTCTGACCCCTGAGATATGAAGAAGAACTCGGAGCCTTCATTTCATACTCTGTTTAAAGGAATACTTCCGTTTTTTTTAAGTGGGATTGGATAAAGTAACTAAATTAAATGTGTCCATTAGACTAGGCTAGGTTAGGCCAACTTTAAACAAGCTTAACTTGGCTAGTTCAGTGTCCTTTAGTTCCCCTTATGTTTTATGTCTTGGTTCCTGTTTATTTTTTAACACTAACCTTGTGTCTCCTTTCAGATCTTCACATTTCTGCCCTCCTGTGTTTCCCGCCTGTCTGACTTTGTCTGACTTTGCCTTTTGACTGCCGTTTTGGATGCCTCCGCCTCATTGTCTGACCTCCCTGTGTACCAAACTTTTATCTTGATTAAAAGACTTTGTTTTACGCAACCTGTCTCAGAGTCTGCATTTAAATCCCCGTCCTTGGTTCAGTATCGACAGTACTGTCTGCCTCCTCCTGCAGGTAATACACTGAGTACTTATACCTCAACACTAGTACCTCCAACAAACAAGAATCTGAGCTGTCACCTTAAGATTTACAGAGTAGAATGAAACATTTAGCACCACACTAATCAGATCACATCAGAATAATCTTTTCAAAGCAGCACTTCACCGTCTTTAGATTTTTTTTTTGTATAACTTGGAAGACACCGACAGAAACGTTACGATCTCTGAGTAAAGACCAAACAAACTCACACAGCAGAAGACTTTGGAGGCAAGGTGCTCGTCAAACTGGCCGATGATGATTCTCACATCATTGTCCTGAAAAAAGAAAGAAAAAGACATCATGAGTAAAACGGCAAAAACATATTTTATTGAAACCCTGTCAACATGGAGCACAGCTGTTATTACACCCAGTACCATCTTTTTAATGTGATTGTTTGACCCCCTGACTGCACAGTAATGTTGCCGTACATGCTAGGCCTTTCTGAGTCGATACAACTACTGGGAACACATCATGTTTTAGATGCATTTTCTCACAGAATCAGCTCTGAAGCGTGTTCTATATTTCTATCGCTTCATTTACCTGGTCAGTACCTGCAAAGTACTGTTGATGGAATCTGAACAGCTTACCAGTGGCTGAGAGGCTATGACAACATTAAGTCAGAAAGTGTCAATCCATAAACACGTAGACATTAGTGTCAGGAAGCAGAATGGTCTCCTCTGCAAACCGGGCTGGAGAGCAGGGATTTACATGGGGATTCAGAGCACACAGTCTTGTGATTGACTGTGTAAATAATTCAGACCGCCCGGCTGGAAGTGCAGCATGTTTCATGGTGGGAAAAAGATCAGGCTCTGGGGCCAACAGTCTGTCATTTAGTACACACAAGCATATGTATATTACAACACAAGCACACATACTGTATACACTGTGCACGACAACAGCTGTGTCAAAACCGCAAGCACATTTTCACATTATGGTAGAAAAATTGCCCCAAATCTAATCCAATCACACTGACACTGATTTGATGAATCTACACGTGGTCCACAGGGCTGGAGGTGATGTGTGCTGCATGGAGAAACATCTGTCATATAGCTCTTCTTCAACTCTGACACTGCAACACACGCACTTGACTGAATTCAGCAGTTCTGTTTTTCCCCCGAGCAATATGAAGGAAATCTAAGGACAGACGGGATCGATTACGCTATCGAACACTAAAGTTATTATTTTGGGATTTGGTTGCTAAAAGTCACCTTGTAATGAGATCGTTATTCTGTGAAAACAAACCTAACACTGAGTGTGTTTTCTCCAGCAGTGTCCTGACTGTAAGTGCTACATCAGTGATTAAGGGTTCAGTTCCGTCGTATATCGATTAGGTGAACATGAGATTTATTAAAAACACGCATACTGTATGCTTAAACCTTTTAGCTGCACTGCTGACAGACTGACAGTAACACTAACAATAGTCTAAATACAAGTTCTATAGTGGATGTTAGCTGCACAGTAATGTAACAGTACCAATGGATTGACAAACACACCCGTTGTAAAAAAAAAAAAAAAAAAAGGAAGCCTATTATGTCCTGCCTTTTTACTCTGGATAACGAGAAACCATTATGCAAACTCTTCATGAAGTCCTGTACCCTCAGGCAATCTCCACCATATGTCATGCATCCGCAGATCAGAGGGGGCGACCAATCACTGTCATCTTAAATCCAATTCCCTTCAGGCGGTTAGAGGCACAGAGCTACCCGATGGCCAAACATTGCAGCAATTCCTCCGGAAGGATACATTAAATGGAATTAACATGGGATAGATTAGATTTTGTTAACAGTCTAATAGTACAATAACCATCATTAATAAACTGATGGTTAATTTACTTTGGTTAACTGTTTTTTTTACTGTTAACAAACAATGATATTGTTACTGACAGATTTGGGGGTTTCTCTATATACAGTAAGAGCTGGTTGTGAAATGGAAGTGCTGAAGCTATGTTTATTGTAGATTTTAATGTTGGGGGATGCCTGGGAGGAAACTACACCTCCCATTGCTTGCAACTTCTGGGGTGACGTTATTTCCTCCCCAACTGTTTGTGAGGAGCTGCTGATGGGTAAATTTTCGCGCACCTGGTTAGGACGTGGGACGACAGCAGTGTGTGACTCTGAGTCACACACGTCGCAGAGGGACATTGAACGTTCTTCTACCTTCTAAATGCGTGGCCGGCTACAGTATTTGTTCAAGGCAGCCCACTGTGGGTAAACTCGTCGCACGGTGGAACTGACAACAATCAGTGCCATCACACACTCTCCACCCTCTCTGCACAAAAACAAAAAAATAAAATAAATAAAAATATCTGAACTCAATAAAAAAGGAACGAGCTGGCGGCTCATGGGAGCAGATCTATGGCCATGTGATCTATGTGCTGCAGATGCCATGAGAGTGGAGTAAGTAGAAGTATTGCTTCTGCATTAAAGTGCCATTAAAGACTTTCAAAATGTTCTATGTTGTATATATGTACTGTATATGTATATGTTGTGAACATGTTTATTGCAGTACTGATATGTCTGTGATAGGCAAATATCGGCCCGATAATAAAGGTCAACAAATATATTGGTCAGACATTCTCTATAAAATACTACCCGTTTGCATCGGACCGACATTCACACTGTTGAATTCGGATGCTTCTCTGGTGGTTGCACATCAGAGACAGGAAGCATGCTGGGAAATTTAAGGGGTCTTGACTCTTTTCAATGAAGCCCTTAGTTTCGTTCCATGGCTCGGGCACACGTGTAGATGTGGAAGAGAGGCAGGTGTAGTGTTTAGTGTTGTTATTTGCAATAGTTTACTTCTTAACACTGCCGCCCCTGGAGCTTAACGAAAGTCACTTAACCAAAAGGACTCCAGCCATTGCAAAGGAGCTCAGCCTGAGAATAAATTCTGCCCTGCGTGGAAACAACATTAAAAGGACTGTGTAGTCCTGAGCAAGGCCGTCCGAGAGTGTGTTGTGTTTAGCATCACTGACAGACACAGGGCCCTTAATTGCTTTTATATAACTCTAGCAATAATTGTTCTCAAAGAGGGTAGTGTTGGGCCCGGCCTCAACTGCTTTATCCATGACAGGGTTGTTTGTAATTTTATGATGCTGATTTATATGTGATAATGGTTCGAGTAATATTGTACCTCATAAGCCCAATCAGGCACTGTTAAGGCTTATTAGGCGCAAGCACGCACACGCATCCACGCAAACACTGAACTAATGACGGTCTTTTATGAGACTGTGAGAGATTTGATTTGTAGACTGGGCTTCTACCACTACACCCTCCCCCTGTCTGTTTGTTGTGATTAATGTGCAGTGAGTGTGCTGTGTTCATGTGCGATCAAGTACACAGTAGAGATTTGTGATGGCATTTGAGCACTAATTGATCCTAGGTGAGCCATCAATGTTACATACACTGACCGAAGATTTGACATCATCTAAAGTTGTATAAATATGCTTCTGCCTTCAAAATAAAAGCACTAAAATATCTCTATCCATCTGTATTCCTTTTTACAAAACTCGCTTGTCACAAAGTAACAGAAACAGCCTCTTAACCACAAGTCTAACACACACATTGAACAAACAAAAACGTGTTGCTGTTTGGGGATCCGCAGAGGTGCTTTATCAGTTTGGAAAAAGAGCCGAGAAAACGCAGCAGATTATAGGAAGTGCAACAGTGGTTCTGATGATGTTATCAATAACAGAACGAATGAAATGAACAAACTTGTGATGATAATATCAATGTAAACCATTTGTCCTGAGCTGCTCCTTTGTGTCCACAGGTCTATAAGACAGTGTAGCATGCTTAATCACTGTGTAGTCAGGAAAAAGTGTAAGGGATAAATACAGTGTGGTATAGCTAACGCTACAAGTGAAGATGCTTTGGATTTGGTTGTTCCCAATCAGAGGCGCTGCTTGTCAACAGGCAAGACAGCTAAATGCTTGGGGCCCCAGACCAGTAGAGGGCCCCTGAGGGCTGACAAACTTAAACCAAAGCAGTGGCCCAAAATGTGCAAATTTTGCAATGACAGTAGGAAACCTCCCTAAGGTGGCCCCATCTGACAGCACTAACTCTCTTGCCCTGCTAAGCATTGCATGCATTACTGCAGTGAAAACCAAAGTTTGTCAATGAAAGTCAACAAAAAAGATGAAGAGGAATTATGTGTCTATAGGAGAGAAACAGAAACAGGAAAAAAGAGGAGGAGGAGGAGTCAACGTCGGGACACTGGCAGACATGATGGTGATCAACAACGGTTGGAGGGCCCCCCGATTGATTTTTGCCTATAGGGCCCCAACAGACTCTAGAATCGCCACTGTTCCCAATAACACAAACGTATTATTATTAATAGATAAAATATTTGGATATGCAAGGGAAAGTGGGGAATGATGTGTATTTTAATTGTATTATATGTTGTATCGTGTATTGTTATTCTTGTTTGATTGTTGAGTTTGTTTCCTGTGTATTTGTTGTTGATTATGTATTTTAAAGGCCCATCCCGCTCTTTAATAAGACTCTTGTCGTGTCAGATTTAAGAGCTTAGACCACGTCAAATATGTGCAGAACCGGTTGGGAACACTGAACTCCAGATTGAGAAACATATTCTTTTAAAACTGGAAACCAGCTGAGGGAATTCTTAAAGTTTGTTTCAAAATGAGCAATGTTTGAGAACAAAAGTTAAAGTGAAACATCAACTGAGGGACCTTTGCATCTTTGTGTGACGAAAATGTTGAAAAAAGAAATAGACCGTCCCCTCCTACGTCATGTCTGAGCAGCATGAGTTCCGAATGCGCGATAAATAATTGAATTGTGATAAATAATAAAGTGTTTTGGACTTAATTTAGTTTCCAGGACATTTCTCATGTGGCCTTCTATTGAGTGCAATGTCCCTAAATCTTACAACGCCCTGTTTTATCAAATGTTTGATGACATTTTTTGTACGATTGAATTGAAGAATAAATCATTGTTTCTAACTAAGAAGTAAAGTGTGGCTGTGTGTGTGGGAGATTGCCTTTGTTTTCTGATGTTGTTGGCACCCTCTTCCCTTCTATGACACGGAGAACAAGAGATAACGACTGGGGGGGGGGGGGGGGAACAGAAAGCAAAAGAGGAATGTAAAAGGCTGCTTCACCAGCAGAGATTCCTGTCTGCTCTTTCCAGCTGCATCAAAGATGAGAGTGCTCTATTTGTGGATCCCACAGTGACGCCATGGCCCCCTTTATCCCCACACACACTGTCACACACAAAAGACTTCATAATGAATTCTGTGTCTCCCTCTCTTCTATCATTTTACATAGCTGTCGAGGTGACAGCAAACGGCTGTACAAGACGAGCGGGAAACAGACCATTGGGGCGTCAGAGGCCCCCCTGCCCGCACCAGCCAAAGGTTTTCCAAAAGCTTTGAGGCAATGTTGTGATTTGCATATTTCGAGTTGATCAAGGAAGGATGGTGTCAGCTTACAAAGAACACGCAGAGCTACACGTATATTTTAGGAAAGACAGCTTATCTTCATGCTTCTTCTCAGTCCTTCTGTCTCTCTCTCGCTCTCCCGGACTTCGCTGTCTTCCTTTCGAAATCTTTTCTCTTACAGTTCCATGTGTTAAAACTTCCTGTCTACAATCACTCATTTATACCCCTTCCCACTGACGCTTCATATTACTTGTTAAACTCACCAGCTACTTGGTGACATGTTTGATTTACTTCCATTGACAGTTTTCTACTGTAAACAGTTCAAGGCACTGACTCACAGTGCTCATAGAGCTGGTTAATGAGGCAAAACACATCCTAATGATTGCCTAATGAGATAGTTGGAATGATTTCGACATCACACTTGACTTCATTCACATCAGACCTTCATGCTTTTTTTGCCTGATCCACGCCAATTCTGATAAACCATTAAAACCAGGAAGCAATGGGGTAAAATCTACAGGTCTAGCATCTCAGTATTGGCCAAATCATTTTGTTCCGTTTCATTTCGTTTCAAAGTAAAGAAGAGGAGAAGAAGCCATTAAAGCTTCCTCTCAGGGCTCCATCAGTCTCCTTTAGAACTGCTCAAGTCACAGTTAAAATGGGAGTCAATTCTTGGTTAAAATATTCATCAGCAATAACTCATTTATTCAATTGGATGGCATACACAAGCACATATTGGAGACATTCCTAAAGGTTGTGTCACTAAAATTCACAGGGCCCTAATTAGTTTATGTATTCAGAGTTTGTTAAAAAACAAAAAAAAGACCTTGAATGGTTCCATATTTTTAAATGAAGCCTGATATGAATGTTGAGGGCTGAATCACTTGCCTTGAGCTTCTTGACGTTGATGCAGGGGTCGTTGGAGAAGCTTTCTGTGTCCGCGATCTGAATGTCTGCTTTCTCCAACTCACTGGTCAGATCATTCCTCACCTGAGAGAGGAGACAGAAAAGGGAAAGCAGATGAGCATGGTTGACAATTTATTACGTATGATGTTTATTGCAATGCTCATTTAATTGAATATCCCATCCAATTTTATTTCTGTGCAAGATAGTTATTGTTTCCTTCTGACCTTTATATTCACCATTTAACCTTGATTTCATTTTTCAATGTGCACTTTATGATTTAAGTTGGTCACTGGAGGTTCAAATTGATATCAACTTGCAGTGTTTAAAAGATGGAAATCCAGGTGGGATGATATCCATATTGCTGCAATTAGTATTACTTGTTTCTGCTAAAAAAAAAGAACTGCCAGAAACTCTGTGTGTATCAGAGGTGACATATGGCCAACAACACGCCGACAGCAGGAGTGAAGACAACTGTGGTGCATGAGGAATGTCCAAACCCAAATTCAAACAAAACGGAGGTCAATTCAGGAAAGCCTTCCATGTAACTAACAAAAGTCTAAAAATCCGTAAAAAAAAAAAACAGCTCCAATTTAGCTCCAATTTTTCACGAGTGGAAAACAAAGATCTAAGACACAAAAGGCCCTTTTCTCTCAAATTCTGTCCACAAATCTGTTTAAATCTGTTAGTGAGCACTTCACATTCGCCAAGATAATCCATCCACCTGACAGGCGTGTTAGGTGGGGGTTGTTTCTGTAGTAAATGTTCAATGATTAAATCGTGAAACCGACTGTGGATCATCTTTGAATTTATTCGGCCGTGTTCAGACAACACAGCAACAGAACACACGTCGCTGACAAAGTATTCATCTTCACAGTGTTGCTTACAATCTGTTGGAAGGTACAGCCTACAAATTTCCTTTCCATTTGGGTACGTCTCTAAAAGGCTAGAAAGATGACATTCTTCAGCAAACAGTTGTTTCTTCTCAAGTTCACAACATATGCTTGGCTCCTGTCCAAATATAGATCTGCTGCTCTGAGATGTCTTACACATTAAGAGTCACAGCTTCACAGACCTAAAAGAAGAATTACTCTTAGATGTTAGACAGATTTAAATGGTACATTCACAAAGTTACCCAGATGAATGAATTCATGAAAATTCATCCTAACAAGCTGTCACATATCAAGATGCTGATTTAGACAGTATGATTATTGTACAGGTTTGTTTTAGTCTGGTCACAATTAAAGGCCGCTCTACAATGTGCAGCTTTATCACACAGCACAATACCACAGGTGCCCTTCGTTTTGTGAAAGTGTGTAATTGGCATACTGATTGCAGGAATGTCCACTAGAGCTGTTGTTCATGAATTTAATTTTCATTTCTCTACCATAGGCCGTCTCCAAAGTTGTTTCTGCGAATGTGGCAGTACATCCAACCCTGCCTCATGACTGCAAAATACATGTAACCAAACAAAGCCCAGGACCTCCAGTTCCTCGTCGTTACCAACTTGAGTGGGCAATTGCTTGCCTTCGATGGTGTCTTGCACTTTGGAGAAGTGTTCTCTTCATGGATGAATCCACGTTTCCGTCGGACGATGAACACAGGTGCATTTTATTAATGGCATTTTGAATGCTCACAGATTATACGACGAGATCCTGAGGTCCATCGGCATGCCATTCATCCACCACCATCAACTTTTGTTGCAGCATGATAAGGCATGGCTCCATGTGGCAAGGATCTGTGAACAATCTCTGGAAGCTGAAATCACCCTAGTTCTTGCATGGCCTGTACACTCAGCAGACATGACATCCATTGAGCATGTTTGGGATGCTCTGGATCGGGGTATAAGACAGCTTGATCCAGTTCCTGCCAATATCCAGTAAACTTCACGCAGCCATTGAATTTAGAAAAAGGAGATTATACATTCTTCTCTGGATTCGATTAACAGTCTGCTGTTTTTTTTCCAATGAATATGTTAAGAATTCCTTTTCAATGAAGGTTTCACAACTCTGTAAATACACTCCCATATTTCAGGCTATATCTTTGACTACACAGCATCAACAATGTATAATGTACAAAAATCAGTTCAGATAGATAGATTCTGACTATCTAGTGTTCTGAACTAGCCTAGTATATGTTGTAGTTTAAACTGCGATCACGGACACATCATTTGAGCATGACAGCGACATATTTAAGAGTGAAGACATCAAACCATGAGCATTCCGATTTCACTCTGTTCAAGAAGAGTCGTACTTCAGTGTACATTTGTCACAGAGATATGGGTCTTGATGTAAATATTTCTGCAGCAGCTGTATGTCTACTTTGATGTATTGATTCGGTGGGATGGTGGGTAATGGGATCAGAGAGGGAGGAGAAGGGAGAAGGTACTCCACCGTGTTGGTGAGCTGGAATTGTTTTATCATACTCCCTCTTACTCCCTCTCAGCACTCACAAACAAACACGTACTATGATTCATCGCTCTGACTCCTCTCCTTGGAGCAACAATTTTAGAAAATACATTTTTTTTTTCCAGCAGACATTTTGACTCGTCATAGCAGGAAAAGTATGCGTGTAACTAATACTATTCATGATCGCTCTGTTTCTTTCAGGTGCCCTTGCATGGTCTGATGGAAAAGGAACACAGCCATTATTTTTGTTACACCTCCGTTTAATGAGTCAAAATATGAACTGTAATGGATTTACAATTTACAATTCAAAGATTCACTGTTGATATCTCCTCTTCTCTCGCTGTCCAGATTAGTCTGATGTCCTTAGGCCGTGCCCTGCAGCCATCCGTCCCTCTACCCCCACCCGAGAGTTTGGCATTAGGGCTCTTGTTCAGACATCAGAGAGGGTGTGTGCTCAGATGAGCATGCCAGACTCAGTTGGCAGACACAACATATAACAGCTAACAGATGAAGGCCCTGTTTGTTTGCCCTATATTTGTCTGCAAATGTGCATGTGTGCCATAGTTTCTATCCATATTCATGTGCCCTATATTTGCTTTAAATACATATTGGTATCTCCCTTAACAATTGATGGAATGCATTCATTTGTATATGCAGAAACTACTGCACCAAATAACTTTATCTGGCTTTAATTTTGTTTACAGTTTGTTGTTGACGGAGAGAGAAAAAGTTAGAACAGCTTGAATTCACATTTTTTCTGAAGACAGATTGTCGTGGCAGAGAAAAGGCCCCCAAAAAAGTCATGCAACATTATGCTCCCGTTAGAGAATATACAGAGAAATATCAAAATGGATGGCAAATCGTTGGAAACTACCACACAAATTCCCTCACAACATTTCAGAAAATTCAAAATCAATGGAATCTGCCGGTGTTTGAAGCTGACCGGTGTCATACTCAGGGAGTCTAACGGGCAGGGTTTAACGAATAAAAAGGACGACAGTCTAGAGGGCATTGGATTACGTTTCCTCAACTTGACTGACACCCTAGAGGGCACATCAATTACTCTTTGCCAACACGTTATCATGTTTTCTCCACTGGAGGGGCGGACATGTAGTGTCCACTATGGTACCTCCTTGAGGGCACTTGATCACGTTTTCCAAACTAACAGGGCGCCCTAAGGACACTTAATAACGATCTTTCCTTCTCACCAGAAGGGCAATGTATCACATGTTCACCATTAAACAAGCTCCCTTAAATTATATTAATTATGTTTATTCCAATGAAAGGCCTCCCTAGTGGGAAAGTATTATGTGGTTCTTCGCTAAAGGCCTAACTTAGAGGGTAGCTTATCATGAATCTTTCAAGTCTACTGGGCGTTGGTATTTCTGTAATACTCAGAAATTGGAAATATGGCAAAGTACAGTAGCTCTTCATGAATAGCCAAAGGTCATCAAAGTGGGGGAAGCATAGCTACAGAAGTTAGCATCCCCACGGATATAAAACCACGACTACAGCCACTATTTCTAACACCAGAGTAACACTATTACAGCGGCTACGGCTGTTAGAACAAGTCATTACAACTATTTCATATAATCAAATGGAGGTAGCTGCCTCCAAAAATCAATGACTCTGAACAAGCTCAACTTTATTTCCCTCATTTCTCTAAATGTCTGCTGTCATAATCGCCTCCTCCCATGGTACCCCAGAGGGAACTCTGAATCATTCTGAACATCACTCACTCCTGTACAAACATTCCTTCCAATGAACTGCTCGCTGAGCTGAAACAACAGGGAGGCGGGACAGGATCAATAAAACCAGGTTTTGCTCTTGAGGAACAATCAGCATTCTTGTCTGGACAAGGTATAATGTCCTGTTGTTTTTGGTGTTGATCTAAAAAGCCTGGCAGCTGTGATGCGAGGAAAGAAGCTAACAGCAGGATAGCTTGGTGTTAGAGGAGGCGTGTTTGGAGGTAGTTCAGAGGTGAAAGGAATAACAACCTACAAGCCCATGCAAGACAAGCTTACAGATGCTGTGCAGACAAACACATACACAGAAACACGCACACAGGCATAGGACATGATGGCTGACCTCAACAGCTATTCAGGTCTCACTTTAGAAGCCTACGTCACAATGTGTTGGTTATTTTTGTTGGTTTTGTTTTTCAAATGAGATGGGAAAGGTTGAACCTATTGTAGCTTGTTGGATTGAATGTGTTAGAGAGAGCCAGGGAGATGGAGGGGAGCTGATGGACTGAGAATAGGTAGGAGGAAGAACAGTGTTCAGCTTTCCTGCGTAACAAAAAAACATCCTCCATTGTTCCGGGCAGCCTGGGAATCCCCAGCAGCGAATACAGAGGAGAAAAAATCATGCTGCACTTCTGGGCATGCGTCCACTTACCAACTATCTAAGCACACACCTACACATCATGGGCAAAATGTCAAATGAACTACGTTTGATGTGGGCAATGCATCAGTATGTAGAAACAATAAATGATTGGGTACAGAATCATGTCTTTATCAGGAAGTAGCACACATACAGATATATACAACCACAAAAAAGAATACAAATGAATACAGCTGGGAAGTTAAGGGACACTTTATAGTTTTGGGTGTAAATTACAGACCTACACTGCATGTGGACACAGCTCTATATTTTATTGGCCGTGGCTTTCTTTACTTGCTCACAAAATTTGATAAATAAAATCACAATCTGGAAACCCACCGCTCGACTTTTCAAGGTTTCAGATGTAGCCAACAGTGAGAACATCCGACCATGACTTCCTTTTCAGTGCATTGACTTTGTTTTGCAGTCAGACTAACCAACTTGATTGGAGTGAAAATAGAGTTGATGTGGAGAGAGGACTTCTGAAGCGTTAGCTGCAGTTGCATGCAGATACTCACCCATTGGGCTCTTCACACAGACGTTTTATCTGCACATATCTAATGCTTCCTGAAATGTAAGTAGACAATAATACTCAGACTACACATGGGAAACCAGGACTTCATGGTAACTTCACAGCTTTTATTTCACTTTGTATCAGAAGTGCAGCAATTGTGTTAGGGTTGTTAGATTGTATATTTTACAAGTCTCAGTTTAGGATTATTTCAGTATCTATTTGCACTTCAGTTTCCCATTTTTTCCACTGTAAATTGTTTGAAAATAACCAGGAAATGACTGGTACAATTCACAAAACCAAAGGTGACATCAAAGTGTCTTGTCCAGCAGGTAGTCACTTTAGTTCTGCTATGAAAATGATAAATCAACACAATAAAGAAGCTAGGGGATCGTTGCTTTTAAAAATGTGTCAGATATTAATCCTTGATCAAACTTGTTGCAGGAGGAATTGTTTCAGCTTTTATATTATTTTACACTTCATTTGGCAAGAAATCAGCTATTACAACTTAATATCATAATATCTGTGCTCTGGCTTTCTCTCAAAGCTGCTGACCAAACCAATCCACATTCTACTGTTGGCTAAGCTTGACATTTAAGGAAAGAAACACAAACACTTTCCACAAAAAATTCAAAACACACCCTCCAGGCAGCAGAGAGGCAGACTGGAGAGAGTATCTTGATGCAGCGTAAGTGGATAGTACCCTGGTATGATACTGTGAGACAAACAGACTGCAGCTGTCCATCATTAAATCGAATGCATCATTTTCTAGGCAGGTCCATTCATAGCAGTTGTGACTGCATGTGTGTTTATTATGATCATATTTAGTGGCGTGATAGCAGGTGTCTATCAATCTTTCTTTTCTTTTTTTTGCATGCTTAACCGCTCATTTAGAATGAATGTATGTGTCTGGTAGATTCACAATGGAGACGATGTACTTTTTGGGGTTTTACAATGTGGAAATGTGATTGATTCACGCACACATCTGCCTCTACTACCGAGTGCAATTCAAATCAGCATGCAAATCCCAGAGTTCAGCCTATAATGCCAGTCATGTGCTCATAAAAACTAGCGTGACAAATTGTGGCTCCACAGCCTCATGACAAGCTCTGGAACGGCTTTCTCCCATGGCCTTACATGCCCTGTACGAATGACATTCTGGGTAGGAATTCATGCAGCACTACATAGATATTTGTTATTTGCAACAGCTGTTAGCCGGGGAAAAATCATGAAAAAAGCACAAATAATGACAGAAACATTTGATTAAAAGGGGGAAAAAATGAAGATTTTGTAAGAGTTACTTTTGCTAAATGTGTCATTGGTCTCATTGTAATGAAATACTCTCAATCTGAGGGAGGCAGCGGAGGACAGAGTCCTAATCCTTGCTCTCTGTCAGGTCTGTCATCCTACAGTCTGATGATGGCTCCTCTGTTTCCTAGGCGAGCCCTGTTTGTCTGACAATCTCAATAATGTTGATTGCTTTGTGTGTGTTAGTGTGTGTGTGCGTGTGTGTGTGTGTGTGTGTGTGTGTGTGTGTGTGTGTGTGTGTGGCTTGGACAGACAGCTTAACACAACTAATACATTGCTTTTACTTATTTTCATCTGTCACTATAAAAAAACCTCAACTAAAAACACACCGATTCATGAAACATAAGTGCCCATCGGTGTGTCTGTGCATGTGTGTGTTTCAATGGGGCCTAAAAATAGAAGTGTCGTGCTGGCTTTAGCTTACAGGTTACAGTCCCAGGGGACACTAAACTCTGTGCATGTGTGTGTGGTGGTGTGCATTCCACCGACTGAATCCTTAACAAGTGTTACATAACATTAACCTTGTGAGCATTCTCCCTGGGAAATAGCACTGTGGATCAGAGCGAGAGAGAAAGAGAGAGAGAGAGAGAGAGAGAATGACATGGAGAGAGAGACGTAGAGCTGACGGGGATGACAACGCTGTCAATAGTATCCTCATTATGACGATGTAAGCATGAATGTGTGAATACACATGCACACTGTGTACACATACATATAAGGGATGCCCTAAAGTGAAATCAATCCACTTAATATTAGTGTTTGATCATTTTTGCATCATCAGCTTTTTGATTCAGTTATCTTTTCACTGGCAAAGGTTTATAGGCATTTAATAATGCTGCAGTGCTTCCTCCCCTACAGGCAGCCTCTGGATTACATCAGTACAATTTGGAAATCAATTTGCAGAGACATGAGCAATCCTTAGACAGCGCACATGAATGTTTTTAATTAGTTTTTAAGGTATTGAGCTACACATCCACACTTTAAGGGTATTATTAGAAGTAGGATTTTCACAGGATTGAAAAAGGGTATATCGTATATTGACGACGTGGAAAAGACTTTGCTTGTTAGTGCAGCACTTACAAATTCAAGGTGGGAATTAGCTAGTTTTAAAAAAAAATACTTGTAAACTGTATGATCAGATAATTCTGAGGACGACATTTTAAAGTTAAGCTTTATATCTATATACACATCATTTTGACAAGTTACCGCCAGGCGACAGGCTAACAACAGGTTTTATGTTCATGTGAGTGTTTAGGGTAGTGGTGCTATAACAACAGGTTTTATGTTCATGTGAGTGTTTAGGGTAGTGGTGCTATATTGATCATAGCATCATGAAAGTGAGCCTCACATGGTAACAAGACAAGTTGCATAGCTCCAAAGGCTTATTAATTGGGTTAACCCACAAGATGCCCTATAAGAAGATGCTAATGCTGTTAGCCACTATTGCGGTTTTAAGGCAGCAGTTTCCTACTTTTATGGACTCAGAGACAGGAGCTTGAAATAACTTTTTAAAAAGCTGTAGAGGTTTCCCCTGTCATTAAAGAGTGTAAAGTTAGCATGGCTCTGGAGACACAATAAATAGCACAATTAAACTGGAATTATATGCAAAAAGAAAGGTGTCATCTGCATAAGACGGTAACAATTGGACTTATAATGTGTACTTTTTTTTATATTGTTTAGAACGGCCAAACAAGATGTACTACTTCAAATTTTATCAAGCATTTGTCTCGCTACACGCTAGCACAGTTTCCAGATGCACCAAAAGCCGATGTCTTTGAACTTGACAGAGGATTGAGCAAATCATGAGGTATGGAAGTGATGCTTGCATATTTGTAACTCAGGATTAGAGGCCAATCTTGTGGCAAGTTGATTGAATCGGGCCGCCCGTTTTTCTTCTCGTCCTAAGCCCCTTGGCGCTTTCAGGAGGGGAGAGATAAAGGGATTTTGGCTCCGTGAGATTTGCAGTGAGACTTCTTATACATTTCCCTCCTACTCCCACCACTTCCCCATCTCCACCCCCCCCCCCCCCATCCCCAGCTGCTGAGCAGATTGTTTTTAACCAGCACCTTGAGGCAAGAGCTAACAGTTTATTTCCCAAAGTCTTCTGGTATGGCTTTTTAACATGATATTCCAGTGTCGCAGATACGGTATGATGCCATGTTTGTGCCTGAGTTGGTCTCCAAATTCTCGACAAAAGGGAATTTTAGGTCATCCATCCAAAATAGGCTTTGTTCATTATAGGATCATAATTATGTTAATTTAGGAGATGGCCATTACACTACGCTCCACATAGAATTGGGTAAAAAAATCATCTAGCCAAAAGTATGTAATTGGTATTAAAAATCATGTACTCCTTTCATCTGCTCACATCTGTTTCTCCAGTAATGAAGGGTCATGATAATGCATCTTCATTCAGCATGTAAAGTTGTTTAATATCTTTCTAAAAACACAGAACAAATATTAAGCCTTAGGATTAAGCTCCATTATTCATTTAAAAAATGTGAATCTTCACATTTATGCAGAATCATTGAAAATCCATCAATGGAGTTTGAAGTGGGTGGAAAAATATTATTCACCCAACTAGTGGAGAAAAGATTGTATTTGATTGATTGCCACCCACTCCAGCCATGTTGGCATCATCTGAATGATAATTGTAAAGGAATGACAGTCATTGTTCAAACCGGATACTGCTCTCAGTCTGTTCATCAGGATGTGACAAGATACAAAAAAAAAATCCACTAAAGTGAAAATACATGAGCAGCTTAAGAATGGTGACATGTTAACCTTTTCCTTCAGAATAAAGTAAAAGCCTCTCCTACAAAGGTTTGAGACTAGAATAAAACTGGAATACATTAAACTACATTGACTTTTGTTAAAAAAACAAACCAATGTTTTTAACAAATGTACACTTCACATGGCGGACTTTTCAGGCCAGAGAGCCACATCATTAAATATGTAGTGTCATGTAGCTTTTTAACTGACTTGCTAAAGATTGATTTATTTATTTTCATGCACATAGTAGACATGATAAGAGAGTTAAGTTAAAATGTTGGAACCATACAACCCCCCTCATTTCTTTATTTGAACTACATGCTTTCTATCAAAAATGGTTACCATTTCCTGTGTATTTTCTCCGTGGCATTTCATCTTCCAACCTCAGCTTTTCCAAAAGTTACAACGTTTTTTTAAAGGATTAACAAAGAGCACTGACCTCTGAGAATCTCTGAACATCCTGTGTGAGGGTCCCCACACGGCTCCAGTTGTAGTAGTTGAGGAACTTCACTACTGCCGGGTTCACTGCGTTGTCTGACGGTACAGTGCGGAAGAAGTTGGGGTACTTTTTCTTGTCTGCCAGGACTGGGGTTGTTGCTGCAAAGGACAGCTGGAACGACAAAGGGGGAAGAAAGCACAGTGAGCTTTTTTCCTGACTGATGGGGTTAAAAAAAAATCAATCAAGTCATTAATTATCCTTGAAAAACGGTGGCCACCATTATTTCAAGGGTTAAGCCCTGGCTGTGCAGTCGTGACAAATGTGGGAAAAAACAGTCATTTATAGTCTGAGGGTGAGAACGGATAAAGTCTTCAAATGACTTCAAATGTCAAAGAAAATAGTCCCTTCAAAGTGTTACTGCGAATAGATCTGTAAATATCGGCTGGATATTGACCCCTGTATGCATGACCTTTCACGCTGCCTTCGTACTCTCCCCTTGTGTGTGTGTTGGAGTATGTACAGGTGACTGAAAAGCAGTTTAGCTTTGTGATTCATCTATACGCTTTTAGAAAACAAGCATTTTCATTGTACACAAGCAAGAAGTTTAAATCAGAACCCCCCCCCCCCCCACACACACACACACACACACACACAAACACCTCAGAATAACCTCAAACACTAATTGCCTCTTCAACACACCCGTATTATTCAGTTGGACCACAGCAACCTAAGCATATTTTGAAGAGCATCTCCCGTAAATCAATTCAGGTAAAAAAATAAAAAAACTTTGTAACTATTTTCCCACAGCATTAGCAAGCTAATGAGCTAAATAGGAGGCAGCGAGCATAAACCCACACTGAATACTTTATAGTTGGTAAAGTAAGAGTGAGTAACTTAACTGGTCCGGTGAAAGCAGCGGAGATTTATTGAGCAATTAATACAGTGAAAGCATGCTCATGAAACATAATGAGAATGTCTACATATGTATTCCTCTGGTGCTCTGTTATGTTGGGAGCTAAAACATTTAAAGCTCTCTCTCCTTCTCGAGCTAACACACACAGACACTAACACCACCCACAGTCATAACTGTCCTCATTTCAACCCGCCCTACCTGTCCATGCTAATCAAGTTTCTCTCTCTCTTTTCCACTTTATGGCACATTTTCAACAATAGGTCACTAATTTTCTCCAGAGGCAGAATGGCTGTAATTAACTTTCGCATTGAGATTAGAATTTGCAAGTCAGTACAATGCAACAACCAGCAAATCGCTTAAAGACGATTTGACACTTTATTGTGCAGTTTACACTTTTGTTCAGTTTCGGTTGGTGTTTCTTGGTAGGCAGTTCATAAATAGAGCATTTAAGTAACATGTGTGTCATCAGAAATAACCTGTTATCTCCTTTATGGTTAAAAAATAAGTAAGAAAATACAAAGACCTGTGCATATTCTGTGCAGACATACTTTCAATAAAGACATTTGTGAACATGACTTCACTTTGTACTGTATAATATAATACAGGCACTAGATGAGATATTAAGGCACCGTTGCCCTATTTTCAATGTCCCATCTGTGCAGATATAATGAGCGATATGAATCAGTGCAAGGTTAATTACATACTTTGTAGAGATTAAGCACAACTTGTAATTCATGATAGCGATCAACACAAGGATATTATCATTCTGACTGAGACCAAGAGGTACACCACTAGATTTCTGAAAAGTGTGCTGAAGCCTCGAGGAGGTCAGAACTCTTCTTACTTAAGGGATGCGTGTGATCTTCTCATTAAGCCTCTATCCACTTCTGCACATCTTAAATAACCATTAATTGGTACTGCTGGTGTTACTGTGCACTCGTGAAACCTGACTCCTGGAAATGAACAGCAGAGTGGTTGAGAAAAGATAAAAGGACTTAGAAAGACAGAAATGTGACAACTTCAAGAGACTACATGGACAAAGCACTACGTCTCATTGCTCTGCTGATCCTGTCTTGTGCATGTGTGTTTAGTATCTAACCTGAAAGAAACCCCTTCTGCTCTCTATTAAGAGACTATCCCATAAATGTGCAATATGTTACAGGATAAAAAGAAAGCTACGATAGCACAGTTTAGCTTAAAGTATTGGAATATTTGATCTCTTACTTGGATATAAGTGACATGAAAGATTCTCTAAGAATTTGCATGCATGATGTAAGACTGCTGTCATCCGCATTCACTTTTTACTTTGGGAGAAAATGTTAATTTATCAGGGAGGATCCTAGAGCTACATGTTGCCCCCACCCAACAAGTGGGAAACCCCTCTGATGACCCCACTAAACCAGCACTTTCCGCAAGGACCCATAGGGGTTTCTGTTCCCACATCAACGAGACAGGCTTCTTAAAACAACACATGGATTACAGCCATCAATTAAGCAGGAAGAAAAGGCCTTTATCTCGCTACCACTGCTAAATCCAAAATCACCCAACAGTCTTAGAGGGCTTCAAGGGGTCTTTCCAGCGTTGCCTTAATCTCCTTTTAGCTAAAGCTGTTTGCTACAACCACTCTGGGAGATGCCTCTGTGTAAGTCTGGGAAGAGCGAGTGATCTTTTCAAACCAAATTGATTGAACGTGTCCTCTCATGACTGAGCGAGAATGAGATGGCATGGTCCAAGGGAACTCCACAACCAGAGCACCCAGGACCAAGAGAAATAGGTTATCAATCAACTATGGTAAATAATGAAATAAAGTCATCACGTCACTTTTTCTCCAACTCTAGTTGATCAATATTAAATTAAGCAGATGTGTGATGTAAATGTGAGGTACTAATGTCCTTATTCTTAACGATTTAGACATATACTTTGAATGTAAAGAGTGTATAAAACAGCATGAAGACAGAGCTGGTCTATAAAAAATTAAGTTGAAATGTCCCTATGGACCTCCTTAATAACATTCAGCCCCCGCTTTCTCAGAAAAAAAGCCCCATCAAAACCTCACATCCTGGCACTTTGTAGTAAGCTTGATCTAAATAGTAAAATAAATCATAAAAAACAGGTCTCCACTGGATCACTGTGTAGCATAGAGGGATCCAATGAATGAAATAATGTGGCAAAACTTGTATTGTACCGATAGCGAGTTACATTTTTTGAGACGACTAAAATTGTTAAGTTGTGTTAACAGAGAATTATGTGGTTACTTCTTTTTTGAGGTGATGAGACTGTATTGGTGGATGGGTGTGTGTTGGAGAGGCAGGACGCCCCGAACCAAATCTAGAATGTCAAACTGGCTGGTGTCAGAAACTTTCCCTGAATGTATCAATTTCTACACTCATAAGTTTAGTCGTGGGAAACTGTACAAAATGTCACAGATTAAACTTTTAAAACATTGAATGAAGGATTCCTCACATTGAATGCACCTGACAGTGTTCTATTGGTTTGTGGGTGTATGATATAATATAATGAAAAAGCCTAAAATAAACTATTCAAACAAAAAATAAACATTGTTCTAAAGGAATGTTTTAGTAACACAAATGATGAGATGGCCAACACTGAGACTTGTTTATTTTTTATTCATTTATTGATATACGTACCAAACAAAATAATCTAAAGACCACGGATATTGTTTACCTACTAATAAATCCAATGAAAAACACCCAGGCTAAGTTATCAATGTTTCATTTCTTTACACTTATTGGTAAAGATTGGACATGCAGTAACCTTTCAGGGTCACTGAACAAGAGGCCAGAATGTTCGTGATTAAAGGCCTTGCTATTTGACGATTTATTATTGTATTCATTGAAGGAGCGTTGGACTCTAGATCAATTGGTCCCTTCTCTGTGGATCAAAATGGAGCATAGAAAGCAGAATATAAAATGTGGGTATTAATATCCCATCATAACACCAGGCAAGATTTCTCCAGCTGTTTCCGTGTCAGAACAAAATCTAGGACAGGGACAAAAAAAAAAAAAGTCTTGTTTGGCAACTGAATCCAGGTCAGCCAATGTAAAGGGCCAAAGTTTCCTAAAATGAAATTGAATGATTTTTTTTTCTGACATTTAATCCTTTCAGCTGAAGCTCACTTTGTGAGGACAGGCTGAGAAGCGAGGGAGCTCCAATGTTTTATTTAAAGAAAAGGCTAGTTTTGAACTGCGAACAGGCTTTCTCAGAGGAAGAGACAAAAATAGTTCCATGATATCGCACATCTGAGAGCAGTGGCTTATGTAAGAGGGTTTTAAAGAGGGCCAGCCCAAATAGGATGGTTTTTGGTGGAGAGGCTCTCCACCAGTGTCAGATTGACACATGCAGTGTGCACACACACACAGATCACACACATGTTAAGGCAAAAGCAATCACACACACATTAGCAAGAGATCTCTACAGCAGCTTCCCTTTGCTGGTGGTACAGTAATTAAAACTGTAGAAATGTGCTCTGAGCAGCTTCTCCCTCTCATCTCACCGCAAGGTCACAGAGGCTCTCGATAATACGACTGAGGATCCGTCTGGCCCTGCTGAGACATGACGTTTCTGTGAAGACTCGAGGTGAATTACCGATACCATCGCAGTGGTGATCTATTCAGACATTCTGTACACACAGTCTCTTATCAGACGCTATTTGAAGTCAGCACAATAGCACTGCTGCCTCTCCATTTAGGCCTATTCAAGTCACAATCAAACCAGTTTTGTGTTTATGATTGGACCAGAAAGGGAGAAAAGGGGCCCAGAATAGAAAATGAGAAATAGAGAGACAGTCAGAAAGAGGTGAAGTGCTTTCTGCTGATTCACCATGATACCTCAAGTGAATACGCTTTTTATTGTATCAGATTTGATCAGATTTAAAGTTCCCGTGATTTCTAGAATTTAACGCATCTCCATCATGATCACAAACTCTGCCAGTAACCTCAGAGCACAGGCTCAACAAGCTAGCTAGCAGGTTAGCATCCCGTGCTTGCTAACACTTTGATTTCCTGAAAGTCCCCCTGATGATTTCCTTGGAGTGTTTCCCTCCATACGTCTAGAATTCAAAAAAGCACATCCACATAATTCTTTGCTCTGTGAATTTGCAAACAGTATGACATCTAGTGCTTTTGTATTAAAGGTTGATGTCTGGTGCTTTGTATTTAGGAGCTGTTGACTCAAATCAACAGAGGCTCGTCAATAAACAGCTCGCGGCGAGCCAGAAAAAGTTTTTCTCTGGTGTTGTTATTACAAGGCTAAGCACAACATTTCAATCACGGAGGTAGATACTATTTATGAGCCATTATTTCCTTTTGTAAAACAAGCTAACAAGCTCTGTTGAGGGAGAAAAGCAAGTGCCTTGTAGAGCCCACTCCTTCCTCCGTCTTCGTGCGTCTACGTGAGCGACAGAGAGAAAAATAGAAGTTAGGACACTCCAGTAGGAAACAATGGAATCAGGCTGATTTTGTTGCCGACGCTCGCTTTGCGTCGAGTGCTGTTACATGCTGTTGTGGTTTGGATAAAAATGGAATAGGTTGTCTTGACTGACCATCCTTATCTATTAACCTCACTAAACAGTACTTCACATGTTGTCACAGAACTTGGGGGTTTTGTGTTATCAGCAATGTTGTCCTGTTAAGCTCAGTTATTTATCTGTGTAGGTATTTGGTGATAAACTAAAGTCTTGCGCAAATTCATTCCTATGGTGGGCTGAGTAAATTGACCTTCAACGTGCTGCTTCTTGCTATGATGCTTATAGTGTTCTTAGCAGGAGAGAAATGTTATGATAATGAGATGATAGTGTGTCTGTCGGATCAAGTTACAAAAAAAGCTTTAAAGGTTGTTGTAGCTAAAGACCTAGATGAACTTGTTAAGCCCTTATTACTAACACCCACCACAAAATACCTCAATGTTTATACCTCGTGCTGTATACCTGCCTGATCTGGCATGGGATTGGGAATCAATGGTGCTTAAATTAAAGGCAACACACCTTATAAGCTATCCGAGCACAAGCAGGTTGAAGAAGGAATGAGGAAGATGCAGGAGTGTGTCTAATCACGTTGACGGATCTAATAGCATTGATTGGTCCTAGCGGGACTGCTTCGCAATGAGATCTGCTGCTGACTAATTGTGTGGTTGGCCTTTGAATAATGAAGTGGCTATCACAGAGAGGCCAGATAAAAAATGAATGGTAGGTAAATATCAGCTCACTAACAGAGCCTTGCTCATGCCTTTCATGTTTATAATATCATGGTGTTATATCATCTTTTATAGGAGATGTGGATTTCAAATCTGCCAATGAACTGTGGACACAAAAGGACTCATAAATTGTGTTTATGCCTCATACACGGAGGAAAACAGAATTTATTCTGTAATAAATCTTCCAAATGGTTCCCGGCCGCTGAGGAAAACTACGAAAACTATTCTATAAAACTAAAAATAAACACCGCTCTCCACTTTAGAAATCATCTTCTTACTTTACAGCCTGTGCAATAGACATTTCAAAATGAATTGTGAAATGTCTTGAAGTTATTCTTTGACAGTTTCCAGGTCTCCGGTATTGATATTCTTCAAGTGTGCAACAGCAAACACTTGATCCACACGTCACGCACAAGGTCATACTTAACTTGATGGATACCTCACTATAAAACTTGATAATCAACTTATTACTCAAAAAGGAGACACTCTAGATACAAACCACTCAGACTCAATGACAACATTTGTAGACGGCCCTTTCTCTGCATCGATTGATCCCCAAACAAAGAAAACAAAGTGTTTCCCATAAAATTCCAATGATACCAGTCTCAGTATAGTAGGGCATTATAGGATGTTAATAAATTAACTGTTTAAACATTGACCAATACAAAATTCCTGGCTGATTAGTTAAACACTTAACTAAAAAAAAAGTCCAAATAAAGTTTGTGTGATTGTGAAGAAAAAAGGAAAACACTATTTATTACTTGCCAGATTCAGCGCCACATTTGCAGTGTCACTGGTTGATTGTGAGGAAGAGGTGGTGTGCTAATCTCTTACAGTAAATGTGTTTTTAGGAAGTCCGGCAACATTTGTTATTTTCCGAAACATTGTGTAGTTAATTGTCTTAGCTCACAGGGTTCCCTTTGAGTAGTCAGAGGACTAGAAAAGTGCTACACAAGTCCAAGTCCATATACACCATACCCCTAAAACCTATGATTGGATGCTCATGTTCCTCATGTGATCCTTTGTTTATGCTTCTATCTTACATATAGTACACCTTTTATAACATTTGTTAGTTTGTTGATTTCTGACGGGGTCACAGAAAATACGTTGATTCTTAAAAAATACATTTTGAATCTTGACACTTCCCATTAATGATTGGTTCTGCAGCATCCATTGGGCCCATTCATTCAGGTTTGTTTTAAGGTCATAATGAATTTGGAACACAAGCAGTCAAGTTACCCGAGTGTCAATTCATTACAGGACGAATTCAAGAATAGACAACCTTTGAAGCTCTTCTTTGAGGCAACCTCAGAATTTTTTTTTTAAATCTTTAAAAGAAAAGTTCTCAAAAATCACAAAGGATGGTATCAAAAAACTTCAAACTCTCATTCCACCCATGCCTATTATTCCTACCTTCGCCCACATCACAAGGGATTCAAAGACTATCCATCCATCCTGATAGAGCCCCGAGACCCCGTGCAGAGTAATAGCTAGGTAATAGTAGTGCTGTTGATCAGGAAGCACGGGGGTGGTCCGGGGTTTATTCAATATTCAAGAGAGGCATTTGGCGCACGGTGGGAGCACCCAGCTGGAGAGGTGGCAGTGAGGGAAAGGCTTTGGACCCCACACCGAACATATCCAGGACTCATTAGCACCAGGTTGGAGGATGGAGAAATAGTGGAATATTGTGCGCTGATTCAGGAGCAAATGATTGAGAGGCTGGTGGATGTCAAGAGTCAAAATATGGAGTTGATATGGAGGTGGGGAGACAATGGAAAAAAGAGACAGACAAAGAAGAAGGAAATGAAGACGAAATAGGAATTATGGGCCAGTCATCAAGTGAAATGTGTAATTATTGATCTCATGCTGCAAAGTGAATCTGTGCGTGGGCTGCTGAGTGTAAGCAGACGATGCACACATACAGTATTTATGCAGATCTACACATCACAGCGGATCATCATGTGGCTCAGACGAGCATGTGTTGGTGGAAAACTGCAATCCATTTCCTCCAATTGTAGAAACAGATGGGAGGCAGTTCATTGCAGTCATCTCGTTTTAAAGTTGGGGGTTAAATGGAGGGAAGTGAATCTGCTCGACTCCGCTGCAATTTAGCTCTGCAAAGTGAGAACGATGGAGAGCATATTGCCGGCATGGATTGACTACTAGGGGAGAGATCAGATGCACTAATAGCTCAGAGAGAACACACTGACTTCAGGTTTACAGTAAATGCAGTAGGATGGAGACATTACAGCTTCCCACAGTGTGTGTAACCCCTCTGGTAAAGATGTTTACATTCATATATTAATGCATTAACACTTGAATGAGGTTCATGTCTTACTTTAGATACAATACTCCCTTGCTGTTTTATCTTAAGAACAAATGGCGCTTACAGATGGCCAGTTGAAGGTGGGATAACATACGCCCCTGTTATGCCTCACCTCCAATGTGTAATGCACTGATGCAGAATGGTGGGGCGATGTCATTACACCCCTGATCCACCATGGGAGGTAGGCCTAGTCTTAGAGACTTAATGGGGGGAAAGACTGTGGAAACGTGTGTAACGTCGGAGCCGGCGAGACGG
The DNA here is from genome assembly GCA_020745685.1 of Tautogolabrus adspersus. Taxonomy (NCBI): domain Eukaryota; kingdom Metazoa; phylum Chordata; class Actinopteri; order Labriformes; family Labridae; genus Tautogolabrus; species Tautogolabrus adspersus. The sequence goes on from CM036550.1 coordinate 15,208,172, forward strand.
AACAGCGCTGTGTGTGAGTGCACATCTGAGTCTGTGTGTATGTGAAGCTCCCGCTGTGTGGTCTGACACGCGGTTCTTCTCGGGCTTCCAAAACGCTTGAATGCAAAGTGAATTCACACACTCAGGCACCAATATTACGCTGTCACGAAGGCAATGTGTAACTACAACCGCGTATTTATGGCAGAACTCTGTTACAGCGCCGTTGCAGAACCGTAATGTGTAAAGGGCTAGAGAACTCAAGAGTCGACCCTTTATTGTCACACGTTGAAGTCTGACAAACTAAATACAGAAATATGGGATAACTGATTTCACAATCAAGTTAACGAGTTAAATAAACAAATGATTATGTTTTTAAAAAAAAGAACAGCTGTTGATTGCTGCAATGTCAACAAAAACTAAAATAGTTGCCGAGGTTTTTCCTGGAGTTATCTGCTTTTTTTTTTGTATTTCTTCATGATAAACTCCTCTTATAATTCAATTATTGCCATGCTTAGTGTTGTGAAAAATGTGACTTCCTGTGTTTACTAAGAATGACAACATATTCTTCTTCATTTGCACAAATCCTAGACTTGGACACTCTATTGTACTGCAGCAGAATCCTGCACATCATCCCATACTGCCTACTAACTACAGTACCCAGACGGGTGAGTGATGTGGTCGTCGCCTCCTCTCTAATAGCTTATGGCCTGCTGCAGCCCCTGCTCTCACACGTCAATCATCAGGTACACACCCACCCGTGCACACAGACTGAGTGATGTTCTGTTTATGATTGCCAGCCTTGAACAACAGCTCAGCACATCATTCTTATTTCAGGTCAATCATTTGGACCTGGTTATCATGCCCTTAGCCTCTTCTCTCAGACGGTGTCATCCTCAGTGTTTCCCCCCCTTATCTCTGTGTCAGGCTTTCATGGAAAAAGGGGGCACTAAGTCATGCTGATGAAACAAGAATCAGATCAATTAAGACTGTGACAAATCAAATGTAATTTGAATTTCCCTTTATGTTTGATCCTGTGCACACAGGCATCTTGTCACCTCTATCCTACCATGGCTTTAAACCCACTGCACCCTCTGTTATGTTTGCACCAGCCTTGTCTGAGCACTCGATTGCACATGCACATTGCCACTTTACCTGTGCTGCACAAGCATTCAACCTTTCCTGCGCTTAGTTCAATGTTTGGCTTTCCTGCAAGAGCATTCAATCATACACGCACAGCTGCTGAAATCGCTGCAGTGCAAGGTGGAGGCTTTCATTTACCCTCCATGCATGGATATCTCACCCACGAAAACACACACGCAACGCCTCCTCTTTAAGGTCCCCCTTGTTCAGTTTTTGTCCACACAGCATTGACAAGTGTGACAAGCAGGACGAACACGATGTGCAAAGAAAAGGTGAAGAGATCTACGCAAATCTGTATCTGCAACACATGAAACTTTTAAGACTTTTTTCACAAGTCATCTATTAAACTGAATATGAATTATCAAATTAACACAAAATCCTGGATATAAGGCCCAAGCTTAGGGGTTACGGCTACAGTTACTTACTGATAGGCTGATGGTTGCTCATCTCACTTGGTAATGCTGTGTTAAGGAGTTTGAGCTCAGATTAAGATACTTAGTGATGTAGCTTTGAGTGGTCAGCTTGAAAGCCCGACACTGGCTGCATGTGGAGTACGCTTTTGGACTCTTTTCTAAGGTCAGGGGCGACCTCACTGCTTGGCTTTCCTGACACACTATTTAAAATAGCTGTAGAGATAGAAGACATAAATGACTGTTAAATGTTCTCAAGTCAAAGGTAAATATGAACTCATTATAGGACATGTCTGTGTGTGAATGTTTTTTTCCTGCTTCATGCTACTTTGTGAATGTCGACATGTTACCACGGACTGTTTTCTATAATATCTGTGGGGTTTTTTTTAGAACATCTGGAGGCGCAGTGATACACACAGTTAAGTCTCAGTGTTGTTAACCTGTTTATCAGCACTCATTAAATGTTTCTTGTCCAATCAGATAACATGGTCAGAACAGAATGTTGTAAAACGGTTATTAAGTCATTACCTCAAGCGACAAATCAAATGAGACACATAATAATGAAAGCAGGAAGCAGTAGATAACCACAGGGACCTATTTGTCAAATAGTATGTTGTATGTGCCTGGCATGTTAAATGTGACAGTTCTGTGGATCATTAATCAATAGAAGGTGTCACTTGTCAGTGCCGAGAGAAGGGACAGCCCCCTCTAATCCACTTTGCAATGAGACAAGCTTTTGGGACTTGGCTGTTCTTCGTTTTGCCGTCTCTCGACACGTTGTCCTTGGAAGATTGACACAGGTGTCTGAGAAGCTTTGCTATCTTAAACAGGCTCGGGCTGCTATATTTTCTTACCAAGATACAGAATGTGACACCCCCTTAAGGTACAGCATAAGAAATCAAAGATGCACATATTTACCTAAATTTACAGAGAGCAAATCGTCAACAGCTAATCAGAGCAACACCATACAAATACAGCTGTTGTTAAAGCCTCATTTCCTAACACTGTTTGGGACAGATTAACATTAAGTCCACTTTTTGGGTGTGACTCACAGTTTCCCTGCATGATATGCAATCCTGACATACAAAGAAATCAGTGAATACTAAGGTGAGGTGGGGCGTGTGGATTTGATACCGTAACCTGAAATCTCACTTGCTCCCTGCTGCTTCTACTTGGCTGCCTATGAATGATTAATGAGCAGATGCTGAACTGTGGAGACCATTATTGTTCTTACCTCCACTCCCTTCGTCTCTCTCTCTCTCTCTCTCTCTCTCTCTCTCTCTCTCTCTCTCTCTCTCTCTCTCTCTCTCTCTCTCTCTCTCTCTCTCTCTCTCTCTCTCTCTCTCTCTCTCTCTCTCTCTCTCTCTCTCTCTCTCTCTCTCTCTCTCTCTCTCTCTCTCTCTCTCTCTCTCTCCCTCCCTCCCCTGCCTCTTCTCTCCATCCATTGCTCTATACACTGATTCCTTCAGGGATGCAGGGGATTACATTGCATGAGCTAGTGTTTTTGTCTGCTTACTTGGACAGGTTAAAATGAACATCCATGTACTTACACTTGTCCGAGTCTTACACAAGACTCGGACAAGGCAAATAGCGAGTCATTGTTAAGGATTTTGGGGTGTCCATCCCCTGGACCTGCCCTGCTTTAAAGGTGGCAGTAGATGCTAATGTTGTGAAACTGTTTTTACAGTGATTCCATATATATCAGAAATAAAATATAAACAGTGTTAGATTTAAGGAATACCTTTACTTGTCACCTTATCTGTTTAATACTGTTCTGTATGAATCTGTTTTGATGTCAGTATATGGTGATATTATCTATAGGCATACACCTGCCACAACGCTCAAACGTCTCGACTCAGTCTACCATTCTGTGTTTAGATTTATTACCGGTGACCCCTATGATACACATGGTTGTATCTTGTACAACAAGGTTGGGTGGTCCTCTCTCACAGAAATACTCATACATCTTACGACTGGGCATTACCAGACACATTCCTCAAGGCGGTTACTGTTGAATGTTCCTGGAGTCAGATCAGAAATGAGAAAATCTGCCTTTTCTTATTCTGCACCTGACTCTTGGAACAACATACAGCATCTTCTCGAGGGAAATGAACTTTTAACTTTTGGACATTTTAGAAACCATTTCAAACCTCCAAACCTCTGTTTGTAACTGTATTACATAAGTATATTTATGTACTGCATTTTAGACTTTTCTTACACTCTAGTACTTATTGTCTTAGCTTCTGAGAAAACCCAAGTTTGTTGATTTAGCAGTCTTGTTTTTATCTGTCTTCTGGTTTTGTTCATGATTTGTTTTCTGTCTTTTAATTAGTTGTGTTCGGCCTGTAGTTTAAGCGTTAAATTAACTTTATCTTTAAAGCTTTATCTCATTTGTATATTCTAAAAAAAAAAGTCTAGAAAAAACAGAATGAGGTTTTCTGGGAGGTTTTGTGTTGAAATTGTTCTTGGCTTATCAATGTCATTTTCTGGCATCTTGTCGTCACACTGAGGTTGAGAGGCCACCAGAAAATGTATCTCATAGCCAAGCCAAGAAATAATATGTCTACTAATTTAGCCTTTTCTCTATGAACTCCTCTTTACTATAAAACCACCATGTATTACAATACCCGATTTCTGGATTCAAATGTTGTTTTTTCTGCCAAGAAACTTTGTTGCCACGTTACTGTGTCTCATCGCAGAGGAAAAAAATAACTTTGTACAACTTCCTTGAGTCCTGAGGGCTGGATGTTTCATGGTCGAGTACTCTGTAATGAGGAAGAAGACCAAAAACACCTGCAGTAACACCACCTTTTGGGCCTTGTTTTTAGAGGTGTAAGCTTTTTAACTCTAAGATGAAATCCCTTGTCACTACAAACATTTTTATAAAGTGTTTAGCCTGTCTTAATGCCTTTCTTCTCCGTCCTACTAGTCTGCACATGCAGCAGCCGTTTCATTGCCTGCCTTCTGTCAAATTCTCCACTAGTTTATAAAATGGAGATTTCAAGTGAATGCACGTGCAACCACACAGAATTTAAATGCCAAAGCATTTCTCTGCCTTAGCGCCTGTTCTAGTCTAGAGAAATAAACTGGAGGGGGAACATGCAAGACAATTGGTTGCTGCAGCTAGGTAAAGAATTAAACAATCATCACGCTGTGTATTATCCATTCTATAATAAGTTTTGTATGGGCAAGGGAAGCCCACACACAGGCGATTCATGTTGTGAGTGGGCAAATATTTCGCTGGAGACAGCCAGCATTTGCAAATTACTATCTTTTAAGTTGGCAGACATCTCGCTCTCCTCCCCTCTCTCTCTCTGTCCTTCTCTCTCTGTCTCTCTCTCCCTGTTTCTCTCATGTACTTACTGTAAGAGAACATTTACGGCCCATACCTACGGGATTGTATCGGTCCCAGTTGGACAGATAATATTCAGATGTGACTCTTCCTCTTACTTTTCAATTAAATCAACTAATGATAAAGAATGGGTACACGGAACAGACACAGCAGGAAGGGGAGACAAGAAGACAAAACACAAAAGTCTGTTCCAAAATGAGGAAGGATGATGCTGGCAACATCCAGATGGTTACATGAGCAACGTTTTCTCATTTTTCTTCTCATGTACATCCTCAGTCAATGCAGATTCTAGTTTTCATTCAAAACAGAAGAAGGATATGAGATTGGGAAAGGAGAGGATGCAGGGTGATTGCTCATGAAGAGCTCAGCAGAATAAACACAAATACTTTGAATAAGAGGAATCAGGTGTTGTTCCATTAAATGGATTTGAATGCCTTCCTACCACCATTTTTAACGCCTTGATCGTCTTCTTTTTGGTGTAATCTCTCTCTGCCATTGTGTGAGTGGGTTGTAATTGCTGGAGGTGTTAAACACACATTAAGATAAAGTGTTGCCATGGCACACTTTGTCCACCAGAGACTGCACACAAGTTTATTTTATAGCTGTTTCAATTTCATCTCTGTGTATATTTTCCTTTAAAATTCTTGAGACGGTATAAATTGATTTTGATCCCTTCACACCAGTATCATATTTTTCTAGACTCTCAAAGCATTAGTCTCATAAATCCATCATTGCTCTGGCTCTGAAATCTGTTCCTATGCGAGCATCTGTAAGCGTGCGTCACTACCAGACTTCCTTGATCGCTCAAGCGAAGGATGCCATTACAGAAGTCAGGCGATACTGAATCTAACACAGCCCTGCAAGCCCTGCTGGAGTTCCAGTGACTCGTCCCAAGTCTGAAAAAAGAAGCTTGTGGTGGGAGAGAGCTCTGTAATTGGTTATACATCCTTGAAAGGGCTCCCCTGATGTCAATACCACCCAGACCACCAAGCCCATTTCCCTCATTCACTCTCCTCTCTCTCTTTTCCTTCCATTCACAAGAAAAAGACAATAACGTCATCCTGCAGATCTATCACGACAGCTCTCATCCTCTTCTCTCCTCTCCCTCCGTCTCCCACTTTTTCCTTCTCTCTTCATCTCTCTCCATTAGATGGCTAATTTGATTTTCAGGCTATCTGTTCTCTCCTTACAGCAAGGGAAGAGACAGCCTTGAGATTGCAGGCTAGAGATGAAGAGGCATAACATGCTTTTACATACCGGTGTTCCCTTATGAACAGAACCTTGACCTCACTGTGCATGTGATTACGGCTTCTGTCAGTTAATACTTCCAGAAACTGTCATAGCTATTTAGAAGTCATCGTAATCTTGCGGTAGGGTTCGTATTGTATCGTACTGCTAGGTTTACTTTGATTTAACGAGTCAAAGTTTCTCATTTACATAAACTTAAACTATAAGCGTCCTCCGACAGCGACCAACAACAACGCCTTCTGATACAGTTGTCTTTTTTTTTTACAGAAAGTAGCTTACAGCAGGCCTGAGTGTTGTGTTTGAGTAACAAGAAAATTATGGGATCAACTCTGATGGTAAGAAGATTGTAGCCGGGTTTCGATGTTTGGATGACACACAAAGCTTTTAGCCCTGTTTCTGTGAGGTACTGAACAAACACACACATCAGATAATGGATCTGCTTTCTGAGTAAGTGCTAACGCAAGGTTTTGGAATGGTTGACCTGAACTTTATGTATCCCTGTCATGGTCAAACAAAGTAGAAGACTGTGGTTTGTAATTCTTCAACTCATAATGCACTGCCATGAAGACAGAAAACGACATTTTAGATTGTTGTTGTTGTTTAAGTTGATTATAATGAGTAATTAGAATTATGTAAACTTTTAACAATAGGGGTTTCTATTTCAAACTGTTGACTTCATCCCACTTCATTCATGTCTTCTCATATTCCATTCATCAGGAAATAGGCGGAGAGCAAATGCCTCCTCTTCCTCAGTAATGGTATCGCTCCTCTAATCGGAGATGTGCCCGTGCTTGGAAGTGCATTCTGCATTATTCTATTAAGATGGTCAAGATGATATGTATACCTGCGCGTGTTGAGTGGTGTATATAAGACACGTATTCAAATGCACAGGTTATATGAGCTGGATACAGGATGTTTCACAATATGCTGAGAACATTTATTAGGGAGTCAGAACAGTCCAGAGGAAAAAGTGGAAGGGACATCAGACAAAGCAGAGCACACAGGAAGTGGTGTAAAAATATATATTGAGTTACGTTTGAAGTACAAAAACAAGGCGCATGTGTTTGTGTTTGTGTGTGTTTGTGTGTGTGATAGCACACTCAGGAACTATTTTTACCACTGGAGAACTATTTTTGTGAGCACTCACTGATTCTGCAACAACTCTGTTAAAGGAAAATAGTGAACATCCTTACTCCTATCAGCAGAACAACGTCTGAGGCTGGACACGAGTGCTGAGGAAAAACACTGTAGTTTAATAAACCACAGGGGAACTGAATTGAATAATCAAAAGTGGCTCTTCACTCGGCCCTCATTTCCCAACATGTGACCTGCTGTGACTCGCTGGATTATTGCTAACAGATTATTCTTCCAGAAACATTAGGGGGGCTGTGGCCTATGGCTTCGCTCGGCCAAGGACAGCACTCCCAGCTGAGATGAAAATGAGGCAGAAGCTGGATGTCCGCCTGAGATGAGCAGATTTTTTTCCTTTCTTTACGCCATGTTATTTTTATTTTTTTCCCCAAACGTCATCGCAAGTCATCACAATAACTGGAAAGATATCTGACGGAGTTCCCCCCCTCGAGTCAAAAGTGGATGAGCATAGTTCTTCTCCCACTCCCGTCCTGCGTGTCAAACATGACGCTCATTTGAACAAATAGTGAAACAGTACCAATGAAAAACAAACCATCTCTGAAAAATGACAAACACAGCTCTGCCAAGCAAACAAAATGAAGTCTGTCATGCTACACTACCCACAATTCATGCCAGCTGTAAACTGAACAACACACACAAAACACTAAGAGCTTTTTGCAGGAGATCCTGATTCCTGTAGGATCTAATTATAGAACGTTTCTGACATCCTATGATGGGGCCTTGTTCTCTCTGTTTTACAATACGAGTTATAAATGCAGTCCCATTGGTAACAGATAGGTGGGGCTGTAAATGGACATATTTAACAACTAATCTCTTTGGCTGCGTCTGTATAGCTCGTCTACCCAACTTTTTCTTTTCTTATTAGCATTCACAGCTGCTCTATTCTCCTCCTTTTTCTTCTTCTCTGGTTTTAAAATAATATTATGAAAGTTTTAAAATTGAAAGAAGTGTCGAAGAAGATTGCTTAAAAAAACATTGGGGCCCACACTGAAAGTAACTTGGTAGGAATTCCCGTTTTGGTTTGAGCTCTTGACTGATTTTATGGTGACGTTTTATATCTTTGTTGTGTTGTCAGATTTTGTTTTACTTAATTTTGATTTTGATTTTACAGTGATGTTGTCCTCTGTGCTCCTGCTACAAAACAAATTTCCCCTTGTGGGACAATAAAGAATCTGAGTGTTCCTGATTTGGACCAACTATAATTGAATCTAATTATAAAATGACAAGCCACATATTAAAATCTTATGGATTAAAATGCTCATGTAAAAAGTCTAACCCTCGAGAATATGTGTATTTTAATTACATTGTTTAAGGGAACGTGAACATTATACATTCTTGATGTCCTGCGTATCTAAATATCAGGATAATGGTACTGCAATTACAGCAGTCGTACACCTTTCTATATGAGCCCCCCATGTTCATAAAATAAACCATTCAAAGCACATATAAAGGGTCATTTTTGTCATGATATTACAGTAAGTAACAGGGAAAGAGTATAGAGTTTGACATGGAGAGGGAGGCTGAGAGCAGACAGTCTGAAGAATTCTCCCCACGTAAAACATCTCTCTTCTGGGGCCACTGAGACTGGCCCTGGTGTACCATTCATTGCAGGCATCTACTTTAGCCAACACATTGTGATTGCACTTTGCAGTAGTATTGACTTTGTGTTCAATCCTTGGCTGTCACTGAAAGTCACAGGAAGCACCACCTGCATCCCTTTCCACCTCCTCACATCCCCATGTCCAATCTTCTCACAGTGATAGATCAACTATGTGGCCTTGAGGACCCAGGTTTTTTTTTTAACACTGTCCAAAAAAAAAAACACCTGGGGGCAATAAATAATTCCCCAACAACAAGGGGTATTAGTTAAAGTAGAAAAGTTTTTGTTAAGCGGATTTCTTCCACAAGTTGCCTCGGAACACTTCTCCAAACGTCCTTGGATCAAAGACTTTTAATCACGGAAATTGTCTTTGTTGTTGTTCCAAACACTCTGACTAACAGCTCCTGCTTCCATCTTCTTGCACGACCCTGTGGAGATCACAAGAAGGGGTGTGCGTTGGTTTGCAAAACATTCAAGCACCCACCTGCTCTTCCGGCGATCACGCTATCTGAACACTCATTGGTTTTTTTTTTATGATCAGCTGATCTCCCTAGGTGCCACCTACACACCCATTCACATAACAATGCATCTTTTTTGAGACATCAAGCCTCAAAGACTCTTCTGCATGTTATGTGTTGACTTCAGTTTTGTTCTGTCAGAGGCGACATTGTTTCAGATTTCCAATAGAACGCATATAAAAGGCCTTGCTGACACATTCATATGTAATGTATGAATACAGGCAGCAAGCATGCATGCACTCCTTTCTCTTCAGCAGAGTTGTTTCCTCATTCCAGCTTTTGCATTCGCTTTCTCACTGTATTAGTACCTTTATTTGATATTCGCAAAATGCATTACCGTGCTGTGCAGCGTTCCTCACCCTCAGGGGAGGCTGCAGTTGGCAGTTTCTCCAGAGAAAACAGGAGAGCGAATAGCAGATTCCTCTCCACTGCTCAACAGCCGTCCAGTCCTCTGGGCAACAAACTCCGCCGCCTCCTTCCCTTGCTTGTCAGAACACCTCTTTGCCATGCAAATTGCTTTGTTTTGGGGGTTTTTTGACACTCTCGCTCTTCTCAAGCATCCTCTCTGAGCAAAAAGGCAGTTTGGAAGGAGAGAGAAAGGTCTTTTCTAAACGGTTCAAAATGCAGCCTTTGCAACAGTTTGAGCTCATGCTGTTACAGGAAATGTTATGTCATGGTAGATTTATGACTAAAGGGTCAAAGGGTTTTCCAACTGGGGGCTTTTTGTAGCTGTGGGATAGACTGTGACAAGTTGCAATGGTTATAGTTGGGAATGGAATTGTCAGAAGCGGAAGGTTTCAATAATGTGAGCTTCACAAGGTCAATGACGGCTGTATGTTTCCGATTTTAAGTCTAAGCATGAGCGTGGGTCCTTATTTTGTCAGCAGTCTTGCAATGTGCCTTGGGAGAATATAAGGTCATTTCTTTAGCAGTGGTTTGTGTGTCTAAAATGATAAGTTCCCTAACTTAATGATGGAAGCTGTCTCAAAAGAATAATGCATTTAGACAGTATAATGCATGTCTTCCTAATCGTTTCTGCACTGCATCAAATCTGAATTACTTTGAAGGTGTATTTATATAATGAGCAAACAAGCCCCCTACAGGCCTTGAGCACTTCTGCTCTGGTGACCAGATTGTGTTTTTGATTTTGCATAATTTGTGAATTTGCAGCGACTTTCCTTTTTTTTTTTTAACTGTTTTAATTTGCAGTATATTTCTGTTGTATTTGTTTTGTATTTCTGCATTCATGTTAGATTTTTGCATGTATTTTTAATTTGCATCATTTCAGGATTTGCTGCCAGTGTTAGATAGAAGGATTTTAGGCTGTTGGAGCCGTTGTCTGCCCTTGTCGGCCTCCATAATAAACAGAGACATTATGAATGTTCTCTTCATTTTAATCCGTCTGCAAAGCAGCGTCTACTCTTCTGTCTCTGGTCCCAGTTTATCCCCATTTACGCTGTCTCGCTCTCTCTCTCTCACTGGTTAAATTCTTCACTCCATTCCACTTTATTTTATTTAGCTGCCTTCACACAGAGTCAACTTGCTTTCTGTGTGGATTTGTGTGACTGATGGAGCTTTGAGGGGAGTGGAAGGAGTGTTCACCTCCCTGGAGCGAGGCTGGAGGCTGGTTCGAACCTCCCCTCTGCTTCACACTGATACACATACTTAAAAAAAACAGTGGCCAGGTTTTCCTCTCGCATGCGTTAACCCAGAAGGAGCCCTACGGTGAGGCTCACATCAGTGAGACTTTGCTATGCACAGAGGCCAGAGAGAGGCACTTATCAAAAACTCAGTATAACTTCTGGAATGTGTTTATAACTCGGCTTGTACAAAAGCAAGTAGTTGTGTTTCGAGAAGTACTCAATGGCCACAAATAGTTAGTATGAGTTTAGCTTTAAGCCTGTAAAAGATGAAAAATTGTTGTGCTTATTTTCCCATTATTCTTTTTTTAAATTATGATGAAAATACAAGCTCCATAAAAGCCAAGGCATCTGTGTTTCTGCTGCAAAATGTTTTAGTAATGAAGTTAAATCGCCTCAATAAGAGATAGCAATTGCCAAACACAAATCTAAAGACAAACTGCACCAACAAAGTTCAAAGTTAAATAACAGATGTGCTCAGCCTACTGATGCTCAGTGCCTGTAGACTCCCATGTATGCTACAAAAGTAATATCAAGACATGATGAAGAGAAAGATGGTAGTATTGGGGTTAATTTGTCTAAAATGTACAGAACAAAATGATGACATGCTATTCATATACGTCATCACATTAAGTACAATCAAGACAACCCAGCATGGGGCTAATCAGGAAAATGTCTTTTAATGCGAACATAGAATTGTTTGGAAAAAGACCTTCAGTAAAGCTACCTGAGGCACACACATTTCCTCTCTCACTCTCTCTCCCTCTTTCTCTTTGCTATAGTCTGGCCGTGATTACAGTGCCATACAACGCTCTGCTGCGGACGTGACTGGGATCTGAAAGCAGCCCGTTCCCACACTCGGCATGCTGGGTATATATCAGCGACTCATCTCCAAGACACAGGCTCCAAGGTCCCTCAATGTGAGACATGCCATTAGGTCTCACTCCCCTCTCTCTCTCTCTCTCTCTCTCTCTCTCTCTCTCCCTCTCTCTCTCTCTGTTTTCTTCTTCTTTGTTTGAATTCTCATTTGTCATTGTTGTTACTCTTTTTGGGTTTTGTGTATAATTTCCATTGACAGTTGATGAGTTATTTCAGTTGAATCAGAGATATCCAACTCAGAGAGGTCTGATATGTATATAATATATATACACACGTACATATGCGTAATAAACTACTATAAAAAAGTTACGTGTTATCCATCCAAGTGTGAAGCTGACAGAAGCTCCATGTCCACACCACCTCAGTGCAGCACATGCACCTCCACACAGCACAGATGTGGGTGTGGGTCTTAGCCCTGCAACTGAGGGGAAATTAATTACCAAGGGACTGAGTCAATCAGCCATGGATTTTCAATTATCCTTCAATGGTGGCCATGAAACAGCTTCAGCTGTGAAAAACGCTGTAGAGCCCAGAGTGGGGATCCATTTCAATGAACTGCCCTCAACACAAGTTACATTTTTCAGTGATGATATCTAAAAGCATCTGTCCTTTGCTGTGGAGAGTCACTCCACAGAGCGGGCAGAGAGAAAGAGAGAGAAACAAGAAGTGGCTGAAAACTTGCCACAGGGGTAATGCAAAAATCTGTCCAGCTCTACAGAAAGCCCACTCCCTCCCTCCATCTTACCTTTTTTTTTTTTTACTCACTCTGACTTTTCAATTTCCAGACACCTGCAGCTGCAGGGGCCACATGGCGAGCTCAAAGAGGACTGTACATTTTTAAAATTCCATCTTCTTTTGCAAGGAACACATGGTCGGGGTCTAAGGTGGGCTGGCAGTCAGACAAGTAACATGAAAGACCCCTGAGCCTGATGACACCAAAGACTGAATACCACTCAAAGCCTTCTACAGGATGGTGGTACAATAAAAGGAATGAAATAAAATGGAGCTAAACAGATGATGGAATACTCCCAAAAGTTTACTGTAATTACTGTAACAAACTATTTCAGAAAAATGTAACACTTCCCCAAATGTAACCGTCTTTTGTTGCCTCAACCAACCGAAGCAGGATTTAGGATGCAATCACCTTTGTTTCCTTTGTTTGTTTGTATTTTTTTCATAAAACTAATAATGCCAAAGAATTTGATTTTAAAAGGAGAATTCTGCCAGACTGTTAAGAAGACAGATGAGATAATAAAAACATAAAGTCTCGTCAGCTGATTGGTTCATCTATGTTCTTTGTTGTGAAAATGTTGTACAGATTACAGCCTCTGTTAAAACAAAGGGGAGCTAGCTTCACTGTATACTGATGAGGAGAACTTTACCCCCATAATCTGCAAATATCCGTTTAGAAAAGCGGAGGCGTGTGTTTGAGGGTTCACCGCTTACCCCATAATTATTCCAATTAAGCTCATTACTCCCACTGTTCTCTGCCGGTGGGGGAAAAGGAAGTAATGCCACAACAGAGGCTGAATTCAAAGTTTACCTCTGCAGGATAAACACCCGGTCCAAGTTAAATATCCATCCAGGCACCATGTGTGCTCTGTCTCCCTCAGCCTGACGGATCAATGAAAGTAGTTTGAAGAAGGAGGTCGGTATGGAAGAGGGGAAAGGGGGGAGCTGTTCTGAAAGCCAATTGATGGATAAGATAAATATTTCCCACCCACCTCTCATTGTTTTCTTTCACTAACCTCTATGGGTGCTCTCTTCCAAGTGATGTGAAAATCACTCTGGAATTAATATGAGCCATAAATCTGCCCTGTTTCAGCCGTCGATAGTTACAATCGGGCATTCTTACATTGTCATGCACCTTCATAGTCTTGACTCTATGTGTGGTTTCTGCGGTGTCTCTTAATGGCACCACAGAAAATGTCAAGATTATTATATGAGCCAGTTAATGTGTGGTTGGATTTTTTAAAAAGTGTTAGTCCATGTTTGTGTGCGCGGCTGCAGAAAGGAGAAAGCGCCAGTGGTTACTTTCAATTATGTCCTTATTCATTTTTAATGGTGTTTATTGGAGCTTAAGGTCAACGGTGGTGTGTTTATGTGCGTTTCCCAACACTGAGCGAGTTAGCTGGCGTCCTGCTGGTGTGTCTGCGCTGTGTCTTTAAAAATGCACGCCGTTCCACTGCAGGAAGCTGCGACCCCCCCGAGGCTTTAACCTATCGAGTGGTAAATATCAGGTAACACAGTCCAATGAAATTCCACATCTCATGCTCTTCCTTCTTCCTCATAACCTTCTTCAGTGATGAAGAATAAACAAACGATAGTGTCTGATTTTTTTAATGAAAGGAATCCATTTAGGATCACTAAACATTTAAGCACTGGATCCATTTCCTGTGTGTTCCACCTCAGATTGATGTATCGTACCATATATCCACATGACCTGGCTGTGATGGATCTTGTTTCAACACAGAGATTCATTAACCGAGACAGGAAGCTGTTTGACAGGCCAAGTGCCCGGGTGTGTAAGTGGAACTTGATCCTGTATCAGTATTAGCTACATGAACGATTTTTATAGTAATGGAATTCCAAGGTAGCTGTTATTTCATGCCTGATTTCATACGACGAAGCGCTGTCATTGGTTCACGTTCAGATGAGCACGACAGGATACCTTTGAAGTGAAAATTAAGCATCAGCCTCTCACCTGCAGGAGATGGCATTAAGAACTGGATTGAATTTAGTGGATAGGAAGCACTCACTGGAAAAAAAGAAGCAATCAATATGCAGCACATAAAACATCTGAGAGTACAAGGTAAATGTGTTTAGTTTAGAAGGAAACGTGATGCACAATTGTTTGTGATTGTTTCATATTGTATTCAGCCTCAAGATGTATCAGGAAAATAAATAAAAATGAGCAGAGGCAGGTAATTTATTCATCATTAAAAATAGCAGCGCTGTTCAGGGAGGTTTCGACAGCCTCACAGAGCCAGACTACATCTGGCTAGATCCATTTTCTCAGTAAAAGATTTCAGTGTGGGAAACAAACAACAGTTTAATTAGTCTGGTCAGGCCAATCAGTGGATGTGACAACATCAATAACAATCATTAAAACCAAACGCTGTGATACATAAAATAAATATAAGAGTCTGCAGCTGTATGGGTACGTTTTTCTGATCTTTGGCAAACATTTCTTGGAAGTTAGTTTCCCAATCTACTTCTTTTGTTCTCTACTTATTTTTTTTGGGTTCAAAAGGACAATCTTATAATGTGAGCCAAATAACTGGTTTGTTTGAGCAGTCAGATGGGAAAATATTTTTGCCCAGGTTTAAGTCATTTCAATGTGTCACAACAGCTCCAAAAAAATCATTTTAATATCATGAAGAGCGGTGCTTAGTTCTGAGTTTTATTACCAAATTGGACAAGATGTGCAGTAACTGAAAAGAAGATCGCATGACGAGAAACACTTCTGATTCTTTTAGATGGAGAACTACCCAGCACTCCACGAGTCAAACGCAAACTCAATCTTCTAACCACAAGGGTACTTAGAAATTTAAAGGTTGGTACAGGTTGAAAATGCATCCACCTAGTGAGAGTGTGTTTGTGTGTGCGTGTGCTTGTGTGTGTGTGTGTGTGTGCCTGCTTGCGTGTGTGCGTGTTAGATCGCTGGTGTGTTTGTATATGTGTTGTTGTACAAGCAGATAAGACCATAAGCACACACTGTGCTCAGTGAACACTCTGCCCCACTTTTCTTTCTTTCAACATGTTTTGCACTGTCTTAGGGCGCAGTCACACTGGTAACCTGTACCGTGTCCAAGCACGCTTCAACCCTAAAGTCCAGTTCGTTTAGCCATTGTGACCGCTCCGTACCGTGCTCAGGCACGGTACACTTCGGAGAGGTGTGCTTCGGCACGGTACACTTCATGCACGATCACAAGCACGCAGGTAAACAACGCTGACAGCCTTCATTATGGAGAAATCCAGGGTTTTATGGCGTTATCTGACTAACATGACTCAAAATAAGTCACAAAGTAGCTGTCATGCTCTCTGAGTTGTTCTCTGACGTGCAGACGCTGACTCGACTGCGCGTCCATTTTTTATTTCTTTTTCTCGAGTCCGCCTGTTTGTAAACTGAGCACGCTTCATAATAACATAAAGCATGCATGTGCTGTATTACAACGTTATGTACAAGATCATCAATCTATCACTCTGCATGCTTGTGTATGTTTTGTGTGTGTGTGTGTGTGTATGTGTGTGTGTGTGTGTGTGTGTGTGTGTGTGTGTCTGTCTGTTTTTGCACATATGATTATCTATCTTGTGTGTGACCGTGTAAGTGAACTAAGTAACTACGAGCCTTTGTCTGTGGTTTTGAATCTATTCCCACCTGTTTGTCTCTTTTTGCGCTTACACATATCCTCTATATGATGTCTACATTTTGAGTGTGTGTATGGTTGATGGACAGAAATGTTCAAGGACAGACAAGTTTCACTCTGTTCTAATGAGCTGGCAGTGACGCTCGCTCTGCTTTGTCTCTCAGGCCCTCCTGCCTGCAAAACCACTAAAAGGTTTGAATTAAAATTTTAAACAAAGCTGTGCTGAGCTGCCTGCATCTCAGGACATTTATATATGAAAACACTTCACATCACTCGGAGCACTCTGAGTCGTACAGTTTTGTGCCCGTCTATCAAGTACAAAAACACTTTTGGTTTCTTTACAGTTCTTCGGAAAAAAAAAAGAACACTACTTAAGGTCAACACTGGTAATATCTATTTATCAAGTATTGCAAATCATGCATCTTTGAGGGGGAGCAGCATCCTGTTCCGTCTTGCTCCTTACCTTTTTAGGAGATGGATAAAAGAACTGCAACAAGCTCCTGTTTCTGTAAATCTGAATCTTTCTCCAAAGCTGCAGATTCACTAATCAGGGAGCATACTGTCAGGCAGCATGTTTGTAGTGGTTCCTTAAACTGTTCTGTTTAATGTCACACTAGATGAGGGTGTGTTTCGAGCAGCTGTTGTGTTGCAAATGTATTTAAATGATCTTCTGTGTGGAAACAAGCCACACTCTGGCAAATGAGTCCAGAGACAGATTTAATGTATACTGTACAAACACTGAAACTATATAACCAGATTTATAGCTGAGCGTCACAGAGGAATGGCCTGCTTTGCATTATAACGACGTGATAGTAGCGGATAGGGACCATGAAAAGCCTTCAAGGCGGCCATTTACAAAATGTCTGTTTTCATATAACACGAACAAAGTGCTCCGTCATTTTGAATATATGCACATCATGGTACCAATTTAAATTCAAATTTGATGCTGAAACTACAAGACAAAAGATAAATCTTTGGCAAATGTTCCTTTATAAACATATCATAATAACATAGTAGAGAACATGCTAGGACTTTTCATTTACGAGCAGTTTCAGCCGTGTCGTTTCTGCACTCGGAAACAGCACAGGTCCGTTCCTCTGCCAGCAATGCATGATGAGAATGAGGAGCTTCCATGGCGCCAAACGCTTTGCCACATTTTCACCAATTATAGACATTTCTACTTTGTGTGCCCCGGGGATGCTGAAGCCCTTTGAAAAGGAAAATCCCTTTTGTTACAGGAGATATTGAGGGGAAGGAAAAAAGAGGATAAAACGCAGGAGATTTGACACGGAGCGAGAGAACGACTTATTGCATGGCTACAACAGGCTGCATGCAAAAGTCTGCTGCTGCTTCTGTGCATGTATGAGCACGTTCATTTATCCATCTGAACAATTGTTTATCTGCCTGAGTGGCACAGCTGTTCAAAGAGGACACAAACTCGCAGAGGGATTAGTGTTTTTGAGGAATTGAAAGCTGTTTGCCTCGTGAAGACTGTGTTTGTTAAAAATAAGTCTGGGAAAATCAACCCATTCGCCAAAATGTAGGAAAAAGGTCAATGTAGCAACACGCAATTCTTATGTCTTTAAACTAATAACAAAAAATCTACCCTGGTTCACCATGTCCTTTATCGTCAATAATAATATCCCAGAGATTTATCCGTTTTTATCCGTCTGGATCCTGGTTGGGTTGCAATCTAACAAATGACAATTTTCCCTTAAAACACATGAATCTAATTTATCAATTCCTTTTCGTACTGAACACAACTGGCATTATTACAACGTCATGAATCACTCAAAACATGCACATACTGTATGTAGAGACTCAATCATAACGGAGTGTTTCTCTTTCTGTATTTCTGTTATTACGTCTTAAGAGATGATACATGATCTGTTTATTCACAGTATTGTGTTGAATAAATTGGATGTCCATCATTATTGTTTTTTCTTCTTCTTTTTTTTTTGTAGCACCAAAGCTGATTTAAAGTTTATCAATATACAGTATTATACTGTAATATAAATACTATTTAGTCTGCCTAATATTTGAATCTATTCAATTCAGGGAAAAACAATACAAGACTAAATTATTTGTCCCTTATGTTCAATCAGTGGTATTGACATCCCCTCACAAAAAGAGCCAGGCAGGTGCCAAACACCAGTGGTTAGCTTGTGCTAGCGTGCGGTAGCTTGCAGTGTAGGCACAACCAGAAAATGTACACTCTACATCCTGCAGTGGTATGTTGGTCAAAAGAACTACATACATGGAGGCATACATTACACACCCCATGGATATGTGGAGACGGATATGTAGATTTAGAATTATTCTTTGGTCCAATCTACAGTGGAGATCAGGTGAAATCATTTCATGTTTTGTACAACAGGGAGGGGTGAGAGAACAAAGACAAGGATGGAAAGTTCTCTGTTATGATCTCTAATCTTTCATTCTTTCCATTTCCTCTCTCACCCACTAAGTTTGTCCTCACCCTCTCTCTCTCTGTCTCTCTCTCTCTGCCTCCTGAAGAGGAGTTGATGTTTCAGATATTAGTGAGCCGTGTCAGACAGTTAAACTGCCCTTTATCGATCCTCGAAGCTTCACTCTTTCCAAGCAGCCGTTATGGTTTTAATGGCTTGTAATGGAGCAGGGGCCTCTTTGATGTCCAATTGCTCTGCAAGTCTGCCCTTGTTTTTGATATCATTTCAAAGGATCCTCCTAATGCCGGCCTCAGAGAAGCCAGTTTCCGCCACGAATTTTCGGGTCGATGAGGTACCTGGCCCTGGGATTCTAAAATGTCCCTGTATTGGAGGAAATCAGAGGAGACCACAGAGGGTTGAGTGGGAGCTGTGTTTTGGCATTTTGTCAAAGCTCACTTGAATCATGGTGCTATGATGTAGATTAGATGAGCTTATTTAGACCACTGAGATTGACTTCCTTTCTGAACCTGTACTGATGTTTAAATACTCAAATTCTAATGTGTAGCTATGATCAGAGAGGAGCTTATTTAATTGGACTTGTGATGTGAAATCAATCTTTACCTCGTATATCCAGAAACTAATATGTGCAGAGAAACTCAACTCGGACTTTGTCAACCATTCAGTCAAAGCCTCCGGCCATCCATCCGGATTTATCTTCATATTTGAAATAGTACATGACCGATACGATTATTTCCGTCCGATTTGGGTGTATCAAAGATATTTCTGTTTTGGTGTGTGTTTTCTAATCTGTACAACATGTAATTGAAATTTGATCTATATTTACATCATGCTTAAGAAACTAGTTTTCTTGGTAGTTTTTCCGTGTTAAAACTGGAACCTTATCGGCCTCAAATATCCCTCAACAGTCTGGCTCCAAGTCTGTAACTTTTTTGTCTTCTGGTCCTTTTCTTCTCTCTCTGGCTCCCTTACACCTTTTTCACTTTGTCTTTGTTGACATTTCTTCTAGTAGCTTGAGCTAAGTGACCTTGGCTTTAACGGTGTATCATGGCCACAGTTTATGTTAAGTATGGAGTTTTCATTTTCATTAAGGAACCTAAAGTTGTATACACCCAGCTAGCTCTCCAAAGCACTGTGGACTCCATGACCTAAATAAAGTATATCAAAGCCTGAAAACCCCAAAAGAGAAAAGAGAAAAACCTGAAAAGAACCACAATTTGGGATCTTACAGTCTTCCCAAGATGGGTGTGTATGATAAAGTCCCTGTGCAAAACATCAAAAACAAGCCTAAACTATTCATGTGTGTGGTATGTTTATTGTTGCTTGTGGCTGGCAGGTCCTGCACCATCATTAGTGCTTTTAGTACCACACACTGTTTTTCTCTTTTTTACTCAGCCTGCCTCAGAAAAACGACTAAAGGAACGATAGTACTCGAATGTTCGGGTTGAATTCAGCATGTGTTCATCTTGTATTCCTTTTCAATGTGTCTCATAGACCTCGGTGTCAAAGAGATGTACCAGTGGTAAAAAGAGAGAATGAGAAACTGTTTCCATTTGTTGTTTCAACCTTGCTGGTAAAACACAGAAAGATGTTTTGTCAAGCTCGTTATCATCGAGTGCCTATGAACTAGCATGTTTGTTCAATATGTGTCACTGCCAGTTGCAACCGTTAGCGGCTTGTATCCAACAAATGTTGCTAATAAGCTAATTACTGTGTTTCCTGTCAAATGGCGTGCATTCAAAAGTGAGTATAGGTACAACAGCCTGTATTAGCTCAGCTTTACAGTACTGCTGCGCTCTACAAGTGCAGGCAGCATTCATGATCAAAACAGTCTGAGTACGGCATGTAATTCATATCTTTCTCTGCCCTAAGCAATAAAATAGAGAGAGAGAAGTAGTGATAGCAATGAGGAAACATTCTTCCTATTTTCAGTGCAGCAGCTCATTTGTCCCAGAATTAGCTCTGGTTTAAATGTCAACACTCGCCTAGTTTAACTTCATCAGCAGTCTGTGCCAGAAATCTGGGATGTAATTTACAACCCATAAAAAAGGATGTTGAAAAGTCCTCCCACTCACTCTCAAAATGTATACCTCAACTAGCACTGATAACATGAGCGAATCAAGTGTCTGCCCATTACAAAAAAAAAAGCAACAGTGACATCAGATGTTTCCCCGGCCAGTTTGTGGAATACCAGTAATCCAGTGTGTGACTGGCGTACATTAGGTGTCCAGCATTTGTGTCTTGTGTGTTGTTTCAAGGTCTGAGACAGTATGCAAATCATGAGTAGCTGCTTTAGTGTGAACTCTTTTTCCCTTCTGGCCTGTCCTGTAAATCAGTAAATCATTTGAATACCCCCTGTCCTTAGAAAGCCGACATACGAATATGTGAATGGGTTGGGCTGTAATTTTAACCTAAAGGGAGGATAATATTACCAACAAGTGACCTGCAGAGCCAAACAAGCACACAGACACACACACACAGCAAGAAGAGTTGAGTCCAAACTTTCCTCATGAAGTAAATATATGATGATCTATTGTGATGCTCACACCATCCTCGCCCCTGCACTCCGAGATTTTAGCCTAAACTTTGAAAGCCATGAAATATTGATACGGTACACAGGAGAATTTTGATGTAAGTGAGGCAGAATACTGCAGCGCTCGGCATCACATGTTTTATTGAAGCATCCAGTGTAGCACTCAGGGAGAGAAGAAAAAAAGAAGTAAGACCCAAAAGAGTTGGGGGAGGCTTCAAAAACATGAGCTTGTGCTCTGGAAGGAGGCGGTGATGCAACTTTGCTGTCCTCAAATCGTCTGCTTTAATGAAGCATCGGCGATCGATACAGCAAGAGCAGAAGAGAAATGGGCTTCATATACGGGTAAATATTAGTTCAGACTTTAGGTCTTGACCATAATACCCTCGGAAGGCGCGTACACTTTTTCCTCCTCCTAGCCTTTATACATATATTGATGTTTTTTGAAGGTTTGGTTTACAAGTTTTGAACACAAAACAGAGAGGAACAGGGCACCTGGAAATATTCAAATGTATGACAAAGAATCACACAAACAGAGGAGGAGGATTTTCTAGTTTGCTTTCTTTTTTTTGTTTTTTTGAGTGCCAGTAAAAAGCCTAAACCTTAATTATCCATATCATGCACCAGTGAAATCTCATCTTCACTTCTTTTTTCATACAAACTGAAAAACGCACAATTGCCTCTTCTCCATATTGTTTTTACAGTGGAAAAAAATATTAACATGACACCAGAAGCCTTTTTTCATTGAGGCCCATTTCTGCAAATGATCTATTCTGTTTCAGGAATAACGCCCTCTTGTCTCCTCCTTCTCTTACAAGAGGCAAAAATGATCTGGAAGGATAATTTCTTATTACACAGCCGACACTGATGAAAATGAACAGTGCCGTCATTGATATGACTAAGTGGTGAGTTAGAAGAGGGCCAGCAACTGGTGAAAAGGGTGGGCTTGGACTATTTCCTGGCACTCAGCGAGCCATTTACAGAAAATATCCTTCACTGCTTGTGTGGAGAGGAAAAGGACTTGTCGTAAGTTGGGAATAAATGGTTGAAGAGAGTGCAGCATGTTGACTGGTTTACGGATACCTGTGCCAGCGAGTATTTAAATCGCTCGCCAAATGCTTTCTAGAATGATGTGCTATCATGGTGAGGAGAACACAAGATTAATCACAGACCCAGATGGCTGCCAAGAGGCTGATTTCAACAGTCATTGTCTTGAGGAAATTAAAAAAAACACAGCAATCAGAGGCGTTTGTGGCTGATGGCAGATCACACACACAGCTGCATCTTGCCCTGGTACTTTGAGATTCACTTCTCAGGCTCTCACAGGCGATGTGTGCTACTGTCTGTTTATTCCTCCATCATTCCTTCAATCCGCTTCTCGCCATCTGTCCGTCGGCCCTGGAAGCATTCTTATCTACCATTTTAATTTGCTGGGGCGGTCATTTTAGCACATGTACAGTACTGAATTACAAAATGTGGCAGTAAGTAAGGAGAGGTCGACAAACCAGACATTTCTACAACAAGACCAGACATGGGATAGGGAGAGAGAGTGTCACAAACGGGTCAATCCTTGCATACAACACATACAGAGATTAACGACATGCTGCGGGGAATCTGATCACTATGACATGCCATCTGTGCACACATGGCTGATCACTATTGTTACAGGGTTGTCTTATCCACACTGGCTCTGGCTTTGATCATGTTCTATGAGTCTTTATCCTTGCAACAATGGAGAAATGTAATTAGGATGTGACTGTTGAAAATGAACGATGGCATTGGACAATTATCTCTTCATCATTTTAGATTTCTTAATCAAGATGTTCTACGCAGAAACTTCACTAGCAGAATACAGAACACAAAGACGATTTACTTTATGATACAAATGTTAAAAAGACATTCTTCTCATTTGAATAAATTCAAGTTATGCAAATGATTGTTTTTTATTTTTGTTGTTGCCATTCTCTGTATTCATTGTGTTTTGTTGTTCTCTCGACATCTTTGAAAACGAGGACATGCCCTCATTGATTCTTCCAGATTTAAATAAAGGTTGAAAGAATGAATGAATGAAAAAAAAAGTCATGTTTAGGAGAGAAGTTGGCTTGCTAAAAGTCTTTAAAGTGTATAGCTCACTGCTGCTTTACTGCTTGTTAGATTTCAAAAGGGATGAAAGAGTGCAGGTCTTTTTTCAAGCTTTACTCTCTTCTCTTTTTGTTTCCCCAAATGTTTCCCACTTCTTCATTATACAGTATGTAGAGGAGTCAGTCATGTGATCCCCTCCTTATAAGTTGTAGAAAATCCATTAAGAATCTCGTAAAAAGCTGATTTTCTTTTCAGACATGATTCAAATTTCTTAAAGGAAATCAAATGTTGGCCTTTGGCTTTAAGTTAAAAAATGTTGGCACTGATTCTTCCCTCTGAAGTCTGCTTAAAGCTCCTGTGAGGAGTTTTTTTAGCGGGAAATTACACCGTCTGAAATGTAGACTGATTCTTATAAATGTGTAAAACAAATCGCAAAGAAGACCATCAGGGAACATTGACTGGTCCTATATTGTTAGTGCATGAAAGTGCTGCCGGGGCTTAGGTGTCAGACGAGGAGATAAACAACAAGCTTTTTTTATGTCACACCTAAGATATCAGTTGAGTTGCATGTTAGACGTTTTAAACGAATACAGAATAATTACTTTATTGGCCACTTACACATGTACAGGACAAGATCAGCAAGAGATAAATCACCCTGCTACTGTATGTCCACAGGGGTCGCCAAAAGTATAAGTCAATGTATTCAACTGTAGTTTCTTCTTTGAGTCTTTCAGTGCTGACTTCATTAGGCATCAACACTGACTGAAAGCTATTTTTAAGAGTGTGTGATCTTCTCTTTTTTTTTTACGAGAGCTTGTTCTCTCAGCTGTCTCTACTGTAGAGAGTCTCTGCACCCTCACAGTTTTGAAGTGGAAATGATGAGCTTGCTGAGCCTGGCCCTGAACATCACCAAGAAGAATTCACTTTTTCCTTCAACACCAACTCAAGTCTTCAAGCAAGGTGACAGGGTTGGGTTAAAAATACGACAGAGCTCACATTTCTCTCTCTCTCTCTCTCTCTCTCTCTCTCGTACTCCACAACTCCCATCCTCATTCCCACCTTCAGACTTAAGCTCTTTTTATACACATATGTCCACACACACGAGGGACACACAAACACGTTCAGTAGGAACACATGAAAGTCAATGGGCTGAGAGATGGAGCAGAGAGGCTCATGCTGAACAGCAAGGTGCCGTCTCACTGCACATGTGTGCCTCATAGAACACCTGAAAGCTATCTGGTGTGTTGTTTACATTCACTGACGTGTCTTTCTGCAGGTTTCCAGTGCACATTAGGGCTGCTTGGTGAGTCAGACACTGAGGAGGATGCAGCTTAGGTCTGCAAAGACATCCTGCTACTCAGAGTAATGAAACCTGAACTTCTGATATCCTAAAGCACCAGAAATATAAAAACTCACATGCAGGTATTTCCATTCATGTTTAGCTTAATAATGACCTGTATCAACTACAGCCTGAATGGTAATAAATACATTTTGCAAATTGATAAAGAATTGATTTTAGCAGCGGGGGAAAAATTAGTTTTTTATGTTCTTTATCGATAATGGCATGTCTATGAACATATACTCAGAAGGCTTCATACAAAAAAATAGTAAACTCTGTTAAACATTAAAATTCATACCTGTAGTCTTATTCTTAGTTATTATGTTCTGCCATATTTAGCACTTTCAAAATCACCATGATCGTTGCATTCAGCATTGGTGTGAGTGTCTATATCAGCACATATTGGCTACCACATATCTGTTGTATATGTGTATCGGTCTATCGGCCCCTAACACCTGCTGAAGTATAAATCAGTCAAGCTCGTGTTTCAACCTGCTTATGGCAATTTTACATGTGGCCCCCGGCAGTGAATACAGGAGTGACTTTTAAGGCATCTTGTTTGAACCTTGTGTTTTCTGACCTCTTAAGGCCCTGACACACCAAGCAGACTGCAAAGAACTAGTGGTGACGAAGACCGCCTGTGGCGTCGCCTCACGTCGCCTCACGTCGCCTCACGTCGCCTTCTGCCTTGGCCAAAAAGTTGCACTAGAACACACCGCAAAGACTACAGTAGACGGCCAACCAGCAAGAACGTTCTGCGCATGCGTGAGGCGGCGTTAGTCCGTTGTTATGATACGAGAAGACCATTTTCACACCGCTGTCGCGCATCACTCGTATTATAGCCTACTAATCGAGAATAATGTGTGATAAAAAAGGGGAAAATGGCACTGGTGTTGTCAGCCCTTTGTCTTTTAGTGGAAAATAAAAGAAGAGGCGGAGTCGACAAATAAGGAGAAACCGCACTAATGGGTTAAAGCATGGATAGCCTACTACAGCGGCATGCTCAAGGTGCTTTCCCGAAGCTGTGTCGAGAGCATAGACTGTATATTACGAGAGCAGGAGGTAAATCAAACCTCCGAACAGCCAATCAGAGAGATTCCTCTCACCAACTGCCGACGCCGATTCAACATGTCGAATCGGCGAAAAAAAGGCAGATGGGGGCGACAGGTAGCGACGGAGAAACTAGGGCGACGAACGCTCACCGACGGTCCAACTAGGACCGACGGCCGACGGTCTCCTTGGTGTGTCAGGGCCTTTAAGCGTTACACAGTGTCACAATGTGTATTTGAGATCACACTGGCATGGGTTTGTTGTTGTTTGTTTTTCATACTTAGAGGAAAAAAAGAGCCTGGTTGGGGAACATATTGTACCACACAAACTGTTCTGCAGAGCATAAGATTGCTACCACACTTCTCACAGGTAATCACTACCAAACAAGCCAATAAACTGAGAGGGGAGCCCACATACACACACACATACAGACAACTACATAAGAGCACTAGAGATTCATCTCTGACTCAAATACCCTCTTTTTCAAATCTGTGCTCATTACTATCCAAGGAAAGTGAACACAGAAACAAAAAATTAGGCTTCTTTTCATTCCTTCATCCTGCCCGGTTTTTTCAATCTTAAGTGACCCTGACAAGACAGCGGAGCAAAGAGGGGCATAAAAAGCAGCAGATTCACAGTAATTTAGTGGAAGAAATATGCCGAGTAATGTGACATTCAGCTCAAAATGCAGCCTCTTGAATTTTTGGCTATCTCCCCCGCACACAAGCTTCACTCCTTTTCTTATCGTCGTCTGATAACCTTTGTAGAGTTCACAGCAAATGGAATGTATTCTCTGGATGAGGCATTTCCCCTCTTTGGTACAGCAGAACAGTGCAGAGTCAAAGAAACTGTTTGCAATAAAGTTAGGGGGTCAAAAGTTTACCAGATGCAGGAATGAGTGGTGTTTAATGCCTGCAGGGAGAAATCATAAAGCTTGAAGAAGTTTATAGAGAATCTCATTAAATTATGACATCTATTTCACGTGTGTTTTCTTGATAATTCACATCATCAGGCCAAAAACAAAACAGCCCAAACACATCCATGTGAGAAAAAAGTTGCCGATTGTTTAATAATTTGAAAATGTGCTTTCAATCATTTTGCAGTGTGAGAGCGTGTTTTGAGAAGTACAGCTATTTTTTTCCAAACTGATATCAAGTTCTATGCTGTACCAAGAGTTTAAGCTTCATTAAATCTGTCTGGTTGTAGAACGAGGGAGGATTCTGCATATAAGAGCTACGCCAATTAGAAATTCACCCTGGCAAGGCTAATGAAGGATTAATCCATGAGTTGGAGCCCCGTTTAAAATCCTGGATTATATCTGCACACCGTATTTTTAAGGGAAAGGAAGGAAGTATGGGAAACTCTATTAAGAAGCAAATTCAGGTTCTCTGATGGAAGGGCATGAAAACATGCAAATCTGAGAGACCATGTAAAAGCAAGTACACAGAAGTGATCCGCAGCATCCAAAAACAGTGTACGTATATATTCAACACACATACACATGCTGTACAAAACCTACCTGGACCAGGTTCCAGCCCTCCAAGGACTCCGCGATGATGGAGGTCACAGAGGGGCAGACGCCGCCGAAGATCATCAGGTGTTTGGGGCCGTAGCATATTGCATCAAAGAAGGCCCTCAGCCCCTTGGCGTTGTCACACTGCAGACAGAGAGAGAGAAAGAGAGAGAGAGAGAGAGAGAGAGAGAGGTGGAGAAGAGGGAAGAGAGAGTGGAGATAAAGTTGGGAAAGAGGTGAGCAGAGGGAAACAAGGAAAAAGAGAAGCATTGTAAGTTTCATGTAAAAGACAAACATCTTTACAGACTTTTTGTTACTCTGCGAACTATAAAAGCTCATGATGAATACGATTTTTTTCCGTTAGCTTACATCAAGACAGCGGGTACTTGAAATATTTGATAGTTAGGGAAATTGTCCATAAATGAGTTCAACACTTGACACTGTATTCTGTGAGTCCTTCTGTTGTTCAATAAATCAATAGCTACCACGTGTGCAAGAAAATCTGCTTCCCTCACTGTCATTATGCTTCCACATACTGTGATGGATGCACGACAAAAAATGTTCACTGTTCATGAAAAACAATCTCGAATCACTTTTACTCTCTTAACATGCCGACATACGGTAATCAAATCCTTGTGTGTTTTTCAAATCATCATGTAAAACGATGTATCTCAAAGGCTGCATGAGCTGGGCCCCCGCTCTGATCCAGTGCTGCAGCCATTTTATGTCGCCATAGCAACCCGAGGTAAAGAGTGTGTGAAAGGGAGAGAGAGGGGGAGAAATAAGAGAGATGAAGAAAAAACAGTGTAGGCTACTATTGATTGGTACAACAACTGGCTAACTGGTTTTGCTGTGATTTCCACAGTTTGTAATGATATTCCTATCAGCGGTGAACACTTCCAGCCTCGGTCTTATTATCGACACTCAACTCAGGATGTGATTCGGTGTGTGGCCGATGGACAGATGACTGACTGGCTGGCTGGCTGGCTGGCTGAATGGCAGGTGGTGTGCTTGTTGGCTCCTTCTGACAGAGTCCATCTCATCTGGAGAGTTATTTGACCTTGTTAGCCATCAGGCGGCGACTGAATGAGATTTCTCACTGAAGAACAAGCACGGCCAGGCCCACACAGCGCAGATTGAAAAACTGAATGTGGAGGGATGAGACGTCTAACCAAACATGTGTGCAACGTGTTGGTGACTTTGTAAAGAGCAGGGCAGGTGTCATGGCTGATACATGTGTACAATTTGAGTTCTCTTCTTGTCTCTCTCCTTTAGAGGAGGATGAGCTGTTGCAGTCAGATTTAATCATGAGCTACTGGTGTTTAAATAATCAAGTGTTTTTGCGTGACTCCCTTTCAAATTGTCAAAAAACACCAATTACTGGTATGAATAGGCTTTCCCCTGTGCACATACAGAGAACAATATATCCTGTATTGTCAGTCACAAACACACTAGATTGTGGATATGCCTCAGGTGAAATTAGAGGGAGAGGATGTGATTAGACACGGTGGGGATTCTTTATCCTATCCACACAGCGGAATAAAGCAGCAGGCTATTACAGAACATATCCCATTTGCATACTTTTACCATTCATTTCTATCCAGCTGGCCATAACAAGGTGGGCTGCTAGGATTGCCACTCTCACTTTGTTACCATGCAACAGAGAAGAAAATGTGGGCAACTCAACTTGTCAGTGTGAGCACAATGGAGCCTGGTGATACAGCAGGTTTAAGATGATTTAATACGGAGACTGACAATGTGGTGTAGGTGGGGAGAGGAATGGTTATATGTTCCTCGCTTTTTCTTCAGTAAATACAACAGTTTTACAATGTTTGAAATCCAAAAAGAGACGCTTAACACGTGTGTGCATGTGTGTGTCTGCGGCCACAATGTTTAACAAGTGGTTTCTTTATTTTTGCATGAGTTAAACATTGATTTTAGGGGGGAATGTTTAATTTTGACACATTTTTCTTTAAAAAAATGCAACTGAGCTTCTAAACTGGTTTAAAAAATGTCCACTTTTTATATAAAGGTCATACATACATACGGTGAGGCTGGGACTAAACATCTTTAAGTATAAAAAAATCGGCCGATAAACTTTACTAAATCAATTGGTCTGAAAAAAGTTGAGGGAAAAGTGTAATTCTCATCATAATATCTCAAAGACTTCAACAACATCTTCCTAATGCTTTCTTATCCAGCAGTCTCTCTACTCTCTCCTGCAGGCAACACTCACACACGTAGGTATAACCAATTCCAACAAAACACCCATTTCTTTTTTTCTCATTGATGTTTTTGTTCAGTCTCTTTTGTATTAATCAAAATGTTATCTTCACTCCCAGATTTGTCTGAAATGATCTGAATTACTGTCGCTGTCACTGTTTTCATGTGTGTACGTCTAATGGTGACGCTTCAGATTACGCATTATCCTAAATCTCATGCAGAAACGAATCATGAATTGATGCATGTATTCACTATGAAGCATCAGTTATGCACATGTATGTTCATTCATGAATGCATTAACTAAGGTGTTTCAGTCATCATTAGTCATGAGTTATTGAGGGATGTTCATGATTTCTTTACAGGAAAGTTTTCAGTTTAAGGGCAAAACAAAGAACCGACTAATCTGCTGAATTTTAAGTGTTTGGAGTCATGATTACTTCAGCATTTCTTCTTCATGACTTCATCATGTTTGGGGACCCTCAAATAAAGTGGAGTAGTTCATCTGTCTTTAACACTTTTAAATAACAGACAGTCGTTGGTGGGGCAATTGTTGGAGTCATGATTAAACCTGATTCATGCTTCTTGTGGTCGGCGCGGTCAGCGCGGCGATATTACGCAATCGCGGCCGACGCGACAGCGCGAGGAGGGTCCGCGGAGGGTCTGAGCGCCCAGCCGCGCACCTCCAAGATTTTGTAACAATGCGGACGTCTTCGCGCCGACCGCGTTGCAATGATTGGCTACAGAGCCGGAAAGTACTCTATGCCGTTCAAAATTTTCGGCGCTTTAAAAATGGAGGGGTTCGAAGAGGTGAGAGAGACTACTGAAGAGGTCCGTTCTTGCCGCTCTGACCGCATTTAGTATGAAACGACTCGACATCCGCAGGGACCATGCGCGCCGTCCGCACCATGCCGACCGCGCCGACCGCAAGAAGCATAAATCAGGTTTTACTCAGCACAATAACTCATGATGACTGAACACCGTAGTTAATGCGTCAGCGGTAATTCATGTGTGAAGATACTGCTAATACGTTTGTATTACTCATATTATTATGTATAATTTCATCATGAATACAAAGACAAATTCGTGCCTGATTCATGCATGAACTTCATGATCATTTGTCTTATCTAAAGTGTTACCACACTCACAGTATCTCACAAGATCAGAATTAAGCAGCAAAATCCTCAAAATGGAAAAAGTTAGACCATCATATTTTGTAGCATTTCTTGTTGACAAGTGATGCTTTATTCATTATTAATAAACTCACCAACTATCTATGAAGGGGTTTAACCAAATCCTTCCATAAATCTTTCCATCTCTTATCAAAAATGTCATTTTCTTTTAGGACCGTGCCATCGCTCCACTAAGAAAAGTAACGAAGAGTCACAACATTAAAAAGCTACCTCGTCTTTTTCTCACGTTGTCTGTTCATCCCTCCTGCTTCATTCATCTTGTCCCACTTGTGCTGGGCACACATGCACACAATCTGTTGTGACTGCTCACAGAGCCTTGACTGTTGTGTTGTCATGCCAACGGTGTAACTATCCACACTTTGAGCCAAGATGAGGGAGGAGGTTGGCGGCCGGGCCGGTGTAGAGATGGTTATATTTAGCCTGTCATTAGGTAGCACAACCAGTCGGACATTAATCAATACTTATGCAGCTACGGAGACTCTGCAGAGCTTAATGCCGGATATGAAGCGGGTTCGAGGGGAATAAAAAAAGACAAAAAGAGGCGAGAGACACGGAGATAGTGACGGTGATGGGACGAGAAAGGGGAAAAAAGCGGATTAACATGGGGAGAGAAAGTGAAGACATATCAGCCTGACATTCAGAGTGCACTAATAAAGCAGAGTCAAACAGTGTAAAAAACCAGGCCTCCATTATAACCTCACAAAGGAATGATTCACTAACCTAAGTGATGCAATGGCTCAGTAGCTGCTGCTGACCTACAGTCCATTATATATGGAAAAAATACATTTTATCTGCTCTCACATTTATTTATTTCAATCTTGTATGTCCTTACTCAACAGTTCGGAGACAGTTTTGTATATTTTCAAGGTCTCTCAAGCAGTTCCTCTAGAGGTTTGGGTCTTACATCCCAATTTTTTTCCAGAGAAATATGCTCCCTACTAGCAATAAAGTGAGAAAAATATATAACACAAAGAAGTTGTGAGGAAAAACGGGTACACTGAATGAGGCATAGCAGCACTTAACTCTCAAGTCGAGCAGCAAGAAATACTACAGCCCTTTATTTCTCTCCTCCCCAGTCTGAAATCTAATTCCTGGCATTTGGAGCAGATCGATGGGGTTAACGCCCGTAGTAATCTGTTTGACCGCCTTGGGAGGAAGCCAAAGAAGGTGTGTGTGTGTGTGTGTGTGTGTGTGTGTGTGTGTGTGTGTGTGTGTGTGTGTGTGTGTGTGTGCGTGTGTGTGTGTGTGTGCGTGTGTCAGTGTGTGCGTTGAGAAGTTGGTGGGGTGAGGGGTAAGGGCTGATGGTGGAAAACCTGGAAATGGAAACTCCAGGGAAGGCATATATAATGTTGAAGATCCACACACAGAAAATGTAGTACAGTGTCATATCCTGCCCCGACACACACACACACACACACACACACACACACACACACACACACACACACACACACACACACACACACACACACACACACACACACACACACACACACACACACACACACACACACACACACACACACACACACACACACACACACACACACACACACACACACACACACACACACACACACACACACACACACACACACACAGATTTAGAGATACTTGTTTCAATAATCAGGCTATATTACTCTTAATTTCCTGCAGATGTCTCCGCCTCAGCATGACATTTCAGCACACTGAGTTAGCACAAAATATTTAAAAGATATTACTGGTGGGACAGCGTGCCAAGGAGGAATATATTTCATACACTCCTAAACGCATCGTCTCCATTTCCTTTACTCTGACCTTTACACAAAGCGTCTAACACTCATCCCTACTGATTTATCATTACACGAATACATTAGCTCACGGTTTTTGTGCCACCGATAAATCACACTCAATTAGGCTAAATGTTAGGATCCAGCTACCCCATAATGTCAGAGTGAAACTCATGTTTGTTCCCTAATATCTAATGTTGCATGAGATGATTTGCACACAATATTTTTTCTTTAAATCAGAATCTATAAAGTCTTGGAAATGTCATATTTTTTAAAAGATCAGAATGCAGAGCTGCAGAAAGGCTCTAATAATAAAGTTTTTCTTACTATAATTAATTGTGATTCTTTACTTTAAGGGAACAGCACTTAAAATGATCAAAAAAGACTAAAATAGTTAACAATACAACTGAACATCATTGGAGAGGATTTTTTTTTAGGTTGAAGTATTACTCAAGCCGAAGTACAAGGTGACAGTTTATTGTTAGGGTTGCTCTTAACTGATGTTGATTTTTTTTTTTAAATGTTTAGTCTGAGAGCTTCAAGAGATAGTTTGAATACAAGGGCTGAAAAATGACATCACTGGCATCATGAACAATGTGCCTTGAGATATGGAACAATGCATAGATATGGAATTGATTAACTCATCATTATTATGAAAATAATCACTTCCTATTGCCATCTATAGATCCCAGCTGGTTTTATTATTTTAATATAGTTCAGTGATTAAACGTCTGATTTGTGCTACAGAACAGATAAATAATAAGCCATCATAAAAAAAAAACAACCAAAGGTTAGATTTGACAACTTCAAATACAAACCAGGTAGCCTGCTAAAGACGAGGCGAACAGCCAAAGCAGTAATGATTGTGAAAGTATCTGAACAAGTATAACATCGTCACTTCTCAGCTTCAGTCCTCCAAACTCTTGGTTGATTGACAACTTGTTTCTTAAAGGCAGGGTTGGTAATTTTCGAAAACTAGCATGATTTTGAAAGTAGCATTCTCTCCGTGCTCCGTCTGCACCCACCCCCTCCCCTCTGTGCTCCCTCAAAAGCCGCGCCCCTCACTTACATGCACTAGCGCCATTGGTCCAGAAGCGGATTTCAGCTCATGCTTTGAGTGTGTAAGTTTTTACGAGTTTACAACTGCTACAGATGACGGATTTTCTTTGTTTCTTTTTCAGAGCACATGAATTATTAATTCCTGTCAGGACCTAAAGACAGTTTCAATCAAAATCTTAAAAAGTGTATCTGGAGGAAATTACCTACCCTACCTTTAAGGTAATTTAGTTAACTCGCGCCTGGCTAAAAGAAGCTAACTGATACGACCGGTTGTGAGACAGAGAGAATGAGATGCTATACCTGAACTGGAGTTTATCTGGACAATTTCTGATCCCTTGTGTGAGTAAACAACCCTGGACAAGCCCCTCTCTCTCTCTCTATCTCTCTGCAGTACATCCTCTATACTTTTCTGTAGCTCACACACAGGTGAAAATCTCTCCCCATTACGAACCAGGCTGTCACGTCATATAGATATTATACCTCAAATTCCTCCTCCTTTAAAATGGAAGGCTCAGCTGGAAACAATACTGATTATCAGACATGCAACAGCTCTAAAACAGCAGGCTAAACCTGTCCTACACTTACAAGGTATTGTACATGTAAGTGTTGAACCCAACTACCAGCTCTATATGTGGAACAACCCTGTGGAGACCATGAGAGTGTGTCTCTGTACTTTATGTGTATTTGTGTACCCATGTGTGCGCACATGTGTGTGATATTGTGACAAGAACAAGAGCTGATCAGAGATCCAGGCGGGAGCTAACCATGATGAAATGCCTTGTTAGCGCTGCAAACAGAGGCAGCTGCACCTGTCCCTTATCTAATGGCAAATTACTGCAACCAAATCATCAACCTGAGGCCCAATCCTGCACACATACATACACGTGCGAGTATGTGGGAGACATAAAACAACAGAGAGAGAGAAAGCGAGACAGGAGGGGGGGGTTGTGAGCTGTTGCAGAAGCAATGTGCTCCTCACACACACCGCATTTATTCATGACAGGGCCAACAGCACAGGTGATTACCGAGAACAAATCTGAAGAATTTCTCCTCAGAAAACCTCTTAAGAGGTTTCATGTTTTGTACTTGTTACTGCCTCGACTGTGCAAATGAAGTGATGCCATTTACAAACACTCTCAAATAGGTGCTTACCGTGTGCTATGTGCGTGTTTCAAACAATACTTCCCTCCATCCTACAAACAGAATCTATGACAGATCAGGTAAAAGCCTTTGAGGAACATTTATGTTTCATAAACACCCACATTGTAGGCATTTTCAATACTTATTGGAGTATTTGAGCAGCTCTAATAGTTCAAATCAATGCATGGCCAACACAAACCTATAACAAATCTCAGGATACACATGCATACATTCATAATGCCTTCTTGATGCAACGGTTATAAATAATCTCTCCATGCTGCAGCAATGCAGCAGATGCAAGAAGCTGGTCTCCACTAACAGCTACATCTGCCTCCTGCATGCACTCCTTATTGAATAACTTCCACATCCCCAAGCCAGAAGAGGAAAACTTAGCCATGCTGAATCCAGCCAGCGTTTGCTAAACATATGCTTTGCATTAAAAAGTCCTATAGAGTCAGCAGGGCGCAGCCAATAGGTCAGATCTAAAGGAGATTATCTATTTTCCCATGTAACAACCAAACTAATCCTCTAAACTCCGTCATGGCAGCCGATAACCAACTACTGTGTCTGCAGAGGAAGAATGGGGAAGAGAAGGGTGTATGAGTGTGTGAGAAAGACCACGACAGTTTCGAAAAGATTCCTCATTCCAGTGTAAAAATATAGCTGCCTGCAGTACACCATATTTGATTATCTCTAAAGACTATCAATAGCAATTTGATAAAGAGGGTTCCTTTGAGTTTACAGGGGTCATTTATTGCCATTTAGGGTCAACATTCTCCATTGTTGACTAAATATAACACAGTGGTAGCAGCCTCATATTGCCTCCCACCATTATTATACACACAGAGACATAAGATCTTTAAGAAGCCGGAGCTATTTGTTCTCCATCGATGAGCCCCTAGGCAATTGTCTACTGGGTCGTAACAGCCAACCAGGCCTCCTCTTTCTTTCTCTAAATCACAAGGAAGACATAGCTGACAGGTAATTCACAAACTGAAGGAACCAAAGAAAAAAAAGAGGAAGAGAAATGGAGGAAGAAGAGGGGAGGATGAATGTGTATGCAGCAAGCATCAAGCCTCCTTGTGGTAACATTTAGACAGCAGGCCCTGGAGTATTTGAGGAGAGCACACATTGATTTGAGAAAGAGAGTAGATGAAGTCAAATTGAGACTAGGATGGAGTTGTTTTTTCAATCTGTGTCTTTCTTACTGCATGCCTTAAACACAGAGAGAGAGAAACTGAAGAACCTGCTACTTGTCTGGGGAGAGGCTGGCATGTAACAACTCCAACAGAGCGACTGGGCTGCTCAAACTGACGCCTGTTTACCCTCCATCGCCTCCTCTCTCCCTGCAGTCTGGCTTCTGTTATTGCACTCAATCTATCCCTCGCTTTCTTGAACGCTCAGATGGCCACCAGGATAACCATGATGGTACGTTGGAAGCCTCTTCGGTGGTGACAAGTCTCTTTCTCACTTTTTTTCAAGTCCACACACACACACACAGACACACATCTCCCCCTGTTAAACACAGACGTACACTAGAGAAAAGTATCATCCATCAACAAATGTGTGACAAAGCACAACTGTACCCCCACACACACAGGCTCACTCACGAATCAGAGGTAAGCTCAAATTGGGCAGTTGTGCTAAAATCGCAGTGAACACATTTTGCCTTTATAAGCAGTCTGTATCGTGCAGGAAGCAGACGCTGTGTTAAGCCTATTACAGGTTGTTGTGTGCTTTTGACACGGCTGGAACATGTCACGCTAACCAGTGAGATGGGCAGACCAAACTGTATCCCGCAGAAACAGGCCAATTGTTCTCCGAGGAGATGCTGGACAGAGTGGAGCGCAGTGGCAAAAAAAAATAATAGATTTAAATTGATGCACCGCATCAAGTAAAAAACAAATGTGGATTCTTTTTTAAGGTTTCAGATCTGCATGTAGGTCGGTGGTTTTCTAGTAAGATTTGCATTTTTAAATAGCATACAGGTAAGTTCCCATATTAAGAAACGCACAGGTTTTACTTTTAACATAACCAAATGCTCTGCTCTATTAAAGTCCCACAAACAGTGTCCCAAATCACTCATTACTCCATGTTTAGTGCACTTTCAGCAAGTTTCACTGCACGAAAAACCAGATTATCGGCCCTGTAAATGCCCGGGAATTTATTGGGCAAATTTGTCATTTTGTTGTGCTGTCTGAATACTTAATAGGAGTTATTATGATACAAACCATTATGCACTGTGGGCTTAAAGTATTCCACAAATACTAATACAAGTATACACAAAGAGAGGTGTACAACTGATGGTCACTAATTCAACAATAGATACCATTGTGTACTGTGTAATAAGACACTCTCCCATGGATACATTTAGTAAAGAAAGGCAGGACACTGAGCACGATACGTAAATGTTCTTTCAGTGAAATGTAAAGTAGTTATTATGTGCAAGAGAGT
This sequence comes from Tautogolabrus adspersus, assembly GCA_020745685.1. Lineage (NCBI taxonomy): Eukaryota > Metazoa > Chordata > Actinopteri > Labriformes > Labridae > Tautogolabrus > Tautogolabrus adspersus. The sequence continues at coordinate 15,245,235 of CM036550.1, forward strand.
TTGGTGGTGCTACTGTTACTGCTGCAGACAAAAAAAAAAACCCTGCAAGTCTCTTGGTTAGACTTCTTGACAGAGAAGTCGTGATATCGGCTGCTATAAAATGCACTGCTGTCGATTTTGTCTCAAGGCAATCCGCATAAATTTTTTCTTCTGTTCAATCACTGACAGCACAACCTCGAATGAACTCAAAATGAAAAATTGCTACCCTTCAAGATACTTGTAAGATTATGTTCTGAGTTTCTTCCCTCCACTGAAGCAGGACATAAACTGAATAATAAGGCAGCACATAAAAAACCTCTTTTTAATTAGGGATGTTCACAAGTGAATGGAAGTTTCTTCCCAGTCTCCTCCTGTCCATCTCCATCTTTATGAAAACTCTTCTTTTAAGATAAAAAGGCAAGTCCTTCTGGGTATCACTGACCTATGCTATCAAACAAGTCACATTGAAAAGTCCCTGCCTCTACTTTTTATTAGTCGTCTCCAGTCTGTTTACCTCAATAAGGCTGTCTGCAAGAGTGGAGACCATCAGTCATGTCCGGGCTGGGAGGAGAGAGAGCTAAGAATTGTTCACAAACTAGACGGTGATGGTCAGAGTCCAAGGTTTGTTTGCTTGCGTGTTACTGCTCTGTGTTTGTTTCTCAGTTGGAATGAGTGGTGCTACTGATACAGTTAAGTCAGGAAGACTACATCAGACTGCAGTTATACAACGTTCGTGAAGGAAATTGTTAAAGACCCTACAATTCTCACGATGCAACTAAACGAGGGAAATCGATTATACCTTCCCTGCTTGGTTACAAAACTGTGTTTCCATCAAACACCATCCACAAAGATCTTACAGTAAGTTTTCTGTTTGAATCCATTGCAGAGATAACTCACAGGACTACAAGGGTTTAGTTCGTAGACCTGAAAACACTCCAGAACCACTGAAGACTATACACAGTTGTGGAGCATAAAAGACTAGTTAACAGCTTCTTATAAGGAAAGTGAAATCTTTCCTTTAAGGTTAAAGTTCATTGGATATCATAGTAATGTTGAAATGATTGGAGGAAAACGGTTGATACTGCTCTTGCTCACACAATCGTTTTGCTGTCAATAATTCTGGTGTCATTATTTCATTAACTTCTGTGTAACAACATGAGGGAAGTTTGTTTCAGAATCACTATGACATTGTCTCTTGGAAGGGCACTTTTCCCACCGCAATCATCACACGAGTCACGTCTGCACTCTTGTTTTCAGATGACATTGCCAGCAGTCCTGTCTACTATTGGTTATCTAATAACTGCCATTTAGAGAGTGGAAAACGAGTGCAGATATTGCTGTTGACATTTAGTCAGGTCTGAAAGGACAAACGCCACCACATTACTCATCCTTCCCCAAATTAGGTGGACCATCTATGGACAACTTTTGTGAAAAGGCAGGAGAGGACGGAGTGAGGCGTCTGTCTTTATTCCACACAAGACAGATGGGAGTCTGGGAAGTGGAGGCATGTGGAAGTGGATTCAAAAGACTGCCTGTTATAGATGGTGAGTGGGTGCTTGTGTGGAGGTCTGTGCGTGTGTGTACTAAGTAGGATACAGCAGAGCACAGTTCAGGTGGCCCTCTGTGCAGCCCCAGGACGCTTCTGTCCACGCACATCAATCTTGTTACAGCGAAACGCCGCCCCCCAGGAATCCCGGCCTAGTCCCTGTTTGGGTTTGGGGACTCTATTTCATTCTTTAAATGTCCCTATTTCCCTATCCACTACTCTAAACTTCCTCACTTCATCAACGTCATCAGTCTTCCCTCTTATTATTTCAAATGCACTCTCTCTGTGTTTTACAGTTACTTCCCATCTCCTGCACTTGGCCTTCCCCTCTCTCTCTTTCTCTCTGTAAGTTATTGGGGTTCATGGCTGTGAGTGGCGGCTGCATCATTAACACATCTTCTCTGGATGTTAACGTTGGAGTTTTCTGCTCGATCCAATTAATGTTAACCACCTAAGCGTATTTTTTCAAAGGATGCTTTGAAAAGAGTGGACCTCCATAACACGGCAAGCAAATGTGCTTATCAATCATTAACATTAGTTGAAAATTGATTAAATAGCCAGTGACAGGAGAGCACAGAGGACTGCAGACTAGCTGCTGGAGATGAATGGATTATGACAGCTAAGTGAAATGAAAAGATACAGGAATCGTGGACATTTAGGGCGGTGGGATGGTTGAGGTCTTCATTAGTCCGCAGTGACTGACCTGAGATTTTTCTTAAGATCCTATTGGACCATGTTTAAAGAAAAAAAATATATATATATATACACATGGCCTAAAGTAAAAACAGACTCGCCCAAGTGCATGTCCAAGGGGAGAGAGAGAGAGCTGATATCATGTAGGTCAATAAAATAGTCAAACCTTGGAATCAAATCTGAAACAAACAATCCTTTTGTGCGTCTAAAATAATGTTGGATTCATTGTTGTGTTTTGTTCATGCAGGATTGGCTGCTGCTATGTGCCTGTCTAAATGAATACGATTACAGCTAAAAGCGCTAACATGCTTGTTCCTGCTAGCTTTACCTTTTTACTCATATTTTATTAGCTTCTAAATCACGATGATGGAGAGTATATCCATCTACTCACTTTGGCTGTTTCAAGAGAAAAAGTATGGGTTTCTAAACATTGCCCTTGTAATCTGGTAGGTCCAGACTTATATGACCAAAACATAATGTGAACTTGAACCTGAAAGGGTCCCAGGCCGGGGTTTGGGTCTTTGTGTAATGTCTAATGGTAGTTCTATAGTTTGGGGCGGCAGTAGCTCAGTCCGTAGGGACTTGGGTAGGGAACAGGAGGGTCGCCGGTTCAAGTCCTGATGCGGACCATAATATGGAAGTTGGTCTGGTAGCTGGAGAGCAAGGCACCGAACCCCAAACTGCTCTGGTGCGCTCCCTGTGTAGCAGAGTGTAGCAGCCCCACTCTGACATCTCTCCACTAATGCATGTCCACAGGTCCTGTTTGTGCATGTGTGTGATTCGGGCCTATGTGTGTGAGAAGCATGTCTCTAGTGTAAACCAGAATTTCCCCTCTGGGGTTAATAAAGTATATCAAAAAAAAAGTTAACAAAAGGAAGAGACATCTACAGTAGACTTTTAACCATTAATTTCCCAAACAAAAAGTGTTTGTATGAAATGTGTACATGCATACAGTATTGTTCTGACAAATAGAAACCCTAAAACACAAACATTATTTTCTATGTTCTGGGCACTCTGGGTCCAATGATAACTCTGTGTGAGCTCGCCTACTTTGGACCTACTGAGCCTCACTTCAACAACGGAGGTCCACTGCCACCAGTTTATATGCACTTACTGTCACCAACAGACACACACAAACATGCACTCTGGGATTCAACGGGTGCATATTTAACCAGGCTGAGGGCCATGCCAACAGTGTCCACAAACAATCATCAATCACCAAGAGCTCCAAGCACACCACCCCACACACATACACACAATGCAACCAGGTGGTCGACTCTTGTCGCACAATGGCGGGCCAAATAAACCCTCCAGCTGAAGGCATTGACGGTGAGTGCTTGTCGTGTCTAATGAATCGCTTATTGAGTGGCCTGCATTGGGGTGACTAGAGAGACATGGGAGCAATAAGAAAGAGTCTCTCTCTCGCCCAACCAGTTGACTGTAAATCTGGAATGTGACTGCCCCAGCAATCGGACAATACCGTCTCATTTGAGAAGCTGACGTACAACACTGTGTTGCCATAGCTACTGAGAAAGAGAGAGGGAGGAGTGGTTGGAGTGGGGAGGGAGAGAGAGGGGGCTAGACTGCAAAGGAAAATTAATTTGTGTACAAGGCCATGTCGCAAAGAAAATTGCATTTTTTTTCCCCATTAAATAGGGACAGAGGCAGAACCCTATGTGAGTCTGGTACTTGTTTGGATAAAAGTGAACATGTGTGTGAGTGTGTGTGCTGAATGACATCTCAGTGGACTGTGGTCAGAAGTGATGCAGGATGTCAGAAGGCTCTTCATCACAGAGGCTTTTAAAAAAACAAACTGAAAGGCTTTTAATAAGATGCAGAATACACATGTTAATGCAAAGTAAAGAGAGAGAGATAGGAAAAAAGGAGACACACTGATGGTGTGTGTGTGTGTGTGTGTGTGTGTGTGTGTGTGTGTGTGTGTGTGTGTGTGTGTGTGTGTGTGTGTGTGTGTCACGTCAAGAACACCAGTAGGCAGAACAGGACATGTGAAAGAGCACACTTTGCATACATCTCTCTGACACACACGTATACAGAGAGTGAGAGGAAGATTTTTTTTTTTTCTTTTTTGTGGCATGACGAGTCGTCTGAATTCCACGGCTCTCTAAGTAGGTCATGCAGCCTTTTCATAGTTCCACTCCTCCCCACGCTGCATCAAAAATGCATAAATCCCTGCACATTCTCCCTGCTAGCAGCTTCCCAGGCCCGCGAAAGCACATCTTTAGTGATTCTAATCCCATCAAAGGTGGTTCTGCTGGTATGTAAACACAACATGAGATAAAAAGTGCCTTCTGTTACATTCACCACTGCTCCTCGTTTTTTTTGGGCAAATGTTCATATAGCAGGAATCCACTTACTGAAAAGCTTGGGGCGAGTTTTATTGTTTAAAATACACAGAGGCAATGTTTGGCTCAAGTTCGGTTTGCTGGTAAAGCTAGGCTAGCCGTCGATGCTATCTGCAGAGAAACACTCAACAGTCAGATGAGTGGAATGGGGGAGGAACAAAGTGAACACAGGTGAGATAAGAGCTGACATGCCTCTGGACAATGGAGGAAGAATCGAAGAGGTGGTTCCTTTGCACAGTGTGGAAATGTTACCAGTGATGTTCACAGGCCTTTTGTAAGAGATTTGGTGTGGTTATTTTTCAATTGTGCAGACTTATATTGCATTGTATCAAAAATAAGAGTATTGAATAATTAAATCAATAGCATTCAAAACTCCTACACAAAATGAATTGTTTCCTTTGTAAATGCACTTTTTATTTACAAGAGAGTCACATTAAAATCCAGACATTGTATCCACGCTTCAGCAGATGACAACTGTGTTTCATGTCAACCCAAAGTCCTCTCACTCACTCTCTTTTACTCGGGGTATTGAGTTCTTTCATGGATGAATAATTGAGTGGATCACAATAATAGTCTTCCTCTGTTACATCCCAATCTCTGACCACCGAGCCACCCATGGGACCACAAGTGACAGTCATCAGCAGTGACTCTTTTTCAACTGCATCACCTATCATGATGCTCCTCTGTGTGCGCATGCATGTGTGTGAAGGCCTGTGTGTGCGTCTGTGTGCCTGAATAATTTAAAAGACAGCAAAGTACCCATTCTAAATTACATGTAAGGAAACCACATTAAGGACAGATGCCCTGAATGCACAACTAATTGAACATTAAATTATCCCCAATCAATCTATCCAGTCTATTGCTTTAACGTTATGCATCTCTTTCACCATCTAAAATGTTAGACTCTTACCCTAAAGCCATTCTAATTTGCTTTTTACAAAATTAGCCATTTTGATTTTTTCTTTTCACCCGTGTGGGAGACTTTTTGCTTGGCATGACACATTTAGGTTAAAACAGTCTAAATTAAAGCTACAACTAAGCTTAAGGTAAACACTCAGAAAGCCAATGTAGCTCACATTCATGCACCTACAGTAGGACAAACCCATAATAACACAAAGATAAAAACGTTCAACCTTTATCTGTTCAAGGATGTACAGGAAAAAAGGAAATCTGCCAAAAAATCTGAGGAGAAAAATTCAAATAACAAAAGTTAGCCTCAAAGTACCGGGGGCGTTTCCCTGAAGTGAAAAACTTTGTTTTGCTGCAAACCTTTGGGAATGCAAAACTGTCAGGATGTCTACATTTAATATTAATGACCACCACAAATGCTGTCAATAAGAATAGACTGTAAGAGGCTTACCTTAACGGCTGCCTTAAAGCAAGTATTGAACCCCTCCTCATAAATAAATCAAGCAGTGTTGGCCATCTTCACTTTTTAAACTCAGAGTCTGCAGGATCATAAAGAAGAGACAGGAGGAATGCTGGAGTGTGCGTGTGTGTGTGTGTGTGTGTGTGTGTGTGTGTGTGTGTGTGTGTGTGTGTGTGTGTGCGTGTGTGTGTCACTGACAGTCAGCACACACACATGGTCCCTAACATCTGAGCATGGTGGCCTGCTCACAGCACACTAATGTTAAAGTCAGCACAAACAGTCCCTGTCCTATAAAAGTACTTCTGTATTGTAGTTTGTGTCAGGCTCATGTCTACAGAGATAACTACACATTACAACTAACAAACTGTGTACACATCTCTTTCATAGGCAGTGGACTGAAGAAATGTTTTACTTTTAAACATCTAATACATTTCAAAGGCTCTGATGTACAAAAGCATCACAGAGAGACTAACTCCCCGCATCAAAGTTGCTTGTCCCTCATTCCTGACGTCTACTTTCACTCTCCAAGGACCCTCTGAATGAATGTTGATACAACATTACAGTTTGAAGGGTTATGTCGAAATGTACACAAACTACAGTTTCGACTTTTATTAATTAGCCTTATTTGAAATTTTAAAAGAGTGTCAGATTTCTAAAAGCAGCTTCTGAAGTAAAATAACATGATGTTACGTGCGTTACAATGAGTGTCATCGTGAAGGTTCGGGGGAAGAGTTCGGTCACTGTAGAAAATATCCTGGAACAATTGGATGACAGTACAGCTCAGAAAAGACGTATTGCCTCAAGTATCAGCACTGACTCATGTCATGTGAGCAATATGTGGAGCAACAAAGGCATCAACTGGTGAAACATGGCTGGTAGCTTGTGAAAAAAGGACAATGACGAGTGTTGATCTATGTTAGTTTTAGTAGGATTTATGCTGGAGCCCTGAAGTGGCCGTTTCAGATCAATGACGTGTGTATACCTTGACCTACAGTCAAAACTAGAACAAATATATAACATAATCATATATGACACTAAGAGTCTGGACTCTTTTATTCAGAAGACTAAATGAAACTGAAATTGAAAACAAATGTATGTTAATAAGAGGTGGGGGGAAAAAAGATTTATGTTAAAATCGAGATTCTTATCTTGTGAGATTTTAAATTGATTCATAACTTCCAAAAATCGAAAGTGCTAAGGCTAGCTCTTTAACTCAGGAGAATGCCAAATGGAGCCGCAAGAAACTCAGCCAGTCTCACAGATAACTGGAGTATGTACTAGTTCAACCATAGACTTTGAATCATGAATCCAGAATCGGTTTGAATCGAAAATAGATCCTGAATCGAATCGTGACTCCAAGAATCGAAATCGAATCGAATCGTCAGACACCCAAAGATCACCAGCCCTAATGTTAATCATCAACATCTGCGTTTGGAAAAGAAATCTAAAAGAGTCCGTTTTATAATAACTGTAATAACGTGATTGGTTATCAAGATAAAAGCAGGACAGTGCCTGGTTTACCATAACTATAAATACAGAGGAATCCAAGATGACATCCTCAAAACGACACAGTGAGTCCACATCAAGGTTAAAATAGTTTAGGATTTTTCATTGTTTTTTTAATGTTGACTTTCTGTTTTCAATTTCAGTTTCGTTTGAATGAGTTTAATGCTGGTTTGTTAGTTTTGGTTAAGTTTTTATTAGTTAAGAGTTACTTTAATTTGTTTTTGTCAGGAATAAGACCAATAAGGGCTGGAAAATGTAAACAGCACATTCAAATACTCTTTACTCTTACATCTTTTGTTAATTGATCATTTGATATTTGAAATTTGAACTAATCTAACTTTAATGAAAGAAACTGTGGATCAGCCCCTGCTTGTCAAACTCAAAATCACGTCATGTTACTTTGCTCTGCAGCTGATGGATGTATGCAGGGAAGTATTGATGGGTCCATCTCTCCTTCATCGATCTAATCCACAGTCACTGACACTACTTCTGCTGAGAGAGTCACTTTCTAATTTCTTAACACTATAAACATTTACCAGTTAGACTGAAGAATCCAAACCAGCGTAGGAAAAAACAGGAGGTATTGCTGGCTGCCCCTGCCTGGTCTGATCGTCTTTAAATTGTCTTGACAACAGACACAGTGTTTCAGTTGAGATAATAAACAGACCGTGTAGCTGGACCAGCAGGGATCTCTCCCTTACCACTATTAACATGAAGAGATAATACTCCATCGAGATCATCAAAAAGAGGGGATTTTCTTCAACAGAATAGTTTCTGTTTTTCCCTCCGTTTTAGAAATCTATAATAACCTTGGTCCAGATGCCTTTTGAGAGATACCAACCAGGTCTAGATAACCTGAATAGCTGAGTGCATGCTCAGGTATACTAGTAAAGTAGATACAAATTCGAGGAAGGATAAAAATGTGTCTTACTTTTTTCTACATTACTGCACAGTATGATGCTGAGCCTCACCCTGAAACATGGCCGCAGACCAGTCTAATGCCTCCAGAAGCCAGACCATAGTGGGGGCAAATCAGAACTTATTTCCATCTAAGAATGAAGCCGTGGAGATAAGAGTCTAATTCAGAGGTTGTTTTGGCCTGCAGGAGGAGGGATACGAGTCTTCTTCAGTTTGAATCTCAAAAAACTTTAAGAGCACAGGCAGCTGAGCTTAATGAGTGTTGTTGAGCTGCGGTACGCATTGGCTACCAGGCAGATATTCTCTCTCCTTACCTTCCTCTTTGACTCTAAAATGCCCAATGGCTCTGTATCTTTCCCAGCAAACCAACAACCCTTTCACACGCAAAGTGTCATACAAAAGCCCAAGAAGCAACATTGAAATAACTACGGCTGCAGGGCCTGAACGCAGTGCTCTGCTGCCCCTTGCGCCACCTACCTTTGACTCTGTGTGTGTCAGTTTGTGTACACGTGTGCATTTTCAACCTACTACTGTTTACTCGAGTGAGACAAGCCGAATAATCCTCAACAGCAACTGCCCAAGGGTTTCCGACTAATTGCCCTTGCCCCCCGCAAGTAGGCCAAAGTGGTTATTCTTAAATTGACAAAACAAAAGACAACACAAAGAACACACAGCAGAGCATCACCACAGGCGATGGTGGTTCTTATATCTCCATTTAATCCTCAGAAGGCTTCAGAGCTACTATTTAAAGATGTGTTTAAAAGCCTCAGGCAACTGTAATGAGCCTCTGTGACATGCCATATGAATTGGGAGTGTATGGAGGAGATAAACAAGAATAACCATTATGAGACAAAAATAATGAACAGAAAAAAAAAGGACAGGGTGAGGAGAAAAGGAGAGAAGATAAGAGGGAATTCAAAGCTACGGAGAAAATGTGCGCGCTTCTGCTTACCTGCCCACCTGATTGCCTGCGTGTTTGTGTGTATTGCGTGCCTCTACTGTGTGTCTGTTCTCCTCTCCGACAGGCAGTAATGAATAAAATAACAGCGGAGGAAGATGAACTACTTCCTCTGTGAACTCATCAGGCAGACATCGGCATGCAGCAGTGCCTCCAAGATGGCTGCATCTGTGCCCTCCCTCAATCCCTCCTTGTGCACACTGTCTGCTACAGCTTGAAGTGGGGAAGCACACGGCAGGTAATCATATGGAAGAATATGAAATAGAGCACAGAGGATATCCATGTGAATTTGCTGAGTGGCTGAAGATTTGCAGCTATACTTTTAGTTATTTCCAACAGGAGATGAAATGGAGATCAAATCTGCACAGCTCATAAAAACAGCTTTACAAATAGAGCGTGAAAATGATACACTTACTAACTGATATTTCCCTTTGTGAATGGCTCCTGATTTTAACAAGGATGGTGATCTGATCAGTTTTGAATCTACTCCAACATTTAAAACCTGTTTTTGTGTCTAAAAGCAGTTTGAAAAGGCAGATCAACCCAAACAGAACCAACAGAATCTGAGGCAATTTTAGGAAGCCTCACCACAGGGAGTCATAGGAAATAACTGGCAGTCAGGTATGATGATAAACGCGGAGCGCTGTGATGGAGCCAAAGGAGTGTGACTCTGAAGCTTTTTTTTTCCTTTCATGTGTTTGATGTGTCTCCTGGAGGATGGCAGAGCCCCCCTGGGGGAGCAGGCCGGGGCAGAAGGCCTTTGATGAGGCACCTCTGCTTACTGTGATCGCAGAAAACTGCTCCTCTCTCATTCACCTGCCCCTGGAGATGATGCTCTAACTCTGACGGTGGAATGAATTATACAGGGATTCGGCGCTATTGAATCGAAGCTTTAGCTTACTGTGTTGGAATTTTACCAGAATTCAGAGCGATTTGTCTGCATCCTTAATAGAGATTCTACAAATGCTGATGAATTAAATGTACTCTTTGTCACTGGCTTAGTCACAATGCAATAACTGGGAATCCCCTGTTCCAACGTTTCTGTTCATCTTTAATCAAATTTACCAAGAAAAGCTTGACTTAACTTTGAGCAAACATTGGGATTCGTTTATGAAATGAAAATGACAGCAGAAAGTCTTCAAAATCAAGCACAACTCCAGCTCCACTGGATGCAAATGGCGGATACGCACACGGAAATTATTTAAGATGTGCTCTCCCTCAGAAAAGACAGGGCGAGGGCGGCATGAAGGGACAGAAATACAGCAAAAATGGCACAGGAAAGAAGGTAAAGTTCAGGAATGACAAATGAAGAGTGCAGCAGAGAGGGAGACACAAATTGCAGAAAGAAGCGTGACAGATCGAGAAGGGATGAGAGCGTGTGAATGGGAGGGAGAGAAGGAGCAGAGAGTGAGAAAATGAGCGAGGGAGGAGGTAGAAAAAAAAGTTCCATCACTGCTGCGATGATGTGGGTGGAAGGCAGCGCGTGGGCAGATTCATGGGAGAGAAGAATGCAGAGGGAACTGGCTCATGACTCTCTCTCTCTTTCTCTCTCTCGCATCAGCTCATCCGAGGAGGAGATGTAGAATGAGCAGGAGACTGTTCTCTTTTCATGTCTCCACGTTCCCGCACGCGGAACAGCAAACCACTGCTAGATAACGAGGGCTGCAGTCATTATGGGGAACAAGGGGAACTTTACCTATTTTCTTGGGTGTGTGTGTGTGTGTTTGTGTGTGTGTGTGTGTGTGTGTGTGTGTGTGTGAGACAGAGAGAGTGCAAGTCAATTGCTTTCACAGAACAAAGCGTCATGTCAATCATCCAAACAGATCCTGCCCCTTTACTTACAGTCTGTTTCATCATTGGTGGAAATGATGAGATGCAAAGCTGGGTGGCAAGAGCACTGATGAGATCCTGCCACAGAAGCACACATCGGCTCATTCACCTCAAACACACACACACACACACACCATTTGATGTTTCTGCATGTCTCCACTGGTCGCCAAGGAAATGGGTTTTTCACTAACATCCCGCTCGGTCAGTCTGCAGCATGTTTCCATGGCAACAGGAAACCTGTTGAAGGGGTTAACTGCCTGACCGGTGTTCGAGGAAGAAAAAGGTTTTTTCATGTGACGGTATTTGCAGATTTGAACAGCTCCACAGCCAAAAATGAGTGTGTGTGTTTCTGCATTAGGTGTGTGTATCTATGTTCACATGTTTTTGCTTCTTTTTTTTTGACTAAATATGTATGTGTTTGTATGTGAGTGTGTGTGTGTGTGTGTGTGTGTGTGTGTGTGTGTGTGTGTGTGTGTGTGTGTGTGTGTGTGTGTGTGTGTGTGTGTGTGAGAGAGAGAGAGAGAGAGAGAGAGAGAGAGAGAGGGAGAGGGAGAGGGAGAGAAAGCAGAAGCTGACAAGGTAAAAGGGGAGATAATGAGTGAGAATGAATGAGAGCAAATCCCTGGCTGCTATTGTCTCCATGGTTGCAGGAGAAGTTCAATGTATTTTTAAAACAAAACCAATTCATCATAAATCTGTGTTGAGTGTGTGTCACACATGCTCCCACTGAGCTCACTGCAAACAAGCAGAAAGGTTTCGAATGCTCTGAGGCTCTGCAATTAGATGCATGACAAATTACCACTAAGTGGTACAATCGGTGTCTGTATACCTCTACTAGAACTTTAGATCACTTTACGGAAGAGAGTTGATGGTTTAATGTCATTTTTAGTCAAGTTAGATCACAAAGGAAAGTTGGTCAGTTTTAGGTCTGTGTGCATTACTCAGTCCCTCCACAATTCCATGGGCTTGTTCTGTGATTGGTGTGGCCTTAAAAGCCTGATTTCATGGCAGCAATGAAAGATGCATTATTTTATGATTTTTGTGGTTGTTGTAACACCATCCACTTTGAGTTTCTGCCATCTATTGACTGTCTGACATCACGCCCGGTTAATTTCCATGTCAAGATGACAAAGTAAGTGTTAATATTGAATGACACTCAAGTAAATGACCATGAAGAACTAATTTAGTACTGCACATCCCCATTTCAATGCTATGCAACAGTGCAAAGAGTAATCTGCATATGGGGTGCTGCACTGTTATAAAACCATAGGAGACAGGGGGGAATACCACAAAGGCAAAAAGTATTGGTTGAATTTGCAACATCACAGCTTCCTGAAGTAACTGATGTCAATACCAATGACTTTTTTGGAAAATCCAGACTGAAATGAACCCTTGATTGATGTAAGTACTTGGCAGGGAGAGTTAGTAACTTAGTAAATCAGGGACAATGATATTCTCAATAACAACCATGGCTCTTCAGCTGCAGCCAGCCAAAGACTTGCATTGCAAACACAAAACCATTCAAACAAGAGATCTACAGGACTAATGGTAGCAGGTAAGCTGTTGACAAAACATGAAAAGGGAAGGTGACAACCTTTCGGCTGAATCAAGCTACTGTATTTTTTTTTTATTGACTTTCATTTTCAGGTATGACTTGAGACAAGTTATTTTGAGATAACTCCACTCACACTGTGAATCAAAGCTGTTTGTCCTATCCAAACAGTGAACTTTTCCCAATTCTCAAACAATTCTACCTCACAAGCCCAGAAACGACATTCAGTCCAGCATGTCAGCAAACACAAAACACACTCTTCAAACCAACTGTCTCTTCATAGCAAGCCACGTGACAAAAATCAGATTTTATAGTGAAATATAGTTTAGACCTTTGGAACAGAACCATGAAGGCCCACAACAAGATGTTTAATGCTTTAGTTCTTAAGTGCTGCTAAGTGAATAGTAGAATTCAAGTTCTGCTGTACATGAAAACAAGCAAATCCTTTTTTTCCATCAAGCTTCTCTTGCAGCAATGCAGGGGGAGTCTGTCCTAAGGATAAAATATGTTTGTGATTCCTATGTGGCTGTTCGTTAAAGTTGCAGAAGTGCTGGAGAATGCTGATGCTGTGGTTTGTTGCTGACAAAAATAATACAAGTCACACGCAGAGAAGTTCAGCGGTCTTCAGGGGACGACTATGAGCACTTCTTTAGGACTACTGCTGACAGACTGCACGCTCACATTACCACACAAGGTTTGGAGATGGATTGTTTCTGATTTCTTTGGCATATCATTTCCATGCATTTGTCTTGTTTTTCTTGGAAAACTTTGAATAATTTCCTTATCAATGGTATCAACGGATAAAAGAAGTCCATGGATTCTGACATCTCTATAAAGAAACGTACATTCTTCAGAGGAATGCATAATGCTGCAGTATCAAATGGCTTATTATTCTTATGCAACTCAAAAACATAGTAACCATGTGATCATATGATACATGTGATGCCCTTTGCTAAATGTGAGCAAAAGAACAGATAACAACAGTATGCTAAAGCAAACTGAATATTAGATGAAATGAGTATTTCAACAATTCAGACATACATTTTCGTAATTTTTTTGGAGGAAATGCATTCGACAACAAGCTCGCACTGCATAATACAACTGCATTTTTTAACCCCAGTATTTTGCATCATAGTATAAACTAAGCAATATTAAATTCTGAGTCAGAGAATTTGTGTTTAAGTGCTTAAATGCCTCCTGTTCGCTATGTCAATGTGATAGAGCGCTTCCTCTGTGCACACAGGCTCCGTTTTTGGTTCACTGAGTTTGTATGTTCTCCAGCCTCCTCAAGTGTTCTATAGCATCACCAAGGCTGGTCTCATTGAAGACCAGAGGCCGCCTCGGGCATTTCTGTACAGCGGATCTGACCCAACCAGGCACACAAAGCGTGGACACTGGAAGAGGCTGTCTCATACTGTATATAGCTGATCTGGTTGATAGAGATGATGAGCTTAGGAAGGGACTAATGATTAGTGTTTAGACACAGAGATCCATTACACCAGGCAGGACATCACAGCAGATATAATATGCAATAGGTTAAGAGGGTTTTTCCTACATATAAAACTGCAAGTTGGACACTTCAGCCATATTTTGTACTGCCCCTAGCCATGGTCAAAGTCTGATCGGTGTTTTCATGAAGAACCCCATTTTCAGAGGACAGCAATTGGTAATTTTTTTATTTCCCACTGATTATTAAGGCTTATGTCGATGTGGTGGCGGCGCTGTCTCAGAATCAATCCAGTGCACAAGAAAACATGCAGCCAAAACTGCCAAAGAAGAAGTGGGAAGTGAAGTTTTCTTCAGAGGCTGTACATGCTGCAGGCAATGGCGTCCCTAATGATAATATTGTCAGAAAATCAAAAAGGAATTACTTTGCTTGTAAAAGCTGATTGTTTAAATCAGTATGCACCATACAGGTACATGTACACGTGTGTGTGTGTGTGTGTGTGTGTGTGTGTGTGTGTGTGTGTGTGTGTGTGTGTGTGTGTGTGTGTGTGTGTGTGTGTGTGTGTGTGTGTGTGCAGGAAGGTTCCACTTAGGCCTCACTTTGAGCCACGAAAAACCCTGAGTATATGCTGATACAGAACTAAATGGGATGCCTTCAGAAATGGCTATAGCATGCTCAAACCTCATTAAGTGTGGCAAACTACTACTGTACCAAAGGTCTACAAACCTTGTCTCAGGGGACCTCTAATTAGATGCATGACTCATCACGCCGCACAAACTTAAAGACTGACGAAAGAGAAGGATCAATAATCTGTTCTTGAACAAATCATGACAAGAAGAATGTTTCTAGTAAGTGAGGACTGGCGTGTTTGTTAAGAGGTGTAGTCGACTTAAGTTGAATAAAATGTTGCAAATAATAATTCACACCGATCCATAACTGAGGTTTATGATCTGTTCACACCCCTAGTGTCTGTATAATGCTAATTACCTACAGTAAAGGTGCCTCTGTGTTCTCATTGGGCAACATGCCAAAAAATAACAACAAATTCACAACATTTGCTGAATGAATTTGCAGACATAGATAGATCTAAACCATTGAGTTACATCCAAGATAAATGAGTCATGGTCTTTACTCCAGATGTTTCTTGTTAATATGACAGAATGTTTTTAAGGATTGGACAGCCAGAAATGTATACAGAAAAATAAATATCATGCTGCTGTCAAGGGATAATAAAACGTCAACTGAGTTGATGACATCGCTTTCTTTCCTTCAAAAACAATCCGTACACATGTGAACACAACTCTTCACTGGCCATATATACATCCAGGAAAATATACTGATGAATCAACATTTACTGTGAATAAAGTGCAAAACCGAGTGTGTGACCCTTCCCCAAATTAGTCCTGCCCTTTCTTTTCAGAGAGGGACAGCGATAAAGCACTGGCAGGGTTGAATCTGTAACCCAAAATGTAACCTGTCGGCCTCGAAGCTCATGTGTGTGTGCCCGTGTTAGCTAATGCGTGGTTGTGAGTGTGTTCATTTTGAATGAATGAATGTTTTTATTACGAACCAAAAATGTATATAAGATAAACAAAACAAAAAAGGCAAAAGTAACAGTGTCCCAAAAGGAGTAGGAAGAAGTAAAGACGTATATACCCATACCCCTATCTCTGATCTCTGATCTCTGAGGGTCCAGGCTGACTCCCACTGACCTTTGCCTCCCAGGCAGGTTACAATGTCGGTATTGAATCTGGCCCTCAATACTTTCTAAAATGCAGTATCTGTGAGTATAACAGTAAATTCAACAACAACATAGAGAGTGATATTCCTCAAATCTACCAATATGTTAGTAATCAGTGTCCTCACAACAATATTAAGTTTATCTTTTCATTACACTAGTATTAATGTGTTCCTCAATATTGGACAATTTTCATGTCTAGGACACAAAATCGTCATTAGGAAGGAACAAAAACATCAAGTTAACAAATCAGAAAAGAACCCCTGCTATACTCGATAATAAAGATTGTGCTTAAATTCATTACCACAACACAGGTTACACATGGAAGGACAATGAGAAATTGAAAATTAAATGAATCACGGTTGAATGTTGGGATAGCAGCAATAATGAGTGTCATGTCTTTTTGTTGTTTTGCATATTTTGCCAGGCATTCTGTAAACCTACAAATCTGCACAGAAAACATTTTCCGCTCTTCTGCAGCCGCCTTCAAGCAGCCTTTTCTGTGGCTTCATCACAGCCCACTGACGGCTCCATTCCGACGTTGCTGGTGGAACAGGATGTTTTATGAGGCAGGGCCAGTGGGGACTTGTACTGTCTGCCCTCTGATCTGTGTTCCCATCAGCGGGGCCAAGCTGCTGGACTAATGGGCATCTGGGCAGATATTAGAGTGTTGTGCTCTACAGTTTCATGCTAACTTAATGAGAAAACACTAGTCCCCCTAATACTGCTCCTAACAGGGGAGGCAGGGAAGAAAAAAGAAAGTCAGACAAGACAGGAAATGTAGAAAATACGGTGCAAACCACCCCAGCAAACCAAAAAACAAGTCTTGATGCTGTATATTTAAACACAAAAAAGGTCATATACCTTCATCTTTTCCTTAAACTATACTTAGAAAAACCCCACCCAAACCCAATATATCTGTGTCCTCAAATCTCAAATCTGAATATCCTCTTTCAACCTAGTTGGTGAGGTCTGATGAATAAACTATGCTGTGACTCGAAGCCCAGGAGAGGCCTGTGCATTACTGCTATTAAATGTTAAATGCCTTGCAAAAAGGGCCTGGACCAAGAAAGCAGCAGTAGGACTTGGAACAGAAGAGGAGGAAAGAGAAGGTGAGGAGGAGAGTGGGGGGAGGGGGAGCTGGCTGCGTTTGCTCTTCCTCTCCTCGGCACAAGTGTCAGCTGCGCTCCCCATCTTTTCAGCTTTTGATGTGGAACGGGGGGCCTGCTTGTTCATGGTTTGAGCAGGGTGGTAAAGAGAGGAAGTTTGCGTGTGTGCTGAGGTGGGAGGGGTTTGAGGGCCGAGTGTGTCTGATCCTGGTTGTGTGTGTGCACTGAAACTACAGCCTCAGCTGCCAGAAAAGGCCCCTTCAGGTTCAGGTGTTCACAGAATCTTCAAACTCTTCCCTGACTTTTGCTCCTTTTTTGTCCTTCTCTCTGTTTTGCTCTGGGATACCGACTGACTTAATGAAACTGGGGACTTAAGCTTGGAAGAAACAACAGTCATGTGGAAAGCGCTGCAGGAGAAATCTTGTACTGTCTTCCACACAAACACACATGCAGAGAAAACAGGCACATACACATAAACACAGAACACACACACATAAATACACACTTTAGTAGGGATGCTGGCTCATTAAAGCTTTCCTCTCTGTTAGCCCTGCAGGTCAAAACACTTCATATAAGCTGTGCTTCAAACAGCCATGCTGAAGAAGAATAGGCGAGAATCTTAAAGAACTCCATTATTCATGCTTTCGTACATGCTACCATTTGCTAATCTAGTATATTGTGCAGAGGGAAAATCCATTGCATGTTTCTTAAACACACACAGGGGTTTAGATGAAAGAGGAAGTCAAGTGAAGGCACAAGAGGCTGCTGACATTATATGTATAGAAGGTAATAACTAACAGGAAATGTAAAAGGAAAGCCCAATTAGATAGCGGTGTTGCTGAAGGATATGAACAAGAACTGAGTGTGTGCGTTCTCTAAAAGTGGATTGTGCAGGTTTGAGTGTGCATGATTCAGTGTCAAGGTTAAAGCAAAGACCATTAAAAAGTGGTGTAGAGAGTTGAAGGTGAAACAGAATATATGCTTTATCTACACTGTACTGCACGCAAGCACTGCTGGCCAGGCTGAAGGATGAGCTTTGAATCAGAGCTATAAATAAACTGTCCCACTCCTGTACTTATGGTTGTATGAGCCATATGAATAGGCTTGACCAGGCAAGACAAATAGGGCTGTCAAATGAAGGGGGGGGGGCCTTGGTTGCATGTCTGCAAATCCTGGCAGGGAAGACCCAGGGACTATCCTTTCATGTTGCATTTGTGGAAAGAAAGTCTCTCTGATACCTGGTGAAAAATGGAGTTCATCGCTCTGTGTGCATCTGAAAGCCTGAGAGAGGGGCCTGAACTTTAACCCTTCTTCATCTTCTGTGCCTATGAGGGACATGTTATGAAGAATTGGTGTATGTATAGAGACGATCAACTCAGTTCAGATAACAAAACGGAAATCCATCATAGGGGGAAAAGGTCGATAATAAACAGCCCAAGGATGAATCTGCGGCTGACTCTGCTTTTTAAAGATGAAAATAGAGGTGCTAGTACTTGTGATAAAAATGGGTGGTGACATTGGTTTCTTGAAAAGCACTTAAAAATAAAAGCTGCATCATCTAGGTTGAGTTTTTCATTCAATTGAAATTGAATGAAAAACTTGAGTTAACTGACAGAAGGGAGAAAAAATCCAGGCCATGTAACTACACTGGACCCTTAAATGTCAACATATCGAGTCAGCAGTCAGGGAGAAAAAGAGTTGCAGCAATATTTTGTCGGTTGAATTGTCATCATCCCTTTTGTTTTAGAGTGGCATCCTTTCAAACTGAGCACTGCAGAAGCATCAGCAGGGAAGGCTGTACACGTTACAAAACATTGTTACCATGACGCTTCAGTTTAATTACTATTCTTTTTTAGCGGTTGCTTATATAACTGACCTGCTTAATACTGCTGAAGATACTGAATGAAACGGTTTCTTGTTAAAAACGGACTTTTCTTCTGAGGCTCTGTTTCAGATCATTTGCAACAAACTTAAGTTCAAATTGTTTCTTTTTCCAGACCTTAACCGACCAAAACTATTCCTCTACTGTAGTTAAGAATGAAGGTCAACATTATGGTGGCGTGACTTTAACCACTAAAGTAGCCTGCCAACATGAGTGCTTACAGAAGACTGATCAATGTGCTTCTTAAAGGTAAAGCAAGAGAACCAGTTAGCTTCCAGGAGCTTTGTTTGGTGCTAGACTGAAACAAAATGAAATGATTAGTGGAGGTTTATGTTGTACAGCCATATGCAGAGAAAAGTCAGGAACAGTCCACTCTTGAATGGCATAAAGACAATGAAGTGAGATAGATCCCCTGTTTTAGTTATTGCGACAGATAGAAAAACTATTGCGACGGATGGCAGAGCAGCGTGATTAAAACATGGCCACCTTTTGCGGTGAGCCTTCCCTCCTTGTAGCAGACTGCACTCCTGGATGTGCAGAGCTTGCTGATTACAACAACGTCCAGTGACAGTTTGAGTCTGTAAAATCAAGTCAGAGCTCAGTTTTTTTAGAAAGGGAGTAACTGTGCTGTCAGCAGCTTTATTAAAAGAGAGCATGACATTGTGACCTCTGCTAACCAACCAGGCTTGTCCATCATTACCAAAACCGCACCCCCAAATAATTCCCCACAAACGTGTAGTTGTTATAAAGACAATGAAGACGGAACAGTCCTTTTTTTTCTTGCATGTGTTTTGCAGCATTTTTTTTATCTCTCCAATACTCCTGTACAATTCCCTTCTAATCAAAGCCGCCCTGCTCCCTGCCTCCCTCCCTCTCTGCCTTCTTGTCTCAATCCGCTCTTTCCCGTCATCTCATCTCTTCAGCTATTCTCTCTCACCCTCTCCTCGCTTTCATTCTAAAGCATAACCCTTAATCTCGCCGAGAGCCAAATCAGCAGATTAGATAGAGAGTGACTCTCGTTCAGACTTTCCCCAGCAGTTTAATGTTCCGTTCAGAGAAAGTTAGAAGCAGATTAAATCCAAGAAATCTCTCTCTCTCTCTACTCCCTTTTATTAATCCTCGCAAAGGAGTGCAGACATGCGACAAGCAACAACACATCTTCCTGATCTTTCACACATTTACTTTAATTTAAATTTGATATCTTTTGATTTAGAAATGAAGACCCATCAGCTGTGAGTTAACGATGTATAAATGATCAATTAAGACAATTCTATTTATTCACTTTGATTTGTTTTTTTGATCCAATAATTGTGTTTTCAGTTATGTGTGTGCTGATATACACTCTTAAAAGAAATGTAGTGAAATATTTACCAATATTAGATTATTCCTCTCTGTAAATAAACAATGCACTCCTTTCACATTGGGGCATTTATGGCTCTATGAATAATGCACAGTCTACTACAGCTTCTCACAGTCCGCCTATAACCATACACACTTATACTGGAATACCTATTGAACCCGTCATCCACTGCAGCTGCAACACACGTGAATAAAAGAAGCATTACCTTAAAGGCATTGATTTGATGGTTGTGTTAATCAATAGTGCAACAAGTGTAATTGTTGATGGAGTGAGCAAAGAGACAAATATTTACAAAGTGACACCCCAGAGAGTAGTGGCGGCCCGCCACCGTGATGAAAAGGGCTGCTTCCACTCGAGGGTTAATCAATCAGTTACACAATAATCAGAGGACATGACAGCACCAGGGTCCCTGGCTTAAACACAAGCCGTCCTTGGGCACATAATGATGATGCGTGACAGAATGTTTCCTCCAGGCCGCCGTACGCTGCACACAGAAGACATCCATCATAACCGAGCAGAGGGTAGAGGTGGTAGGAGACAGGAGGAAGAAAAAGTGATGGGGAGGGAGAAATTAAAGAGGGAACGAGGGATGTTGTAATACAAGCGTGGGGGTGTGGATTATCGGCTGCCTTGAGGATCAAACAGCAGGAATGAAGGGCGACAGGGAAACGGCGGTTTCAAAGAAATGTGGCCTGTGAGGCAAGTCTTCATATGTAAGGGTAAAAGGTGTTTCTATGGGAACCTTGTTTTTCCATATGGTACTGCACACAAAGAGTGCCTTGACATAATGTTGTACATTACAATGACTAGAGTATGAACACACACACACAAACACACAGTCAGATTAGCCCTGGAGATAGCATTTGCTTCCTCTGTTTTCTTTTTCTCCTCCCATTGTGTCTCTCTGGCGCTCTCTCTTGCTCTATTTTTAAAACACACTTTTAAATATTCCCAGACTGAATCTAAAATGCAGAAATAATTCATTTACATACTGAATGTCTTTCCTCCTTTCTCTTTGCCTGGATGGATCTGGTTTCCTTTGATCTTACTTGAGATGTCTCTTGATCTAAATGAGGATGGACATCATTTAGTGAAGGACCTCCACACCTGCCAAGCACTCTCTCACTATTCACAATGAGTTTCAAAGCAGAAAAACATATGAACATCACAACATGACAACAGGAAATATTAATCAAAGAAAGGGACTGGTCAAGCCAATGAACTGTGTTCCACTGCAATGAATAATTAAAAACTGTACATATATTACACAAATGACCTGTTTTCCTCTTTCATTTGCTTGTAATCATTGAAACCATTTAAATCAATCGGGTTTGACAACGTAAACTATTTGTTTGACTTGAAGATTAAAACCTTTAAAATAGTCATGTACAGTTTCATTCTTTGGAAGGTAAAGTATTGACCTTACACAGCACTTCAAACAGGGTTAAACTGTATTTGCTGGGGACTACTTTCAGCTGCAAATTCAAACACATCCTGCGATGTATTTGATTACAGCAGTGAGTGACCCACTCTGGAGTTCCCACATGTCATTGAAATGACCTTGACAATAAAAAGGACGTTCTTTTCCTTATCAAGGTATACTACAGCAGTATCACGAACGACTGTGTAGCTGCAGTTAATCAGGGTCTTCATCGGGGCTAACACAAAATAGCTACTTGACAAACACCTGGTCAAGACCACACAGGGCCTTTCAATGAAACACCAAAAAGTGCAGAAATATATATTAATATATCATTCTTAGGATGCATTAGTGGAGATTCCTGCAGATTAGATCTCGAGATGCTTCTAATTCCATCTGACACAGGTGAAGGCGGTGAGAAATCAAAGATTGACCCAAAACCAAAGGTCAGATTTAGTTGTAACCGTAGTGATGTTATCTCAACGCAGACCGTTAGACTGTATTCAGGGATTAAAGCGGAACAACATTTTGACTGAAAATGTTCAGTATCTGAAACGAGTTACAGACGAGCGCCCAACATATGCCCGAGTAACTTTTAAAGGTGAATTCAATCTATGTAATTAAACGTTCCCCAGTTCTAAGGTAACAGTGTGGCTGCTTTCAACATAAGGGTGGCTGGAAAGGCTGCCCACAGTCAAGTACATTGTGTGCCTTTAGATATCAGCTAGCTATAGCAGTAGTATTCGTGACATGTATTCGTTCTTAAATTTTATATAATTGTCTATTATAATTGAATTTATATTGTATTGTAAAGGATTGTATTGTATATCTATATTGTATTGTTAAGGATTGTATTGTAAAGGATTGTAAAGGACTTCCACCCTTCTCTCAAATATGGTCACTTATGACTAAAATAAAGAAATGCTGGCAGTTAAAGGACAAGGCTTCTGTTGACCACAAACTGATGGGTAACATCACAATGGCTACAATCATTTATTTAATGCATGAACATAAACACAAAGTGCATTCATCAATACTGAAGGAAATGAATTACCAAGAAGACTTTCATACATTTGCAACAAGTGAAACATTTGTTATCACACTTATTATAGATTGGGTTGCTGTACACAAACAGTATATGAAAAGGATGTAGGCATCCCACTCTCCCTCCGTGACACACACGCACAAACACACACACACACACGCACAAACACACACACACACACGCACAAACACACACACGCACAAACACGCACACGCACACACACACGCACACACACACACACACACACACACACACACACACACACACAGTGTGCTACTGCTCTGATTGTTGGTGGCAGATCTATCTCACTGCGTTTTATTTTTTCCATTTGATAAAGCCTGGGGAACAAGCGCCAGCTCTGGAGCCATCCTGCTTATCCAGCCCCCACACCCACCGTTCCCAGTGGGTGGTGTTTTCTGTGCCCGCTACTATGCCAAGCGTGACATGTGACAGTAGCGGCACATGGCCTCCCAACACCCCCGCTTCTCCCCCTCCCACCCCAATCCTCTGCAGGCTCTCTCTCCCCCCCCCCCCCCGACTGTCTGAGAACACCCCGCAACAACCTCTGCACACTTGTCATGTTCCCTCTCGCTCTGTTGCCAGCAACCCCAAATGACTAGCTGGAAGGCACGCACATGCACACAACCTTGCATATACACAGATGCCTATCAGTGCAATTAAACTCATGTAGTGACACACACATCAATGCAGAGATGTAGGTACAGAAACAAGATGCCACGTGCCTGAGAAGCTTAAGCTAAGTCTGCAGAGATCAAACCTTTCACAGATCCAGATGTGCTGCTGTTTGACTTCCACTGCACACACCTTCTTTTTTACGTAAGAAAGAGTGCAAACATGCCAGGTTGAGTTTGTACCAGTCACATTCAGTCAGTCATTCAGCTGCTTCCTCCCTCTTCCGAAAATCCTCTTTTGGTTTCTTGGAATTGCATCTTTTCCTCTATCCTGTCCTGAGTCTTTCTGCTTATTTCTAAACAAGACTGATCATTATCCCCTCTGTCTGCTAGCTACAATCTCATTCTCTTGTTCACATTCCAAATTATTTGGGTGTGCTCCGATGAAAAACATGTCAAATTTCTGTTTTTGTCCGTAATTTACACGGAGAAAAAATATCTGACATAAAAATGATCTCTACATATATCACCATAAAAGAATCCCAGGGACTTGAATGAAACACTTGCTTTGAGCTTGGGGATAGTGATGTGAGGGACATGGGCTATGTGTAAATAAAAGATGACATCCATGGCGAGTTGACGAAGATCTGAGAATCGAAGACCTTCAATCTCAAGTCTCTAACCAGTTAATATTTCAATTATCCTCGTGAATAAATGAAATGGCATTAACATTATACTTGGTGTGCCTCTGTTGTGGTGGGAGGAAGCTGCTGAGTTGCTCTGTGATTTGGGAGATAATGGATTGAAATATTATTTCCAAGACGATGCAACCGATAACATATATTTGTCTTTTAAGAATAATTGATTATTGAAATATTTGTGTCTCTATTATTTGCCTTAATTTTGACATTTTTCAGCGATATCAAGGAACAGGTAGCTTTAGCTTCAATGCCAAAAAATGGCTTCCACTTCTTTCAGCGAATAGGAACAGGGACATTTTCCACTTGATTAAAAAACGTTCAGGATCCTGATGATAGTTTTCTTGATAGCAAAGCTCAGCTCTAGTAGATCAGCTCCTCCACATTTGGCAAAAGATAACATAACAACTCCACTGTTTTTTTTCTGTCAATAATGTAACAACAAGCTGATCAAGAAAATAATAACGTTGAATGTTCTGATCAGGCGAATACATTTACTTTGATAATACTGCCTTTGTCGGCGCCACAATGGTTCCTCATTCCTCTAGTGTTGCTTCTCATCCTCTCCTTTTCCTCCATAAATTGCAGCTTGCAACCCTTTCTCCATCTGTCACAGCTTATTCCGTGTGGCATCAGCTACAAGAAGACCTTTCTTTTTCAGACGGCGCTGACATTTACATTTGCCCCTCTATCAAAGAAAAGGAAAGGTTGTGACCCCATGACCCTTTCGCCATCGTTGTCACACATTCTGCCTTGAGCAATGAGTGAGCTTACACTGATTCCCCCGCTGATGCAACACCACTGACAGCATGTGTGGGGGGGGGAAAAAATAATATGACGACAACATTATTCAATATGAAAACATGTCAGCCATAATGGTTCCTGACACATTTTCTTCCTTTAACCACTCGTCCTTTCTTTTGGCTGTCTACACTTGCAAAATTTGTTGTGAAGCCAGAAAACAAGAACGACAATGTGCTAAATAAATTATTTCAAAAAGCGGCTTACTAAGAAGGTTTCACATAAATGAAAATGCTATGTTATTTGCACTTACCACCTATTATTTCCTATTCTTTTCTATTTGTTAACCTCGTAAAATAATATCAAATCTGTGAATCGCAGAATTGTGAGACAAATTCAGCAACAATCCCAGACAAATTGTAAATCCCTATTGAGCCGAAAAAATCTCAAATATAAGGAAAAGCTAGTAAAAGAATACAAAAAATATATTAAGAAACTGGACAGAAAAAACGGAGATGCTGCACACAATGAGAGATGGGAGACCCAGGCGTGAAAATGTGATTTCAGTGAGCTGAAGTAACTGGCGTGATGGCCTTGCAGAAATCAATAGAAGCTCCCCTGTGTGTAAGAGCAAGTCAACAGAGCAGAGAGTAGCACAGAGTCAGGGCATACAGATAATATTTATGTAGAGGGAGACTGCCAACAGCCACCAGGGACCATGTATAATTCTGATTCATACATCTTAAAAGCAGTGATCTGGTAAATATGAGGCATGTTCATTTATTCTATAAGAATACATGCAGCAACAGGTCAGCGCAGGAGAATTGTTTGGTATTCCTCTTTTAAATATTCATGCACACGTCTCTGGGATTGTGTGTCTCGTTCTTTTTTAAGATCAGAGGATGTCTCTGAGCACACAATAACACACTCGTCTCTCCATATCTGCTCTTTCTTTACATGTGTGCGGAGGTCCTGTTTTGTAGGACAGACTGTGAGCGCCCATGCTGTTAGTCGTGTTTACATTAATCCAGCCAAAAACATCTACAATAGATGTCTAGATGTCTATGGTACATATAATTAGCAGGTTTTCCAACCTCATGAATAAATGCACAGCGTGTGCACACAACCAACTCTAATTGATGTCCCCTTTCCGCACAATTTACATACATTACAAACACTGCATAGTCAGAGCAGCCGTAAAACATTAGTCTGGCAAGGCCGAAAGGTGGAACCCAAATGCACAAACACAGCCATGTGAAAATGGCTTAAAACGTGCATTTTAGACTCATTTTTGTTTTCTTTCCTGTTTTCCGCCCTCAGGAGATCCTTATGCTTTTAATGGCTATGCTAATTGCTAATGTTCCACTAGAATACTAATAAGGGTAGTAATTAGTGTAACATGGACCGTTGCTCAGTGTGGACAGGAGTTAGTTTTTGCTTTTAAATAGCTTGTGAAACGGAACTGAAGCCCCTGGCAGAGAGGGGACCTTTCTAAATTAGCATTGGGGCTGTTTGGCAGATGCTAGATGCTAACAAACTTTTCACTCTAAAAATAAAGCAATGCAAAAGGATGTCACCCTTTTTTGCCCATTCATACACTCGTAGCCTAACACAACACTGGTTAAAAGACAGCTTGACTGCCACTACATGAGCAGAGGGCTGTAATCGCTCTGTCTATGGAGTACAAACGTTGATATGAAGAGGCCTTGGGAGTAATGCCCTCTTTTCGCCCAGATGGCCCTCTGCTTTACGTGGGATAATGAAATTTCACTTACTAACAAACTGCTTTCTATTGAATTAACATGATAGGCATCATCCCTCCTCACAGCTCGAGGTGTCATAAGTCGAACCAGAGCTCCCCGTTCACTGGGCACATCAATCACACGCAAGAGAGGCAGTAAAAGCATACAAAGCCCAATAACCATGACAGTACGAGAAGAAGGAGTGATACATGGCTGAGACGGTCCTGCGATACTGTAATATGGGGGTCTCCAACCTAAAGCCATGCTGTTATTTTAAAGACAAACTGCCAGTAACTCTCTTGTCGCTGTGCTCAATATACAGAATAAACTGTGTTGGCAATTTAATTGCTTAATCTTCCTTGTATTATGTGTTGAATTGGCTGAAAATGGCTTGTGACATTCAGTCCCCATGCAGTTTTTTTACCTAGGAATTTCAAACATAATGAAATGGTTTAATAAAAGATGGCCAGCAGGGGAAGTAGTGTTGTGTCGCTTGACAGAGTGCTGAAAACCAAATCTTCAAGCAATGTACTGTAGCCCTGAAACATCACATTATGGTCAAGTAAAACCCAATTTAAACGTGTTTAAGTGATGATACTGAGGTGCAGTTGGATTCTGTTTCTTTTTACATCCTGTCAGTTCAAAGCAGCAAAAGTGTGGGATCAGTTGTTCTTGGAAGGTTCCCAAAAGGAAGCATAAAACAGGCTCTCTGCCGTCATCACCCTGATTTGAGCCATGAATAAATACAGGCATGAACAGAGGAGCTTCTTTCTGGCAAAAGACTGTTATGCATTTGGACGGAGGCAAGAAATCCGCATGAAAGTAAGAGCATCTAATCGTGTAAATAGTGTTATCCAGAGATAAGACCGTCTGAGATGAGGATTATTACACTATACTAAATTTATCCCCACAAGTCTCCATTCAACATGTCAATTATAGTCTAAGATTTTCAGATTCCATGCCAATTATTT
Organism: Tautogolabrus adspersus; assembly: GCA_020745685.1. NCBI lineage: Eukaryota > Metazoa > Chordata > Actinopteri > Labriformes > Labridae > Tautogolabrus > Tautogolabrus adspersus. The sequence continues at coordinate 15,272,734 of CM036550.1, forward strand.
CAAAATCAATGCAACAGAAACCGTTGTTAATGGTCTGTCAGCTCAATCTTCATCATGGTTAAACCTTTTTAAGCTACTAACACATTTTTTAAAACATTTCAGTGCTTTTTTGTTTGTTTAAAGTATCAGGGTTTCTTTAAAACACTGAACACAAACATAGAGACTGCCATCATCATAAAACGATAACAGTTAATGACTAAAGATTGATCGTCTCCATCAGCTGCAGTGTAGGGTCCTGTCAGTTCTTGGATTATTATTTCTTCTGTGACACGTTGAGAACATGATTTCATTTTGTAATATATGAAAATATATTAGTTCACATCCTGAAAATCTGATAAAGTAGGCCCAAGAGCCTATGCTGATGGATCATAAAGGACACAGCTTCTATTGGGCGATTGATGGGAAGCCAAGGTGGAAATAAATGAACACAGAATCACCTGTGTGTGACCGGATTGTTCTGGAAAGCCACAGGGGATCGAGGAAATGGAGTTCCAATCTTGCTTCCAAAGGACAACTTTTGTTTTTGCTCTGAATGTTTTATATTTTTAAGCTCAAGGCAGATCGGATTTAAAATAAATAGCAGAATTTTTAGCTCTAAGCTTCACCACTTGAAATCAATTTTCACCATTCTTGTACATTATTTGGCATACTGCTGCATCAAAGCACTCAATCAAAGAATAGACCTGATGTCCACAAAATAAAACTCGTGGACTACTTTTACCGACAAGCATGTTCTGGCAGTTTCTTGCCTGGTCATCAGAGCAGCTCTCTCTTTGTTGGCCAACCAGCCCCTGTACGGCTGTTTGCTAATAAAACACAAGATATATTATTCCTTAAAGGGGGGAACCAAGCCCTGGTAAGGATGTGTTTGTACCTGTACACATGTGCTGAGTGTGTGTGCGCTTGTGCATGTGCGCATAGCAAGAAATTGGCTCATTAAAGGAGACAGTCATAAGTGTACCCTCTTCTGCCGATAAAGAAGGCCATAAAGGCTGCTGCTTTACAGTAACAGTTCATTAGCCAGACAGGCAGCCTTGGGTCCCTCCAATCAGGACCCCATACCATCTATCAGCCGCAGTCTGACGCAGCCTCTGTAACCACTCTTTACAGCCGCAATCACTGCTCTATAGCCTATAACATGGTTTGTTTAGAGGCGTATTAAACAAAGAGAAATGACTTCATTGCAACATGTAGAGCAGCTGAGAGCAACATTTATGGTTGAGCTACTTCTGTGTGATGGATTGAGTCGAGGTGTGTATGTGGTATTTGCATATGTGGTTGTGTGTGTGATTGGGACTGTGGACTGCATTTTTTTCCCAAATGTAGTTGGGACTGCTCAAAGCAAAATACAACCTGGTCTTCAACGTTTTTCACTGACAAAACACAATTTCACTGATGAAACATAAGAAAGCTCAATTTAATCTTTTTGCTCTCCATTTGTCCACCTACCCGTTCATGACAACACACTACACACACACAGACATACATACATACAAGCACAAAGATTAGGACTGAGCCACAGCAGATAGCTCTATTGCATATTATCTCTTATCATCATTGCACAGGCTTTTGTGATCGCATGTGGCATGATTGCCTTCTTTGGATGGGCATGACAGATGTGTATACCACCGCTGCTGTGCATGGGCACTCAAGGAGTGTGTTTGTAGGTTACATCTGTGATTCTACTGTCTGTTGTTATCGCTCTTGGCACATGATGGGCTCACCAACTGCTTTCCGCTAACAGCCCCCAGCAATCACGGATTGGGAAGTGGGAGCCACTATGAGCGGGTGGCATACAGACAAAAGGTCTGATGTGTATCAGAGACTGCAGGAGCAGAGAACCGCACATGGACGTATGCTGGGGTCCACTAACAGTAACAAATCACAACAGTTACACTCTGAGACAATCCCTAGTCAGTTACAGCAGAAAAATATTCAACTATAACACACAGAAGATTACAATGTCTGACGGCTGCAAAATCTAAAAGGCATACACAGGAAGAGCGAAAGTAAAACACAAACTGACAGTTTGTTTCCTCACAGCTGGATGAGCACAAAAGCATGAGATATTGCTCGAGGATGATTAATGTATTAAATCCAAAAGTCTATTTCTGTAAAATAACAACTGTGAAGGCTATAGGCTTCCGACAGGTGCTTCATGGAGGTGCTAATCGACGTGAAGCCGTGTAATCACTCCTTCGGTTGAGCATCTCTTTCTAGGGAAGGACGGAGGAACAGTGGTGACAATGACATGATGTGATATCCCCAAGGAAAATACTGATTTAAAACTGCTGCACATGCATTGGATTAGCTGCAGAAGTCTTAGTTTGGTTGAAGACAATTTTAAGAATTTTAAAACATGGAAATACAGAAGTGTGTTCTGATAGTTCATCCTTGCGCTTAAATTATAGACAACTCGTTTTTTTCCCTTTATATCCTTAGGTTTATAGTTAATGGTATTCTATAATCACTATTTAACAGCTAGAAAGCCTTGTCTGCCACAACACTTCACCTTGCAGAACAGGTGGTTGGTGAAATTACATGCAAAATTTCGAGCATGACAATACAACACATCTTTAGGCGATTCATAAAATAGTTGCATGAAAGTTGATGTCTAAATAAGCTGAAATAAAACACCATTTGACAGAACAAGACTCATTCCACTTCTTTGTATAATAACCTTGACTGATAAATTGTTACTGTAATCATTAGGAAATGAACACTGTCTGTAAGTCACCCTCTGTGTCCATGTTATTCAAACACATAAAGCTGGAGCAAATCAAATAAGTGACTTCTTTGATGTAATTTGACCAAAAGGTCAAAAAAACATTACTGTTCTAAAGCCAGCCAGAGTCTACCCTTTCCACCATAATCCTGTAAAAAAAAAAATGTGTGTGTAGTTGTATGTCATGGTGTGGAAGATAGAGACAATGCAGGAAATTGGGATGTTCCTCTGTGGCACCTGCCCTGAGTTTCCACACATCCCCTAGCTGTGGCCATGACAACCCACCTGCCCTCTGGGAGTAATTGTTAAGTGCCATTGACTCCTGGGAATAGAATTTATACATGCTAGCATCAGATGTTCTGCATGCTGCTGGATTCGACCAAATACGCAAGCAACACAATCTCTGTGTGAGCACCAAATAGTTACTTCTCTTGATTAGAAAGAAGCATGCATATCCTCAAACAAGCACACTAGACTTCCATTGTCAAGAAGCAGACGATGGCTGGCCCCTCTTTTTTTGGGGGGGCTAAGAATTACACGAGCTTTAATGTAATTACAGGACTGGCAAGGACACACTCTCTCTGTTTATTGCTCTGTGCCGGGCCCTCTTGAGAGAGACAGACAGGAGCATGCTCAGAGCACTTGTCCAATCTCTAATGACAACAGCACACCCTTTCCACCATAATCCTTTCATTTCTGTCCACTCATGGGAGAGGGACAGGGAGGCATGTGGTGTGTTAGCTTGTGTGTGTGTGTGTGTGTGTGTGTGTGTGTGTGTGTGTGTGTGTGTGTGTGTGTGTGTGTGTGTGGGAGAGAGAGAGAGAGAGAGAAGGATGGATGAGCAGTGACAGCAGCAGACAGTGATGGAATGAACAGGAAAGATAGAATTTTAAGGATTGAGGTATAATAATCTCTGACAAAGTGGATTTGGGGTAAAAAAAAAAAAACAAGTCATCCTTTAAAAAGGTCATCTGGTACAGGGGGATTGTGGTCAGAATCTGTTTTGTTTTAAGGTTAAAAGGTCAAAAAAGGAGCAATAGAAAACATTTTAAACCCATTTTACACATACAACCACTTTCTTTCTATCACACTCACAAAGCCCTCTGGTGATGGAAATTCTCCGGACGTGCAACAGCAGGGCACCTCTCTTGGGTCTCGTAACCATAAGCACACAAACACATATTCTCCTGGATCTTGTCTGCATGAAACAGAGCTCAGTAAACAGACTAGAAAATCATGAATATCATTCTGAAACCATTTACCGACCAAAACAAAAAATACTGACACAATCCTAATGCTCACACCACATTTGGGATTTAAGAGAGTGATTTTTCAATAGTTTTGCAGAGGAACAAGCTATAGCAGCAGATACACATTCACTGTGCTAATTGTCTGGGCAAATGGCTTGGCTGGGGATCAATGGCAGCTTTATAGATGCACCAGCAGAAGCAGCCAGACGGACTGACTTAGCGATGCACTCGACATGGCAGCAGCCATCTTGTCAGGATTGTCAGCAGCACTGAATAAAGATGGGAGTTTTCTTAATCCTCAGCTATCGTTTTTCATTTTAAAGTTGCATTTCAGTGTTTACTCCCTCCAGTTTTACTGCCTCACATTCCATCTCTCATCCTCCTCTATGCAATATAAGAAAACAGTCATTTTCTAAACGCCACCTCTACAAGCACCTTCCCACCTCATATCTGTCTCCTGGGGGACTTCCCAGTGGGTGTATCTCCCTCGGCACAACAGTACAGCCATGTGAAACGGAGAGTAACTGTTTGTTTAATGTTAATGGCAGCCAGATGCCTGGCTTGGTTTACCACCTTTTGGAGTTATTGTGCATCCCAACAACAGTAGAGTTTTTTGAGAAAAGAGAGAGAAAGAAGAGGAGGGGGCACGCCAACAGATGTCTCATCATAGCATCTGCTGGGAGAACACAATAGGACGGCACAAAGAAAGGAAGATTAAAACTTGACAATGACAAATTCATTTGAAAGCTAATTGATTATCACAAACTGAATTCATTAAAGCTTTCACTACACAAGCATGCTGCCTGGTTGTAATTAAGATGCAATGAATTCAGGGTGAACATATGTGGAGTTGTACATACTGAATCAATCTATCAGGTGACAGAGGATGCTAGAATGTACAGTATGTAAGTATAGTGGTTTGATATCATTACTATTTTGATTTCTTTTAAACAAGGTTGCATTCTCTCTCCTGCACTGATGTGTTCTCTTTTTATGCTAGTTTTTCATCCATTATACACCACCTAAGTGATGGAGCTGGCAATAGGGCACTTGACTGAATATTATTAGTTCAATGAGCGAACAAAGAGCTAAATTACAGTCCAGCCAGTATCAGTGAGGCAGATAACAAATGCAGAAAAAAACATTGACAGGCAGAGAGCAGAAAGATGTGCAGTAATGGTAGTGATGCACTTATAAACAGCATTCTGCTGTGTTACATTTTAGCTTGGGGCTCCAGTGCAAACATCTGATTTTAAACAATATCATCTTGGGGTGATTGGGTCCATCTTGATGAATTACATTCCCCAGCCTCTGAGATATTCATATTAATACTTCCACCCACACATCCAGTGTACAGACCATTTACCCTCCCTCCAAAACCTCCAGCAGCAGCGCTCATGCAGAAACGCACATTTTGACTGCTTTGCAAGCAACCAACAGGACTTGCTTAAGGTGCTTTTGAAACTGAATTTTAGCCGTTGCCTTCTCATGTGATAAGCCCTTGACTTGGTCAGCCCATTAAGCCCTGCAGGGGTATCTCCACGAACAAGAGGTAACTCCAAAAACTGTCTCATGCTTTATCAAATCAGCAACATACAATACATTAGATTCATCTACTCCAGGAAAATGTAAGGTGCAAGGGGGAAAAGGCCAAAAGACGTAATTGTGTTAGTCACACTTAATCTCACCTATTGAATGTCAGTGCACGGAATACCAATATCTTATAAAGTATTGCCTTGTTAACACATGCAGTGCATTGATATCAGGATGTAGTATGCCCAAAGAAAAAGCTCAGTCAAACAACTTATGTGATGAATACGAAAGAATGGTCAAGAGGTCCGGTCTGTGGTTGTTCGCGGCCTGTCGTACATGAAATGGGTGAGAGGAATATTTTTGAGATTTGAGATCTATTTTGCTGATATCTACTTAAATACATAGTATAATGTTACGATGTCGTCGCCAGAACCTGACGTCAGGTTATGCCAACGTATAAGAGCAAAGCATGGAGCAAAGTTGCAGGACATGCCCACCCAGGCAGCTCTTTTAAGGACACGCCCACCCGGAAGCTCACTCAAATTACCCTGCGACTGCAAACAGAGCTGGCCAATCAGAGGAAAGTAGGCACATGGGGAGGGGTGCCTTAAAGAGACAGCAGCTGAAAATAACCGTTTCAAGCAGAGGCTGAAACGGGGAACTTTAATGACGCCAGTATGAGATAAATAAGGAGGTTTTTGAGCTGCACATCTTGCAAAGCTACTCAATAGGTGTCCCAGACTGACATAATTAATGGGGAAAGTGAGTATAAAAGATCCCCTTAAAATACAATTCAAAGAAAAAAAATGGATGCACTGTTTTATGTGACTGACCAAAACATTTTTCCCAAACTGCATAGATGAATGTTCTGATGTTCCAATAAAATGGAGACACAGAATCATGGCATTGCTTTATACAGAAACAGCTCTGCTGACCATTGTCCTGACCTCAGGCAATGCTGCAGGGCGGCCTATTGATAACAGCCATTAACATATGTGTGAAATGGTAAATGGACTTTGTCTTCTATAGCACTTTCTAGTCTTCTGGCTACTCAAAGCACTTTTACACAACATATCACATTCACCCATTCACACCACATTCACACACTGATGGCAGAGAATGTTATATAAAGTATACAACCACCCACCAGTACTACTTGATTCAAACGCATTCACAAGCTGCTGGCGATTCAGTGTCTTGCCTAAAGGCATTTTGACATTTGACAGCAGGAGCTGGGGATCGATCCCCAGACCTTCTGATTGAGAGCCAACAGGGAGGAAACCGGTACTGTATGTGTGTGCAGGGGTTAAGTACATGAAACTTGCAGCACGTATATGAGCTAAGCGGCAACCTCTGGTGTTGAAAAACGAAGCCAATGTGGAAGTGCATAAAACCGCAGATCCTGGAGTATCTGCTTAAGACTTGCTCCAAGTAACCCAGAAGTCACATACCCACCTCATTCAAATGCCGGTTTTTATATCAGAAATTACAATTTCTAGAGGCTGGTACAAAAAGGCCTTACTTTCAGTCAACCTAACGGCAGGCAGAGAGCTGGAGGTGAGGCGGATTTTAAGCCTCTCGATAAACCATTACATCGCGCCCACTTGTCATTCAGGTCAGCTACGCACCTAACTATGGAAAACACGTATCGTTCATAAAATAAAAAAACGGATGTGTTACAAAAAATTCACCCCTTGTACAGTGTGTGCCCATGAAGACAATAACTAATCAGACCAATATTGTTAATTACCAGGCTGTAAACATGCTGTAAAAATTGGCTTTTTTGAATGTGGTGTGTATGTGACTTCCAAGGCTCTTTGAGCCAGCCTCAAGCAGACCCTCAACAAACTGCAGGATTGTGCTTTTCCGGATTAGCTTCGTTTTTCAGCTCCAGCTCTCAGCCTGGTGTTAGGTTGAAGAAAGCATTTCCAGCATGGCGACCGCCATCGCCATCTCCAGGCCTCCAAAGTCCCCTGCAGTAGCCAATGGGTGACATCACTCAGGCTTCATCCACTATTATTTACAGTCTATGGTATGAGTATATTTGCATGTATTTATACACGTCATTATGATTATGCTAATGATTATTGTGTGTCACAGTATCGGTTATAAAAGCAGCTACAGGGCACACACCAGCCTCATATCGGGAAAGTTTACATTACTAGTTATCTTGCTTGAACCCTGCAGGCCTCTGGCAGCCTGACTCACACAAAGGTCAGCAATTATTGCTCGAATATAGTAACTTCATTTAATCGTTGCCCATGTTCCTTTAAATTTATGTTCATCATGAAAAACGTAATTTGAATTACATGATGAAAACAATTTCATGAACATTTAAAATCAGATCACTGACACAACTACACAAAATCTTTGGGGCCTTTAACTGATCTAATGTGCATACCTCATTGCATGCCGTAATTGCCTTTCTTCACATGGCCATTAAACGATGTAGCCTCAGGGAAACAACCCAAATGGCATTACATTAGGATGCAATAAGAATTAAGAGGCTGGCCATTTCCTCTTCCAGCACAGAAGATGATATAATCCTATTTCGGGATCTCCATCTCATAGCCATACACATCTCTTTCCCTCCTGGCTCTCTCTCTCTGATTCTCCCCTGAGATGCTGTTCATTCTATGAGAAGGGCTGGTGCACATTGATCCCCACTATCTGTGTCGGGTCAGTGGATACAGCCACACTCAGCATTTTCTGTATGCCTGGAGAGTACCGAGGCTGTCACAGGCTGCTTTCCCCTACTAGCCCTGAATATTCACCCTCCTGTAAGGACAGTGACAGGCAATCTTTGTCGAACCCCCCTGGGTCACCGCCCCATGCGCTGCATGGATGTCAGATATTTAGATAAAGTGTGGCATACAATATGAGACCCTGACATATAAGATGTCCAAAGGCGTTGCTTTTGTGTGGCCTGTGTCAGATGCTTTTACACAAAAGCTGAGAGGTGAATTTGAGTGTGGGAATCAGTAGGGTCAGTCAAAAATCACTCAAGCATTCTTAAATATATAAATGGCTCACACTATAAACAAAAAACATTTTGACAGAACAAATTCTCCTCAAAGCCAAAAACACCAACAGCTCAGTGGGACTTAAGACCTATGCTTAGCAGCACTCTGACCTCCATTATGGTAATGCTTTTCCACCACAATCCTAACTTCTGCAGACAAAATGACAGAACGCCTTCTACACGCTCAGAGGTAGTACGGTACGGCGGTTTCATGCCTGCCAACACGTACACAAATGTGACATGTTGCATCTAGTCCCATGTGAGAGCAGGGGAAGCAGTGTACAGTATATCTGTGTGTTGCACAGTTCATTGTTTAGCATAGTCTCAGGAGTCCCATAGTTGTGCATGGATGGACAGTCGAATGCTATAAATACCCATCTGCATACTGTATCTGGTGCACTGCAGACTCAGTGTCTTTGTGGAGGTATTGATTTGCCTTTAAAAATACATGTGTTCACTATCCTCTGACTACGGGTATATAGGAAATATGATAGCAAGGAAGCGCATTCTCTAAAACTACATGAATTAAATTTAAGATGTATTCCAAGAAGTGCAGGCTGCTGTTTCTACTATTTAATTGAAAACAGAAAAGATTTAAATGGTCAATATCAAATTTCTAGTTTCCATGGGACCTCTTGCTTTATTCGACATAAATTCACTTTCCATTCCAGAGCTGACAAAAGAAGGTGTTGGATCCTTGCAGATGAGTGGTAGAGCTGGGTTAGGGTTATTTTGGGGGTGCCCTTAGCTATAGTGGTTAGTGTGTGTGCCCCATGTACTAAGGCTATTGTCCTGCAAGCGGGTGGCCCGGTTTGAATCCAACCTGTGGCTCCCTTCATGCATGTCATTCCCCATTCTCTCCCGCTCTCTCCCAAATTTCCGACTCTATGCAATGTCCTATCTCTCTGATAAAGGCACATAAGCCCCAAAATATGTCTTTTATAAAATATATATATTGAACAACAGAAAATGAGTTACAAATATTATAAGCTTCAGCTTGTTCTCCAGCTTACTTAAAGGTGAAGCAACTCATTGGCTGTACAAAGGACGACCATCTGCAGAACAAATGACCACAACAACAAATCTGATGTCCCCCTGTACATTTTTAGTTAAGACAGAAGTGGCTTTGCAAATTATGTTACAACAAAATTTAAATGTATTTTTAATTAGGCCTTTGTGGATTTGCGTATTGATTCATTTCATGATTCTATTTTTATATTTTCAGACTGATTTTTTTTAAATCATAGACATTAAGGAAGAAACGGCATGAATCTTAAATTCTTCTCGGGTTCATCACTTTTGGATTTATACCTTCCTCTTATTCTCTTCTCACTCATTTTGCTCAATTTGTAACACAGCACATATGCTTCACATATGTGTCTCAAACACTGAAACTGTCCTGTGCCATAGTCCCTACATCAATAAACTGTTTATGGAATGAGGAGTGCTTACAAATCCAATCTACTGGGGCAGCAGTAGAGCTGTGCAGGGACCAAGTCAGGAAATTGGTTTGGTAGCTGGAGAGGTGCCAGTCCACTTCCTGAGCAATGCAGAGGTGCCCTTGAGCAAGGCACCGAACCCCCCCCCCCACCAGCTCAGGAGCGCTCGCTGTGGGCAGCCCCCTCACTCTGAAACCTCTCTGTGTATTTCGGCCTATGTGTGTGTAGCATGTTCATTAAACAGAGTGTAAAAACAAATTTTCCCTCGCGGGATTAATACAATAATAAATTATTACTATCCTGGTAAACCTTTTCAACTTTTAATTATAACAACTGTTTAGGGGGAAAAAACCTTTAAGATTCAGAAGGTTACCAAAAGTGATCCTTCACTGAGTGGCTCCTCTCGAGGGCCTGTCACACATCCTATAAGCCGGTGAACTAGCGTAGCTTAGCCTAGAACGCTCACATGGCCCAAAGACTCCCATCCATCCTCTTCCAGTGCCTCCTGTCCTCTCTAAAGCTTTGATCAGCTAAGCCTGCATGAGTTACAGTATCAGTGCTCGGTTACACTAAGACCCACACTCACACATCCGGAGATGTGGTGGAGGCCCAACTCCAGCTCCAGCACTAAGCCTCCCAGTTGATATAATCCACACAGCTTCTTTTCTACCTGCAATGCTTTGGTTTTAAAGAAAAAATAAATCGTTTTCATTGTCTCAGTCTGCATTGATCACAAATTTCACACCTTGAAAGATCTCATCTCCAGGAATTACCCATCAGGTCACCTGCTTTCTTTCAATTACTACTTCTTCAATCCTCCAAGAACAAGCCACTTCACTCTTGCAACCAGGCCTCCTTTCTTGGAACTTTCACCATGGGACAGCCCCCCCAGTAAAACACCACTACCTTCATCAGCAGCAGCACCACCCAGCTCCCTACCGCCAGGGGATGGACCGGGCCTGCCCTGTCAACCCCTGGCTCCATCGACAGAGGATAAAGGGATAAAGAGCCTCTGCTCAGGGACTGATTACTTACATCTGCCAGGATAAATCCCAGCGCACACACACACACACACACACATACAAGTATAAACACCACACAGAGGTACACACTTGGCCTGCTGCTATCTGCTGCAGCAAACGCACTGATGCGTGTATTGTTTTCTGACATAAGCATGTGGTATGTGAGGAAGCTGTGTGTGTGTGTGTGTGTGTGTGTGTGTGTGTGTGTGTGTGTGTGTGTGTTTCTGGACTCTTATTCATGTGAAAGTAAAATATTATAGGTCAATAAACATATATGAACATATGTAAAATTAACTGGTAACAAAACAGCCGTCACTAACTGCATTATTGCGTCTATAAACATGTCACAGACTTTTACAGCAATTCAGTCAACACAACAGGTGGGGGAGACAGGGTCTCCCCCACCTGTAAGTGTTGAGACACTCAGAGCCCCTCAGCCCTCTTCATCTGATAAGCAAACAATAAAAGTTTCATCATCATGTTTCTTCCGCTTGATTCTCTGTTTCTTTGTTATCCTCAGATCATATAAAATAGAACAATATTTTATTGCAGTTATATAATGCCATTTGTACTTCACAGCCCTCCCTTTGGTCTCTTGTTGACTTTAACCATGCCAGGCTGTGCCAAATGATTTTCAATAGCTTGTAAATAACGCCAAGCTGTTGGCAAGGCACTTTTTCTGATAAAGCCAAAGCTTAAGGGCAATCCCTGGGCAACAGCCTACCCGATCACAATTCATCTACAGTTACAATTGTCTTTAGGGTCTGCCACAAAAGAATGATAAAAAACAGTGTTCAATATAAAGTTCAGCATGCATATGTGCACTTACAGAAAGCGTCTTTTGCTAATTGAGAGGCAATATCAAGGGTTTTAGCCATGGAGTATTTTTATTTTGCCATATTCAAAGCATGAACACAGCTTGGATTTTTCAGCTGACCTGTGAACTAAACAAACGTTAAATATCCAAAGATTGGCAGTGTCACAGAGTGATAGAGTTTAGCCTTTGACCCCAGAGTTGTCACATAAAACTGTCCTCATGAGTTCCCTCATGAGGACAGTGGCATCACTGGCATCACTATCAGACATTCCCAGTGAGCACACGTCAGGCTGGCCCACTAACCTCTCGCTTCCAGCTCATCTTTCGCTCCCAGGGAGTAGATGTGGAAAAATCATAACTCTCATGAGAGCATATTAATCCCGTGGTCTGAGCACATGCTGCCTGTGAGAGCTTACCTCTGTCAACAGAAATGTGTGTGCTCTTACTTACACACACACACACACACACACACACACACACACACACCTGTGAATATACAGTGTACTGAAAAGGTGCCAGACAGGACCAAAGCATAATGCTATCTCAGGCAGCAATCTCATAACAGTTACTAATTATTCACTTAACAAGGCAATAAAATACTAAGCAAAAAATAGTCTTGTTGAGGTGTTAAAACAGATCTGTCACACTACCAACATCTTTTCACGTTGATATGACAACTGTATGACACTGCAGCTTTAAACTCCTCGACTGAATTGTGTCTTTAAAGGACAAAAAAATAAGCCTAAAGGCAAATAATGTTGAAGTTGAAATAATTGAACAGCTCACAGAGAACATACTTGTATTTCCAAAGTTTGAAGATTCAGGAGTTGACTAAACTTCATTAAACTTCTGCAGGAGTTGGTCAAAAAATGTTGGTAATGTTATCAATGAGGATTTATCATTTATTTATAATAAATAGATGTGATTTGGGAGCTCGATTCTGTGGGCCACATCCCACTTCAATGGTGCAAGGAGTAACAAGAAATCATGCATCCAATTACTGCCATCTTCAGGCACTATGAGAGGAGACCCTTTAATCTGTGAAAGTCACTCAATCGTGACAAAAAATCTTCATAGTGAAAGCTAAAGTCATACACACATATCTTAGCAAGTAACGATAACAAAAAGACTGAATGTATCGTTGTGTTTAAAAGCCAGCAGAATGACAGCAATGCATGACAGTTACATCATCAAACAGCCTTGAGATTGCGGAAACCATAAAAACGTCCAATGTAGGGAAAGCACGAGTGTGTGTCTTTGGAGTGCCCGGGTGATGCAGTGCTTTACGATGCAGGTTACATTTAAATTCAACACCAACGACAGGCGACAGCTGCGACAGGGAGGTAGATGGGAAATAGCGCCGTGATGTCATGTAGTAAAAAGTGAAAGCAGCTTGCTTTTGCGCAACAAGGGGGCTGCACACATACCAAACATTACAGAGCCCAGCGTTTCCCCTTGGACGCACAATGTGTGAAGCGCTGCGGGGCAAAGCGCGCGCCATAAACAGATACGCGCGCACAGGCACACACATACACACGGCACATACAACCGTTTTAACACGCCTGGGCCAACCAGCGGCAGCTTAGTGAAGGGATTTAGCCTGGATGTTTACCTCGGTGTCGTAGATTTTGGTGATGAGAGAGAACGAGTACTTCCTGGACTCCCGTATGTGCTGGATGGCCAGCTGCACCGCCGGTTCGATCCCCTGGCTAATACTGCTCATCAAGGCCGACTCGTTCATGGGCATTAGAACCATGATTGGCAAGTTTTCCCCGTCCCTGGCGAACCAGCTGTTGTCCTGTCCGTGTTTGGTACGATCGTTGCACACCTTGGCCAGAGTAGGGTGAAACAGCAAAACAGAGAGCAGGAGGCATCTCGGGAGGAACATCTCCCAGCCGCTGCAGTCCCTCCGGGCTGAAGCCATGCGACCGCGCAGGGTGACCAAACGAGATCCCAGCGTGCCCCTCACTGTTTGGGCATCGCAAAATCGGGCTTGTCCGGGATGCTCTGACGCCCGTCCGTCAAGGAAACCGTATTTCAAAGCAGAGCAGACAGGAACGCCGCAGAAGCCCTGCAGTGGCCAAACTCGTCGTATGTATTATCACTGCAAAATCAGAAAAAAATATTTCTACTGTATGATAGGCACTGTAAGAATATTCCAAGGGCGCGAACCGCGCTACTGCGTCTCGGTGTCCGTCATCCAAACGATCTCCTGTCAAAACAGCCCTCTTATTCAGCCCCTTTTACACCTTTAATTTGAACCACTTATCTTAAAGCGCGGGAATGTCCTGAAGGATGTCCCGAAAACAAGAAGACTCTTGCATATGTAGACAGGAATGTATCACTTTCTCGATGACAGTTGTTGCGGATACAGAAATCACCTCCGAAGTAAATTCCCTGCCGATGGCAACTGTTTGGCATCCCAGCCAAACGCAGAGCTCAATGTGACAGATTACAACGCGAAAACAGACTAAAAACAAATGGAGCCGATGTTGAAATCTTGACCACAGAGGTCCGGGGGGGAGATGTCGAGAGAGTCTGCCCTGACAGCCTGTGGGACCGGGATGCTCATCTCTGATGGTGCGTCAGAGAAGCGCCCGAGCCTTGCTGCTGCTTGCCGCGCGCGCAAGAGGGAGCACTGAATGTGGAGGAGGAGAGGAAACGAGGGAGGGGAGGGGAGGAGGTAAGTGAGGAGGAGAGGAGGGATACAACAGCCTGGTGGAAAGGCTGCAGAGGCTTTATGCAGGGCAGACTCATCAGCGGCTTGACAGCCAGGAGTGATTTACTGGGCTTTTATATTATGGGAGGCAGACGGCGGTTCAGACATGCATGCAGGCTATTTAAAATACACGTGCCATACAGATGTATAGTTATGGTACAAAAGCAGCATCAAAAACACTTCTTGGAGCTTTAGTTTAAGTGACTCATTATAAATGTGTTACCTGAGGGATGGAGAGATTGTTGCCACAGGTAGCTGAGCTTTGATCCCTCTTTACCTGCTTTCCCTGCCTGCTGAAGCGTCCCATAGCATGATAAGACATAGCTGCCTGTTTAGTTCAATTCAATTCAATTTTTTTTTTACTAAGATGGATGTAACAAAGACAATTATACCAAATCGTTGGACAGCAAGACTGAAAAGTAAAAGGTGCAAGTCAAACCAAAGAAGGTAGGAAATAGCTGTTTGTGTCTCCACCAGAGGTTACAAGGACGATTCTGATGATATCATCAATGAAGAATATAATAAATTACTTGAAAAAGACCAGATTATCTGCTTTAAGTACATTTGAATTTCAGCACCATGAACAGTGAACTTTCCATTCTGTGAAGCCTCGGTGCTGTCCATGGTGCTGAAATGAACAAGACAGCAGCTCCCTGAACTCCTGTTGACATATGTGTATTAGCCTATTACCTGTACTTCCCCAGGGCAAGGGAACACATTATGTCTTTGCAAGGTATTACCTTCTCCTGCAAGCCCCCAGGTCCAAAAAATGCAAACAATGCAATAGTTTGAAACACAGTTCATGATATTGTTTAACAGGCTGTGGATATAAACAGAACATTCAGCCAGGGGTAACAGCTCGCTGCATGTGGGAAATAATAAACACTCCAAAGTTATCAGCTGCACCTGTATTTCAAACAGAGGCACATATACAGTCTGACCTATTCAAGAAGAAAAAAATGACATACAGCAACCAGGGGTTCCTTTAAAAGATGCCTGAATTAAAGCACAAATAGCAGTCAAGTAGAATGAATATATTGGGTTTTAGACCCTCCACAAATGGAGGTCGATGCTCTAAGAGAATGCATCTATTGGCATCTATTAAGGTGCAAAGGACTAACATTTCGTCGCACAATGCATCTTACTCAGAGTCAAACCTCTACCTCTGGGGGTTTTAATATGAAATTGGTTATCATGTAATAACCTTAACTTAGCAAATACTCATAATTAGAATATGATGATCCAACTTAACCAATTTTCCTGTTTTCCATAAGGGCTTTTGGCACAAAACTATCATGGCTGACATAGCAGAGCTGACCCATGTGGCTACTGAAAAAACAGGTTATTTATCACGAGGCAAAGAAACTTCATGCATACATCGCAAGGGAACTCGGAACAGCACTGGAGGATTGTAATCTAGATGTTTCTCTATCTCTGGCAAACACACAGGGTTTGAATTATTCTCCCAAATCAGACATCTTCTCTCGTAAAAGATCACAATATGACAGGCTCTTGTTTTTCCAGTTAATATACTGTTTTGACCCATGTTTTGATCCGTGCAGCATGTGAGGTCTCTAATTTATGTGACAAAAATAGTGGCTGAAGAAACTAGACACGGAATCCTGTAATGTAAGTGCAGTGAGTATAATAAGCAGAATGCTAAAATAAAATAAAAAAAGTGAATCACAAAAAATAAGTAGCTGTTTTTCATGCATTTTGTCTTCATCTGGAATACTAACTCATCACACAGCTCTATTTTCCCTCTTCTCTCAGAGTTTGCCTTTCTATTCAGGAATGGTCCAGATGAAGAAGTAGGTCAGGTTTGTCGTCCCATCTGTTTGTTTCACACAAGACAACAACCCTCCCTGCTCCAAACATTCCTCAAACACCCAGATAGTAGCAAGATAAAGAGTGACAACACAGCATCAAACAGAAAATTAAATGATTCTGTACGTAAGGAGAGGCAATTATTATTATATTGGTAATGAAAAGCTTTGACATGTGTTCTTTGTTTTAGAACAGCACCTACATTTCAGGGTAGAGTCAAGCAACGCCTCTAAATTGAAGCAGTTTGTCTTTTTTCAAATATAGAAATGCTGCGTGTCCAGCTAATCATTGTCGCAGACCCCCAAATGAAAATGTCCATTTCATTTCAGTTTATGAATCATTCATTAAGCTTTCAATCATGGC
Organism: Tautogolabrus adspersus; assembly: GCA_020745685.1. Classification (NCBI taxonomy): domain Eukaryota; kingdom Metazoa; phylum Chordata; class Actinopteri; order Labriformes; family Labridae; genus Tautogolabrus; species Tautogolabrus adspersus. Next base: position 15,289,451 of record CM036550.1, read on the forward strand.
TCTGCAATCTGCCCGTCCTCACTAAACGTGATGTCAAGCCAATATATCATCACTAATTGGAACAAACTCGTGTGCTATGAAGGGCACGCACTGATAAAATTATGTAGATGTTGGTACTTGAGCAATCAGAGATGAAATCTTATATCATGACTCAAAATTCAATGATTCATGGTTCTGCACCTGCATTCATGGACGTGATTTTTCAAGATGTAGCAGCGCACGCTTTCGAAGAAGTCCATGGCAGTCCCAGTCAAGCTGTTTCTCATCCTGAAGATCACTGTGTCCCCCTGTAAAACCAAAACATGTTAACATGTTATTTTAGCCCGATCAGTAATCTCTTCTAAATCTAATGAAGTAACATTAAATGAGACTGTGATGTTTCACAAGAGGAAACAAAACGGTGGTCTGTGGGTTAGGCTCATAAAATATTTGGCAGATAGGTCTACTACAGTGATGTCAAGAAAGCAGACCACTTCCCCAACAGAGTAGATCTTTGCAATCAGGAGTCAAATACTGTCCCACATACTTTAATTTGTACTTTAGACTAAGCCAAACACAAGCTGATGAGAGAACGCATCAGGCACACAACAGAGTGTGAGGAAATCGTACTCAAGGCACCGCCCCTCAGGATACCTGGTTTTACGGGGAGTCTCAGAATGCAGTACCAGGCTCAGTGAAGACACAACATGGACATCACCTCTCAGGTAGTGAAATTACTTATTTTTAGGCGGTCTTATAAATCAATTAGAAACAAACCAACGTATGACCAGTAATTCAGAATTGTATCTTCTAAACACCTGAAACTCAATGATGAAATGACTCACAGATTCATCATCCAATCCACACAAGTGCACACGCACACCCACACAGAGAGCAGCTGACATGTCCCTGCTTAATACAGATTAATGGGGTGGCCTGAGGAGATCCCTCACCTAAACTCTGACAAAACGCCATAAGATGCTCTATGAATTTCAAATGCCAGGTATTCAGAACAGAATGAATGAAAAATGATCGTTCCGATGCACTCATATTTCATAGCTCAGATGTTTGTGCTGCTGTAAGGAATTTCCAAAATGAGCCAATGCCTAAACACCATATGATAATTAATCAACTTCAGGTCACTTTCATGGAAACTCATTCTGTGGCAGTTTTTTCTAATAACTACACACGATCAAAATACTGCTGTGTTGATCGAAATTTACTGGCGAAGTCATTTGGAAAAGTTTCCTATTTATCCATCCATCCTGTTACTTATTCACCATTTACCTGTAAAAGGTCATTGTGGTAAGTTCGGTTTATATCTGTCACTACGGCTAAGTTTGATTTGAACACAAAAAACTGCAGTTTGAAAAATCATAGCTGCAATCTCAACAATGAGACTTACACTGAAGGTAAAAGCAGGAGCAGATTTTCATTTATCCCGATGCAATATCTTTAGTTCAGTTATCTCACACATGATTGATCTCAAAACTCCAATTCAAGGACACCGGACTCTATCTCACTTAAAATGGTGCATACAAGTGACTCTACAATACAGCAGGGAACATTTTATTATGCATCTCTGAGATGCTTCTTCCCCTTGTTCTCGACACGCTTGCCCTGCGAGTTATAGTGGCAGCTACTTGAATAATTGGTTTCAGAACCCGGAGTCACAGTCCTGCAAATCCCATGCATACCAACAAGTAGAGGAGTGATTCTTCAACGGGGCGTGTTCCATGCATGGCATCAGAGAATGAATTTTTTATGAGCTTGAAAAACATGGAAAACTGCAGACTGTCAACTGGGAAATTTCCCTTTTGTGATAACGGAGATGGATGACTTAGACAGCCTTTGTTGGGGATACCTTAGAGTACATTTCTGACTATATTTATTTTGTTCACTTTAGTGACATAAATGTTGAAGCACATGTAGAGTAAAGGGGAAAGTGCCACATATCACCATTACTTCACCATTTACAAAAAGAGGAACGCATCAAATTGATTTTATCACAAGATGTGAATGGAAAACAGCAGGACACAGCCTTCCTACAGGCTGAGGATGATGTTGGGATAAATACGAACTCAGCCAACACAAAAAGTGAGACAACTGATGTCACAAAATGTGAAATATGACCCAATAAAGTGTGTTTTTGTGTCAAAGTACACACATTTCAACTGGTCTTTTTTATTCAACTTTTGAGAGTTATAGGTCAACCACACAGGGTACATGGTTGTTGTAAAATAAGCAAACCATGTAAAAGAAAGAAACCAGTATGAGTTAACAGACAATAATAAAAGCGGGGAGTGAGTGGAGTATTGAGAGTCACAGATGAAATGGCCTGTACATGTCGACAAGGGCCAGTAAAGGGGTCTGATGAAATGAAGTGAAAACACCTGTGTGGGTTGATAATGGCGGTCAGCTTCTTTAGTAGTACATGGCACTATAAGGAAAAAAATATTCCTCTGAATAATGACAAACATAACACTTTTAAAAAGAACCAATATGGTCAATGAGTAAGTACATAAGTAGGCTAATTGTTTTCCATAAAAAAATATAAGTTTAAATGAGATACAAGTCACTTTCTCGCTGTTCTTGCTTCTCTGCTTTTATAGCAAATGTAAACTAGTTTATGACGCATTTTTTCACAGTTGAGACTAGCTTGGTGAGATTGAAACAGCAATTAACTTCGTGTTGAAACATACTGTGTAACTTGTTAAATACACGTTAACAGTTTGCGTTAGAGTTACATTAAAGTATACTTTGGAGTCAGTTTGTGCCTCTTTCGTAGCTAGCTTACCACTGTTTACACTTTAAGCTAGTGTTGAGCTACAGGTCGATTAACTCAACTTACCTGGTAGAAAAAACGTTCTGACTTATCAGAGACTTCTCCAACAAGCCGATACGAAAAGTATTCCGAGGACAGCCCCAAAAAGATTTTTTTTTTTTGCCACATAACTCAAGTACAAGGATTTAGTAAACAAAGATGGTAACCGGAGGTGACAATCATTTTGAAGGACGTAACGTCCGTAACGCAGTGTCACGCAGTGTGTCGTCATCCTGATTCAGGCAAAGCATAGAAGCTTAATTCTGATAGTTATTTATAAGCATGCCATGACTTAGAATAACTTAAAGGCAGTCAAATGTTGCAAATTTCTGACTGGTAATCAGGTTTATTTTGCTGTTTTTTTTTTTGCACTTCTTATTTAATATTTTGACTTATATTCTAAGACAGGAGTTCATATTTTATAGGCCCCTCAAAGAAAGAGGACTCTAGCCTTTTTCAGGAATGTCATGTTAAAAAAGAGAGTAACACCTTGTTATGCTACAAATATTTTTTTATTTTACATTGGATCTAGATAAAAGTGATTTTTTCGGAATTTGGAAATGTTCAAACTAGTGTTGTGTTGTCAATGACCTAGAGAGAGTGTGCCTGATATTTATCTCTAAGAAAAACAGATGCTGCGTGACTTGAATGTAATTAACGTGCAAAATAGTCAAATGCAAAAAATGACAGGGACAAACTTTGGCTACTTTGCTGATGGACAGAGAGCATTACAGCAGGGTGTACTCCAGGCCGAGTGTTATGTCAGAACGAACATAAAATGCTCATGTCTCTGATTTAAAGGATCTCCTCTGCTGTGCACCCAGGAGAGATAATCTTGAATGGGCATGCTACATTTGTCCTGGTCAGAACAGGTTATCATAGCCTTTCTTATTCCATTCTGAAATTAAATCAGGAATATTGGAAGAGACTGTGTAAAGTAGGCCACGTTGCCTTCAAAGGAGCTTCGGCTATGGCTGTGCAGTGGGAGGACACTATTTTGATTACTGTCAAGTCTTAGCAACAGCAAGAACTATGTCTTACATAATCACACTTACAATGAATGTTTCCTACGTCATGTACAGCAGAGCTGCTCGAGAGCAGGGCTGATTGTTTTAACGGCAGTTCCACACGCCTGCAGGTTGAATATAACAAGGTGAAAAAAGTGCAGAGTTCAGCCTGTGAATGTCAGACTAATACAGCCACATATTAAGATAAATTGGTATACTCCTTAATAAATGATTTTTGCAGTATATTGTTTTGGTATAATTAATTATATGCTAGATTCTTGTGTGATACATAGAGATAAAAGAGGAATGTATATCCTCTCTGACAAGGAACAGTCTGAAAATAGATCCACAAACTGGCACCCTTTTGATCCATGCATACTAATTTTTCTCATGTACCAGAAGGAGCTGTCTCTGACTCATACTCAATGTATACTTGACCCTGCCTACTATAAAAACAAAAAAATCTACTTCTGATGGGATTCATAACACAAATTTAAAACAAATCACCATCTGCTGTTGTCTTACTTTTCTGAGATTGATTAATCACTCCTGACATGCAGGGTTATGTGCACACATACACCAGAATGTCTTTATTTTATGAAGAAGCAGGTCTCTCAAACCTTGTCAGATTAAGGACTATGTAGTTTCAAATTTTGTTTTTAGTAATGCTAAGAGGAAAACATAGGCCTACTGTACATAATGGACTGAGTCTGTGGTATGCAGTGTAACCTCGGGTTTAAGGAGGTACAGTCCAAAGTAACAGCATGTCAATGTGTCGTCTCTGTTTTAGTGCTCTGATGTCAGATCGCCGGCTTAATAATAAGGCCTGGAGTGGTGGGAGAGCATGGTAAATGAGCTAGTAGAGAAGCTAGTCACGCTATTTCACATTAGCCCTAAACTATTAATAAAAACTGTCAGTCTAATTAGATGGTATGAAGAGATATATACACACAAAGGCAAGCACCAGTATACTGACTTACACAGACAAACATGGTCACAGGCCCATGCACACACACTCAGCTCGAGTCTGCACTCATCACATGCGTCACTGTTCTTCCTCGTACAGAATCCTGTACAAACTGTCACTCAAAGCGATAATACAGATACTTTAGGGAGAGTGAAAGGAAAATAGAGAGAAAGTCGGAGGGTTCAAAGGAGGAATCGAGGGGAAATAAGAAAGAGATGAAGAATAAAGAATCTCCAGGCTTTTCTCCAGGTCAAAGTTAATGATAGACGTTGATGTGTGTGCACATGGCCAGGCTGAGCGCACATTCGTAGACATGGAAGGAGGGGACAGCGGTATTCAAATACCTCCCACAACGGCCTTCCCCTACCAGCATTACTGTAATTATACAAAATGCCTTTCCAGCTAAGACAAAGAGATGCACACCCTTAAGAGGGTCAAAAGTAGTTAGATGATGTCTGTGTCAGTTGGTTTGGCTCTCCAAAACAAAGATGGCTTCATTTGGTAGTATGTAGTTTCTTTTTCTCTTCTAATGGAAACAGGAGATGCTTAGCTTTTCTGAGCTCTAACGTGTGTATTGATCACTGATTGCTGCTGCATTGCTGACATCCTATTGGCTCAGCAATTTGAACTGTGGAGTGCCGTGTCAAATCCATGTGCACTTGGGCAGAAATGCAATTCAGCGCAGTTGATTCTTGCGTGTGCTTTTTGTCAAATCCAGAAAAGTGTCTGTGATCTGAACAGGCACAGCTTTCACCCAAAGCAAGGCCTCAGAGAGCTGCCCTCATATCTGGCTTATCATTATGACAAACTGAGGAACTGTTCCTAGACAGTGAAAGGGAGGCTTTTCAGGGAAATGTTTCAGTTTGTATTGTAACCTCAGCTTTTATTCTTCAGAAGCAAACACAACATGCTTCTTTACTTGAATCAAATCTTATCTGGATTCTCCTTAAGGCAACAACTTTAAGTCCACTTTTAATGGAGTAGATCAGGACTTGCATGTTGTGGACATCACACAAATATTAAGTATATATTATTATTAATCTTCAAAGGCAAGGTGTTTCTGTATATGCACGTATTGATGAGTTTGTCTTGGCCCCTTATAAAAGAGGATCTATTACTGTTCATGCAAAATGCTCAAGTATAGAATTTATGCAAAAAGTATAGTTTTATTCCCTCTCATTTAGGCATGGAAGAGAAAAAATGCACAAAGATGAAGATCTATGTAGAGCATTGATTTGCACAAAAAAACGTACATGCCAACACACACTCATACACTCATAAAGGCAAGCACAGACGGAGATAAATACAAAGAAAATGACACGACCACACAGGCGTGTTCTGTTGTATAAGCAAACTCAATCACGAAGTCACACAAACCATGAAATGAACATTTCTAATATCAATTATGATCATAAAGCCTCATTCTGGATAATATTTTCACCAAATCCCCCCCTGAACAATAACATTCACACAGACAAGATAGCAATGTTCAGTTCTCTAATAGACCTACTGCTGCTGCTGCTCGAGCATATAATACACAGTAGTAAGTGAACATGCTTAATATTTTTGCAGGCAAAAGGCTTAACAAATGAAAGCCATGAAAGATGAATGAGGCAGTCAGCGCTTTATTCATATTTGATAGTCAGGCTTAAGATGCATTACCCAACACACAACAGACCACAAGCTGGCAGTCCCTAAAATAATGAGTTTGAAGGAGCATCTGTGGTGGCAGAGGTGCGTGTGTGTGTGTGTGTGTGTGTGTGTGTGTGTGTGTGTGTGTGTGTGTGTGTGTGTGTGTGTGTGTGTGTGTGTGTGTGTGTGTGTGTGTGTGTGTGTGTGTGTGTGTTGGAGAGTATCTTATACTGGACAGTGACATAGAAATGCTGAGTTAATGTGTGACAGGCAGACAGCTGTTGTTTCTTCAGCCTCTGCTTTGCCTGTGCTTCATCAAAAGAGAAGAAAGACGTTCCATATTAAAGACATTGACTCATACCTAGATGTTTTATTCACCCACTCACGCACACACATACTGAACTGTGTGTGTAGTATTGCTTCAAAGTACTCTCTGCCACCACATTAAACAACAAATGAGCTATTCAACTCTCAAAAAAGAAACATTCCCATACAAATACTTCATTGGAGTTCTTAAGTCAAGTATCAATGTGTCTGTCCTTTACTTAAGTACATTAAAATTTCACAAAAAAATGTTTTTTTGTGCAACATTTTACTTTCCAAACATCAAGTCAACCTAAATGGTTGAAGAAAATAACCAATTTGTATATTAAAGCATATTTATCTCAGTAAATTAAACGTTCTATTTATTTCAGTGTAAGATAGGTTGAAGTGTAATGGTGTCCCAAATACAATAGGTTTAGTTAGTGTTGCATAGTTTAGCCTCGGGATCATTTTACACCCTCTCTCAGGGCCTGTATTTATTCACTTCTACTTTAACACAAGTATTCAAATTGTACTAGACTTTTTTCAAACAAGTATCAGATGTATGTATGTGTGTACATTTGCCACTCTATACACGAACTGTTGAGTCGAAGTTTTTCATCCTGGGTTTGTGTTGCCCCAGGTGCCCATTAAGTGCCCCCCCTCAGTCTGCCTGTCAGCCCGGACTCAGATCAGCTGATGTGGCTGGATCGATAAGCAGGCAGGCCGACTCTCTTCATTAGGAGTCCCCGGGGCCAGGCCACCTGCCACTCACTCACCCGCTCCTCTCTGGCAGCAGCTTCATAGTCCCAAAGCCCGCCTCTGGCTCTGCAAACACCCCTACAGATTTGGTTTTTCCGTGACTTTCCTTGCAACACTTGAGTGTTTTTTTCCATGAAAAACGAAAACAACATACTGTATCTGCAACAGACTGTGCTGACCCCATCAGGACTAATACTATGGCATCCAGAGGAGGGTTATGATGAGGTGCTCTGCAAGTGTGCTTACTGTGTTGGCTATAGTCATGCTGTTCAAACTAAGAAAATAAAAGGAGTGAAGAAGTAATTTTGAGGGTAGAAAATAAAGCGAAATCAAGGACAGAAATTGTGAATTTATTGTGAAAGCATTCAAAGGTGGAGAGCATGATCCTATCACAGCGAACAGAAAACAAATGTTTGTCTACATGTACATTTCTCTCATTTTCATTTGCTGGAACAATACATCATTAAAAAAGAGAAATATTATCACTTTAATACTAAAAAAAATTCAATTTTCAATTGTTCAAGTTGCAAATATGCATGATGTCCAAAAAGCAATTTTCTTGTAGTTTTATCATGTAAATTACTGAAATCAATTAGTCCAGAGTCTGTAAACTGTTTTGTCTGTTTAACTTCATTTGTGATTGATTGTCATGCCAAAACATAAAAAATATATATTAAAATGGAGCAAATTGATTCATGCAGTATATTTAAGAAATCTAAATACTTAGGGCTAATCATCATTTCTGCAGTTTATCAAAGAGCACCTGTGCTGTTGGAAGCAGTTTGGAAGCTACCTAGCCAACCAATCTGGCACTTTCAGCTTCCCCCCTTTCAACGCTGCACAAAGGTCTAATAGCCGAGGCACACGAGCCTGATGAAAGCGGAGGAGCTGGCCCTGCTAGCTGCCACTCCTCCACATGTCTGCAGGCTCAGAACCAGCATCGAGCGTGGTCCGCATGCAATGTTTCCACACCGCTACCCACTGAGCATTGCTCACCTGTCACTTTTGGGTAAAATTATTAAAAGCAGTGGGTATTTATACAGAACAGTGTGAGCACTTGGCAAATTGGATTTAAAGGGTGAAAAGAAGGCTGCCATGTGGATTTTTTGTGCATCTAGCAGATGTTCTTATCCGGGAAAGCTTAGTTCTGTGTTCCTTTCATATGTCAAAGCACTATACGAGTGCAAGGACTTCAAACACCAGTAAGCTTGAAGTTGCAACGTACTCTAAAGCCTGTAAAACACATGTCCACCGCAGTAAACACAGCGTTTATATGAGCTATATATCCTCTGGGTGTTATACTGTACTCTACTAAAGCTATAGCAACACTTGTGACTTTATTATCTTAACCAATAAAACAATAGTACATACAGTAGGTCCTATATAATTGGCTATAACAGGAATTCCATTGCCAACACCAGCCATTGGCTGATTAAAGCCTAACTTTGAACACAGTTGTTATTTGTAGCCATTAAATGACAAACTATCTGTTCAGCATACAAAAACCCAGTGAGGCATATACAGTACACAAGCACCTGCCTTGTGGACCCCAGTGAATTGTGGTCTCACACACCACAGAAGGTCCCAGGCGCATGGGGGGTTGAATCGTTCCACTGAGATCGTCACAGCAAGGGGCAGCTGAGGTTAGCAACCACAAGCAATTAGCACATCATCTGACAGCATGCGTCTTCTGCTTCTTGTGTCTCTGCTGAGAGATTTCCGGAGCCCTGCAATGTTGAGCCTTATCGATCGGTAAGCAGGAAAGGTCAGGGACTTGGCTCACTGCCAAATGCCCCCACACCCCCTCGTGTTCTGGCATTCACTGGAACCGTGCACCCAGAATCTCTGCTGCCCAACCAGGCTGGCACCAGAAGAGGCTGCGTATGTAGCAATGGAATCTCCTGCTGCTTGTGCAGGAAAGTTACAATAACATTTCAGTCATTACCAGGGTTTATTGATTGTTAATTAGCCAGTGCAGGGTCTTGGAAGTGATGTTACTCTTATAGGTTAACACCATTATCTCTTGGTTAAAAATACACTAAGACTTGAGCTTGAAGAAAACAAGTCTTAGTTTTATTGGAAATACCCATGATGAAACGGGATGTGAACAGGAGCAAACTATTGCTGCATTCGTATTCACATAATAACGTAAAACTTATTGGAAAATGTTGTCCTGAGGGTTGGTGTAACCAATTTGAGAGATGAATATGTTTTATCAAAACTGGATAAGGCATCAGCTCAATGATTTAAATGATTAATATCTTGAGTATGCTGCATCAATCTAAGTTAAATTTCCATTGCCGGAGTAGTTGGTTGTCTGTCTGACCAAGCATATCATCATCATCACATAGGTAATGAATTATGCAGAGGCAGGATGGGTTTTTTTCCCTCAGACTTGGCGACTGCTAAAGAACTCTAAGTGCTGCTCTCTTAAAAGAACATTAGCCAGTCCTCAGATGCTCAAGCTTGAAGCTTGACTGCTTCCTGCTACTTTTTTTTTTCTCTGCAGTTTCTTATCCTCTGCACCAACAGATAAGATTAATAGACTACAGTAATTAATTCTCTGGCAGGACAGGAAAATGGTGTATAAAAAAGTTTTTTTTTTCAATTTCGGATAAACTAAGAATATGGTGCTGATTGGAATAGAGAATGGACAATGGACTTCTTAGACAGGTGTGTGTCAGGTTGGATTTGCCATATAGATCCATGCCTGTGTATATATTGTTAATTTGCTAGACCATCACAATTAACTTACACAGCTGACACTGCTTCTGCAAAGTGATGAGGCGTTTAATTCACACATGACTACACCCAGACAGCAAGGGATCTGTTCATTTGACCTGCATCACCGCCCCCTTAAAGTGAAAAAGCCCCTCAGAGAAGGCAAGATTCAATTTAATCGCACACTGTGAAAAGCAATGTCAATGTCTTTAGCACTTCAAATCAGGAGCACGTCAAGGTGTAGGACATATTTCATCTCATGGGAGAGATGAGAAAACAGCATTAGGCAGATCTCACTCAGCTGAAAACAAAACATGCAACAAATCTTCTCACAGACTGTGCAGATATAATTTCTCCAGGGTATCAGAATCATTTTCATTTTAGTAAGTGGCACGACATCTACAGCACTCTGATCTGTCTGAAGAATGAATGATCCATGTTCATGTGACTCAAATTAGTTTGGGTTTGCATACAAATTGTGAGTAGTTGATAAGGCAGGACATACTCTAAGTTGAAGGGATTGCAGTCAAACCAGATATAGGAACTAGGTAGCCTAGCTTAGCATAAACACTTGAGAGACAGGGAAACAGCTAGCCTTGTTTTGTCCAAAGGTAACCTAACAAGCAGCCATTTCAAAAGCTAAAGGGAATGGGGGCTGAATTGAAAAATACGACAACATTTACGAAGAATCCAACAACTCTGATCTACACTTGAAACTAAATATTCACTATCTATTTTAGAATGACAGGTACAATTCTATTAGAAAGTGGGACCATGGCATAAGTTCAAATAAATAAGCAACTGAAAGCAACACAATAAGTGATATAGTAAGTTGTACAATCTTAATATTAAGTTATTTATTATTGAAAACATAATGTAGTTATGAGAAGCATCACAGGCGTGTAGCTTGATTTCTTGGAGAAAGCCCAGCTAGCAGTTATCCTCTGTTTCGAGTCTTCATGCTAAGCTAAGCTAACCATCTTCTGGTTGTACCTTCAAAATACAAAGGTGGTATTCATCCTCTCAACTTAGTCTCAACATGTCAAAAAATAAACATATTTTCAAAAATGTTTAACTTTTCCTTTAGCACATGGACTGAATGTGATGGTCTAGCAGCCTTTAGAGAGCTAATGGTTACAGTAAGACAGGAAATACTCTGCAGCACTTGGAAATAAACCCCTTTTAATTCACTCTACATCATTTGTAAACTATACTGATACTTTTCCAATTTCACTATTCACGGCCTGAAACTTTGCAACAGCTCAGGGCCACGATGTAAACCTGAATCTCAAATCTGTTTTGGAAAGGATTAATAATATCTCCTGACCTGAGGTACACTTGACTGAACTGAACCAAGGCTGATCGAATGTCTTCAAAACACAGAGTGAGGATAAACAAATCCAGCACATCTCATTTGTCCAAAGGAAATGCATACGTAGTATTTCCCTGGGGGGGTGGTGTGGGCTGGGCAGGGGGGGGCAGTCCATTTAGCAAGCAATGAAGAAATCTGATGAAGTGAAATGAATGGGGGAGAGGGGTAGAATGGTTAATCGCCTGTGGAAGCATTTTATCTCGTAGGAACACATTAAAGAGGAATTCTGTCAATGTAGGCTATGCTGGGGGAGGCTGTGAGAAATCGCAGTCTGGCGTGGTGTGAATCAATGTGACTCTCGTGTTCTCTTCAGCAAACCAAAGTACAGGATTTCTGCCAAATCTGACTTCGGTTTCCGCAGGTTTTCAACACTGCAAATGACAGGGAAAGCGACAAAAAGTATGGAGGACCTGCATGAAAGAAATATCCGAATCTGACGAAGACACCAAGTAAAAAAACTGTGCAAAAACTGTAAAACCACAGCACAAATGATTGTGTCTTTTCCTATTTATAGCCCGTATTATGTAATCGACATTAGGAATAAAACATTTTGTATTTCCAGGCTCTGTCATGTGTATTCGTTGTGGGAGAGGAAGGAGTGACAGACTGCAGTTTTAGAAGACAAGTGTAATTTGTGTTGTGACTATTCTCTCTCTTTTAACATGGAAATGTTTTTTCTTCTAGGTTTTTCTTCTCTCTTGTTAGCATCTCTAACTATTAGTACAAAATCCTAAAATACTCCAAAGAATATACTCCTGAATGTAATGATTAAAAAATAAATTCTGATCCACATTTGGTTTTGAGTTCCTGACAAATGAATATGCAGTAATGTTAACAGCTAAGGTGAGAAAACAGTCAATAGCCAAGCTAGCATCTTTGTGATGGTCATCCAAGGAACGGCTACCATGGCAACATGTTAGAAAATGATAGTGCTAATGTGTTGTTGTCGTAGGCTTAATAATTACCCTTGAAGTAATTTTGATGTTAGCAGCATGCTAATATTCACCATTTCCAGTTAAGGGATTGACTTTAGTTTTTCAGGTATTTTAGGGCAGATTTGAACCTAATAATGGCACTACAGGGAAAGATAGGGAACCATATCCATTCCCACAATGCCCTACATGTTAGGAAAATGCCTAGGATAAGTACAACTTTGTTTGTGCTAGTGCCCTGAAAGAAATGCCTGGGGATCACCAATGTCATCTGGATTCATCCTCAGGGCACACTGATTATCTGTACCCCAGATATTCTGATTGTGTCTTTAATAATAATAAAAAAACAAAATCAGTTATTTCCACAGGTGTAAAAAAAAAAAAAAAAATCAATGTAAAAAATTAAAACAGTTTGAAAACAAGCATGAAAGCAGATATTTAAAAAAACACCAGCCAAATTCCTCTGTCTGCAGCGGAATCAGGATCATCTGTGTAACATGTCTGAACAAGTGACAAGTGAGTCATTATGAAGGATTGGTCCGCTGATGTCATTGTCAACCTAAGCAATAGTCTATGTCGGCTACACACTGACAGCAGAAGTGGGCCTAGTTGAAAAGAGCATCATTTATTCACATTTAGCTTCATAATCAAAGGAAAATAAATCCATTCACTTTTCTAACAAGCCACACAAACTGCTTCCATTTAGAAAGGGATTTTAAAGGTGGAAATAACACACATATCCATTAAATAAAAACCTATACTACTGCTCAGATGCACCTCCTCCAATGCCAGGCTGTGGCGCTGCATGTGAAAAGCGATGCTAACTATCTAGGCCTCACATGTTTACTGCACCGTCTGGAGTCCCTCCTGAAAGGGAAAAGTGTGTCATCTAATGTATGCAGCCAACAGCTACTGCTCCTGAGCTGTCCTGGGTATTGGGGATTACATAAACTGAACAGACATGCAGTGTGGAAATGGCCACACTGCTGTATGTGTGTGTGTGCTCCTCCTCTCACTCCCTGACAACTGAAGCCTGAGCAACTCCAAAGACTTGCACCATGGGGAGTCTTGTTTTGCATTATCATTAAAGACACATATGGGCTGAGGGAGACTGAAGTGCTGCATGTATGCCACAGCAGATCAAACACTAGGAGTACACCATGTGCACAGATTGCAGCTACATTTCTGTGGATGCATTATTCTGCATTTGGGGATTTTGTATCGTTGTGTGCATATTTCATAGTGAAGCATGCAAAAGATTAGGATGAGCAGTTTTAAAGAGAAGCAGCACAGCCTTCTGCAGTGCCTCTCATTTTCTTATGGAAGCAGCCGAGCAGCGTTTGTCTGAATGTGAAGATATCTGACAAGTTTTTTCATCAGAGCGAGACAGGAAACCAGCATTCTGCGTGCAAATGTGGTTCACGGTAAGAGCTGAAATGTAAAGATACACAAATAAGTTTGTTTGGCATTTTCTACTATACTGTAAAAAGCTTGTATCCACCATGCCATGTGCAAAAACACATGGGCCTCACACGCTCAGGATCCCATCAAACAAACAGCAGAGCATCATCAGTGAGTAATTGGGAGACACTGCAGGGCCGAGCGTCGACACCAGGGGGGAACGGAGCGACTTGGCGCCACCACGACATTTCAACATCTAACTCAGCAGCTGGTGATCAAACCAATCAGATACGCTTGGAAAACTCACTGCCTCCTTTCTAGTCCTCATTTTCTTCTCCCATTTACCCTCCAAGCATCTTGATTCACGTCTCCGTCACAGTTAAATGTGGATGATGCCCCTCCCATTGTGAGTCACAGTTATAAAGATATGCTATGGAGTGAGAAAAAAAAAAGTGTTTTTAGGATTAAAAAAGAAAGAAAAAAAAAACAGGCAAAAACACAAATCCAAGTTTATATTTTATTACCTTATCTTGACAAGAAAACAGATACACTGACTCCAGATCATTTCTCTGGTGCCAACAGATACAAAAATATTTGAAGTAATATCCTTCACTTTTCTAATTACAATGTAAGGCCACTTGAGCTACAGCCAGCATTAATACACCAGACACAGTGTTAAATTCCAGCATTATTATTTGCACGTTACCACTTAAATATCAACACTGGCTCCGAGTTAGGAGACAGTGAAATCAGCCACTTCCCAGGCTCAAGTGCTTCAACAGATCCTCGGAGTATTACAAGTTTACAACTCAGGATGGTTGATAAAAAAAAACCTTAATGACCTGCTAGACAGATATGATCCCTGGCTATCAATTTTACTACAGCTGCAGGTTCCTTATCACATTAGCATACGATATACTGCCAGCATTAAAAGGGTGTTACTATTCTAGACATGTCTTGAATAACAAATGGCAATAGGGACAATGAATTACCCTTTATAATAACAGATTGGAACATTTAGACTGCCCTCGAAAAGGCCAAAGGCATAAACTGATGAAATGATTTAAAGCTTTTCACTTTTTAAAGTACCAGATCAGATCTCTTGAAGCAGCTTTTTCATAGTATTAGATCCTGACAGGACAGGGCAGTTTGCCAGGGAACATGAATACATCTAGAAGCAACTCTTAGTCTATCAAGACCAAGCCCCTTTTTGTCTCCATCACCTGAAACATTTCTTTCATTCTTCTTTTTGTCAGCACAATCAAGAATCATTATTCTTTACAGACTGCTGGGAATTTTAAACCTCCAAATGAAGGCCATATTCAAAAGTGTTGATGTTATTTTAGCCCTTCAGGTTAGGCTAAACTAAACAGGACAGCTATTGCATGATGCTATTTTCAAATGCTATGGGTGGCAAATAAAGCACATTGATTTCATGTGAACAGGTGTCATTACGTAGTTGCAACATCATCCGTTGTACACAATACTTTTTTTATTTTTATGATTGGCAAATTAAGTGATCCAAATTTCACCAAGTCACAGCTATGGGGCTGGAAAAATTGTCTCTTTCCACCCCCCGTTTATATTATTGCGAGTTTACATTTTAAATCAATAGCAAAAATCGATATCAGTACGATCTTCTGCAGACATCAATTCCTAACAGAGCTCCTCTGGGGCCGATGAGCCAACAGCCTGTGAAGGTTAATGGTAAGAAAGAGGTCACAAATTGCTTCATTCAGTCTCCTCCATTATCTCCTTCTGCTGTCAAAAACTGTACTCCTGTAGACTTCAATCCATAAATCAAACCTCAAGCCCCCGAGTAACAAGTGCTCATGTGAGAAGGATTTGGCCGGCACGAGTCCAAAAGATAAGTCCTTCTCTGCACACCTCTGACACCAGAGAGGAAGAGGTGCTGATAAAGAATTGGGAGAGGACCAGAAAATCAATCAGGGAGCCATCTGGCATCCCGGCACTCTGGAGACAGCGACAACTGTCGACGCCTCTGCTGCGTTTCCCTCGGCAACTCTGCATAGCCTGAGGGACAGCCACAAGTGACCGCAGCTCGGAACAGAGGTATCTATAGTTGTCTGACTCTGATGGATGGAAAACAGGGACAGTGTGCCCACATCAGCCCACCAGAGCAATATATGAACACTCCAGGGAACACCTTGGCTGTTGCTCTCAGCAGGGGAGCATGCATGATATAAATGTTGCAGATGCTTTGACACAAATCTAATTCAGCTCTCTTTCAGTCGCCTTGTTTGCCAAAATGTACATTCAGCACAAAAAGAAAAATCAGGCACTTTCCATGGCTTTCAAGGACAAGAAAGATGGGTATAAGATGTTACTTTTACATTTTTGAGCTTTTATAAATAACTATTATCAAGTGAATACGTCCAAAATAAAGACTAAAGATGAAATCCGCCTGCACTGGAGCTTCAAAAAATGCAGCATAATAAAGAAAATACATCATTTCATATATCCATATTTGACATCCTCTGAATTTAATCCCTAAATTATGGCTATGATAACATCATTCAAAGAGCATAAGAAGGAAAAAGAAATGTTACAAAAAGTGGTGCAAAAACTTGCAGAATGTCCAATGTCATTTTACCTCTGTCACATTTGCATTGCAAAATGACTTCAGTGGAGGAAGAATGGAATAAGACTGGAGTTGCTGCTGTTATCAGTAGTTCTGTGATTAAGTTGAAGAGGTACTAGGTACTGGCATAATTCCTGTGATCCAAGGCTTTCTTATAAGTCACCGTGCCCAAGAAGAGCAAACACTCCTGAACTATTCTTTTCAAAACACCTAAAGATTTGTCCCACTTTCTCTTGACAAAGAGAGAACACCTGCTGAAAGGAGCGTCAGCACCCTCTAGAGGTGAAGAGGCGAACATAACGTGGCTCTTTTAAGAACTGATGTCAGCCACTGAATGCAAAGACACACCTGCAGTTTCACTATCCCTCCAGGTTAAGTGCTCTTATTCTGAAAGGTTGCACCAGTGTAAAGGTAAACGGAAAACATGACAAATATTACAACTTTGAAACTTCACACGGAAATTCATCACCGTCTTGATAGATAGATAAAGTATACATATTCCTGTCACCCAGCAACAGCCTCCAAGGGAAAAATAAATATTTCCCTTTACAACGTACGTCATCGGTACAATTACCAGTATAATTTACTTTTGTTCCATTTAATCCAGCTGGCACAAAATTATGCAAAGGTTTGAAGTTTGGGATGGAACACAGACGGTCCCTCCTCCTTTTAGATCAAGTACAAAACTATTTGAAATTTCATCCCCTGTATGACCCCTCAGGACATTGACCCAGAATGACAAATATACCTGTGTATATTTTCCGCTTCAATACCGTTATGATCTGGGCTTAAAGAGCCACTTTTGGAGAGGACTGTCAGAGCAGGGTTGGAGCGAAGGGAATCGTTTCCCCTCCTTTCTGTTGTCCACTGCCTGGACACACTTTTGGCTCGCTACATGGTAAAGCCCTCCGTCCTGGGAACAGATGAGAAAAAATACAGTATAAAGAAATGGGATTTCATTGAAACACAGTAGTTACGTGCTTGTTATACCCTCAGATTGACAGCAAGTCATTGAAAATAGGAGCATTGTGAGTTATACAATACGGGTCTTAAGTGACAGACGACAGCTCAGTTAAGTGATATTATCTTGAGGTTTCATATTGCCCGGATAAAAATGGTCTTTTCTTGCATTTAAGGTTACTTTACCTCCCTCCTCTGTTTTTTCTTGCCCTTGTTGGAACCATTCTGTCCCTCTTGGGTCCATTAACATTTAGATAGTGTGGCTGACATTAGTGTGGTGTGACTACACTGAACACATGCTAAGCAACCCGCAGCACTGAGTGGTGAATACCCAGCTTTCTAATTCTCTGGGATTTACATTTTGGTATTAGGAAGGTGTGACCTGAATGCTCTGAAGCTTCTTCCGTAGCCATGGTGATTGACGTCTAAATCAATAATCCAAAGCTGTATGGTTGTCTTTGTTTAAGTGTGCTTCATTATAGTAACATATGCATTATTTGTCTTGGAGGGGAGGAAATACAGACACAAGCCCTTTTCAGACTGCTTTTTTTTTGTGTGCAAAAAAGCTGCCATCACTTCTTTGTGCATTCATATTGAATCCACGATGGCGAAAGATTGGTGTCCCAGTCTCTGAATTTACATTGCGTTGCAGGGTTGCGGAAGCACAGCACTGCGCTCCCCCGCTGGCTCCGCTGAAACCATCTCTCCCGCCCTCTGTTACTACTGAAGACGGTACAGAGGGAGACCGCTTTGTCCACCCATAACACCTTTTGCGACATTCAGATTGAAGGCGATATGCCACAGGAGAGTAAATATCGCAGCTTTAAACGGCGGTCTGAATAGGGCTACAGATACAGACAC
Organism: Tautogolabrus adspersus; assembly: GCA_020745685.1. Taxonomy (NCBI): domain Eukaryota; kingdom Metazoa; phylum Chordata; class Actinopteri; order Labriformes; family Labridae; genus Tautogolabrus; species Tautogolabrus adspersus. The sequence goes on from CM036550.1 coordinate 15,307,774, forward strand.
ATATACATGCATGAAGTTGGCTCTTTGGTTTTATCTGCGATCAACAGATGCAGCTACTGATATAAAACCCGAAAAGGGCTCCTTACCGATCTGAGGACAAATTTCTGGTCTGCAGGTACAGGTTTCCCCTTTCTTTTACAACGCTGGATGGTCAGGTAGGTGCTAACGTTGTCACCCACAATGCACCCACCAGGCTCCTTCGTGTTATAGTGGATCTCACCCTCCTTCTCAGAGTATTCAAAGAACTGCAGGAGAACACAAAAAAAGACATGTCTTTGCTGATGAAGAAAAGGAAGGGGTTAGTCGAGCTATTTACTTAAATCTACTGTCATTTTATTTAAACAGAAGACAGTCATTTAAGTCACTGACGGAGAATCAGCACGTGTGACTCAGAGGAAAAAAAAGATATGCAGCATCAAAGCAAAAGGACACAGTGTTCTAAGAGACTGTGTGTGCATGTTTGTGTACACCCACACACAAACACACAGGCTGCTGATGTGTGTGTGCAGACTACAAATGAAAGTGTAAGGTGAATATCTTTTTTCTGCTACACGCTGAACAATCCCTAAAGGCCCGCAACACAAACCCTGCTGAGCCAACTTCCTTCAGAGACAACATCAGTGTGCGTCCACAGAGGGCTGCTGGAGTAACAGTGGTACATTTCACAGCGCTTTCCGTCAACCGCAGAGAATAAAGGTGCTGGAGAACACACTCCTTTGTATCAACAAGGCAAGCGGATCATTTTGCAAAACTGGGGAAGTTGTTCATTATTCCAAAAAATTGTAAGATTACAATCGCAAAACCTTGTGGTATAATGTGATCTAAGATGATTGTATTACTTTTAAATGAGTCTCAGTGTGATCGTGATCACTGCTGTTTAAGGTGAATAGAAAGTCTTTCACGAAGGAGAAGGAAATAACAAAAAAAAAAAGGTAAAGAGTTGAGATATTGAAGGAACGTAAGGACTAAAAAGCAGAGTAAAAAAAAAAAGAGAGGGAGAAGAGTTCAAATCACAAAGAGGCTTGTGGCTCTCTAAGTAATAAAGAGGATGTTGTTCAGGGGTGGGAATCGCAGAATAACTTTATGAAACGATGAGATACAATGCGCGGTAATTCTGCAATAATTCATATATTCTGCAAGAGAATCATCTAATGACACATCACGATATCCGATTAACTGGATCATACAAAAGGTCCCTACAAAGTCAAATTGCAGGATTCATGTATGCACTGTAATTTCAATAGTCGGTGTTAAAATCCAACATGGCTGCTACGTGCATCAACAGTAACTATGTTACTTTTGTGTTTATAAGCAGCTTAGTCCTCTCTTTGTGTAATTAAAACAATCACACTGAAAGTATAGAGCAAGTTCTACCTGTAGACATGTTGTTGTGTTATTTACGCACGTAAACTATCACGTACTGCGTTGTTATCGTCAGGTATTAGCTAACAAAACAAAGGTACTCCTGGAGGCGTCCATGTTGCTTGTCTGACTTGCAACTGTTGTTAACTCGAGTGTGACGTCGTTCCCAGCTCCCAGATCTGAGGTAAATAGAACGCACAATTATCCTACTGTCTTCTTCTTCTTTTATCCCCGATCTCAACTTCTTCTTAAGCCTAATAACTTCTGTTCACGTTCCCCTCATTCAGGTCGTTAGCAGCACCTTGTGGAGTAATGGACGTGGTGACGTGGTGGGGTAAAACTGTCTATTCCATATTTGGCCACCGTGAGGACAGCATATTGCCTTATCGATATTTAGTTCCACCGCTTGTATTGCTGTTGGCAAGTCTTAATAATCAAAGGGATAGAAAAGAAATTCTGTTCAATTGGAATCAAACTGAATCAAAAGCTCAGTGTAGCTCTTGATCATTTATTTTAAACAAAATGTACTTAAACAACATGTGGTCAACCTCTTTAATAGGTTTTTTTCTGCAAGCATAATTTTAATTTTATGTTAAATTAAAAAAAAAGTTGAAAGCATTTGAAACACATATTCTGATAAAAAATGAATGAAACATGTCAATGCACACGACAACAAGCTGAAGGGACATGAAGACACTTTGTATGGCTCACAGATGAACTTTCGTTACCTGGTTCTGACCCATGCCATGACACGGGTAAAGGATGACCCTCTCGCCAAACATGTCCTTGTCTTCTTTTTGGTTGTAGTCGAAACAGTAGTCTGCCATGCCTTGACTCTTCAGCTAAAAAGGTGACAACAACAGATCTTTTCAGGTGTTGATAAAGTTAACCTTACAGAAGCTACATGGGTGAGGATAATCCACGTCTAGGTCGATCCTGTTTATCTCCATCTCACAGCTACCAACACTCATACTCAATCGTGAAAACAGGTTTAGTCATCATGACAAACAGAAACTAAGACATAGGGCCTGACCGATGTGAGATTTTTGGGATACCGATATCGATATTGGGGATTTAAAAAAATCCGATACCGATATATTAGCCGATATCTATCTTGGTTCTGTCTTTGATCTGTAGATATAAATAGATTTAGATATATTTCTTGTGTTGATCCCTCAAATGTAGTTATCAAATCTTGTGGGAAAGATATATAAAGAAGACAAGATGATAACTCAATTGTAAAGTAACTGCACATGTACAGTACGTGCATCACTGCTTGACACTCTGGAGAGTAATAATGCTTGTTGTAATCCATATAGCGCCCTCTGCTGGTGAAAGAGAACTGCTAAAGTATTACAATGATACTCTAATGAAATGCTTTTTGACTGGTGAATAAATCTAGTAATATCAGCACATATCTGAGATCAAATTAGCCGATAGTCACTGGATATGCTAATATCGGCTGGCCGATTAATCGGTCGGGCTCTACCCAAATGTGTTCTTACCATGCCATACATGCCTGGGCGATCCTCTGGGACGTTAATATCGGGGTAAATATTTTCTAGATACCACTTGAAGCTCTTACAGCCGAGCCTCTCCTTGAGCTTCAACCGCTCGGACACGTCTCCAAACGCCTCCTAGAAACAAAGACCACAAATTCAACGTCCACCTTCTTCATTTTAATTCCACCTTTCTACCTGATGCCCCTGAATTTAAAACGAAAATTGGGAAAAGTTACCCTGTGTGTGGAGGCTCTTGACACACAGCTGCAGCGTATTCTTGCATGAAGTGGTTCACAACAGCACCATCTGTAGGTGTCCCATAATATACTGTGCACAACCACATTCCTAACAGAACACCACTCCTACATCCTCATCAGAAAAGATCAAGAGGATACACCTTGGTATCTAATATGTGTCAGTGTTTGTGCATTGGACAGATTCCAAATAATACATGTACGTGACTTTTTAGTTATACTCACACACACCAAAGTGATAATGACAAAAAGTGCTTAAGGGGCAACTAAAGGCCACCTGAGGTGCACAAATGGCTAGAAAGGATCAATATCTTTATAAGGTGGTATACGTGAGGCTTTTGGGATATGAGGATGGCGTGCCACTGCGAGCTTGGCAGTGCTGCCTCCTCTCATGGAGATGAGTGCCACCAGATCTGTGTTTAGAAAGCTTCTCCTCTTAACTACACTGTCTCACAACAGCACAGCTCCTTCCATGCACACACATCCACACAAAGGCAGGGCACCCCATAGGTTAGCACAGCCTTCAGCCTGTCGAGGACAGGTGGGTGACACCCGTTGGCAGCGATTAACACGGAAAGGTGGTAATCACACACCGGAACGCCCTGACACCCATCACCTCGGGTGTCTGATGCTCATGTATCCCAAGCGTCACTTAATCAGGGGAGCTTTTACATCACAGCGGGGGGAGTCAGTTTGTATATGTGTGTAGTTTGTGTGAGTATTTTGTGCATCTGTGTGCGTGTGCGTGTGTGTGTATGTGTATGACCAAGTTTCTACATTGTGTGATATAAAGCGGTTAATCAGTCTTACAGTTTTGGTGATGACTGCAGCTGTGGGGAAAAAATCCACTGCCTTCAAAATGCTTTTTAAAGGAAACACATCATGCAGTCATTATCTGCTTTAAGATATTTCGTGGTTGTGTTTAATCATTTTGACACACACATTATTTTTAATGACTCACCAGTCGTGCGTGGGGGTTCCGATGGTAGTAGATCTCTTTGTATTCATCCAACCAGACCTCTGCAGCTCTCACACTGTTTGCCAGAGCTTTGCTTCTGGCGTAAGGGGCCTTTTTAGGGAACACATGACCCACATGGGAGCACGGGTGGACCTCCAAGCTGCCTCCACACTGCCAAATCTAAAAGACATAAATAAAAAAAACACAACCACGAGATTTTGTTCAGCCTTAGTCATGATTCAATCACTAACTTGGGCAAAACAAAGCACAGCTTTGTTGTTTGAGCTTGGAAATAGAAAAGTTTGTTTTTGACAGAACATATTTCTGGTTCTTTCCCTAAGGGAATTTTCTGTTGGGATTTTCTAATTCTTTAGTTCAATTAAAGCATCAGGATCTTTGCCTCTTTCCCACTGGTTGTTTGGATATAGTTATTTCTCTGGTCGGTTTTACAAGCGAAAAAGGAGGTGTCACTTAATGTGGGTCTTCTTGCTGAATGTGAAACAGATCTGTTAGCACAGTGCTGTGTGTTTAGACAAAAAGCTGTGCCAATACCAAGTCAACATGGAGTCAAAATACAAATTGTGCGTAGTTGTCCTACAGCTTACACAAGCAGAATACACGAAAGGAAACACTTAAAAGACACATTATTATTTACCCTGAAGGAAAATTCCAGGTTCTCTCCTCCCCACACCTCCATCCCCGTGTCGTAGGTCCCCAGGTAATGGAAGTAATTCTTTTTCACCGCAAACAGGCCACCTGCCATGGTAGGAGACCTGAAGAGAAAACGTTCATTCATCTTATAACTGAAGACTCACTCCTGATGAGTGATCGTATCTATTCTGTGAAGTTGTCCCACACACACACACACACACACACACACACACACACACACACACACACACACACACACACACACACACCTGATGACATCAACAGGGGAACGACGGCGTTTCTGTTCATACTCGGGGACACTGTGCCAGGTGAAGACCAACCGCCAATCAAACCCCCCGATCTGAGGTTCACCAGAGTTCCCTAAGTACTCAAAGGTGTTCCAGTGGATCACATCAATGACAGGACACACCACAGCCGATGGCTCCTCCTTGATCCTGGAGGAGGAAAAAGGACAACAAAGAGTAATGAGATTACTCATGAACAAGTCATAAATATCATTTCAGCTCCAAAGACATTCAGCCTGGGTCAGAATAATATGCACTCCTTTAGCAGGGCTGGTAGACATTCATTACCTCACACAGTGACACTTCAGCTGGAATAAAAAGACAAGGTCACACTTTGAGAAAAAAAACACTCAGACAAAGAGCCCTTAAACTCTGCGCATGATGATTCTCGTACCTGTGGAGCAGCGGCTCTAACCAGCCTTCATGACATTCACAGTGACAGTCCAGGAAGGTCAGCACTTCACCCTCGGTAATAGAAGCCCCGAGCAACCGGGCCCGCACCAACCCCTCCCTCTTGGTTGCTCGGATGAGACGCACCTTTCTCAGACCTGAGATGTACCTTTCCAACGGCTCCTTTAGATGATCTGCGCAGAATTTAACAAGAAGAAGAAGAAAAAAAAACAACCAGAATAACACATTATACGATGAAAGTGTTACTTTCTATGTGTGCTCATGAATGTTTCTGTATCGTGAATTACTGTTTCTCTAAATCACTGCTAAGATTTAAAAAAAAAAAAACCCCAGGAAAACAACAATTACAATCTGCAATTAGCTTTGGAAAGCAGCTGGTGAATCTTATTGAAAGAGTTAAGAGTCTTTTGTACACAATCGCTGCATTTTGATCATCCATTGAGTTTCTGCTCGTTTTAATAACACAGCAGTGATTTTTTATTATACAGTGAGTCATGCTAAGACATCTCATTATTATTAGAGGTTCTTAAAGCTCATCAGCTCCCTTTGATTATGCTTTCATTAACAAACATCTTGATTTAACACGTCTTCGACAATGTCTGTTTTCCTCTAAAATATTCAAATGAAATCCTGTCGAGTCACACCAAATGATGCAATCTGCAGCCAGAACAGAATTGGTTGTAAAACTTAACCGCTGTGTTAATGCAGCCAGTGTCAGGGCAGAGGGCGAGGCAGGTATTGCTTCATTTTTAGGGTTATGAGTCAAAAAGTTTGAGAACAACTCCCTCCAGTTGTCTCAGCTACATTTATTCAGAATATAATTGATCTCTCTTTAGTTAATTTGAAGCTCAAGCCACATTTTAAGCATGTTTTTTTACAACTACTCCTTTATATTTACCATCTGTTCCATTTACTGTTATTAATTATTATTCTATATGATGCAAAAGGCTTGTATTTTCAGTGCAAGTCTATCTGGATGACTATTACATCTCCCTTTATCTACATCTTAGTTTCACAACCCGTCACTCCCTGTCCGTCTCTCTCTGACTCTCCTAATTGCAAACATGTCAGTCTCTCCGCCCTTCTTTCTATCCGGCTGCCATCTGCCTTCGTGTGCCTCCTTGTGTGTCAACCTCTCTGTCCATCCTGACTGTCAATCTGCCGAGCCCGCCTGCCTACACATCCCTTCTGCCTGTCCATCAGTCTGTCCGTCTCAGTGTTCTTCCATCGCCCTGTGCCCATGAATACCTCTGTCGCTATAGTCGTCCACCAGCACCACCTCCTTCAGCAGGATGTCAGGGGACGTCTCCAGCACGCTATGGACCGTCCTCAGCAGGGTGGACCAGGCCTCGTTGTAGAAGGCGATGACCACAGAGGTTGTCGGCAGAGAGCGGTAGTCATACTGTAGCTCCTTGCAGCTGCAATGTAAGGACATTTTGATCCTTCTTGTGATCTGCTCTTCATGAATGCACCTGAGCAGTGCATTAAGAAGCTGCATTCTGCCTGAAGACTTTCACATTAGCTGTCACTTATATATGAACCTCTCCTTAGGCTATCCATATCTGTGTAAAGCATAAACAGTATGGCCTGCGTGCTCACAAGTTGCACAGATGTGTGTCCTCAAAGTTAAGCCAGAACATGGAACAACATGTTTAACTATGCCGGCCCTGGTTCCTGGGATAATGTGCAAAAAGAGGGGCGCTGGTGGCCTAGTGGTTAGGATGCGTGCCCCATGTACAGAAGCTGTAGTCCTCAAGTGGTCGGCCCAGGTTTAAGTCTAACCTGTGGCTCCTTTCCTTCAATGTCATTCTCTCTCTCTCTCTCTCTCTCTCTCTCTCTCTCTCTCTCTCTCTCTCTCTCTCTCTCTCAGGTTTCTGACTGGTTTTAGGCCAGCAAGTACAAGAGCTGGTTTTAACCTGCACATTGATGATGTGGCAAAAGGTGTTTGCTTTGAACTTAATCTTATTTGACTAAGCAAATAATGTGCAGGGTAAAGAGTAAGAAGTGAACACAGTAGAAGACTTTCAGATGTGGCAAAAAAAAAACCCAGTTATGCAGTAAATGAATTGTTAGTAGCCTATACGTTGAAGGACACAATGCTATGTGAGTTGGATTATAGCAGCCCCCTTGAGTGTCATGTTAGAGGGATAGTAAGAGTTTCCTTGGCTGACATGGCTCATTTTGGTACTTACAGTGGGTTCCATATTTCAGGCAGCCTGCGGTGCAGTGAGAGTCTATCACTAACATAAGTGTTAATCTGATGCTTGTTGATGCTTTCCTCCTCTTCTTTTTTCGCCTTTCCTTTCAGATTGAGTTTGACGGCTCTCCCCAGTTCCCCCAGGCTGTTTAAATCCAGGGGAGGCTTCTCGTAGACGGGTTTCTTGAGCTCATCATTTCCCACCTCTCTTTCGATGGGGGCCTCCCGCTCATGTGTCGCGCGCACGTCCCCGGAGCTGTGTTTTGAGTGTATGAGGTATCCCACCAAAGTGACTCCAAAGATGAAAAACACAAGTTTGGGATGGCTTCTTCTTCCGCAAACTGCCATCGTGTCGCTTACCTCCTCGGCGGAAAAAAAAAAAAAATGGACTGAGGTTTCATACCCAGAGGAGCTGCACTCCGTTGGCACCTCCTGCTGAAGAAGTGACCCTTTCTGTTTCACCAGCCTGCTCACGTTTCCGTTGGACGACTTTTACTTTGCTCATACTTTACGACGTCGTTTCTCTGATTGTTACGTACGTTTTTACCTGTTCTTTTGACATGACTAATTACGAAACTTCTGAGTTTTGCCTACTTGTTGAGCGGAACTTTAACAACTCTATCGCGACGACCGTTTGAATAACATTAGGACACTCCTCCTCCTACTTTGCCTGCTGGACTCTTTCCAAGACTTCTTTAAAGTGTGAACAGATTAACAACCTCGGATTACCTTTCCCAACGGATTAACGTTCGATAGCTCGCTAATACGACTTCACCTGGTTTCTCCCGCACGAAGGAAAACTAATCTAGGTCACAAAACTCGGTCCAGCTCTTTCAAAAGCTTTTAATGTTGTAGTAATGTAAACGGATGTCAACTCTACCTCAAGTTTCTAATGCGTGTTGTCGGTGTTACCTCGAGCCGTTACCTGTCTGTGACTGTAGATAGTTTACCTCCGGCCCGTTACAACTTCTTTTGAAGTTTTATCCTGCTATCAAGTAGGCTAAGCAGAGGTGGAGTTCTGCTTCCGGTTTACGCAATAAAATGTTCCAGTCTGATTGAAATATTAAAACCCAAATATGATGTAAATTGCATTTTTTTCCGAAGTGTTAAAGGGTTATGGATAGAATATGAATATAATTCAACATGCTGAATACAATTTCTTAAATCTGTAGTGCCAAAGTAAGTTTCTCACGTTTTAAAGTTTTTAAATGTCCCCACATTTCACGCTGTTTTGAGAAATTTTATGTATAAATTTATGTGTCGATTAAATAACTCAGAAAATGTTATTATAATGTCACTCACTCAGCCCAGACTAAGTGACACAAGGTATTCCTCGTGTTTCTGGAAACACTGGTGTAAATGTCTCTTTGTATTTTAATTGCAGACAAATTGTGAAACGTATTGATTATATCCCTTTTCTATTTTATTTTTTTATATCCTGCTTTTATATCCTTAATGTGTATGTCTTGTGCATGATATGGACCTATGGGTCTGAAATAAAGTATAAAGTAAAGTAAAGTTAAAGTTTAATCACTCGTGTGTATGTGGTTTTCTCGTGTTTTGTTTTGTTATTGTCCAAATATAACCTTTCGTATTATTACCACTTCAATGTCAAAACATTCAACTTTAATTTGAATGAGAAATAGTGTAACCGGATGTTGAATGTAGAAACTCAGAGCTTGACAAATTAGAAATTTACCGTAATTCAATGTGTGTGTAGCCGCAGGTATTAATCTCTTTAGAAACGACAGTATGACACACGGACCTGCCGGAGTTAATAAATCACGAACTCTCAATTGATTAACAGTTCGACCTTTCTTTCCGAGTGTAGCACACGAATAGCTAATTTGTTGACCTTTTCCGGGTATGAGACACAGCAGAAAGAAGTGAAATGACAATGACCACAGTGCAAAAGTCTTCGTTTCGCTGTAGTCCCTATGCAGTGGGATAGTATTGAACCTGGTAAGGCCATTATAAAATACATTTTTACAGGCTACTCCATATCTCCTGATTTCTTTCAAGATCTGAGCTACTTACCCAAATTATAAATAGCTGGCATACCCCAGCACCTGGAGTCACTTTGAAGTAATCCAAATACTTTCCATGCTCCTCATTAAGATTTGAGAAATGATTTGGAAAGTATTTTTTTTTACCCTCTGTATTCCTGGAAGCTTTTCACAAACTATGGTATAGGCTGACCATGTTGTAGGCCTACTCATTTTATACTATGCAGATTGTTATAGTAGCCTATACACCAACTCTCACAATAGACTTTAGGCATTGATGTGAATGTAAATATTGGCTATTCATTTGAATAAAATCAGTGTAACTAACAACTTTTCTATGCACTCCAAAAATAATTGCAGTCCCACAATTTATAACAAGGTCCTTTTTAACTGGACTAAAACCAGATATACAAAATATGCATTTCTATGATAAAGTGACAAACTCAAACCAAGGCGTCCCTTAACCCTATTCATGTGCAGCCAGTTGTCCCTCATATGAAACTGATAGGAAAACTCTTGACACCAAATATGAAATGTGACACAAAATGTATGTTATAGCAAATTAAAACACTAAATAATTAAAGTAATTATTCAAGGCGAGAAGGTAATCTGAGTGGCATTAGTGTTTGATTGAGCACCCATATTGTGAAATCTACAAAGAGACGTGGGAAGGCAATAAGTCAACCTGAGTGTTGTAATATACCACGCTAGACTAGGCTTGTTGTGTCTTGTCAATGACACAATATTAATGTGAATGCATGAGGGCATTTTCATTCAGGACTGGATGATGGATAACTTTTTCCATGCAACAGATATTGGGTGGGAAATTAAACAATAGGGAGCAGCATGTGCACCTTTGGGCTATAACATCCTTCTAACGTCACGTTTAAAAAAACAAAAAAGTATACATCAAGACTTTCATAGCCTAATTTAACATGTCAAATCTAATATTTCCCACAAAAATTGACTTTTATTTTTCATATTTCCAGTCTTTAATAAGATCCCCTAATATTTTTTTTATCATAAATGATAGAATTCAAGTGTAAAACTAAGTTAACCGGACAGGGAAAGACACTCTTAAGCCCATTTCGCAATTGTACTCTCCTGAAATTTCACAAACTGTTCAGGCTGGGCTGCAAAGTGGGAATGCAAATTGGAAAATTTTTCACCCACACTTTTTCCTGCCAGCATCTAGTCAAAAGTCCACAAGAAGTCGGGGTGAGCTGGTTGTGTGAACACAGCAGGTAATATCCAGGAAAATAGAAGAAATGAAAGGCTCATTGACAGCACTGCTCGATTATGTCCAAAATCATAATCACGATGATTTTTTATTGATATTGAGATCCTGATTATTAAACATGATTAATCCTTGATTTGACAACATCTGCATCATATGCAGTTAATTAACTTAAACACTCTCAACACTTTGAAAAACAAGCAATACATGAAAATAGACAGGTGGAAATATATAAAAATGATATATAATAATACAGAAATAAACAAACAAATAATTAACTCTGTTTTTGAGGTAGTGGGGATGTACTCTTGTGGCCGAAATATAACAAACACTTTGAAAACATTTACCACACGACAAAACCTAACGACATATCGAGAGCAACATGGCACAATCGTTGACTCTCGATCTTCTCGTTTTCATGATCGCAGGAAGCCAAAGTTGTAACTGAAGTTGCACCTTGCTTAATTACCCAGCCCTACTCACTGACCTGCTTTATTCATGTGTGACATGTTCATGTTTTTAACTTTGTTTCCTTCGTCAATGATTTATGTTATGGTGTGTGGTGTTAGAACAGAGGTATATCTCTATCAGAGACCTTCTGTATGACTGAAAGCTGCTCAGCCAGAAAAGACAACAATTCAACCGCCTCAACATAATCAATGGGAGGTACTGTTTAACAACTGTCACACCTTCTATTTACAGCACGAATACACTTTCAGTTCCTCTGAAAAGCAATTTCTATATGAATAAGAAATACAAATGTAACACAAATACCTCAGGGCCAAGCATGATATTTCTGTTAACCATTTTCTAATATTAATTCAGTTTATCACCCTCAATATGAACCACCAAGGTTAACCCCTCTGACCTTGATGACCCTGTGTCTTGACTAGCTTATCACTTGTTGTGAGTGTTACCAGGTTTTCTACCAGTAGGTGGCGCCACATCACTGTGTATACTGTGATTCCTGTCTGAATGGATGGAGCACTGGGATGATGTGGCAGCTCTTTAACATTAACCTTTTGTTTTTTATTCAACATGACACACGATTGAAATTAATCTGCCCTAGTTTAGTTTTGTCTTTTGGTGCACATGTCAGATTATAGAAGAAAACAGCAATATAAGGAAAAAGGCTGTGTTATTTCTGACAGCACACACTATTTAGAGCTGACATAGAAACAAAGAAAAGGACAATTTGCGTCTGTGGTTAGTTTTTTATTCTTTCAATCATCCAAAAAGCTTTTATCTTCTTTGAAACATCCGTCCCTCTTCAGTCACCCGCTCCTTCATATCAAGTAATCACCATCGTCCCTTTTCATTATCAGTAGTTTTAGAGCTCTTTTACGAGAGCACCCCGTCCCATTCTGGTCCCTTAAACCAAACATCATTTAAAAAAAGGCAACACTTAACAGGAGTCCTCTTACATGTTAACGCACTGTGTCCATTCATTGCCATGAATATCTCGTATTCATCATTTCAAAGGAGCACACAAACCAAACATCGCTCAGTGATAAGCAGTCTTCGGCAAATACAGCTGCTACATTTCCAAAACAGTTACATTGCATCTCTTGGTCCTTAAATAGAAACACAACGAGGGTCTTCAGTGGGGGGAACCCAAGGAAGTGTTTTTGCCGTTTTTTTTTTTCAAGTAAAGTTTACACACAGGAGTCTTAACACAGTCTGGCACGGCAAATTGAAGGATTACATTTAACAGGTTTGACTTTTAAGGCTTTTGTGTTTGAATAAACATCAAGTACATCAAGCCAGGGCTGTTTTACGTTTTTAACATTTCAAATGTTCTATTTGACATCCACTGGCACATTTTCATTTCGGCACTTAACAGTCAATTCTTCAGAAAAAGCACAGTGACAGACAGACGAGTCTAGAGGGCATTCTTAATTTTACACAACAGGGAAGAATAGATTACAACATTCCTGTCAACTCTCTAAGCCCTCTGGGGCGAATTGCACTTAGTACCACCCTTAATGCATGCTTCAGGTCTTGTTCAGGCAGCATTCTACCGTGACACAGGCTCCGCAGACGAGAGATAGATTTGAGAGGCAGTCTAGTATGACCGCGACGCTCTCTCCCTGTTATCCTCTCACGTGATGGAGCATGTAGGAAGAAGCCGGTGTGGGGCAACATGCAGCTGCCCTACATTGCTGCCAGGTTTTCTTTGAGCCGCACGTCATGACTTTGCATTTTCTTTTCTTCTATTGCACATTAAGCATTTTGTAGTGCAGCACGTTTTTGCAGGTTTTGCATGTAGTTTCATTTTTTAGGAATTTTGCTTCATTCTCAAAGGCACTTCTTGGTGTGCTGGGTATTCCGATCAATTTAGCTGGTCTCATGTTCTTGTATTAGATTTTCTTTTTTTTAAAGAAGATAATTCTGATACGCTCTTGGCATCATTTTGGTTGCAGAGGCACTTTGATGAAAAGCAGTGCCAAAGTAAAAAGTCAAAAGTTCAGCCGGTCTCTGTAACAAGACCAAATAAGCCTCGCCTTGTAATTGTCATTCGCTCGGCCTCAATCTGCTCTTCTTGAGACATTCACATGAGAATAAAAGCACTGAACATGGTGAGTCCTTGGCTTAAGATGACTTTTTCACCATCTTTGTATTAGCTCGCTACTCCCATTCAAACGGAGTGTGGTCTTTGAGAGCGAGAGCAGAAGACATCCACTGTAGTAATTGCACTATGGTCAAAAATAAAGGTCACTTGAGGTTCTCTGCTACTTTCTATCATTGTTCTTCTTTTACCACTCAAACTTCCACTGCTGTGTTTTGTCTCCTGGGGTACACCGGCGTACCTGTGTGTCTGTGCGCCCCTCTGATGTGCGGAAGGCCGTCGCACACATGTCAGAATGAGGGTGGTAGATGGTCCCGTCCTGAGAAATGATGGAGAAAGTTTCTATGAGAATGTGTGAAATGAAATCGTGTAGGATAATGGGGGGGTGTAACCCTTTTGTAGAAGTGCGCACCTTTCTGAACTCCCAGATGATACCGGTGGGTTTGGGCTCTGCGTCACTGGGGCAGTGCCTCATCCCGATGGAGGTCTGTCCTTCGACTACTTCAGCACACAGCTCTGTTACTGAGTTGAACCGGATCTCCTTTTGAGATGTGTACTCAAAGTACTGAAGCAGAAAGACAGACATTATTAGCAAACATGTGTATCTTCTTGTAGCAACATTTCAATTATTTGGAAAGAAACTGAGCTGGGAGTACACATTGAGAATGAAACACCTCATTGCTTTAATCTTTTCCTTCTTATTTTAATACTCTTCATGTTTCCTAACCTTCATGTTTGTTATAAATACTGTGTAAGTACATTTTGAGGAATTAAGTTGTATTGTTGTCTGTGCTGTTTTGTTTTCTTCTATCACTCTGCTCTGAGGTCAGGTCTGGAAGAAGCTGCATGTATGCCATGTCTGTCAAGGGATCTCATCAGTGCAGGCGGGGCCTTGGCCCTCTCAATCAACCAGACGTGAACACAAACCAAACTCTCCTCCCTCTGGTGTCATTTCAACAATCGGGCCCGTCTGGACAAAGGATGCAACACTCCCCGGTATAACCCTTAAATGCTTAGTCAGCTAATCAGTCTTCAAACCTCCGCATCCCTCTGTTAACGTCTCATACATCTTTCAGGTGCATCTGGGCCCATAATGGTTGTTGCTGATAAAAGAGTCGCTCAGAGCCCCTGTGTCTGGCTTCAAACTTATTTACCCGGGCTGTGCCATTCATTCTGCCTGCAGGGCTCATGTATCTTTTAAATGGAGTGTGGTTCTGTGTGGGCAAGGGAAAAAGGGGGAAGAGGCGGTGAAGGGCCCTGTGGTTTTTGTTTCAGTTGGGAGCCATTCAAACATTGATTTTCAGTCACACGTGGTGCTTTTTGTGACCTGGGACACCTGATGCTGTGCTTCAGTGGGGTAATCAGAGATATTGAGCAGGTAACAGATTCACAGAAAAGAGCTGTGCCTGTTATCTGTCTGCAGCATTAAATATACATCCTCACAGACAAATAATCTGCTTGCTGCTGCACCATCACTGGAGCTGGCAGGCATTCAATTTAAAAGAACTTTGATTCAACTGTATGATAGGTTTTTTTGTGGCATTTTGCAGAAAAAAATAATACTGAACTTAGTTGTGCCTTTCGTTTTCCAGTCATGCCAGGCAGACCGGCAGAGAGCTATTTTCTGATGAGAAACAACTGTGGCAGCTGGTTTTAGGGGTTAGCAGAAAGTGTTGACATTTGAAGATACATCTCCCAATCGGTTTTAGAGAGGTTACAAGATTGTGACAGCAAGAATACGTGCAGGAGAGATGGAGACAGACAGGATAAAAGTGTGAACAGTTGCATGTACCTGATTGCCTCCCTGGCCATGGCAGCCAAACAGAGAAATGTGGGCACCTGTAGGGCTATGGTCTGGAGCGTTGTAGTCCAGACACTCTGAGTGGATCCCCAAATTGCGAACCTGGCGGAATGAGAACAATAAATAACCATATAAATGAATTTAGTGTTTTTCAGAATTTAGAGTATTTATTCTCTACAGGCAGGTCAGACTCTGAGGTCACAGACAAAAGTCCTCTGATTAAATGACAGTCTCCAAAATATAAACACGTTTGCCTTCTTGATTTCTGAATCAAAACACACATGGTAAGCAGTCAATATTTAACACTGAAACCAGATGAGATTGGGTGGGATTCACAATTTGTGGCCCACAATAGCGATACTATCAAGACACAGATATTCTGCAAATGTATATTTGCAAAGCAATCAAAGAATACATCACAATATGTGAGAAACAGAAAATACAAAATTAAAGAGCAGGATCAATCGAAGTTTTGTACCGATATTTTTGCCCAACCCTATTGTAGATAATGACACTATTTCAGATTTATGGATTTATGTTACATACAACACGTTACATCATTGCTGTGTGAGTGAAACAAGCAGAACAATAACAAGGTGGTTGGTAGGCTTTGTTGTTTGGATGATAAGGCCAAAAAAATGTCCTTTGAGGAGATATCTTGGTGCAAAGCCTTTTTCAATGGAATCCTGCACCCTGTATTTGGATGACTTGGTCTTGATCCAGGTCCAAAAAGGTTTCAAAGCCTTTTGTTTGTCTCAGAACCGTCTTCTCAATTTCATCAGGATTTTCCACCTCTTTCCCCCAGCACAAATGCTATCACTCAAAATAGATCAAGTTTAGAAAGCAAGACACTACTGCAAAGAACAATTCCTTTTCTTTTCAGTCACTACACTGCTGCAAATCAGAAGAATGAAACCCAGAAGCTGCAAACAGTTTGTAGTAATGATAAATAATGGAATACAGATACTGATAGAAGACACTCACAGCCCCATGCCAGCCTGCCCTGTCCTCTGGAACATGAAGTTCAGGGTAGATATTCTTCAGATACCAGTCAAAACTGTTGCATGTCAGCCTCTTCCTCAGCACCAGCCTCTCTGAAATATCCCCATAGGTCTCCTGTAAAGAAAGCACACGAACAAGGAGTCATCTTTTAAAAAATTACAGGCGAAAATCAGGTTTTATTTCACTGGAGTATGCTGTAGTTGATTAAGAAATATTTGAGGAGTCATGAACTAAACAGTCATGTCCTTAAATTCAATATTTACATCCTGGATTTTACAGCAAACATTGCCCTACATCAACCGGAAACGAACCAGCAGCAGAATGGCAGCATGTATATCATGTATTGTAGATAGCTGTGTTTGCTGAGGTGGGGCGCTCTGCCATAATAAAGTCAAAGTCCAAAACACACAGTATACCTTTGCACTGCCTGAAGGGAGATTTTAACTACCAGGCCTCCCAGATACACTACAATGTTTTAGTCAAATATTTATTGCTCTGGTGCTTCAAGATGAGAACGTGCACATGATGTTGCAAAAAAAATGAAGATTAATGTTTCCCACATAAACCAGTAAACTATCCAGTGTGAAAATGCTTCCTTTAAATACACAAATCTAAAAATAAATGTCTTTATTCAGGATACCAACTCATTCTAGGTTTGAGCGTGCACAACACACAGGTAGGGTTTCTCACAACCTGAAAGTGACAATCAGACAGAGAAATGTAGATATGAGAGAAAAAGAATCGATTTGAAGCTGGCTATGTGGTCTGGCAGTGCTGTGTTCAATCTCCCCCTGACCAACTAATTTATTGTTTGATCAAAGATCCCTGACATTAATAATGTACTTTTTTTCAGAGAGGTGAAACTGAGATACATGAATGTTTGATGTTGATGGTGGTACTCAGAACATGAGAGGCACGACACACCTTGCCCACACTGTTGCATGCTCTGGCGCACACACACACACACACACACACATGCCAACACATGCCAACACATGCCAACACCCACCCACCCACACACACACACACACACAAGCCGGTTTGACCCAGTCAGACAGGCCGTGTTTCATCATATGTTGACATGTAGACTGAGGTGAATCATATCATATGAAACATCTAAATCGAACATCAAAGTAAGCCACGCTGAGCCATATTAACAAGGTGATCCTGGGTTTAACATGGCATCACTGCAGGGCTTCAATTTTAATGAATGAAAACAAACCTGTACTGGGCTAACCAAGACACAACTCAAGGCCTATAGAATGTCCAAATCTGATACTAGGAGAACTTCCTCACACCGCAACATGACTAGCAATACATGCCGTTTAAAAAAAAGTGTCTCCTTTATTTAGTCCTACCTTCCTGGCGGGGGGATTCCTGTTGTAGAAGTGTTGTTTATAAGAGTCCATCCAAACCTCTGCAGCTCGGACAGTATTCTGCAGGAAGTTGGGCCGTGCGTAGGGGGCCTTTTTAGGGAACACATGGCCCACATGAGAGCAAGGGTGAATCTCCAGGCTTCCCCCACACTGCCACACCTGAGGAGGGTCAAACACAGAATTTGTATTTTTTTTTAACCTTTAAAAATACAGTTTCATATTTTCTCTGTAGACTACAAATTAGATAGTTAATGTTGATGTTTATAAACCTGCAAGATTGAACCCTGATATAGAATTAAAGAATATCATCCCATAGTTAAGGGTTACAGCAGCAGAAAGGGAACATGTTAGGCCTTCATGTCTGCTGTCACAATGACGTACACACATAGTAAACATAGCAGTCATAAAGATATGTTTATCATTAACCAAGACCATCGTTTATTGGGCAACACGTGCTGAAATGAACCGTTAAACGTTGGCGCTCGTATTTACAACCATTAAAGCCATTGAAGTTTAAATTGCTTGCAAATAAACCAGCAGGTACTTTTAAGTTGAAATACAGTCCATTTTTCAAATTTTGACAATTAATAGTCAACAACCAAGCTGCATACGGGCGGGGACCGGGGGGGGGGAGGCTGTGGCTCAGCGGTAGAGTCGGTCGACTCTCAATCGGAAGGTTGGGGATTTGATCCCCAGCTTTGCAGCCACATGTCGAATGTGTCCCTTGGCAAGACACTTAACCCCAAGTTGCTCCAAATGCTTCATGTGATTGTGTTACATGGGATTAGCTAATACTGATGGACACTTCACATAGCAGCCTCTGCCATCAGTGTGTGAATGATGTGGATGGGTAGGTGTGACATGATGTGTAAAAGCACTTTGAGTAATCAGAAGGCTAGAAAAGCAATATACAAGCTCAAGTCCATTAACGAACCATACTGCTCACCTTCGATGTCACAATGACAATTCATTCAACCTCTTCTTCTTCTGAGTGATAAGACTACATCTGAAAGCAGCTCTGATTTATGTCAGAAATTAGCATTTTATAATTACTTGATCTTCCGCCAAGGATAAACAAAAACAAAATAAAAAACATCCTTAAAGACTGAAAGGTTGTTAACAAGGTCCTTCTTAATAGTTGGCTGAGCTGGGTTCCAATTACACACAGAAAATCACTATCATATATCCATAGCCAAACAGCCATTAAATGACAGTCCCTTCTATCTTAATTCAGCAGGAGTTTTAGCCGGCTACATCTTTCTGAGCACTCCAAAAGCAGCTCTGAAAAGCAATTCACTGAACATAAATTATGAATGGCAAAGAGTCCCGGTGAGAGGCATTTTTATTTCCACATGCATAACGCATCACTCAGGGGACGATCCTCTTCACTGTGAAACCTCACACGCACTATAAATCATGCACACTTAATTTACATCGCCAAACCCTTGCCGCAACAAACTCACACATCGCCTTAAATCTGTGCCAATTTGATTGACGCAAACAAGTGAAAAGCAACACCAACGTCACAACAAGGTGTCAGCCAATATCGGGGTGCAGGCTCAGATGCCGTGGCTGACTGTGATCTGACACTGACGTGTCAGTGTCGCCCTCGCACCACCTCAACGCTGACTTTTAAGTGTTAAAGGAATGATTAAAAAAAAATCAAACGCAAAAGCTTTGAACAAGGGGTTCATTGATATATTTCATTCTGTATCACAGTAACCAACATAGTACGGTACGCAGAGTCGGTAGAACAGTGCTTCTGCTCTGTTTCCTCACTGAAGGAGAACTGAACTCACCCTGAAGGAGAGCTCCAGGTTTTCTCCTCCCCACACCTCCATGCCCATATCGTATGTTCCCAGGTACTCAAAGTACTTCTTGCTCACAGCAAATAAGCCACCTGCCATTGTTGGAGACCTGTGGGAAACAGTACAAACATACTTTAGGATGGTCACCCTGGATTCCCCACTACTAACATAATTAGTCCTCTTGTAATGACCAAATGCTAATGTATCTACTCAACAGTCTTATACACCCCCTATAAAAAACAAACACTAACTTATTGAAAGAAGGCATTAAAAAGTAAGCCAATAATCTCGTTTGTAGAGCTGACATGTGGTTGCTACATGTAATCTCCACGGTTCATGTAGTGCAACAAGACTCCACAATGCAATATTGCAACATTCTGCCTGACAAATGGGTGTGATAACAAGCACAACAGACCACATGAAGTGCAAGATCCAAAGGTGTTTAGCGCCGCAATCCCTTGAACTCCATCCAAGAAAATAAACTCAGCTTGAGGCAGCATAAAAAAAGTTTGCATACATTTTGGATGGAATTTCTTTGTTGAATTCGATTTTTTGATCGTAGTGTTTAAGACATCCACAAATGAGGGTGTACTGGAAGTGGATATGTACCTGTGAAGTAATATAGAGTGATAAATTAGCACTAAGAGTTGTTTTTTTTAGCAGTACTCTAACCTAGTACGGGCTAACTCATAACGTGATCACCCACGAGAGTAGTCCTTGTGAAGTATCAAAGTGTCACCTGATGGGGTCAATGCGAGACTTGCGCCTCTTCCGTTCCACTTCAGGGACTGAGTGCCACTGAAAGGTGAGTCTCCAGTCGAAGCCTCCGATCATCGGCTCGTCTGTTTGCATGTAATACTCAAACGTGTTCCAGTCTATGGTGTCGATCACAGGGCACACAATGGTACTTTCATTCTCACCGATCCTAAACACGAGAGAGAGAGAGAGAGAAAGAAGAAACTCAGGTTTAGTATTTATGTTTCTTTTGCTTTAGATTGTCAGAAAGCTCATCTAGCTCAGTCAACTCACCTTTCCAGCAGAGGTTCAATCCAGCCAGGGACGCACTCACAGTGGCAGTCAAGGAACGTCAGTACTTCTCCCGTAGCAAAGTTTGCACCAATGAGACGTGCTCGGACCAGACCTTCCCTTTTTCTGGTGCGGACTAGCCGCACTCGCTGCAGATTACTCACATATTCAGCAAGTTTGGATTTCAGGTAACCTATTATTGTTTGCAACGCACAAACAAAAACACATTATTCTAATTATTATTTGTAACATTAAAGTTATGTTATTTCATCTTCCTGCTTTTAACTTCTTTCTCCTGTCTTATCATTTTTGGCTTCTGGAGGACAGACAAAAAAATCAAACTGAAGTCCCACAGAAATACACATAGGCTCTCATATATATTTGGTGCTTGGCAGGGTTCGTACAGTGAGTTTGTCGTTGTTTTTCGCTTAAAAAGGGCTAACTAATACATGAAGTAATACACGTCTAAGCATTCAAGGCTTTCACACACATTTAATGGTCCAAGGACAATGGAGCTCGATCCAAAGCTCTGTATGTTGGGAGTATTTAACCAAGTTGGAAAAATGAGAAAAATCAGTCTGTCTGCAGTAACTGTCCTGGTCTGGGAGCGGCGTGTCTAGCATTCCAGTTGGCCAGAATGGTTAAAGAAGAGGAAATGATGTCATGGCAGCTCACTACACACTGACGTAATCATTATGATGTAACGTCTCCGCTACGTACAGACTAGACTAGCTTGGGCCAAACACTTATTCCACTGGGACAAACGGACATTGAGCTAACTCCTATGCTGAGTTTCTGTGACCATGCAGCTTCATACACAGAGTCTAAGGACTGCAGAAATCATTCAACATTTCTTCTGCTGATGGAAACTGTAAGCAGGGCTAAAAGCTCAGAAAAGATAGTAGGTGGAGTTTTGGACTTTTCCACTTATATGAAATCAAGTACAAACTAAGTACTCAAATGCATACCTGCATCATGTGCAGCTACTTCCAAGACTCAGGAATAGCATGCACCACTTCATTCACAAGCCGTCCTATCTTTAAATAAAATATTGATTGAAGCAAGAGTCTGAACAAAAAAATCATTGTGTGAAAATTCTAGAAATGGGACAAGAAGAGCCTGGAGTAGAGACCCACAGGTAAATCATTTGCCATCACTTTGCCAATGATTTTCTCATTCTGCTTGATGACTGTAGTGTCATCGACAGTCCTGCATTTCTACATTTTAAAAAAAGAACCAAAGAACAGAGCCAACCCTTCCAGTTTGTCATGCAGTCATTATACACCTTTTTCCACCTTCAACAAGAATGTGTTCGGACTTGTTTCCTCTAAATGCTTTTGAAATACATCCAGAGGCATTATCTATTTACTGCATCTCTTCTCTATATATAGCAGAGTGCTGCACGACTCTGTCACTGTTTGGAAATCAAAGCATAACTGAGGTCTAGTTTGTGTGCTTTAGTAAACAAGGTTAAAAAAAAGTCAGATCTCTTTGTTTCTGAGCTTAAAGAGCCTTTCCTGTCAGATATTTTAAGACAAAAAAAAACAGACGAACATATCAGACCTCTGTCACTGTAGTCGTCAACCAGGATGATGTCTTTTAACAGTACGGCAGGCACCGTCTCCAGGACACTGTGAATCGTCCTGAGCAGCGTGGACCAGGCCTCGTTGTAGAAGGCGATGATTACAGAGGTGGTTGGCAAATGCCGGTAGTCAAACCTCTTACTTCTGCATCTGAGGTATGTGTGAGTGTGTGTGGGAGGTTGAAGAGGAACAGGAAGAGTGGACATAAGCAACAGTACACATGTACAGTACATATTTATAATTAAAATCCTAAAAGGACTCATATAGGGAAGAGTGTTTTTTTCATGTGGCCAGAGCAGCTTCAGAAACTTCTAAGACAGGAGGAGGTATCTGCTCTTAATCCAGATGGCAGTCATTAAAACAATAAAGCGCCACAGAAATATGGATGGGGGCGGGGAGGGTATCACACCAGTGAGCAACATACCACAGCAGTGCTCTGAGAGAGACCACAGAAACTTGAACTAACAGAAACGAAGAGAGCAGAACAGAGAGAGAAAAAAGGGACAAGGGGGGGTGAAGAACAAAGATTAAAAGCAGAAACTTGAGACAATGAGAAGACAAGCAATAAAATAGAAAGAGGGCACAAAACATTGTATGAGCTCCTAAGTGGTGTACAAAACAGGAAGTGGAAACTCAAATTCTGCTGCAATTACTAAGAATAAGATCAAATACGTTTGCTCAATTGAAGTAAGCTGATTTCCCTTCTTTCGTAATCATAATCACAATCAGCACTTGTGTTGTTCACAAAGTTGGAAACATTTCCTAGTGGAGAGAAAGTCGTTATGTCAGAAAACCTGTTCCCAGGAGGAAACCGATGTGACTGTGCAGCACATGCAGAACTGCAACAACCTGAAAGTCAGCACATGCAGAACTGCAACAACCTGAAAGTCAAAGCAGACGACTTAACACATTTGATGGCACTGCTCATCAACATAAAGCCAACCTGAAAAAAGGAGCCAACTTGGAATAAAAGTGTGCACTTATCAAAAATGTCCAATAAGTCCCTTCATGCACTGTTGCAAATGGGATGGTGAATTTAAAGATTACAGTGACGCCGACACAGTGGGATTAATAAAGCCCTGTTCTACGTTTTCCCCAATTTTGCACAAAAAAAGCAAAGGTCTACAATTTTCTTTTCTTTACAGTCTAATTCAACTCTACTGTGGACTATCTTCTTCTCAGCTGTAATGCTCTGCTTCATGTGCAGCAGACAGTGCTGAGAGTTAGCTGGACAAACGAGGTAATGACTAAATGTCATCAGCACATATAAGAAAACATGTAGGCTCAACATACATCTCTATGAAAAGCTAATATCAGACATGATATCAGCTAAATGAAATATCAATAAGGCTCTTAGTGTATGACGAAATCTTTTGTTCTTAAGTTGTATTTTTGATTTAACTCTCAACCTTCCTGGCAGCTTCACTGCAAAGTGAGAAAGGTCAAAAAGCATCTTCTTGGTCTAACTTTTAACTTGCAGACCGGTAAAACGGTTTACTCTAGTTTCACCAGGGCGAAGTCTCACAATCATTTCTTCTTTAAGTGGCTGCTGTTTAAAGGCCACCTTAGAAGAATGAACATCACATGTGCAATGCCATCAAATTAAAAAAAATGCATCCTTTAGATCCGCCCTGGATCCAATTCTACAGAGAATATATGCTTCACTGGGACACACAGGGTGACAATGAAAACCACATCTGGCTCTCATTAGAATGGAAGCAAGTAAGAGATAAGCAAATAGCAGAAGGAGAAACTACTGATAAGAGGCATCACACTTCATGCTTCATCCCAGAGGCTGAGCTGGGAATATCAGTGGAAGACAACTCTGGATGGAGGAAATCCATTCAGGCAGAGAGCGGCTTACAGCAGCTTCAACAAGCCCTGCATTGCATCATGAGAGCCTTCATTATTGTTTCAAACTGTCAGTGGAAAAACTGACTCCAGTAAGGAGCTCAACTTAATCTCTATTGAGTAATATATCCCTGAAACAGATTTAGCATAGCTATCAGCCTGGTGCAGCCTTCAAAGCAAGAGATACATTCATGTTTTAGTTCCATAAGAAATAAGAGCTGGAAAAGAGTGTGAGTCACTCTCTGACTAATTGGTCGTTTCTGTTTGGTCTACTCACTCACTCATCCTGTGGTCCTGAATGTGCCGATGTAGGGAAATCTTGTCACTGACGTAGATATTGATGGCATAGCGCTCCACGCTGTCCTGCTCCTCTTTCTTTTCCGCCGGGCTGAGGCTGAGGTGCGTGGCCCGACCCCACTCCCCATGCGCAGTGCTGTCTGGCGGTGCCTTAACATAGAGGGGCCTCATAAGCTGCATGTCAGACGCGCTCTCCTCTGCCGTGAACTGTCTCACATGGACATCGCGTTCCTCATCATCTTCCTCTGCAGGGGAAGAGGAGGGGAAAGAGGAGCGTGCTAACACAAGGTAGCCAAGCCAGAGAATCCAGAGCAGGAAGCAAGCTTTGGCCAGGGTGCCCAATTTTCGAGAAAGACGCACCCTCATGGCGGAGAGCCGTTTGGGAGGCACCTTGATTGGCTGAGCTTCGGGGTGCCCTACAGGACACGAATCTCTAGAGAACGGAAAGAGACAGAATTGAAAACAAAACATGACCATTTAGGCATTTCAGAAACATTCCAGAAAAATGAAATTAAAAAAGGAAGAGCAGAAGTAGACAATGTGAGAAAAATCAAATCCATGCCAAAGTAATTTCCACCAACAGGAAAAAAAAAATGTAAGGATTGAACTCTTTAATGAAAGCTCTCTCCATAAGATCAAAGTGTAATCAAGTAACAAACCCAGTCACAATTAAGTGAACTTCATATTACCCAAGAAAGATCACACCAGGCTTTAAATTCACAAGAGCCTGGAGGAAACGGCTCCAATCGACCAGACCTGCAGTAATCAGCACCAACATCACAAATATAATCGCAGGCTCGGGGCAGCATTGAGATGCTCATTAAATACAAATTGCAAAGATGGAAGAGCCTGAATTATGGCTCACAGTACGGTAATGTGCAGCCTAAATTGAGTGTGATTCACTCCAATGAGAGATGTGTTAACCCGATGAACTTCATCAAAGCGTTGTGCTGTTTTAGTCACGATGCATGAAAATGAATCTCATGTGCAGTTAGGAGAGTTTGTACCCAAAATGGATATTTGAAGATGTAGAGGCTTGTCAAATGATCATTTAATGCTTGTTTCTACTGTTTTTTCTTATCCAGAAGATTATAACAGATGCTTTTCCCCAAAACGTTTAGCTACATCTTAAAATTCCTGCAAACGCTGACTTTATTTGTCACGTTTTAATTGAAGCTTTAAAGGGTTTTTTCTACACAGTAATACTACAATGTTTATGTTTGTGCTGGATTCAACACAACCAGTTCAACAGTAATCCTAGGTATCACACGATAACTTCACAGCAAAGATTACATCTGATACTAACCAGACAGTCAGGTCTAATAACAATCAGTGTTCCTCAATTACAGATTTCCATTCCCTTTATTAAGCCTACGCCAAACTTAAACAACCTGCCCAAAAATCTGAGTGGAAAATCTGCACAAGGATAGATTCCTCCGTTATCCTGCTTTAAACATACGGATTAGCTTGCATTTGAAGACACACAATGACAGCAATTTAGACATTCATGCCTGACAGATCAGATTAGTCTGCCAGGATTTGAAAGAGGGCTGCGGTAAAAACAGGCCACTTAGCTATGTTGACACTGATCTGAATGTAATCACATAATTGTGTTGCATTAATATTAGAGCAGGGTGCCTTTTACAACCGTGTCAGACGGTGCCAGACAGCCATAGCAACAATACAGATGCGCACACACACACACACGCACACAAAAAGTGCTTCCCCTTCCTCACACCACAGTGTAATGATTATGAGTGTCCTTGTTCTAGTAAAGATAGTTTATTCAGGAACGTTTTGACTTTAGGAAGTTGAAAATTAAATCTAATGTAAGGGGACGCGTGTGTGTGTGTGCAAAGAGCTAAGTGAGAGTGTGTATTTCTATGGTAAAGAGTCCACTGTGAGTCCTTAAAGGCAGCAGCAACACAACCCTTTCACTCCAGTCTGGGCCCTGGCCAGAACTCGGGAGTCCTGGGGTTTCAAAATGGAGACGCCTGCAGACAAAACCCCCCTTTATTAGCTGTCCATCACACCTTCCCCTCCCTCTGAATCTGATAGCCTTTCTGAGGGAGCGATTTTGGAACGAGCAGGAGGGGAGCCAGGCCTAAGATGCAGCTTAAATCCTGCCCCACTTTTTGGGTAAGAAGAGCGGTTGAAGCGAACACCAAAAAAAAGAAGAAGAAAAAAAGTAGGTGAGGGATAAGATTTGCTTCCCAAGCTGCAATTAGTGGTGCATGTTTTGCCGAGTCACGCCAACGAAAAGGTATAAATAGAGCAAAACGAAATAGATGAGTCAAGTATTCATGATACCGTTTACAAAATCAGAAACTAAGTCTGATGTTGGAGATATTTGGTCATCAGACATTGTCTCATCAGTGAAGTTAACTATGTGGCACATGAAAAAGATTGCTCAATGGTCAGTCTAGAATGACAAGTCTGCACAGCATAGTGTATACCAAACATGGCTCATTTTCAGTATATGTCACACAATCAGGAACAAGGGACAAATAGCTGAGGCATGTGCGCACCAGTGGAACAGGTTACACAAGCAGCAACTTCTCACCATAACCGGTTAAGCTTTCACCAAGTTTGTGTTTGTAGAAGTCTTATAAGACAGGATCAGTGGGTCCTCCAGATAACACAAACATCTCTTCACTGATCCCAGCCTGTGTGTGTACACAACTTTGTAGCAACAGTTTTTTAAAGGGGAAAGGCAGTGATGAAGGATGGATGGTGGAAGATGTAAGGCTGGATTCATTTCTCTTTACACACAGAGCAGTAACTCAGTAAGTAGAAACTAACACGAGCACATATGCAGCAATAAAAGCAAAAGTAAAACTCATGCCCTGGCTACATATGTTCCCTGAATTAAATGTCAGCCTCTCTCAACACTTCATTTTGATCTTACCTCCATCTTTAGTAAAGTATCCTTTAAATGTGTTATGCCATGTGTAGCTAAAGAAAGGGTTACGGAGGTGTTATGTGGAGAAAAGAGATAAGCAGTCACGAGTATAGCTCCAGACAGTCACAACAAACAGTTCAGCAACAGGTCTCCTCGTCTGTCAAATTAGAGTAATGTCAGGATTATAATGTCAGGACAGTAAGAGGGTGAATGTTTGAGCTAATCTTTGAATGAGTGACGCATTAAATTGAAGCAATGACTCCGAACAATGATATATCTCAACATTTAAAAGAGAAATTGACTAACAGACATAATGAGCTAGTCGCCTTTTGACATTTTGAAGTCGGCTTTAGCTTCGTTGTCACACCGCCAAGTCGTCTTACTTCATCACTTTACTGTTAAACAAGCAACGTAGTTAGGAAAGTAAATTGAGTTACCGACAACACGCAAAGCAAACAGTATCCTACTTTTGACACAACGCACATGACAACATAAGAACCATATTTCCTGTAATAGAGTAAGAGTTAGCTCGTAAGTTTACCTTCACATTCAGTTACATGTCTCGGGGTTTCTTCGAGGTTGCTAAGGCCGTCGTTTGTCAGCCCGACTGTGGTCGTCTTCCAGTTAAACCTCTGGCTTGCAGATGTCAGCATTCCCACATCCTCTCCTCCACGTTGAGCCGCTGACCTGCTTCAAAGCGCAAACAATTAGCATTTCACTTCCGATAAAAGCCTTCAAAATAAAAGCACGACAAGGCTCGCTTTAATGAAGACTACCACAAGTAACAACTAAACTATCAGCAAATACAAATGTAATACACTTAATAGATCAGTTGTTTGCATCAAGCTATTTAATCTAATTAGATTATTTAAATATGAAAGGGATTTGTGACCTCAAGTTTCTTTAGAAAATATAAGAAAGTCTTTAAGGACACCTTTGAAATGCATTTTGCAACCCATATCATGTAAACGAACGTTAACATCAGTTTTTCACTTCTTATTCAAGATGTGTTTCATTTGCAGCCCAGAACAGGAAAAAAACGTAATACATCGGCATTTTATTGAACCGCACTTCCGTTGTTGATAGCAGTGCTTTCAGTTAGCTTGACGCAGCACTCATGCTAACCACATTAGCTGTCATGTGTCTGCTGCGATGTTACTTCCAGCTTTAAACTGCTGTCTAGAAGATTTTGCACGATATGTCAGTTTTAATACACGAGTGTGGCCTACGCTTTGTGTGCCAAATGGCAAAGGTAAACTTTTTATTAGGAGTGTCAAGATTCGGATCTGCAACTTTAAGGCGTTCATTATTGAGAAGTTTTCATTTCTAAGCTGCAATGATTTAGGTATTCAGCATATCCACATGACTGAAAGTGTGTGTGTGTGTGTGTGTGTGTGTGTGTGTGTGTGTGTGTGTGTGTGTGTGTGTGTGTGTGTGTGTGTGTGTGTGTGTGTGTGCTCTTCATGTGTTGACCTGGCCATATACTAAAGTTTCATTGATAAAAGTTTGTTAGGAAACTATCTGTATATTCTTCATTTTATTGAGCCACTTTAATATGGTCTCTTCTATGTAGCATATTTATGAGCTCAGTGAGAATGCAGTGTGCCACTGTACAACCTAAAGGCAGGTTGATTGTAAATACGTTATAATTTCTAATGCCAAATGTGATGAATTTGCCATCTTGTATTCAGGATACAAGTTTCTGATCTCAGAGGAGATATTTTTATTTCTCACAGATGCACACCTGGTTGTTTTTCACCTCTACACGATCTTACTGCCATGAGCTCTACGCCTACTTCTTCCTTTGTTGACTCATAAAATCTAGAGGAAGTAATTCAGGGCCTAAAGTCTAGCCCCTGTTTTATCGACCCTGCCCTCACCAAACTGTCCACAATCTTTCCTGCTTCTTTAAAGCGTGCTGTAATAACACCCGTTAAACTAAAACAACTTAGAGCCATCAATAACTAAAATCTACAGAACCAATTTCGAATCTCCCTTAATTCAGAAAGATATTCAAAAAAGTTGTATATAATCAAGTTGCCTAAACAAATATCTTTCAACTCTCAATATTAACGACAAAAATCAGTCTGGTTTCAGAGCAAATCAAAGTACCTAAACAGCACTTGTAAAGTTACCAATGATACATGTAGATATGAACATATTTAGATTCACAGAGTGTCTTAAATCATGTCTTGATGTTGTCAAAAGCACTAAAAGGATCTAGTAGTCCACTGTATGAATGGACAATGCAGCTCACACACTTACACACACATGTACGTACACAAACAGCCCTTCCCTCTGTGTATTTGCCATTATAGGCTGGGTTTGTATTTCTGCAGGCTCTAGGTCCTGCTCAGGCCGGACTACGCTTGCAGTGCACCAGTGTGTTGTAGGGCAAACACCTGCACCAGTTGGTAACTTGCCAACTTCTTTTATTCCTCTCTCTCTTTCCTCCTCCTTTTCTTCTCCCCAGTTGAAACCGATTGACACCTCTCTCTCTGTGTGAGGCCGATGTGCCCTGATCTGGTACTGAAAGGGTCCCTGTTTCCATGATAAAGATTTGGAGCTTTCATAGATATAAGACAGGCTATTGTACAGGTCATGTGGTTCAAACTTTCTCCCTCTTTAAAATATAAATTATTGTACAGATTACACATGCTCTGTTCATTCTTTATTCTGAAATTGGAGAGAAAACCTGTTATGAGTAGGTGTAAAATGTTACCTTTACTCTTCCTCCTTTGAGGCAACAGATAAAAGCACAAACAAATCCTTTAACCTGGCGGTATATGTGGATTTTTTTTTCAGATGAAAGCCAACTCAACTAGATTTTATCTTATTTTATTGGTCTTAAATCAAACAAGACCTCATCTTGACAGGTTTATTTATTGGTAATTCCAGTGTTTTTTCCCTTTTGAATCGGGTCTGTAAAGGCTCTTTGTTTGATGGTCAGTGGCTGTCTATAAGCCTGTCGGCAACCTTTGTGATAATCCGCAGCTGGACTCAGCTCAGCAGCTGCAGAGCTTATGATTGAGATCTCTTTCTTTTGACAGAACTGAAGAACATGAGTGAAGCCGATTTGAAGAACAGCATGTATTTGATGTGGTGCGATGGGCAGAAACATCTGAGGAAAACAGTTCGAGTAAAGAGCTCCATCTTGTGGCTGCAAAAATTACATCATATTTAAAATACACGTCACTTAGTATAGCAATATTCATACCTCTAACCCTTCCTCTTTTCCCTCTCCTGCACTTTATAATAGCAGATATAATACATAAGTAAAAGTAAAAAATACTTAAAATTCTAAAAATGTGTCAAAGGAGAGATGAACTGATAGACCCACACAATGCATTTACCTCGTAACTCTATTTAATTACAGCTCTCTTCACGTCTGAACTTCCTTAACTTCTGGGCCACTACTCTCATTAGCTGCGTGTCCTTTGTGCCTGATGTTCATTTAGCCTGTTCGTGCACTAAATTATAGTGAGTAGAGGTCACATTGTGGGACCAGGCGCCTTTAATTTAATGGAGATAGATTCAGTCCCACACTTCCTTAGCCTATTAGCTTCCCACAAGACAGAAGGGACAGCGACCTTCAGCCATAGGAATGAGTGTGGTTATCAATTGGGGATTCTGAAAGTAAAGGTTGGGATTTATATGTATGACCTTGTTCAAATTTGAATTACTGTCCTGTTAAAATATAGACCAGTAAAGTTGGACGTATTTAATCATGTGTGAGTCAAGTATATGCATCATAGTGCTAACAGTTTAATATTTTACATGTTTCAAAAGTGCTCATTCACATTTCAGTACACACGGGGAAAGATAAAGACTTTGGTGAAGAATATGTCCAGAACAAACAAGGGGAAAAAAGCCCATTTCATCTTTACAGTCAGAAGGACATGATAGATAAGGGACACTGTAAAAATATCTCCATCCATTCTGCTCACATTCTGTCTCGATCTGACACGTTTCACCTTGTCAGGAGAGTTGAGTGCAGCTTTTACAGTTTGTTGAATGGTCATAGATAAGACATTTGACCCGCCCCCTTTGATTCTGTGCCAGACACCGCTTCAGTGTTTCTGTCTGTGAGAAACCTTCAGCTCAATGACAGATAGTGGTGCTTTGTGAGGGATCGTTTGTGCAATATGATGTTTTTACAGAATTTGGCTGAAGAATAAAATTCCTTTTAAGCTACTGATGATGTGTTTCTTAAGAAAAGTAACCT
This sequence comes from Tautogolabrus adspersus, assembly GCA_020745685.1. NCBI lineage: Eukaryota > Metazoa > Chordata > Actinopteri > Labriformes > Labridae > Tautogolabrus > Tautogolabrus adspersus. Next base: position 15,339,097 of record CM036550.1, read on the forward strand.
CTCACGACTGGATAACCAGCCATTCAAGGTAATGTTAAGAAAATAACATCGTCAGGTGTGGTACTAGGAAATTTACCTTCAACACAAACTAAAAGTTCCTCACAAGAGCTTCAACCAGCAATTTTGATGGTTATAATTAACCGTTTAAGTGAAAGTGAAAAAGCATGTCAAAGTGAGTATTCAACAATAAAATATTAGATTTCTAAATCAACAGTCACAAATGCAAGGTTGAGTGATTCTAACGTGGCATTTTCGTTGCTGTGTATTTCTGTCACGTATACCTGTCTGCGTATTTAAACTCATGATAGCTGTTTTTCATTGTTGTCACAGATTGGAGCACTATTAGTTGTCTCTTGACAACAAGGTGCCGTCTGACAGCTTTTTTGTGGCACACCGACGCTGCTAATGAGCTTCCACGCTCTGCAGCATAGTTTGGCATAGGGCTTTTAGTTCTGAAGACATTTTTTTAATGTGACATTTGGAAAAACACAAGACAGTAAGATTGACAATAGCTGAATTCAATGAAATGATTCCGTGTCAGGGTGTTATGCATGCTGGTTCACTGTCACAAATGATGCCTTCCAGTCTGTGCCTTTAAACCGAGCTGTGTTTACCATGTTGACAAGAATAGTCCATGTTGTTGTCCTGTTGCAAACTTCAGATGGGGATCATTCTTCATAGCTCTGAATTGACAATTGTGACACATCTGCAATTATTTACAGAATTGGCAAAGACCATAGCTTAGTAAGTTAAAAAAATAAATAAATTTGAATTGTATTTTTTATGAATCTTAATTTCAGGCGTTGTTTGCTAACTCGCTTAAGTGGCGGCACGACACCTCTTTCAAAGATTATGAAGCGCTCCACAATCGACAAACCTTAACGGTATAGTGAGGTACTTGTCAATAAGAAGTGTATCAGCCAAAGGAAATGCCCCTTATAGTAGAGACATGCTGGAGTACTGACATGGAAGCTGTATGCTATAGGCCTACAGCTATGCTACAGTAACAGCATCGTTTGCAACATGTAATTTTGCTAATTTCAAGAAAAACAAGCTAAAATCGAAATTGGAGTAGAAAAGTCAAATTAAAGAAAACCTCTGCAGTTAACTGGCAGCAAGAAACTTTATTTTTGCACTACTTTGGTCCACCTTGGGAATACATTTTGGTTCACTTTTCATGGAAGGCAGTACACAACCTGACTGGTATTTGGTAATACCACTGATCATGACACCTTTTTGGCACAGAACCAGACCGAACTCTGGATTCCATATCTAAAGAGAGAATTGGTATTTTATCACATTTAGCAAATAAATATGTCCTGCTCAGCTGAGGGGATAAGGAATAAGGGAGATATCTTCTTGACAGCATAGCAGCCTCTAATGATCCTGTTATTATCCACTCAGCGGAGCCAGATGTGTTTTGTTCTTATGCAAATAAAAAACATGCTGTATAAACTGTGATTAGTGTATTCTTGATATACTCATTATTTTATATTTTGTTATTTGCTTTATTTGTTGTTTTGTGCAGAAAGTTATCTAATATGCATACAAAAAAAATACATAAATGCATCTATTGTCAAATAGTTCCTTTCCAATGTAACCATTTAGCCACAGTCAATGGAAGTCATGGCAACAGTTGAATACAAAAACACATACTCCTCAAGTAAACAGTTTGCAGACAACGGGCTGTAGTCGTTGCAGTCATATTTGTGCAAAATCTGCTAATATTACTGTACCTCGTTAGTTGACACGTGTGTCTTGCGACAGTGCAGTTAGACTTAGAGACCTTCGGTGGGCGCCAAAGTGCACCAAACCAAATTCCTACAAATTGTTACTTTAACTCTGTAATCTTTTTTGGGTGGCTATGATTTTTAAATGTAAAATGTTTAAATGTTGATAAAGATATAATGGGGTAAAAAAGGAAAGATTGTGTTTTTCCTACAGGTTATATTCCCTTTTACACTGTGATCTGCTGCAGCTGTATAACAAATCCATGCCTTTACTCTGCCTTTACATTGAACCACTATGTCCCACCTCTTTGACATTTATATGGAAAACTGAAAACTACTCATAGTTTTCAGCTTGAGAAGTATGTTCTTTCGTTCCCTCAAGGGACAGCGGAGCATCTAATAGCATTCATCCACAATCACCTCTTCTCTGGGTTTGTCGTTCTCAGGTGGGATTCTCTAAGCCCAACCCAGGTTTCTCTCCTAGCCAGTTAGTGCATCAAATTGAAGAACGACAAACAAAAAAGTGGTTAAAACATATAGGGGACAACTTGGACAGGCAACTTCTCCGTAGTGTGCAGCAGTAGAAAGCTTTTCTTGCCATCCAGGTGTGCGGTTCTATAAGTATGTGATGTCACATGAAAACTATACCACATGAATTGTAATCCAATGTTAAGAGGTTTTCTGAAAAGCAATGAGGAAACTGATTTAAGATTAGACCTGATAGTTTTGCTCTTTTGTTGACTCTCTCTACTCCAAAGTAAGAATATTGCTTGTTTGGGTAAGTGTGCTGAGCTGCATCCACCCTGCATGCTAATTGTGTATGGAGAAGAGTCTGATCACTGACGACAAGTGCGTTATTCTCTAATGCGTGTCAACCAAGGCTGAATGTGTATGTGCGTGTCTGTTTGGTGTAGCATGTATTTTAGATGGCCATACCAAGGTTGCAGGACAAAGCAGCATCCACTTGTTTATGCAGCTGAAGTAGACTCAGAGTACAACGCGCCATCAGCTTTACAGAGAGAGAGGGAGAAAGGCATGAGGGGAGAGGAACAGGAGAGGGAGAGGGGGGCGTTGTCCATGTGCCAATCAGCCCACTCAGCAGTCAGTCCTCGCCAGCCAGGGGGCCCAATGGGAGTTTCTAAGTCACACACACACACACACACACACACACACACACACACACACACACACACACACACACACACACACACACACACACACACACACACACACACATCCACCTCCTCAATTTTCTCAAATTTCTCATCCAGCACCAGACTCCCCAGGCCATGTCCCTCCGTCGTCCAGGCAACGCATCACATTCAGCCCAGTGAGCATCTAACTTGTTTGTTTCTCTTAGGATTCACAATCAGAGGGGATAGGGTTGCAATACAGAGACAGTGAGAGAGAGGAAAGAAAATGGAGGAGAGGAGGGTTGCATGCAAACAAAGCAGGTTCTCCAGAGCAGGGAAGAAGTTCTGATAGCCAGGTGGAGCGCCAGGTCTGCACCTTTGGAAACAGCATCTGTTAAGAAATGTGCATTACTGCCAAATGTATATAATTGGCTGCTTTTTAAATGACTCTGACAGTTGCTGAGGCTTTTTATCCAGGGGTGTTTCTTGGTAAAGATTCTTTTTGCCTCTTTTTTTTTTTTTGTACTTTTTGGACCATTTGGATCATTTAATGCGTGAGCTGTTCATATAGTATATCAGCCACATTGGTAAGGAAACATAATACTATAATAATTACAGTAGAAGCAAGATGGACTGTAGTCAAAGAGATTTATCACACAGCTGCCAAAGATAAACGTTCACATCCAGATTTTAAAAAGCTGTTTTTGCTTTTGCTTAGTCTTCAAAAGAACTCCAACATCAAGCAAATAGCTATCAGCTCTTATCTGATTGTATTTATGTCTGTTGGAAGTAGTTACATCATTAAAAGGTTTATCTGTGAAATGCAGAGTGATAGAAGTTTTTTATTCTCCGTTCTTTTTCTTTTAGTTAGTAAAAGGAATGGAGTTTGCCAGCAAGGTCGAACCAATCAGCAGCTAAGTGCAGTAGAAGAAAGGTTTTCAATCATGGAGTAAACACAGAAACACCATTCCCTCCATCCCAGCTGTGATAGAGGTGGGCATAGTGAAACACACACACTTAGTTAACCGAAAAAATACCCTCCAGAAAATCCAGCTGTATGAGTCACAGCCAGGCAGCATTCACCGTCTTTACACAGTGGATAAAATCTTTAGAACACAGTGCACCAGGTCAAAAGCTGAGATTCTGTTTCATGTCTGTTTTATTATATAGGCTATACATAATTACAAGTTCTAAAAATGTCGAAATTGGACAAATCATCATTATATAATTGAAAACCCAGAGTAATGGGGACACATTTTAAAACAGATTAGCTACCACTAGACAAAAGCTAACATTAGCATTGTAACAATTCCTGGCTGACATCACCATTAGCTTGGATTTCATTCATATCATAACATCAAATGGTAATGTCAGCTATGGAGTAGTTCTACCTTTTGAAAACAGCCACATTCACATTCAACCTAGTACTTGCAAACTGTTAGTGAGGAGTGAATATTATGTAATACTATTAAATACCTGCTAATGCTATTGAACACAAATGATAGCGTTGAACTGGTAAAAGGCTAAAGTCATGTCTAATTGTATCCAATGGGTAACCATTTTATTATGGCCTGTCTTTCTCTTACATTTGCCACTATCAATTAGCTTCTCTGTTGCTAATGATGCAAATGATTTCTGATATTATTCATATTTGAATCATTTGCAACATGGAATAAAATAGAACAAAATCATACAATTGTGCTTTTCACCCTGAGCATGATGCTAAAGGAAAATCCCCTTCAGGTGAATATTGTAAATTTGGACCTGCTGATGGGGCCCCTGCTGTGCTTACTGTATAGGGCCCCGTGTCTTTCTCTGTTTGACCCTGATAACACTGCTGGAATTGTTCCTCACCTCCTATTTAACAAAAGCAGTGGGACAAAGCAGTTGTTCAGAGCTGGTCCATACACTGTTGCTTTCATTGTCGCCGGCCTCATAAAAACATCCTCATCCTCATCCCAGCACCAGCAAATCATATGTATCCCCAGTTTATAGAGAAAGGCAAGCTTTATTGAGAAACATTTTATCACAGGCTGTCAGAAAAGCAGCTATTCATCACTTTAGTGTTTGTCCTCTTAACCTATTTAAAAGCTCTAGCCTTGTTAATTGCCCCTACACCATTTATTTGTGATTCAGGAGAACCAAGCGATAACCTCCAGGGCAGTGAAATTAAGAAGTGCTAAAACCTGCAGTTCTGTGAGTGGCCACCTGAGGCTCCAAAAGAGTTGATCAAGCAACATCCTCTTGTGTTGAAAAATGAAGCAGATGCGGAAGTGCAAAATCCTGCAGTTCGTCGAGTGTGAGCTTGAGGCTGGCTGCAGAAGCACAGGAAGTCACATACACACCCAGTCAAATGAGACAATTTTTACAGCAGACATTTAGAGCCTGGTTCAAAAGACGGAATAGGTCTGATTAGCTCATGTCTCAATCAGCACACACTGTACGGGGGAAATTTTTTTTGATAGCTGATCTGTTTTGATTTTTTTAGGGATAAGCGTTATCCACAATAAGGCGTGTCACTGACCTTATTGACAGGCAGGCCCAGTGTAGTGGTTTGTCAAGGGGCTTAAAACCAGCCTCAGCTCCAGTTCTTAGTTAATAGGTTGACTGAAAGTAAGGTTGAGACAGCATGTCCTGCATGGCGACCGCCACGGGTGGGACTCTAAAGCCCCCTGCAGTAACAGATAGGTATAAGAAGACTGGTTATTTGACTTGTGTTAAACGCCCTTTTAATGCAGTGGCTCCAGGTTCTTTACCCTATAAATGAACATCTCCAATTAGCTACCATCAAAAATTCAATCTCATTCCCTGGGAAACCCAGTGGTTAATGTGCTCATTTACCAGCTTATAAATGTACTGACTGTATAGATCCAAGAATATTTCCCTCCATCCCCTTGCTCCTCTCCAGTGCCTCTCTTCCAACCAGGGTAACATCTGGCATCAGTAAATTAGCTCTCCTGCAGTCACATGCCAAACTTGAGGCTTCAAAAAGACAGTCAACAAAAAAACAAGTGTTTTCATGTAGGCCACGTCCATTATTTATGCATATACACATTCCCTGTCCAAATCCATGAATTCATTGTGTAGCCCTTTTTACAACCTAGCTAGGATTTCTGTATGTGAAATAATGTGTGGGACCTCTTTACCCTTTAAAGTTTAGTGTGTATTCAGAACGAATGAATAAACCATAATGACAGTGTGCCGCTGGGAGCTGAAAGTGAACACCTGTCACTGTCAGCAGTCTGCAGCGCCCTGCCATCGATGCCGCCTGATTTACAGAAGGTCACCTTGTGTCTGCGGGACCAAAGCAGCTGATAACTCAGCACTGGACTATACTCCCACAGAGGATAGAGAGGTGGGACACTTGTGATGACTGACCCCTATCTGCTGTCAGCTGGAGAGTCATTTCTCATCTTTTGAATCTCGTGTCCCTCCCTGTGTCCTCTGTTTCTCCTCCTGTGTCCTGTATTTCTCGCTCAACATTTAATACCCATGGAACTCCTGCTCTGATTCTTCTCAAGCAGGGACTGAACCTTTTTAGCTTTGTTTTTTTTCACTGCTTTACTTCCTCTGTCTGTTTTTGCAAGTGTTTAAATTAGCCTTGCCTTTTTCTTTCTAACACACACACACTTCTGTGATTCTACCTTCCTTTCTCTGAACCGCACCTCTCCATTTGTCTATGGATGTATTTTTATATTAGTAAAGCTTTTTTTCCATACTTCACTGGTAGAAATGTTTCTGTTATTTGATTGAGACCTTTTCCTCTATTGTTACTTTACACACTCTTTTAGCATGCGCACACAGAAACACACTCTTCCCCACCCTGCTCAACACCAGCTGTGATGAGAGACAGTGGACATCCAATCTAACACAGCAGAGTGAAAATAATAAAGGACATTTCCCTCTGATCCTGTTTCAGTTGGCACAGTTCTGCTCTGAATATGACGTCCAAAAGACTGACTCTTATTTACTCTGCATAAATTGCTTCAGCTTGGGAAATGAAGTATAAATCTATTTATTTTCTCTACTAAAAGAAGGAAATCCCTTGAAAAGCGCTTTGATTGTCAATCTGTCCTCCATAGCGACACAGCTTAAAGTCGAATTAACCTCAAGTGTCAAAACAATGATGAAATATTTGATTTAATTAAAATCACAAGGTTATTCACCTCACACTACAGGCTATCGACCTTGATGGGGTTTAGTGTGTGTTTACATTTGCATTATCAAAGGCAAACTCAAACAGCTTTCAAGTGGTTTAAAAGAGCGTCATGAAATGTCTGACTGCCTGTTCATGCGACACTGATCATTGGGTTTACAAGAAATCTGTGATCCGAATCTCTCCATCAGCTCAATAAACCTTTCAAGGGCATCTACACACATGTAGACATGCACAGGCAACCAAACATTAACAAACACAGAAGGTGCAGAAGGCAGATTATATTGAGTAAATAATGATAAAACAGGACTTTTGAAGAACATTTTCCCCCACTATATTACACTGGCCAATGAAGTTGGTTGCTAAAAAGTTGCTAATGGTTAGCATTTGTTATACCCTTTGATAAAACACAACAAAGGCAAAACAGTTTGTGTTTGACATATGTTCTAATAATTTCCACGGTTGCTTTTAGCTATTTAATCCCCTTAAAGTGTGACCTGCTTTCTTTTTGAGCTCTGCAAGTCATTCGGATCAGATTGCATATTTGTTAACTTTTGTGTTACATAGTTACTGCGTTCTCCCTAATGTCAGTGAATGTGCTAGATTGACAGCAATGTTATGAAAGGTTGTAAGCCTGTCAGTTACTCCAAGTGTCTATGACAGTGTTCCATGCAGGATGTCATGTTTGTGGAGACCTTGAGGAAGAGGTGGGTGTGCAAGTCCATTAGCGTGTAGCTTAGCTGACAAGTAACGATACTGATAGGGAGTCTGTAGGTTTGTTGTTTTGGCGTTGGCTATACAGCCCACAGTAGCCTGTGTTAAAATGGGATAATAAAGCCCATGCAAAGCTGGATAACGTCTCCTAGCTTCATTTCAGCAGAATGCTACAATATTCTTTAAAAGCTCACATCGAAGTTTGCTTTTGGACCTAGACTTTAGAAACCGTTTCTATTATGCTTTTATTTTGTCTGTCCCTGCAGGCAGGTAAAATCAATACTACATCTCTGAAGAGGACCCCCATTGTAATGTCTGCGAGGAATGCGTTGTGTGTACTGATGCTGCGGCTGGTGAAAATGTCTCTTATTCATTCTTCCTCTGAAACTGCTTTTTCCATTTCAGACTGAGTGTTCTTTTTTACATGCACTAGGTTTCTTTTTGTGTGTTTGCGCTTCCTGCGGTAAAAAGATTCCTATTGGAAACCCACATAAACACAGGGAAAAGATAGAACAGAAATAATTGAATTTTGTAGGAATACCGAAACAGGACATATAATGTAAAAGTACGAAAGCGCTAAGCGGACATGTTCCTTAACTTCAATGCGCTCCGTTTTCTTGTGATAATGAGTCATTTCTAGTTTTCTCAAGAGCTTGACTTATTTCATATCCCCAGAGTCACTAAAGGACAAAACAAGCAGAGAAATAGGCTCAACTTACCTCGTATGGGCAATGGCATGGCACATCATGGTCCGAATCATCATTGTGTCCAGCCTGTTTGTAGTTTGTTTTTTAGATCGCCTGAAACTGATCATGTAATCATGAGAAGCAGGCTTTGTTATCACTGGTTACCAAGAAAAACAAGTCAAGAGCTCAACACAACTGAAATGAACTTATCAAAAGAAAAACCAGCCTTGATGAAAGCAAGCAGAAATGACTAACTATCGTGAGTAAATGTGGATGCATCCCAGCTTAAGGCTTTGATATCAAAGTCTTTTTGATGCCTTATTGTTTTTGTGTAGCTATAATACCAGTGACTTCAACCAGCAGGTCATCAAGCAGAGTTCAGATCTTCTTTTCGCCAATACTCCGGAAAAGTTTATTCTTTCTATTGACTGATCTTTCACTGTCACTCACCCGGCCTAAAACTCGGTGAAAGTGGCAGCTGTCTCTGAAGAGCTGCCTGGCACAGTTTTAATAAACCATCCCCAGTCACTCTCTTAGTCTCTCTCTCCTCAGCCTCTCCAGCTCCATCCCTTTCACCACTTATCTAAGCCTGCTGCCTCTCCCTTCTTCACCATTCTCTATCTCTTTCTCCATTCTCTTTCCCTCCCCTTTCTGCTTGTCTGTCTTTATCTTTCACAGCTGCCAATCTCTTCGTCCCTCTCTCCTACAATCTCAAACTCCCCCACTGTAATAAGTAGATTCCTCTTCCCTCTCTTTCCCTCTTTACTCTCTCTCTCTCTCTCTCTCTCTCTCTCTCTCTCTCCCTCGGCTTTCAGGTCGCTCTTTTGAAGCTCTTATCGAAAGTTGCTCAAAAGAAGCCACTTCCTCTGTCATCTCCTCTGGGAGTGCTTATATGAAGCTTGTTCTAAAAGCTCAGGGTCCTTGGATGGAGTCAGGTACTGTGAGTTCCTCACTTTGGTGAAGTAATTGTAGAAGTATTGTTCTATTTTTTCCTCACTAACTAACTCTCTGTCCTTTTTCAGCATGTTTTACCTCCTCTTTTAACTTCCTCTATGGGCATGTTGCCCTTTTTAATAAATAGCAAACACAACACTTATTAATGACGAGGTATTATATTCAGAGTATGCAAGCTTGACTTTATGACGCCATGGTGCCCACTCTTTGTCTTTGACTACATTTAGCCATTGATTTGGAGCATATTCTTTTGTTTATCCCTTTGTCTATACCTGCACTTCAGCCTGAACAATTGTGTGTAAATAAGAGTTGACTGGCCCTGGAAATGCAAAATTACAGGGAGATGTGATATGGGTAATGTATCTTACTTTATATCTCCCACTCAAATTTTAATTATGTTATTCAGAGCACCAACACTGTGACACAAATCCAATCTAACACAGGGGGACAAGACATCTGTAACAGGAGGACTTCTTTTGGCCTCCTCCCACCACCAGCCCTGCCTTTAGTCTCTCTCTCTTCTTCTCCCACTCTGTGAACTGAATAAATCCCACAACTTGATATTGTTGCTGCATTACCATACCAACTAGGCTGTGAGGGCAGGAGGAGTTTAAACTGCAGTAGCAAGAGGGATAGTTCTCTCTGTATCTGTAACTGCTGATTGCAGACACAAAGTGCACCAGCATGGAAAAATATGCAGCACAGCAAATCCTTGTTAAGACCCAGCAATCTGTTAGATCTCAGTCTGTGTAATATGCAAATGTTTCATTTAGTTAATTAGGTTCTTTATAAGATTAGGCTTTGTTTAGCATGGGGTTCACGGTATGAACTGTTTCTTTATGGATGACATACAGTAACCTGGGATAGGTGCAGGGCAAACTTAATGACATTTTCTTGAATGCTTATTCAATATTTTTGAGAAATGTCTTTCTTCAGAATCAAATTAAAGGCTTGTATGCGTGTAAGCTTGCAGACTATGGCTCTGTTCATAGGGAATAAATCAGCTTAAACACACCTACTGTATAAATGTAAAAAAAATGAACACATTAAAGCTTATTTCTAAAATCTGAGAGCATTTAAAACACTCTCAGGTCTATTTATGTATAAAAGTTAGCATAACAAATGGAAACAGGATGAAACAGCTAGCCTGAGTCTGAATGATGGTACTAAATCAACATATCAGCATTCAAAGCTAATGATAGAACATATTATATGTGCAAAATAAGAGTAATAAAACTAAAAATGACAGGAAGTCACCGCTCAGGCACAAGAAATAGTTGAGCTCATTCACTTTCATAAATGTAACACAGATGATCATTTTTTGTCAGGTTTTGAACTGACCAAACAAACAAGTTATGATGTTTATATTATATCTTAATGAGTGAGTCTTACAAGTGATGGTTGATGAATTGGTTATCTTTGGACAGAGACAGGCTTTCCAATGCTTTATGCTAAAATAAGCTAACAATCTGCTGGCTGTAACTTTGTATTACATGCACTACAATTAGATTGGTGTGAAGTTTTTGTTGTACCTTTAGTTAAAAGAGCCAACAAGCTATTTAAAGAATGTTAAGCCAACTCAGTTATTTCATTCATCAATCTAAAAAGACACCAATGACACCCTTCAAATTTAAACTTCCATATTTTGACAAGCTAACAAAGTTCAGAAGAGTTAGCTTAAAACTTATGTTACCGTGTTGTGGTTGCACTTTATTTTGCAGCAGCCATCAAATGGTGTGCACCAGTAATATCATGTCGTTTCATTTTTATTCCACTTTAAGTCAACCTTCATATCAGGTCATGGAAACTCCAGGAGGTATGTCAAGAAATGTTCCGGCACCGCTCCGAGCTACATACTGGTAAATAAATAATATCGCTTCTGAGACATCTGCACCAACATGGAGGTAAACACAGTCAGCCAATATCAGCTCACAGCACACAGCCTTCTTTTCAATCTCGCTTGTAAACAATCTGGGCAGGGGGAGATTGAAAACAGCGAGCACTCGGATTTACATTCCAATCAAGTGACACTCCTGTCAGAAAATGTCTTCATTCGCCCAACACTAAAGCATTAAAGTAACACTTGGTTATTACAAAGATGCACACATACCAAACCAGAACATATGATGGATCCCAATACAGACCTTTTTACTTACCCTACCGTTTATCCATTGATTCTGTCTTTCACACACGCAGACATGGAAAATCCCAACACAATGAGAGCTGGTTAAGAAACACAGAATATAGAAAAAAGTGAATAAGAGCAAAACTATCTTACCTAATTAAATAACCAGATAGCAGGAGTTATTTTATTATTTAACTAATTCAAACACAAACCGTATCTTAATGTACGATATTCCTGCAGAAAAAGCCATGTGTCTTTTATGGAGTGCTAGAACATGCATCCAATATTTAACCCCTTGACTGTTGATTTGATTGTTACTCCTCACTAACATTTCTTTAAAATACATTAACAAGTATTTTTCTCACCAGTGTATTCTTCAATAAAGGTCCCTGTCATCAAAGTCCAATTAAATGTACACAAACTTAAGGTGGCAAAAAGGCAAACTAAACTATCATAGATAACAGTTTCATGAGGCTATCTCTTCTCTTAATCATAAAATGGGTTATTTACACCCTTCATCTATGCTGTTCATTTGGAAACTTGGAGGAAGATGAGGAAGCATTAAAATGGGCTCAGTCAGCCAATGCTTTCCTCCCAAGCACCTGAGGTGCATCTCTGTTGACCCTGTCAGGAGCCATTGCTTCTCGATGATGTTTGCTCACTGGGAAAGTCAAAAAGTGCTGCTTCATTTGATGCAAGGCAAGGCTCATTAAGAACCCATTTCACATCCCTTGTGTTTACAGTTTGAAAGGAATATTAATCCTTGATGGTGCAAACTTTAAATGTCACAGTCCAAATGTCAGCTGGGTGTTGCTGCAGCTATTCTCTAAGACACAAACAAAAGCAATTATCGAAACCTGTATGGGAACACTGAACACTCTGCTTTTAGTATTGCAACAGGAGAAATGTTTTCCTCTGAGGTGCTTTATTGCATCTTTCAGTCAATCAATAAATCTTTCTTTTGTTATATAGCACTGAATAATAACAAAGTTATCTCAGCACACTTCACATATTTGGCAGGTGTAGACCATAGTCTTGGTTATATTATTAACACAGACCAAACAACAATCCAACATGAACAAGCACTCTGCAACAGTGGCTAGAAAAAAGAGAGGTTGCTCTTTAACAGGCAGCAACCTCAAGCAGAACCAGACTCACTGGTGACCAGCCATGCAGGTGGACACAATGACCTAATTTATTTAACCTAAACTGGAAACACTGAGAAAGTATTTTTTTGTATAACAAGTACAACAGGAGTAATGTTTTCATTTAAGGTGCTTTATTTATTTATTCAATCAATCAATCAATACATTTTTAGTTATACAATGCCACATTACACAAAAAGTTATCCAAGGTCAGTTTTCATAAAAAACTGTTCTATACTCTACCCTTTCTTTTATTGTTTGGAGACACAACTTAAACTTAGCAACACAGTCAAGACACAGAAAAAGACTCACTGATGAACATCTGTCTGCCCTTGAAGGATGACAACGTGGAATTTGAAAACTACTCCAAAAATGACAAGAATTAGGCAAAGAAAAATCAGAAGTTAGGTCTGTGGGTCCACGTATCGTGCCATCCATCTGTTCTAGATGCTCAGTCCAACAGTTGAGGTCAGAAAGGCAGAGAGGCAGACAGGCAGCTCCACTGGCTGCAACACAAGACACGAGCGGGGAGGAGAGGCAGGACCCATGTCCTGTGTTGCAGCCCCTGGCCCAGCTGAAAGGTCATCTTGAACTCGGGGCCGGCATCAGCTGATCAGCTGTGAGGAGTAGGACTTGGAAACAGAGGAAGGAAACGAGAGAGGAGAGGGAGACAGAAAAGAGACAAAGTCAATTACAATAGATCCTGTGTGTGAGACAGAGGTGACAGATGGGAGAAAATAGGAGTGACAGATAGTGGTGGGACCAGAGAAAGAGACTGTGTGCTGTAAGAGAAAATGAGAGAAGTGTAACAGAATGAAGGAAAAATACTAATGGAGAGCAAATAAGAGCGAGCACCGAAAGGGGCAGCACCCACACGGACACCACATTCATCACCTGGCCAATGAAAATAGCCTTTTTCACCTTGTGAAGAGCCGATCCCGGCTAAATCTTACATCCACCCGGAGAAAAAAAAACGCCCTTGTGGCCCAAATTGCCTGACTAGAAGGTTAATGACTGCCAGTGCCATGGGTCCACAGAAAAAGATCAGTCTGCTATGTCCTTATATAAAAGCCCTGTGGCAGAATTGGAGCATGTCATGGGGAATAAGTGTAATCATTTTTACATTACTTAAAAAGAAATAAGATCTTTTGGGCGTAGAAATTGGAAATATGCGCAAGCAGACTGGTTTTAATGCTGTCCTCATGGGAAAGAAGTTTGTCATCAAAAAGCAGAAGGCATGTAATCAATTCTCAAACCATCCCGAGCCTTTGTTATTCTGTCTTGTTTTCTCCCTCTCTCGGGTACTCTGCCGTCATGCAACAGGCATTAAAAGGTCAAAGCTGAGTGAACTCTGAGCTGTGTATCACAAACATAGGTCTGAAAATGTCATGGCTTCACAGACATGTCCTCGCATCTGCAGAAGGAACATCAACAGGCAAGACAAAAATAATCAACTGGCCTTTTTTTGCTGTGACATTTAGCTCAAATTTCAAATGCTCTGTTTGTGTTGGATTCATTCCCCAACCTAACAAATCATTCAGAGACGCGTACATCAGCCTCTGTAGTCAAATCAGCGTCTGTGATGCAGTACGCTTAGCAATTACATGTCTGTTTTCTATCTCTTGCCTAGCTTTGTTTGAAAATGGGTCCAACCTAGATTTGAGACTACAGGGATATGAACTCAGAGGACACATGAAAGGACGAAGCAGGCAAAAAAATGAAAAAAAGAACGAAAGTAGAGGAGAGCTGGAGGCAAAATTCAATTCATCTAACCCTTTTTCCCCATCCTGAATAAAAAGCTTGTAAAAGAGAATACAATTTGAAAAAGACAAATACAGATTGGATATGGAATAGGTTTTGGGCCAGAGTGAAGTCTTTGGAAGCTTTAACGGTAACAATGTCAGATAGAATTGCACAGATTTTTTTATCAGAGATGAGATAAAGTCTGCCAAACACTTGGGAATGATCCTTTTGAAGTATGCTGTCAGGAATAGCAGATCTCAGACATCAAATGCAGGAGCCATTGCAGGGCACTGGCTCCTTTTGTAATCAAAATCAGAGTGCATCCTTACCCTGCCTTCATAAAGGACATTTGACAAAAATAGAGACTAATAATGGATGGAAACCGCTTGAGGCAACCTAGCCTCGGTGAGAAAGAGGCCACCCAGATTCCACATTTAATCGTTTATGTGAATTGCCTTTCATTAGCGGAGCAACAATGGGTTTTGACAGAACTGAAATGACTTTGCCCGACAAAACGCCGCAGACACTGTGTGCAATTACTCTGACCCGTAATTGAAGTATTGATGGTGAGTAATAAGACGCACTTATTCTCCATAATCAGGATGATAAATGTAATGGATACGTGCCGCGCATCCCTTTTCCAAGACTTTATCCTTTGAAACGATTCTTCTCTATTCAAAGACTCACACAAAAGACTACTGAACAATGGGGTATTGTTCTGGCTGCAACAATGTGTGATGTATGGAGACAGATTTTTATTTTCCTGGCAGATCGTAAGAAGAGGAGCCATGGCAAATCACACATCCGAAAAAAAGAAAAAGTTTGAGGAATCAACAGAAGAATCAGCATACCAGATTCTTAAATTTACATAATGGCAGTGCCCAAACTTAAACTGTGTGTTTATTAATATCACTGTTGTATAAATTTCTTCTTAATGAGACAGTCTAAGAGCCTAATTGAAAATAAAAAACAGCTGTCAAATTACTCACAGCAATTGATTAAGCTGGTTATTATCATATGAAGTAAAATGCAGTGCTGGGTCCATCCATAATGTAACAGCTATTACAGTATAAACCATGCATGCATGCATTTGCATACATGAAATTTAACTATGCTTGAGTTTTTTGACTTAAGACATTTGGCTTATTTTAGTTACTTGTCAAGCACTGATTGCGGGGAGTTAAAATGTCATTTTTTTCACAAGATATAAACCAAAGTCTTTGACAGAACGGTTTACTTTTAAAGCCTTGTATCCAACCATCAACCATGATTGTGATCTGAAACACCATTTGAATGACAGACTTGCAGGCAAACCATGATAACCTGCTTTGGTTTCCACCAACCCTCTAGCTCACATCAAATCCATTCAAACTAAAGTGCAAAGAGGCTTCCTTATACTCTCTTTAATGTGAAAGTTCTGTTCACCTATAAGGCTTTTCAACGCTTTTAAGGTAATGTCTTTGAACATCAACCCTCTATCATTTTATTATGAAAAGCACATAATGGAAGAAGGCTTTTCTATTCCTCGCCGCTCCTCTCCTTGTTATTCTCCAGGGATACACAACCTTTTCACAGAGAACGTAGGCTGGCCCCTCCGCTGGGTCCCTTTCCTTGGTGCCTTGTGAAAAGAGCCACTGTTCTCTTGGGCTCTGGATGCTTGGATCGTCCAAACAAACACTGTTTGTAGAACTAACATCTTTGTTCTCCTAAACCTGATTATGCATGGTGTACCAAAGCAGTCTGTATACCAGTAGCTTTGCTCTCCAAGCACATATGCATATATGTCCACAATAGGACTGTAGAAACACATCCTCTCATTGTCTAAAAGCGGACCTCAATACTGAGATCTATTAAGACTTTCGCTCCAAGGCTTTGTTTAAAACAGAACAGTATAAAGGAGGAATATGAAACAAGGTCAGATAACCAGATCACCTCCTTTTTGAGTTTTCTCTTGTTCCTCCATAAAGAAGCCCAGTCCGCGCAGGATGTCTTGTTGAAAATAGCACAAAAGGAAATGAAGTCTCTAGGCCTGAACATGAGCAGTTTCCAGTAACAGTTGAGTGACTCAGCCCTCTTCTCAAATAATCTCCATGGAGGGAGTAATCACTTCAACTGCTGAATCTGAAATTACATTTATCACACAGAGTAGCTTGATGAAACAGCATCTCAAAGCCCTCATACTGCTGATTATGAATGAAGCCGAGTCTTTGCAAAGTTATCCTTGAAGTTAAATGAATGTGTTAAGTCCCCCGAAAAAAAAACTGTTAAAAGACAACTTCCAACCTGCGCAGAGACTTTCCAGAAAGTGATGCAGTGACCTTGGTTTTCTGTTCCAGCCTGGGATTATCCATCCACACTGTGATTTAAAGATGGATGCATCACAAGCTGGGGATGCTTACTGTCTAAATGATGCATTCAAAGACACACATAAGCATGATTGGGAAAGATCTCATGCTTAAAGAAGTAAATAAGCTCAAATCAGGATTGACAAAAGTGCGCTAACAAGCTGATCACACACAGGACTCATACTAATGCATCCAGTGATCAGGACACATCATGAAAAGTGACTCACTCAGTGACCTTATCGCTTTTAATTATTCATTCAAGTGGATAAATACACTCGTTATTGAAAAAAAGCTTGTCTGTCACACTCAGCAGTTTTCTGGTTGAGATTGGAGAACTTGGGGAATTCTGCAGGGGAATGACCTCAGATAACAGCAGACACTTGTGATTCATATCAGTAGGCAGGGGATTTGAGAGGACCATCCAGTTGTCATAGTCATCGCAAAGGGGTACAACACATACAGCTACCTGTGATCAGCACACTCGCAGCATTACAGTGCATTTTGCCCTTTCTCCTGAGCTTTCTCTGCACTATCGAAGTTGGTGTTGCATTTCAGGCGTTATAGCTGGCTTGATAGCTGCTGCAGGGATTTGCTTTCCCCCGCAGATGCTGACAGGACACTTTGGGATGTCTCTGCTCACCTCTGAGGACCTTCGTAGGTGAAAGACGATACCTGCTGGCTGTGCGACCACATGCAGCAGGATGGAGGCAGGTGTGGTCCTCAGAAAAAATGTGCATTGATTTAGGAAAGGCTGCAGGTTCCATTGCCTGTAAGTCAGCCAAATTTAAGGGCTTAATTTCCCAAAAATGTGCACACCTGAACTCTAAAGCCAAGGCATTCACTTAATTTCTAATATTGCTCTATGGAAATCACAATCCTCACACTTCTTGGCAGCCTTCAGAGACTTCCTGACTACTCAATACTGCCTTGTGATTGATTTCCATAGGCTTTGCGTTTCCCCGCAGGAACATTTGCTTAATTTATGACTGTGGACATCAAGTATTCTACAAGTCTTTGATCATGCATTTTGGCTCATCACTGCAAAAACATTAATTTGTGCCAATTTGCAGTGACAGTCCAGAGTCAGTGGACAGGAAAGCATTAAGACTACCTTTCCATCACTGTCCAGCTTTTTCATTACAGCAGCACAGAACACAGACAGGACGAGGACGTGGTGGCACAGTGAGCAGCTCTGCCTGAATCACGAGGCAATTTAGTCCAGGTAAGTGAGGGAAAATCCGTTTATCCGTGGACTGGACTTAACGCGGTGCTGCACCGCTTGGCTTTTTCAATCTTGTGCTGAAGCGGCAGCTTGACAGAGGCTGATAAAGTGAAGATTTACTCTCGGACAAAGTGAGGAGCAATCCCTCACATTTGAGCTTACTCCATCAATTTCTGTGCGCTCTGTACTGGCCCACTGATTTAATATCCCCTCATTGCTTCTAGTGGCATCATCAAATAGGCTACCTCTATAAACGGCTTCGCACGCACACAGGAACACATTGCAAAGAACAAAAGAAGTAGACTATAACCTGTTAAGAACAAAAACTAAAAGGACATACAGCTCTACACTCGGAAAAAATAGCTTTGATAAAAATATTGAATGCATTGACACCACAGCTGATTAAGAAAGACTAATAAGCATTAAATCGTATTTATTAAAGAATTGTTTTTTCACTTTAAAGTAAATATTCCTCTTACTAAAGTTCGAAAAGCAACACAATATGATGGAAATGTTTACAAAGGAATTAAAAGGATGACATCAGGGGCTCTTTCTGTTTCAAACTTAGCTCATGTGGAGCTAAAATTAAATATACAAAGTATAATTATCTATCATCTTGCTGCATTTTTCATAAATAAAGACTTAGACTTATACCTACCGTATACTGGGTGGATATTCCAGTAAAAGATGTGCGTAAAACGCGCCGGACCGGCGAGCCCTCCAGGATGCGAGCAGAGCATAAGCTGAACTGCTGCTAGCGCGGAATGAAATCCCTTCATGTGTCGAACAAGAGCTCTTTGTAACTTATGTCCTGTCATCTCACGTCTCTGTTCCATAAGGCGTGTGTCTGACCGGGTTGCTTCTTTTGATTTCCGCACCCCAGCCTATCTTTCGGTGCGCACTCAATAAGCTCTTCCCCCTTCTGCTGCTGTTTCTAAATAGGCTATCCAATTTCACATTGTAGCATACTTTCTCTCCGCAGAATACATTGATATGCCCAATGCATTTAATTAACAGATTCAGCAGTCCAGGAGTTATACTGACTGACTCCGGTGATGCTTCGAGACGAGTCGTTACCTGGGATGAATGTTCTCTTGGACTCAAGAAAGCCGGTTTGTTGGCGCTCTGATATGCGCAGGATACAGCATTAATGATGTCAACATATCCCATTGTCGTGTAACACTGGTTATTCGTAGTGTCCAATAAAATCTCAGGTATAATGACATCAAAGGATATGCCTTTAAATCAGTAGAGCAGAGCTGGTTTGCACCAAACGAATAGGTTGTTTATTTTGGATATTGAAGAATGAGTAGCCTATAAACAGTGTGAGGTTTTAATTAGGCTTCTTAACATTACTGGGTCTTGAATTATAACAACTAGCCTACTAACTTTAGACTGGGACCGTTAGTTAAACAATTCCTGCCGATAATCTTATAAGCTATTAAAAAGTTCAGATTATATTTATTTTTAATGTCTAGGCCAAATGAACAATTTGTTCTTATAGCTTTATTAAATACGTTTTTTAATTGCATTTGTTAGGACCAACCACCCTGTATAAGAGACTACCCTGTTTAAAAACAGATGAACAGTCACTCCACTGCAGTGCGCTTTTAATGTAGGCTACTCAGTCTCCCACAATGCACAGCAAGGAGAATACGTCAGAATCTCGCGACCCAACGTGGATCACTGTTGTGCAGCAGCATCGTGTTTGTTAGCTCTAGGTAGGCTACGTTAAAATAATACATTTAAAATACCTTTCGACAGTTGTAGCTGAAGCAGTGGGTTTATATTGTAAGAGGTCAACTAAACGTTTTCGGAAGAACTTAAAAAAAAGGGACCTGCAGTTGAGTTCACGTGTCGCACCATTAGCTCACTCTGAGTGAAAATGAAGACTGCTGAGGGAGACTCATCGGCCAGGTTCCTCTTAGAAGCTTCTCTGCTGTTTAAAGAGACATGCCCGGAGCTATCACGGTTCCTCATGTAAGTAACTTCAGTTGAAACACTACATGTATTTGACGTGAACAGCTAAGTCCTCACTCTCTGCCCCCGTATTGTTGTAATGGTTAAATGTTGCCGCCAGGTGGAGGAGCTCGCCCAGTGTTGACGGTTGACTTTTTGCCTTTACGATGACGTCATTATAACTGGGTTTTGGGGGTGATGGTACATTATGTTACATTTTTAACTTCTAAAATGAGCAAGTCCCCGAGACAGTAAAATATCCAAATATCCCATATGTGAAATAAATAAAAAATACGATTTGAAAGATAGATCTAAAACAGCAACAAAAAAAGAATGTGCACACTGACTTCCCTGAATCGAGGTCCCCCTATGTTATCCTTTACTGAATCTCAGCTAGGCTTCAATCAAACAAAATAAAACTTAGCAGTTATCAGAACTGCAGAATAATAATGAAACATATCTTTTTTTTTTTGCACACACAGAAGAAGCACAGATTAGGTCAGGTTATCAAGGCTTTCAACATTTACTGTAATCCTAAGGGGTGTTAGCTCGACAGAGGATAATAGTGTCTCACAGTACAATACATCATGAATATTTGAATTAAAACTGATTGCTCTATTTTATGTATTAAAAGACCTTTATATTAAATAGAGAGTGATGCAGTCTCGCAGTGGGCTTTGCTCTGATTGTTATTTATGTTGTATTTAAATGTGCAACTTGTAAAACTGAAAGAGGGCTGATTCATTTACAGGGTTGCTAAATTAAGCACATGTGCCTTTTAATTTGAATTTGGCTTGATAAGGTGTCACACTCATTTTTTCAAACTTCTTAAATATTTGCTCATTTAAGAATGTGTAACAACCGTCTTCAGTGTGAACAGATAATCCATTACTGATCTACTCTGTGTGGTTTGTCACTGTGTTTGTCCATAGGTCTATGAGTAACGATTTTATTGTGCCTATTTGTTGTCTTAATTAGCAGATTATATTTGAGATCATTTGAAGACTGAGTGAATAATGCTTCTTATTTTGAAACACTAATGGTGGTTGTGTAGTTCTGGTGGTGTGAAGTGTGTCTGCTGCTTATTAGCAGTCCTATTAAAGTTGAACGCACGCTAACCCTGGGCTGCTCATGTGCAGGTGTAGCAGAAAGTATGATTAATCTGATAACTCCGCTCTAACTGTAGCGTCATTCAGTCTTTAGCAGTTTCAGAGTGGAGTAGATTTCTTTTGTTGAGGTCACGTCACATCACTTTCCTACCAAGCATAAAAATGAGAGTGACACAAAGAAATCAAAGCACTCTTATGTAGAAAATCTCTTTTATCATAGAGCAGATGAGCAAGACAGTTTGTGAACCTCGTCTTCTCCTTTGTGTCTTTTTCCATGTTGTTATAAGGACCCATACAAGGTATGAAGTCTTTCAAAACAGTAACTGTCTTTTTTTAATTAGCCTTCTGCAGTCAAGTGTTTTCATTTAAATTAAACTCAATAGTCATTCATGCGCCTCTCTACTATGCTTCATCTTTTATTGTTCACCCCTCAAGTTTTTGAGCTTTTGCCAAAACAGATATCTATTGCATTTTGTTCTGATGGCATCTACCACACTGGTGATTGCTTTATTGTGTATTGAGTGAAAGTCAAAAGTAATTTCCTGAGAAACCCTAAAGCAGGGGTGTCAAACTCAAATTGGGCGGGGGCCTGATTGGTTCAAATGAGACCTCCAGTGGGCCAGACTAATTTTGCCGACATCACTATAACTCAACCCATGGAATATATAGGCTGCTGTATAATTTTTTTAATGAATCCTTATGCTATCCTTGCATCAGATAAAAAGATTTATTTCAAATTTGATCTTTTTTGGCATTCACTACAGATGAGTTTTTTAAGACTGCAGGTTACAGATTTAAAACACAAAATCTGTCAATGCAAACTGCATGTTGGCACATGGAAATAATGAAATGTACCTCAATACAGAAGAAAACAACAATAATTATATTGTGTATTTAAATGTTTTTGAGATTACTCACTTATATTTATATATTGCTGTTCAAGTTATAGAAAACTTGACACAGTAAACTCAGTTAAACGACTTTCAATATGAGCCCGGTAGTGCGTCCTTCCACGTTTCCGTACCATCGTAATCTAACTCTGTCACTGACTTTTTATGCGCCATGAATCTGTGCCATCTCCGTGCGTAATTCAAGGAAGCATTTTAGCACTGCTCCGCGACTTAACCAGCGGACAGTCTCGATCGATATCGATAAGAAGGAAATGTTCAGTTATAATGACGTCTTTACAGTCTGATGAGAGCTGGTGATAAAGGCGCGACAGCTGGACTCTATTTAGAAGTGATAGCGCTGAAACTTTTCACCTATGGGTGACCTAAAAATGGACCATCTGCAAATAAAATCAGTTCATTTTAATTTTAGATTATTGTTTCTACAATAATAAGAGGTAAAATATGTCGGTAGATGCCAGAGCTCAACGCCGGTGTCCGGAACCGACACCTAGTCAGGATGTGTGGAGACGGCCTGGGCCGTTACACATGACGGAGAGGAGTGCTTTTTTTTTAGTCCAGTCCGTATCAACATATTACCCTTTTACGTTGTTATACATAGTTTATTTACAACTCAGTGAAAATATTTATTTTAAGAAAAAAATCTCATAAAAATATTTTTCAAAAATTTCCCCATTCTACCCCAAACGTCTGCGGGCCGTATGTTTGACACCCCCGCCCTAAAGCCTCATAGATAGTGTGTGTGTGTGTGTGTGTGTGTGTGTGTGTGTGTGTGTGTGTGTGTGTGTGTGTGTGTGTGTGTGTGTGTGTGTGTGTGTGTGTGTGTGTGTGTGTGTGTGTGTGTGTGTGTGTGTGTGTGTGTGTGTGTGTCTGTGTGTGTCCCACAGGATCACAGGTGCACTTTTTGTCTATGCCCGCTCAGTAACAGAGTTTAAACTTGAATTCCCCCTAAAAATGTGTGTGGACAGGGCTTGGTTTGAGTTGAGTTCAAGCTGTGTCTCTGTATCCTTTGGCTTGTTTTCACTCACCTGAGCCAGGAAACTTGTGGGCAAAACCATGAATGAAAACCAAAACCAAAGATTTACTGCTGAAACCCAAAGATAAGATCATCATAGAAGCATTTGAGTCCATTGCTACTTTAAAACATCCATCCATTTCCCAGAATTCCCTGGCTATGATGAAGTGTGGTTATAGACAACATTTTGACCACATGTTACTGCGCTCAGAAAATAAATTAACCTTTTTTTTGTGCAACTGGTTATAAGACCTGGCTTCTTATATGCCAAAGGTACTGTCAAGAAAATATGGAAGCCATATCAGGAAATCAAATCACTGGTTTCCAGTGTCTTCCTTCTTTTCAGTTTTGGTTTTGGCCATACGTCACGAGTGTGTTTTTTTACGTGGCTGTGTGTCAGCACTGGTACACACAAGACAATAGGGAGCTCAACAGAGGATAATATCCTCTAAACCCGAGTCCTAAAACCCGGAAAAAAGTTAGCATTTTAGAGCCATGGGGGTCTATCCTCTCAAACTCAATGGGGATTTTGAATGGGTTTGTGGTTAGACACCTGAAATAAGGTCTGTGGTTAACACAAGCTTAAGAGATGTTTGCATTTTGTTAGACGACAAACTACGTTAGGTAATACCCCCACTTGTGAATTTTGAAGTTTTTACGCGTCCTTAAAAGGGTGGTTGCTAACAGGTGGCTAAATGAGACTACAGCTACAGTGGTTGTGGGGGACAGCTTAATCACATTGGCCCTCACTTATCAATCTGGTGTAGAAACCAGCGCAGATTTGGGTGTAGAAATCATCGTACGACAGGGTCCACGTGGGACTTATGAAACGTGCGTGTCTGGCTGATTACAGCGTACGCATGACCGGGTGTTGATAAGTGTGGCGGCTAGAAACGATCGTCATTTAAATACCACGCCCCTATATATTCACGGTTCAGCCGTCCTCGCCCCCAGAGTTTATGGCATGGAGATACGTAATACGGTAAAAAAGAGAAACGAGATATGACCTGAGTGACACCAGAACAAAGAGAAGTAAAGAGCAATAACTTTGTGCTGTTAGGCAGCATGAAATGTAGGATTAAAGGGCGTCAGAAGAAATACGTCTGCAAGGAAATCTCAACAGCGTTGGTGTGGAAAACCTAACTCCAACAGAGTTTTTAATAATTAATGTAAACATCCGTGATATTTAACGTACATAATCTAGGCTATAATATAATCAAAATGTTTTACTTTCAGTTTAAAAAAACGTGGTCAGACCATAGCTCGCTAAAGTTTTGCGGCTCTTAAAAGAAGCAGCTCCCGGACCGGAGGAGGCCAGCCGGACCCCAGCCTGAAATGGTCCCAGACTGAGGAGCGAGTGGCTTCTTTCATCGGTTCAGCCTCAATATCAGACACAAGTGGCACAGGCGAACCTGCATCTGTGTCGGATAACGTCGGCTGCACAAACGGGCTTCCTGCTTGCCATTAATGACACTTTAAAAGAGATGAATTAAAACCTGAAACGTCCTGAATCAAATGAATGAAGTGTTGGATCAAACGCTGTGTAATGTGTATGTAACACTTACATATAGCCTAAGAAGCCTAAGAAGGTCCTGACTCCGTCTGACATCCCCAGATTTCTTTATGTAGTCTGTCTAAGTGCGTCTGCTGTGCGCAATTACGCATGTGGCACATCAGCGTATTATTGATTATTTAAATCTCCGGACATACCGATTAGATATGATCTAATGTTCTGTATTCTTAAATATTTCCTATTTCAGAGGCTTAACGTTTTATTTTGTTTCCTCTGGAGGTTGTTCTGTCCTTTTAAAGTAACTTTTTTTAGTTTTTCTGTTTCAATCTGTCTCAGTATTTTCGGCAGTGATATTCCTGTGCGCATGGGAACGTTTAACATGTAATTACTGAAAGCAGCCTCTCTAATCTTTAAATCGATTTAAAAAACATCCATTCATCAAATATAACACACAACTAAAGAAATCACCTGACAGCTCGCGCTGCTCAACAATATTCAAAAAGCAATGTGGCCTACAGAGATCGTTTGAGGTGGAGCGTAATGTAAAATACATTTTAGACTCCTTAATATCTTATCTAACAATACATCTGTGAATCTCTATCTGTATGACTTAACAGGCACTGCAGTATGATCTCAGACAGATTCGCTGCACTGCAAGTCCACACTGGGTTGAAAACGTGCGTACACGAGCTGAGACCTGGCGTGGGATTTGAGCGTACCCTCCGCTCACGTCCAAATTGATAAGTGCCGAACTTTGCGTGGAAATGACCGTACACCCATTTTTCTGTCGTACGTACGTTTGATAAGTGAGAGCCATTGTGAGGTCATGAACTACCAGTCTAGCCTGAAATGATTCTGTGGTTACATGTAATTTATTTTTAATCTCAAATTGAAATAAAACTGAAATATTGCTTATGTTCCATATTTCAGATAGCTTTGATTTTGAAACGTCAAATCAAAATGTCTAGTTATTTCCTTCTTTTAAGCAAGCATCCACTTCTAAAATGATAGACAAGCCAGTGGGGGGATTTTAAGTTGAAACTTTTCTTGTTAGGTGCTTTTCCCATAATGCTTCTACTACACGCGCACCTTAAAATAGCGTGAAAAAATGAAAAGTACGCAACACCGCCCTTATTAAAAAAATTAAAAATACGCAGCAACCCCCCTTACAATAAAGTTGAAATGTTTTAATTAAAAAAGTGAAAAAGACGCAACACCCCCCACTTACGAAAAAAAAGGAAAAATACGCAACACCCCCCCTTAAGAAAAAGTTTAAATTTTTTAATAAAAAAATTGAAAAAGACGCAACACCCCCCTTATCTTAACATTGAAACAACATTGAAATCTGATGTTGTATCAACGTCACTTTTGCACTCTCCATTAATACTGAAACAACATTGAACTCTTAACATTGAAACAACGTTGAAAACTTAACATTGAAACAACGTTGAAATCTTAACATTGAAACAACGTTGAAATCTTAACATTGAAACAACGTTGACATCTTAATATTGAAACAACGTTGAAATCTTAACATTGAAACAACGTTGAAATCTTAACGTTGAAACAACGTTGACATCTTAACATTGAAACAACGTTGAAATCTTAACATTGAAACAACGTTGAAAACTTAACGTCGAAACAACGTTGAAATATTAACTTTGAAACAACGTTGAAAACTTAACATTGAAATCTTAACATTGAAACAACGTTGACATCTTAACATTGAAACAACATTGAAATCTTAACATTGAAACAACGTTGAAATCTTAACATTGAAACAACGCTGACATCTTAACATTGAAACGTTGAAATCTTAACATTGAAACAACGTTGAAATCTTAACATTGAAACAACGTTGACATCTTAACATTGAAACGTTGAAATCTTAACATTGAAACAACGTTGAAATCTTAACATTGAAACAACGTTGACATCTTAACATTGAAACAACGTTGAAATCTTAACGTCAAAACAACGTTGAAACCTTAACGTCGAAAAAACGTTGAAAACTTAACGTTGAAATATTAACATTGAAACAACGTTGAGAACTTAACATTGACACAACATTGAAATCTTAACATTGAAACAACGTTGACATCTTAACATTGAAACAACGTTGAAATCTTAACGTCGAAACAACATTGAAAACTTAACATCGAAACAACGTTGACATCTTAACATTGAAACAACGTTGACATCTTAACATTGAAACAACATTGAAATCTTAACGTTGAAACAACGTTGAAATCTAACGTCGAAACAATGTTGAAAACTTAACGTCGAAACAACATTGAAATAATAACATTGAAACAACGTTGAAAACTTAACATTGACACAACATTGAAATTTTAACATTGAAACAACGTTGAAATCTTAACGTTGAAACAACGTTGAAAACTTAACATTGAAACAACGTTGACATCTTAACATTGAAACAACGTTGAAATCTTAACATTGAAACAACGTTGACATCTTAACATTGAAACAACGTTGAAATCTTAACGTTGAAACAACGTTGACATCTTAACATTGAAATAACGTTGAAATATTAAAATTGAAACAACGTCGAAAACTTAACATTGAAACAACTTTGACATCTTAGCATTGAAACAACGTTGAAATCTTAACGTTGAAACAACGTTGACATCTTAATATTGAAACAACGTTGAAATCTTAACATTGAAACAACGTTGAAATCTTAACGTTGAAACAACGTTGACATCTTAACATTGAAACAACGTTGAAATCTTAACGTCGAAACAACGTTGAAAACTGAACGTCGAAACAACGTTGAAATATTAACTTTGAAACAACGTTGAAAACTTAACATTGACACAACATTGAAATCTTAACATTGAAACAACGTTGACATCTTAACATTGAAACAACATTGAAATCTTAACATTGAAACAACGTTGAAATCTTAACATTGAAACAACGCTGACATCTTAACATTGAAACGTTGAAATCTTAACATTGAAACAACGTTGAAATCTTAACATTGAAACAACGTTGACATCTTAACATTGAAACGTTGAAATCTTAACATTGAAACAACGTTGAAATCTTAACATTGAAACAACGTTGACATCTTAACATTGAAACGTTGAAATCTTAACATTGAAACGTTGAAATCTTAACATTGAAACAACGTTGACATCTTAACATTGAAACAACGTTGAAATCTTAACATTGAAACAACGTTGAAATCTTAACATTGAAAAAACGTTGACATCTTAACATTGAAACGTTGAAATCTTAACATTGAAACAACGTTGAAATCTTAACATTGAAACAACGTTGACATCTTAACATTGAAACAACGTTGAAATCTTAACGTCAAAACAACGTTGAAACCTTAACGTCGAAAAAAACGTTGAAAACTTAACGTTGAAATATTAACATTGAAACAACGTTGAGAACTTAACATTGACACAACATTGAAACAACGTTGACATCTTAACATTGAAACAACGTTGAAATCTTAACGTCGAAACAACGTTGAAAACTTAACATCGAAACAACGTTGACATCTTAACATTGAAACAACGTTGACATCTTAACATTGAAACAACATTGAAATCTTAACGTTGAAACAACGTTGAAATCTAACGTCGAAACAATGTTGAAAACTTAACGTCGAAACAACATTGAAATAATAACATTGAAACAATGTTGAAAACTTAACATTGACACAACATTGAAATTTTAACATTGAAACAACGTTGAAATCTTAACGTTGAAACAACGTTGAAAACTTAACATTGAAACAACGTTGACATCTTAACATTGAAACAACGTTGAAATCTTAACATTGAAACAACGTAGACATCTTAACATTGAAACAACGTTGAAATCTTAACGTTGAAACAACGTTGACATCTTAACATTGAAATAACGTTGAAATATTAAAATTGAAACAACGTCGAAAACTTAACATTGAAACAACTTTGACATCTTAACATTGAAACAACGTTGAAATCTTAACGTTGAAACAACGTTGACATCTTAATATTGAAACAACGTTGAAATCTTAACATTGAAACAACGTTGAAATCTTAACGTTGAAACAACGTTGACATCTTAACATTGAAACAACGTTGAAATCTTAACGTCGAAACAACGTTGAAAACTGAACGTCGAAACAACGTTGAAATATTAACTTTGAAACAACGTTGAAAACTTAACATTGACACAACATTGAAATCTTAACATTGAAACAACGTTGACATCTTAACATTGAAACAACATTGAAATCTTAACATTGAAACAACGTTGAAATCTTAACATTGAAACAACGCTGACATCTTAACATTGAAACGTTGAAATCTTAACATTGAAACAACGTTGAAATCTTAACATTGAAACAACGTTGACATCTTAACATTGAAACGTTGAAATCTTAACATTGAAACGTTGAAATCTTAACATTGAAACAACGTTGACATCTTAACATTGAAACAACGTTGAAATCTTAACGTCGAAAAAACGTTGAAAAATTAACGTTGAAATATTAACATTGAAACAACGTTGAAAACTAAACATTGACACAATATTGAAATCTTAACATTGAAACAATGTTGAAAACTTAACGTTGAAACAACGTTGAAATCTTAACGTCGAAACAACGTTGAAAACTTAACGTCGAAAAAACGTTGAAAACTTAACGTCGAAACAACGTTGACATCTTAACATTGAAACAACGTTGACATCTTAACATTGAAATAACATTGAAATCTTAACGTTGAAACAACGTTGAAATCTTAACGTCGAAACAACGTTGAAAACTTAACATTGAAACAATGTTGAAAACTTAACATTGACATAACATTGAAATCTCAACATTGAAACAACGTTGAAATCTAAACGTTGAGACAACGTTGAAAACTTAACATTGAAATAATGTTGAAATATTAACATTGAAACAACGTTGAAAACTTAACATTGAAACAACGTTGAAATCTTAACATTGAAACACTGTTGACATCTTAACATTGAAACAACGTTGACATCTTAACATTGAAACAACGTTGAAATCTTAACATTGAAACAACTTTGAAAAATTAACGTTGAAACAACGTTGACATCTTAACATTGAAACAACGTTGAAATCTTAACATCGAAACAACGTTGAAATCTTTACGTCGAAACAACATTGAAAACTTAACGTCGAAACAACGTTGAAAACTTAACATTGAAACAACATTGAAATCTTAGCGTTGAAACGTTGAAAAACTTAACATTGAAACAACGTTGAAATCTTAACATTGAAACAACATTGAAATCTTAACATTGAAACAACGTTGAAAACTTAACGTCGACACAACATTGAAATCTTAACATTGAAACAACGTTGAAAACTTAACATCGAAAACTTAACATTGAAACAACATTGAAATCTTAACATTGAAACAACATTGAAATATTAACGTTGAAATGGCCCCACCTCAGCTTGGAATATTTACAACTTCAATGCCCATATAATCAATTAAGTCGCTCAGAGTGTGATTATAACTATTAAAATGTACGGCCACTGATGATTTATAATCATGATTACATATAGCAGATTTGTGTTCACATATTTGCATCTTTAATTCTCGTTTTGTTTTACCCACGTAAAATAAATTGCATGGACATTTTAAATCATTACAGACAAACGTATTACTAACACACTGCAGCACATATTTCATGGAGGTCATGTTACTGCTGTCGCAGTCTGCACTCTTGTCGCTGTCTGCACCTTCTGTCTAGCTGATGACTGAATGTGTTTGTGCTCATGTTTGCTTCGGGGGTTACAATTAGTTTAAAGTATTTGTTTTCATTCCTGGCTTCAGTAAAAAGGCATTAATGACTTTTTGTAAACACTTTTGGAGTTGGCAGTCTGTTTTGTGTTTGTGCGTGTGTTTGTTTGAGTTTGGAGAATTGTAATTAGTGAACATGACAGCAGCTTTCATGTTTGTGTTTCTGTCCTGGTATGTGGACTGACATCATATTGTGGCTCACACTGCCACACTAATGGGAGCTGTTCCAGTTAGTTCATCATCATAGATGTGTCCGGTAACTGGAGACTGATTGAGTGGTTAGATAACCAAAATAAACAGCAAAACAAAGTTTTAATCATAATGTCAGTAGTTCTTTTATTCTTTATTTAATACTTTGATCTTTTGTCCTCTGAGAGAGAAGCATAGTCCATGAATAGATGCTGATGAATACATATGAAGCCACCACAAATTTCCCCTATTTCCGTGGCCGGACCTTGCCCCGTACCGTGCTGGGTCCGTGCTAGGACCTGGCAGAGTGACATAGCCGACGCGGGCGGACTTGTAACGCCCCTAAGCGTCACTTGTAAAAACTAGTTGCAAGAGAGGAGCAGTGATTATGGAAGCTAAAGTGATTACTGCAACTGAAAAAAACAACTGCGCTTTAAGGAAGAATGTGTGACTTTTTGATCCAGTAGATGTCGCCCTTGAGTTAGCAGGTAGCTAATGGTAGCGCTCTTTATTTTGCCAGTAGCTTCACATTGCATGTAAATTTACACAAAATGACGATGATCTAAAAACGCCTACGTGACATTCAAATAAGCAGTGAGTACAGTATGTTATTATTCTTTTGTCTAGTCCCTCACTTAAACAGCTTTTTTAGTTTAGGGGGGGTCGGGACCCCCTGGGGGATCGCGAGACACTGTTAGGGGGATCTCGAGATTCCTTCCAAATACATTTAAAAATGGAATATGGTTTAAAATAGCATATTTCACCAATTAATTTGAAAATATATACAAAAAAATATGTGGGTGTTTGGGCTATTGTGTGGTGTTCCAATGCCAGTGTCTGGATAGGCCAAATAGTGGCTGTTGTGTGCAGTGTCAAATATTTTAAGCACCTCCAGGGACAATGGGGTTCCACAGTCTCTGGCACCGTTATATTGGGGTTGCGGGCTGAAAAGTTTGGGAACCCCTGGGTTAGGGGATCAACTAAGGATTGGGAATAATCATCAGAGGAGCACGAATGCCTGCAAAAAAGTTTGTGTCAGCCTATTCAACCAGATAAATCTAAACTTTGATCCTCAAGTGGCACTACATGGAAAACCAGGGCACCCCCATAGTTATGACGATTCACTCTAAATGCGTGTACAGAATATCCTGGCAATCCATCCAGCAGCTGGATCAAAGGTGTGCACCGATCGACTGACACATTATGTTGCCGTCCCTGGAGGCACGCCCTCAGTGTGTAACTAAATGTTACTTCAGTGATTATCAAAGTAGTTTCCTTTTTTTTTTTTGTCAGTTACTAATCGATTAATTGTTTTGGCTGTAGAGCACAACTTGACTCAACTCAACTCTGTCATCAGACTGTTCATCCAACTCTGACCTCTATCCTGACAGTCATTACCTTTCTGTATAGTCTCAACTGGTCACAACCTTACACTGTGTAGGACAGTACAATGAGTCGCCACATTATTGGTATCACTGTAGGAGCATTTGCAATAAACACATCTTAAAAGTCTAAATTGATCGTGATAGATGAAATGTGTTTTATTTTAGCTCCAACAATCAGATATCCTCAGATTATCTGGTGCCAGTTAAATGGTTAAAAAGAAGATATTTGTGTTTATTTTGGATTCAGGAGAAACTTGTTGCAAACTCAGGTAATGTGTAAAACATGAAGAACAGCAGAAAAACAAAACAATAATAATAAGCACTATTTCGTTTTTATTTTATTTATCACACTTCATATCATTATTGAACAATGTTATCACACATCAAATATTTCTCTTATACCATGGAGGACTAATACCAGCCCACTCCCCTTACGTACTCTATATACTTGCTCTCCTCTCTGCTGCTCAGCCCCTCTCTTTCTCGTCTTACGCTCTTACTCAGCAGGAGACGGCAGATGCCTCCACTCGTACCAGTGAGCTGTAGACTGGGAGGCACCTGCTGGCCTCTTTTTCAGTCACATCCAGCTGATAAATGAACCCTGAAGGAAACACTATCTGCAGTGTTCACTTATCAGCATGGAGTGTTTTCCCCTGATTGTTGCTATAGAATGTTCAAAGTACTTTTATTTTGTCCGCTACAACAACAGCCAGGAAATTATATTGTTACAACACATTATAACCCCCCCCCCCCCCTAACATAACATAACAACCTTGCTCTATTGATTGCATCTCCCAATTGTCAGCCGTTTATGTGACGGTCCCGTATCTTCAGTGTTCATCAGCACTGCTAAGCATGCACTTAAAAGGAGATCATGTCCAGTATGTTAATAAGATCAGGACAGTGGGAGAAGTCTTCGGTTTCTGAGAGTTTGCTCATCAGGGAAGCAGCGAGAAGGAAGTCTGTGGTGGAAACAAAATTCCCCAGTAATCCAACTTCTCCAATTAGCGGTCTGTTCATGGAGTTGTCAGAGAATTTACTTTTTTTTTGGCATTGTGAAGCAGTGACATTGTGCCTCACATGTACCCAGAATGTGTTTTTTAGTGTAAGTGCTCCTAATGATACTTTATTATCTAAACTGAAGTAAAAGGATTGAATGAATTGGAAACATGCTCACATTTTAAAAGAAGGCTTTAAAAGAAGCTATGAATAATAAGTCACGCTTCCTCAACAGACAACAAAATGTTTTTGGGAAATGTTCAAGGCCTGTGGCTGTGAGTCATAATCAGTCCTCTCCAGAGTCACATTCCTCCATGTACTTCAACTCAAACAGCTTCTCCTCACTTCCAGTAATTCCTGACACAGCTTCTATATAATCTGAGAGTTTAATTCAGTCAATGATTACCAAATTGTTAAGGGATCAAAGGGACAGTGACTCAGCCTTTGGAATGAGATTACAAATCAGCCAGCACCCTCTCGCATAAGGGGTGGGTGATAATTCGAGTGCAGAGCATCAACAAACCTGACGCCACAGCAAGCCGCCAGCAGGTCAACTCCAGATTAAAGTCGGCGGCATCCCCCCCCCTATCCATAAACAGCCTTGTCCCTCTCTCTCAGTGCCACACGTGCAGCAGGACAACATATTTCCCTTCATCATTTTAAGCCGGGGGCTAATTTAAGAGGGACTTATCAGGGCTTAGGTAAAACATTCTCATAAATATCTCATTGCCAGCATTCTAAAACTGAAGGCAGCCGGCTAGCAGTCATTTACATGGGGAGGGGGAAGTCATTGAAATGGTCTGGATAGTTGCCCTATATTGTTTCCACTACTCCATAGTAGGAAGAATTTTCTTCTCCCAAATTGGTGTTTCCGTCTTGTATTTGGTTTTATTTGCATGACTCTTTTTTAGCAGAATGATTCACTGCCAACATTCTTTCAGTGGATTTTAAAAATATTGAACAAAATGTCTCCAAATGTTGTTTCCTTTTCACTTGACTTGTTTATGAGATTATTCCGATGTGAAGGGCGCTGTGTTAATGCATATTGAGTATTTTAAAATAAATGACTAATGAATGGTTTTCTCTCCAGAGGAATGTAGAGTGTATTTATTCAGAGAAGCTTTCTTTATTCAAGGTTTGCATCCAAATCATCTTGTACTGTTTTTATTTATTCAAATGTGTTACTGTTTAATGTCCCTCTTATCTGCTCCGAGTATTTCTTCAACCTTTTTTAACCGGCTTTTTCTTTATTTTCTTCCCTATAGGCAGAGGCCTGTGAAGGAAAATGGTAAGTCAAAAGACCCGCACATCTTTGAACACATTTTTTTTTTTAAAGTTATTTTGTGGTCATTTATTTGATAGGATAGCTGAAGAGAGAGAGGAAATGTTGGGAGGAGAGAGTAGGGGATGACATGCAGCAAAGGGCCGAAGTCGGTTTCAAACCCATGGCCGCTGCAACAAAGACTATAGCCTCCGTACATGGGGCGTGCAACATAACCGCATTCCTGCTTGTGTTCATCAGAGATGTCCTGTAGTGTATCTGCAAAGAAGAGCAGAATGCAGTAATACGTAGGACCTTGTCACCGGTTTGTCAAGGTCACTAAAACACTCAGCCAAACACAACCGAGTCAGCCAGCCGTCTGAGCCAGACTGCCTGACACACACACAAACACACGCACGCACTCTCACACACACACACACACACACACACACACACACACACACACACACACACACACACACACACACACACACACACACACACACACACACGTCCATGGTCCATGCCTGCCAAAAAAACCACATCAGTAGGTAGAGGTACCCATTTAGTACGGCTGCTTAGGCATTTCCTCTCAAAATTAGCGCTGGTCCCTGAGAGAGTAACACAGTGTTCAGAGCACGATGTGAAAAATTTAATTGCTTGTAACCTAGCATTAATAATTTGGCATGTCCTTCTAAAGCCTTATTGTAAGGAGAAAAAGCAGAATGATGAAAATCGTGTTTGAATACTTTGGGATGTCACATTGGAATCTATTCTCAAAGATCCAAACACTGAGCTATCAAGTAACTTTCTTCTAAAGATACATTCTTTGCCTCTTTGCTAAATGTGACACCTAGAAAATGGTCGACAAACTTTTTATCCTGACCCTCATCCAGCGTTTCACTTGAGTATTTTTATAATATATACGAACAAACATATGCAGATAACATACGAACACTATGCAGGAGAGCACAGCTGAATATGTGCTGATACATTTTTCAGATAATCTCTCTCTCTCCTCTTCTCAGCAGAACTGAAGCAGAAATCCTCCAGTGTGGTGCAGAGCACCTCGATGTGTCCGCACTGTTACCAGTGGCTGCTGCCGGACCATCAGCGGGTGAGACTGCGGCCAAAGCGACGCCCATCAGCACGGGTGCAGAGCGTCCTGCGCAGGAAGGCCAGGGGCAAACGACTCAGCCTGATGCAGAAAAAACTGCTGCATCGTTTCGAAAAGTCCGGCTCAGTACTGGTGAGAAGACTAAACACTTCAACACCACAGCCCTGGTTATGTATTGTACTGCACTGCAGCATAATGTCCTCACCTGAACTGTGTCCTCAGCTACAGTGTGTTTAACTAGAGACAGATGTTACGGACAGCAGGGTGAAGCAGTGGTCTTTTTAACTGCACTTCAGTCTGATCTTTTGGGCATTTGCTGTAAACTGCTGTCAAAGTGACTACTTGGAATTACATTTTGTTGACCTTTGGCCTTTAAAGGAGGCAAACACGAGAGTCTCAGCAGTGATCAAAAACGTATAACATAATCTGTTATAACTTTTCAAGCCCTATATTGTGTCTTAATACATTGTTTCCAGCTATTGTTGCTATTTGCATTTATAAAGTCATTTGTATTCATTCTACAGAAAGTGCCGGGTGTCATTATGGTGCTCCACTCATCATTATGGTCTGTACAGTGGTCCCATTAAGCTTAACTGTAAGAGCAGTAATGCTGCCAGGCAGTGCTTTGTCAACACTCACCCTGTTCCCTCCCACAGCCTTCTGAATTGTTATAGAGCTACTCTCTGTCTCTACTCTTAATGGATAGCAGCAGGCAGGGACAAAATGGAAAGCTTATTTTGGAGAGCACCCACCCACTCTACTGATAAGCTCATTTAAGCAAAGAAGGCAGCGGTGGAGCTCGTGGCAAAAGGGTCATTTGCCCCCCTGCATCCAAGAGAAGGGATAGTAGAAAAACCCTGAAGAGCCCTTTTGGTGATCTAACTTCAGTCTAATGAAGAGCAGCTCTAGTGGAAATGCTGCCTCATTAAAATACGGTTGGGTCATTCAGTATGCGAGTATTCACCGACGAGGCACTCTGAACCCACTCCCCACTTTATATCTGTTGACTCTCAGGGCAGAGAGGAAGACAGAGATGGATAGTGGGATGAGGAATGATAAAAGGTAGTGAGAGAGGAAAGTGCCACAGAAAAGGGGAAAACGGCAAGAGGCTAGAAGGCAGCGAGATAAGGAAGTTGAACAGGAAAAGTCAAACGATGGACTGCAAGAGAAGAAATTAGCATCTTGTAACAAAACTCTGTATGCAGCAGTGGTTGTGTGCACTTTACTGTTCTATATATGAGGGCAGATCCAGGGTCTGATAGGGAATTCAGGTGGAGAAAGGGGTTTGATTGAATATTTAAGCAATTGAAGCTGAGGTAAAATCATAGTAGTCTAAAATAGAAAATATCTTAACAGCAGCAATATTCCACCCATCGCTTACTCTCCCACATGAGCTGTGTGCTAGCAAAATGTAATTCATTGATAAACAACGTCATACACTATCTAACTAGCCACTTATAGAATTTGTCTTTGCCATATAGCGTTTAACTTCTGATAACTACACATCCCTAAAGTAATGCAGTTTCTAGTCTCCTGCTCCGCCCTTTTGTCCAAACATGGTAACTACTGGTTCCAGTAGCCCAGTTTGTAAAGACTTTGTTTGGGAACCTGAGGGTCACCCGTTAAAGGCCCGATGCACACTTAGTATGGAATTGAGAATGGTTGCTGGAGAGGTGCTGGTTTACTCCCCAAGTACTGCCAAGGGGCCCCTGAGCAAGGCACTAAACTCCTACTGCTCTGGGCGCCAATCTCTGTACAGCTCCCTCACTCTGACATCTCTCCATAAATGTATGTCAATAGTTCCCTCACTTTATACTGGCATATAGGTGAGAATGTGTGCATGACGTAGTAGTTTAAAATATTGCCTTCTTTATTAATTTCATGTAAACGTTAATAACACGTGTAACTTTTCAGATACATTCCCCATAGTCTGTAATATTGTTGTTGTGTGTTGTACCCCGAAGCCATGACTGTGCACCTCTCCCCTGACATCTGAGAATGTTGATGCTGGATCGTCACGAGACTTCCTCGTTACGGGTTACACCCCGATTCTGTCCTCAGAGGTATTTTTACCCCCTGTTTGACGGTCACTTGCCTGTATTATATTCAAGGTTCAACAGGCATCAGAAGATAGCGAGGCTATACCCTTTAAATGTTGACTGTTGAAGAACAGAGATAAGGCAAGGAATGCAGTCTGGTTTCCTCTGGCTCTGTGGCTCCACGCTGATGAACAGAACACAACAACCCTGACAGGGAGAGAGGTTCAGCACAGGAGCCTGAATAAAGAGATTAGCAGCCATTCGCCTCCTCTTGATAAATGAAAGCACGGGGTCATAGTTAGGATAACGTGTGCCGTGAAATCGTTTTTTGTTTTTCTTTGTTTAATTTATGGTTTTATTTCAGTGAGGCAGGGTTGAGTGTTTCCCGGTGTCTTCTTACTGTTAGTCACTTGGCTCCAACAGAAGGAAGTGCAGGATTTATTTGAGAACTAATCAATACAAGCAGCCAAACCAAATTTATAGTCCTATTTGTATTCAGGTTAAGACAGACGTTTATTTAAAACAAGGTGTGAGCTTTTGCAGACGCAGATAACCATGCATGCTCGTGTTCTCAGCGCTTTTCCAAATGTCAAAACAATTCTGGGTTTTTTCTCTGGAGGAGTTGTGGAACGCTTTCACCAAAACTTAGTGATATATGTACCGAAGTCTTTCAAACAATCTGCATCTGTTCCAGCATGTGCCATATCCTCGTCCTTTATGACACGTTCTCTCCTCAGTAATTTAGGGAAATGGACTCCAGAAATATCTGATACACAGGAACCCGACAAGAAGCTGCATATTCACACTCACGCACATGTTCGAGCGCAGTCATTCTACTTCACGGTGTAAATCCTCCGTCAGTTCTCTCCCTTTAGGATGTGTATGTATGTGCTGCCCTTCAGGTTGATTCCGATGCATGATGTGCTTTGGTCAGCTCTGTGAAGTCGTGTCTCAGATGTCTTATAAATCAGTTATGTTTACGCATGCTGAGAGGGTTATCCAGTTATGGATATGGAAATAAGTTGCTAGACTGTCGCCCTGCAAGTCAGGCAGAGACCCTAAATGGAGCGAAGGACAGTGCAAACTCCCATGTCTTCTTTGCTTTGCTCTCCCTCCTTGAACCTACATTTATAACTCCCAGCACAGTTATTTGTTACAAGGAAAGATATTCTATTCAGGCTCTTCCACCTTCGATTTCGCCTGATCAAAGAGACTCCAAACTTCACAGCGTAACAACAATTGTGTCTGAGGAAACAGGCCAAGATTTTGGCACATTGTTGTTAGGAACTTTCGGAAGGCTACCCTGAGTGTCTGTTTCACGTAAATTCACCGAATAATAACACATCCGATTTAAACCTTTGACCCGCTGATAGCCTCTCTAGTCCATAAAGTTAAATACATCTCTTTACTGTCTATTATTTAGAATGTCCCTCTCATGGAAATACAGTAGATTCCTTATTGACCTAACACAACAATTGTATGGAAACATGAAATATGGGTGTTGTGAAAATGTGGTTGTCCACACTTGTAGTTCCGCAGGAGTGTTTCTATTTTACGGAGACGGTTGAATAGACACATCGGCTGAATGTTCAGTCACGATGCCATTGTCTGAAAACTACTTTGTTTTTGTTACAGGATGAATCAGGCCTGAAAAACAAAGTGACACATAAAAGGTTGACAAATCTTCCACTTTTCCCAGCAGAGCCATTTCTCCCTGAAGTCCAGCCTCTCATTGTGATTTATGTCACCGCTTTTTCTAACCCTCCTGGCCACCACTCATCTTCTCATCATCTCCTCTCCTATTCTTCTGTTTTTCTTCTTTCACTTTCTAATCCCTCTTTCATTTCTTCATCAGCTCATCAACCTGACAGCACCCTGTGTGCCCCTGCATTATCCTCATCTCTCCTTTGGTTCTAGGTGCTCTCTAACCACAACATCTGTCTGTCATATTTATCTTCTTTTCTTTTTTCTTTTGGATGAATGTCCCCGGCCTTTTGAGGAGTTGACAGGAAACATGAGACAGCCATGTCTGGATGATGCTGTGCCTGTTTACTCCACGAGCACAAGGAGAAAGCTCCACAGAGGGTTGTGACACCTCGTGGGTGAGCAGTGAGTGACAGAATGACAAGAGGGGATTGTGTTCGGGAGGGAATCTGAAACAGCAACAGTAGCGGTGGCCTTGAGGGCTATAGATAAAAAAACACAGGGACCTGCAGAGACGTGGAAACACTCATTCATGTCTCACGTGTATATGAATCTAACAAAGTGCGTACTGGAGTATTTTAGGCATAGTAACACACCCGTACAGTAGCAGCAGCAGTCACAGCAGGTCAGCACCAGCCTCAGCAGTGAGTGACAGCCTTTTGAGAAACCTCCAACACGTAGGAAAACTGACATAACTACATTTTTAATCAGTTTTTATTGGTTTAAAAATCAACATAAAAGAAAATGTAAGCATGCTTAGTTGTTTCACGTGGGATAGAATCCTATGCAGTTTTTGCTCCCTTTCCTCCTAAAGCATAAACCCCATAAACAGTGAACCTGATGCTGCATCATAACATCGTGTCATCTCTTAATTATCCCCCGTGCCTCTCTTTAATTCCTCTCCTCACCACTATTAAAAGCCACTCTGGAACTTGGCACACCCTTGCTGTAGGCTGTGTTGGCACAGGTTGATTCTGCCACTGTTCAGCTTTGAATCTTCAGCATGTCTGTGCGTTTATTACTCGTGTGATTGATCCTGTCAGTACATGGGCATTGCCTCACATGCTTCACATGGCTGTTATAAAGTCACATGTGTGCTATAAGTTATCCTTTATAATGGAGCACAGCACGTCTATCCTCAACTTGAAACTGTGTATGCACAGAAACACATTCACATATGTAAAGCGTAATACATGGCTGGTTTTGTTGAATAAATCTCAAACATTATGCAGCTGGCTGTGGGCGCACAAATCTTAATTCCACTTATACATTTAAATAAATGCAAAAAACGCCCTTTAGCATCCATTTGTATATCAATATTTTGCAGACACCACAGCTTATCACCAAATATGAAAAACAGAAAAGAACAACAACTGTATCACAACGTCAACGACCTTTAACAGTAATGGGAACGTTTTTTTTTTTTTAGCTATTACACTAATTAATGATGCTTCACTGTGAAATCTTAATAATCAGCATTTCATTTCAGAGCTATAACCAGAAGCTCACAGTCACACTGACACTAAATGTGCTGCACGGTTCAGAGACTTTGTTGAAAGATAATTATTATGGGGTACTTGATGGCTTAAAGGTATTTTAGAAAGTGAAGTGCAGGCAGTTAAACCTGATCAGACTAACCAACAAATGTTTACTACCCAGTAAGGATGAGACTTCATTTATGACTCGTTTTGTTTTTCAGTTTAGCCGAGGGAAAGATTTGATTTAGCATTTTAAAGTGTTGGATGTGCAAAAAATAAAGAAGGCCAATAAGCTGCAGACCTTGATCTTCCACAGATTACGTCTGCAGTATTTCAAGAAGTATTTGTTCTCACAGTTTATCTTAAGAACTTTAATTTGAATAACTTAAAATGTAATTGGTTCCAGGGGTTCATTAAGATTTAAAACCTCATTCATAATTTACTGAAGCACATAACCCCTCAGCACCAAGAATAACTTTTTTTCAAACTCATTAAGCTTACTGAATAAAACGTTCCTGTTGAGGATATCTCATCACATCCTCCAGCCTTTGCTTTGAGTTGTTTTGATTCAGACGTACTGGAGTGATGTGGGATGAAATGTGACATTTACGAGCACAAACATAGCATATGACATTGTCCTTAAAAGGCAGCCTGGTGCAGCTGTGGATTCAGTTTGTGAGTCTCTGTGTATTTAGCGAGCAGCCTGCCTCCAGACAGAGTGACTAAGTGGCTGCCTGCACCATCACAGCTTGGCTCGTATCGATCCCTTGACTGCTCTTGTGCTTTGTGTTGTATTGATGTCTTCTCCAATGACTTTCACACACGTTGCACGCAGATACTGGCGCGTATGACTGCACGCACACGCAGACATTTTTGGAAACTCTGTCACACGATCATCATCCAGATACTTTTTCTCACCCTTTATTCAATTAGAAGCCTCTTATAGAACCCTAATAGTGTCACTCATCCTGTTACTCGACTCATCTTCCTCCTCTTGGGTGGTATCGTACTGCCGAGGTCAAGTTAATCAACCCGGCCTGACCTGTGGCACCACAGAGGAAGACAGGAAGGGAGGTATTTATGGAGCATGGGCTATTAATAGAAGCAAGGCTCCATTTGCAGGATTGATTGATGTGTGTTTGTGTGTCTGCACATGTGTGCCATTTCACTATTTAAAATGCATACTCCCTTTTTCCCAGAATCAGTGCAACAAATGTGAGAAATCTCATCTATGCTAGTTTCAAGGTTTCTTTCGTCGTACCTAGAAAGGTAAATGTGTTGAGCAGACAGGAGATTCAGCGTTCCAAAGATACATACAACACATGACAAAACACACAAAACTAAAAACACCAGACAGAACCCCCACTTAAACGTTTAAAATAGCATGACATGGTTAAAGTGCATCATCTCTTGCTAGCTTTGTTAAGTCATGCTATAGCTGCAGGTACAAAAGTCTTTCTGTAGCATTTTGTTCTCCCGTAAGGAGCAACTAACAGACAGCCGGGGTTGAGAAGCTAAGACTCCTCATTTAAAGGGTAAGAGCAGTCGTGGAGAATAGAGCTCGCCTTACGCTGTAAAGAATAAAGGTCTGACAGGTTGGATTGAGACTTGCCTATAAATTTGCTTGCCTATTTGACAATTTGATGAAGATGATTTCTAAAGTCAGACAAACACCACAATACCTGGGAGCATCTTCACACAAAGCTTCAGCATCTCATAGATATGGAGTTGCTTATTACATCATATTGTTAGCCCATTGCGTGTAAACTAACATAGGACACATGTCTTTAAGCTCATAGATTAAAGGGTTAAGGGCTGATTTGCTGGCATTTTGTTGAGCCCTGACTGCCTTTAAAGCCTTTATCATGCATGCACAGATTGACTCATCTGTGCATTGTAGAGGACTTAGGCTACCTTTGTGGGCTTTTTTGCAGGGTGGATTAAATGCTTTCTTTATTTTATGAATTAGAGAGCAGCTGTGACATTTGTGTACAGCGTCAAGGTGAAGTGTGACTGTAGCTGTCTGTGACTGTAGGTGTCTGTGTCTGTTTAGGTTTCATGTTAAACACAACAACGCACTGCATTCTTGATTTCAGTTGAATCATATTCATCACTAGTCATGCTTCTTTCTCTAACCATGAGGTGACCCTCAGTTTTCAGAACAGAAATTACATTTTGTGCAAAAACCCCAATCATCCCTCATATCTCCTCCAGCCTGGTGTATCTGTGTGTTTATCCTCCAACATGTTGCCCTCACCATATGCTTTATTGGCCACTGTGTTAGTCTGTGTGATGCCAGGGTCAACAGCCCAAGATGAGGAAAGCAAATCTCTCAGTGGCACTGCTTCACGTGCGTACACTACATGTCTGAGGATTAGCGCAAATTAGATGGGTACACGTGATTGGTGGGATTAAATTTCAGGTTATTGTGACTCCTCTACAACAACAGCGGTGATGATGAGCCACTCATAATAACTTTGTTGTTTTGGAGTGGTCAGTGTCACTTTGTCAACACTTACTTATTGATAAATGTCTCCGCGATGTTTTTAACATTCACGGCAAAGGTTTCTTCTCTCAGAGTCTGTCATGTCGGTGTTTCAGTGCCGGAGAAAGTGGGGCCACTAGTGGTTAACCAGAGGACAAGAGGATGAACAAAACGAGGTCGTTCTGTCTGTAAACATTCATCCACAGCCAGCTGTCTGTCTGTCTCTGTTTCTTTCACACGTTTATGATGAGGTGATTCAATAACTGGAGCATGAAAATCAGGCTGTGAACTCCATATCCACTTCCTTGATCGCTTACAGTTTGTGTTACAGCAGGCTAAACAGTCTGTTTAGATTGGATGAGATGATCATGTACTGGAGGACAATGAGTAATGGCAACAAGAATTAAAAGGTTGTGCTGATTAAAAATGTCCAAATAACAGCAGAAACAGACTCTAAAATAATAATGTCTCGCAGAGAATCTGTCCCCA
Source organism: Tautogolabrus adspersus (assembly GCA_020745685.1). Lineage (NCBI taxonomy): Eukaryota > Metazoa > Chordata > Actinopteri > Labriformes > Labridae > Tautogolabrus > Tautogolabrus adspersus. Next base: position 15,382,504 of record CM036550.1, read on the forward strand.
CCCCTTATTCACAATAATATTAAGAAAACAGTACTTCTGGAATGGCACTAAAACATAATGAAAAGCTTCACTTTCCATTTTTACAATCAAATGAAATCAAAGTAATTGTCTCTTTTAGATGAACATCCCTCTTAGTGAAGATCAAACCATCTTAAATAAGGGTGTCCTAGATTAAAAGATCCTTCTACATCAGTGAAGATGAACACACTTTGTATTCTGTCATGAGGCAGTCGGTGTTTTTAAGTCCTCGTGGGGATGTTCATGATGATGCAGAACTAGCATTCTCTCTGTAGTCTTTCTTCCTGTAGTTTTATTATCACAGTTCTTAAAACAAATATTCACTTTATTCAATCATTGCTTTTACCTTTTTAAATATTACTACAGATGTTCAGCTTCATAAAAGTACTTTAATTAAACTTCTCTACAGTGGATTCATATCCTCTTTTACTCACTTAGCTTCAACTTGAATACAGCTCAGGAAATCCTCGTGCAGGTATTTGAAACTGGCTTCAGATAGATGAAAAAATGAAAGATGAAATCCGTCACTTTCTATATTTTTCTGTGATTCTTTCTGTCTCTGTTTGTTTAAAGTCAAGCGGGGCTTCAGCACTTCTTCAATATTACATTAAAATATTCTCCCAATGACGGGATTGAAAAGATTTCGTCAGTATAGATTTTTCCTTTTTCGACACACAAACCCAGATCACCCAGTGGTGTGGCACTCTGTCCTTCTGAAGTGTCTCTATTAAACTAGAAAGTGTTGACAGTAAAGCATCCTTTGCTATCTCTTTGTCATATTTCTGCATTTTCATCCAGAAGTTCCTTAATGATTTATAATCCCCGGCTTTCTTTATCCTTTAGTGTGTTAAAACACTTTGTTCCAGCTTTATCTGGAGCGTCAACATAACTCAATCCTCCGAGTTGTTAACGGCTTCTTTTTATGCTGTGATTGCAATCACGGTCAGTTTGGGCTTTGCTAAGTGTATAAGAGTGTTCATGAGAGATACTAAGCTTCATGAAAAGGCTTTCACTCTTACATGATTTGTTTTCGTCGTGAAGCTTGAGAGGCTGGTGTCCTGCAGGAGTTTAAAAACAGTACACAGTTATTTGATCCCTTATAGAAGAAACTACACACAAACATAATGTTCCTGCCTTATCTTTTGACTAGATGACATCAAGTCCAGAGGGTGGAACTCCTTGATGTCTTATTTGCAAAATTAAAGGCTCAAAACTGCTTTTTATTTAGTTAATTACATTTTTCAAGTATACTGGTAAAGAAAATAAGCTCGTAGCTCAAAGATAACATGACACAAAAATAGGTGAGAGTTAGAACAAACATGGGACGAAGGATATTAAGACAGTACATGAAATATGGACAATACCCAACCTTAGCCACCCTTCAGTCAAAACAGCTTTTTCATGTCCTCTCGGTTTGTTGTAGGCACGTTCTTAGGGATCTCTTTATGGGTAGTGTTGAAAATTCAATCTGCACACTGGCCTGTGTTTCTGCTTACTTCTTTATTCAACACGAGGAAATAACTCCAACTCTAAAGACACAGCTCAAAACTAGAACTGGTTAAAGTCCTTCAATCTTTCTTGAAACATCAGCTTTTAACCATACCTTTTGTGTTTGGATTTTATGTGTTGAAGTTCACAATTCTGATCCTTTAAGTTGACTCGTATGCATCCACATGAGTCCAGTTTGTGTTTGCAGCAGCAGAGTGCTGTCCGTCTGTCCCACAGATTTATCGACCTTTTCCACAGGGCATTGGTCAATCCTCCTGAGGGGCCACACCCCTCAGCTCAGATGGGTGGGTCTGCTGCAGGGCTTGTATAAAGCTGGACATGCAGGCTGCTGTGTAGTAAACACTCCACACATAGACAGAAAGAGGAACGTGGTACTCGTGGTCCTCCGAAACCCAACTCTCCAAACGCTCACCGACAGACACCTGTCGGAATCTGAAATGGCTACGTTCGTGTCGGTGAGTTTTCCATCTCATCAGCATTTAGGACTGTTGACACGTTGCTTTAGACTTGCTGAACTCTGCAGCAGTAGTCTGCTCTGACCGCTTTGAACCTTGTGCAACTCTGGATGTCTTAATGGGATTTAAACGACTGAAGTCTGGGAGGACTGTAGCAGTAGAATACTTAATCGACACTAAATCACTCTTTTAATGCGTTTTCTGCTCTTAGGAAAGTGTTCTCACAGGAAGAAAGTTTAACCAACTCTCCTGTCCGAAAGTTTAAATCTGTTTTAGAGTAACTTTAATCTGCTTGGATCAGATAAACAAGTTGCCCCCCGTAGCTTAGCGTCAGCTCTCCAGTGGGATGATGTGATTGTCTCCTGATTATTTTCATTACTTGAGCTGATGGTGTTGTGTTAGTTGTAAATACTTGGCAGATATTCAGGAAGAGTATGCACCAAATGCTGTTACGGTAATTTGAAGGATTGCTTTAGGCAGAAAGTCGTTTTTCTCATCTGTATAATATGAAGCATAGTGTCAGGTTTTTTTAAACACTGGAATACGCTTCATTAAGTTCTTTTTGATTGATTACCCATGATTTCCTAACACTACCACTGACATACATGTTCTGCATTTTTTCCAACTCACAGCCTAGTAAAATGCAACTTTAACTTTTTATTGGTACACGAGGCAGAAGTCAAGCTTTGTCTAGAATCATACAGATCCAATGAAACGGCGGTCGGGTGTTGTAACTCTAGCAAGTGTGCATACTTTGCCTAATATAGAGTGTTGTGTAATCTTTGCCAGGACCATGTTGGTAATATGTCACAAAGTAAGTGTTAACAAAGCAACTGAACGACTAAAAAACCTGACCTCCCATGGGCTAACTCAGTTTTTCCAACCATTTCTTTTCATATATGTACATTCAAAGGGAAGATAATCTCAGGGCTCTTTGGCAGGGCGAATGGGAGGAGCCTCAGCTGCTCACAAATCATCTGTCATGTATTTGAATGATACTGGACATCTTTGTGAACTTTTCCTCAGCTGTGATACAGGGCAGTAGACGGAAGTGCGTCACCCAGGGCATATGAGTATGTCTCATTACAGACCATTTGCCTCCGTCATCTGGGTCTAATCCTCCGCTCTGTGTCCCATGGGTGACGCGATGTGCAGACTGCGTCTAAACAAACTCCTGTGTGTCCCAGAGGAAAACTGACAGCTGTGTCTGCACTCGGTTTAAAGTCAGTGTAGAGCAAAAACAGAAATCAGTCTTTAAACACTTCTACACGTGCTTTACTAGAGAAAACGACGTTTGACTGAATAATGGATTTAGACTTAGAAATGTTTTCATCACTTTTAAGTTCAGGATTTTTTTAAGCGAGGGTAAATGGGAGGCTCGATGACATACTAGGGTTCCTTAGCATAATCTCCCCCCCCCCCCCCCCCCCCCGCGACAAAGTTATACAAAAGTGCATCTTCTCAGGATGATAGAATTTACAGTTTTTGACAGTCAAGAGAGGCGGGTCTTTGTGGTCGAGGTGTCTGCACCTGAAACTTTATTTTATATACTCATCGTTTTTTTTACTGAAATGTAGCCTGGTGGTTAAAAAGACAGTCTTCTGTTGTATACCAGACGTATAATACATATTTTTTATTGTGTTACCCTGACTTTAATGAAAGATTATAAACCTTCCCCATCTAAGATTTACATTTTTTGGATGATAGATTGAAAAGAAAGTTTTCAAAAAGCCTTCTAGATAACCTGTTGAAGCAAAAATCCCCATGTGGATATCTTGTGTGCTTTACCTGGAAACCTTTTTATGTATGAAAGAGTTACGGAAGCAGGCCATGCAATATTAATGAATATGTTCCTCTTCTCTCCTCTCCTCGTCCCAGATGGCCACCTGCCATACTTGCAACACAACATCCAGACACAGAGGAACGAACAGGGAGTTCCTCGCTAACTTCGCCAAGGCCCACAGCACACCGGGGAGCACGGGCAAACACAAGACCCCTCAGTCAACCAGCAGAGGCAACATGAACACACCCAAGACTCCAGGCAAAGACAAGACACCCGCTCATACACCAAGGTGAGTTATTTTGAGGTAGCTTGTATTTATATCCCCTGAGCTAAAATTTAAGATGTAACTTTCCTCGACTAAATTTGGGAGGTGTCACAGACATCGAGGAGGATGATGTGTCAGGCATGTTAGCATGTGCATGAATACGTTTCCATTTATTCAGCATAAAGTGAACTGCAGCAAGCTGTTCTGGCATTACATGCTGGTATCCATACTTGTCAGATAGTGTAGTTGTTGACAGCACTCTTTTAACATTTCTGCCAACCAACAAAATATCATGTAACTCCTCTCTATAATCTAACTCTTCATCTGTCTAACCTTTTCTCTATCTTTTTCCTCCAACCCCAACACCATATCTCAGGTCCTCCATCTCCTCCAGCACTTCAGGCTCAGGCTCCTCATCCTCTAAATCGGCTTCGAAACCTAAAAACTGGGTCGTCCAGCGTCTCAGCAAGATACTCTTGCGGGAGGACAACCAGGGGGCCAAGAAGGGGGGCTTGAAAGATTTTCTCTCCTCACTTTGAAATGCTCTTAAATACACCTTGTCTTTATGCCTACTTGTAAAAAACAAGGGCTCAGACCCATGTTGTATCCTTTTTTACGCAAAGGGCTAAAGGGGAACTCGAGAAAGTTACTCTGGTTTCCGAGCCGGTGTAGGAAGGGTTGCAGTTTGCCCACCAACACAACTATTGCTGGGCTGTTTGGAATGGCACTCCTGGTATCCTGAATGCAACAACTGGGAGCGCCGGGCTGGTAATATCAACGACTGCCTCATTTATTGAGCCAATGAGAGGAGAGTGCTTCGTTGTGTCTTCTTAAGCACAGGCCTCTTGTATTTTCTAAACTTGGAGGCTATTTTGAGTTGAATGTTTGAATAAGGAATTGTTCTGTTTTTTTATCAAATGGCTAAAACACAGAAGAAAACCAAACTTTGTTCTGTCTTTGTGTTTGTGGCATGAGAGGCTGGTTTACACACCAACGTCCTTCTCTACTAACGTTAAATGTATGCATTTACAGTAGGTATATTACAATCATTCACACTACTTGATGTTAAATTTAGTACTGACTTAACATGACAAATGTACATGTGCTGTCACCACTTTGGCATTTTGTGTATGTTCATACATTTCTTTTGAAGCTGTGCTCTGCCGCCTGTGAAGATATTTGTAATTATCCTCATCAGTTTCTGTTTACATGAATCAGGCACATCTGCCTAAAACCTCACTGACTATTAATGTTGTCAAGACTTTACTCTTTTTCACGTTTTCTTTAAATGTTTTTTATAAGGTTACTCTTTTCATCTTTTTGTTAAGAGCAGGAGTTTAAATATATCAACGGCATTTTGTACTGCTTGAATACCTTAGTTCGATCCATTAGCTATTCACTGTATTGTATGTGATTAAATCCTGAAATACCTCACATTTGTATTCAACCTACACATTGACTCTTATCAATAAAAAACTTCAAAGTCTGTGAAAACGAGCTGTTTATTCTTGTTTTTTATTTTAAGGATTGTTTACAGTCAATCATGCCTACTATTCAACTTTTTAACTAAGTAATCCAAACTGTTCAGTGAAAAACCTTTTCTTTATCCAGAGAAAAACTTTAAATGATGAAAAATAAAAAGAACAAACAGTGGAATAAAATAAGAAATAAAGGAACACATTGGTTTACATGTATCACAAACAGATTGATAGATAGATAGACTTGTCTTGCATCACAGCGGCTTCATTTGCAAATAGAAATTAAACACATGCTACAAAGACTAACTGTTTATCACTTAAAAAAAACATTTGGGGAGAAATTTAAGAGTATACCCACTTCTTAAGGCACCACTACTACACTACTGGGCTTATTGAATAAAAACGGGCTTTTTTTTGTGAGAACACATGCCAGCCGTGTATCAGTTTGAAGTGCTCATTACTTGTGATACTGCGCATGTCCTGCAGGTGGCGCTGGACTTTAACAAACCAACCCTGCTGCACAGGAAGTACAGCAGCGCCAGAGAAATGCTTGCTAGTTAGCGGCTGGTTAGCTCGTTGAGCGTTGTGTAGAAAAGAGTTAACATATTAGCCTCAAATACGACATTATATATGTTTTTACGGCGGCACAGTTTGCGGATATCAGGACAATGTCGGACAGGAAGCGAGCCAGAGAGAAGGAGGAGAGACGAGAGCACAAGAGACACAAGACTTCGAAAGAGGATTTTGATAAACTCAAAACACACGCGAAAAAACTCAACCAAGAAGTCCAGAAACTTAAACACGTTGAGACATTGTAAGTTATATCAGTCCAATAACCTTTTCTGTTTATGCTATAAACTTATGCATGAATTATAAATGCAATTTTGCCACTTTTCACTCAAAACGGAAAGTAATCCTCCGCTACCTTACTGAATGAACAGCAAGCAGTTCAAGCTGGGTGTACCTGTTAATAAGTTTTATTTATTTGTATTTGAAAGAGATTATTCTGTAATTATGCAGTTATTAACGCCAGTATTATCTGTCTGTCATGTAGCTATGAGAAACCTCCACCTGGATTCATAAAGGTATGTTTCTCACGCTTAAAGTTGCGGTATTTCAGGGAATGCTGACAAGCTTGAAGATAAATGGTTTGTTTTGAATTAGACATATGTCTAAAAGTGACAGTGTTTTTCTACAGGAGCATGAGGACAAACCAGAGGACTGTATCCCTGCTGAACCAGGAAATGAACAGGCCAGGAGCTTCCTGGCTCACGCCCCCACCAGGGGGCTGTGGATGCCTCTGGGAAAGGAGGTGAAGGTGATGCAGTGTGAGTACACAAACTGAGACAGAGAGAGATAAGTATTCTGCTGCTTACCTTTATATCTGCAAAAATGTAATGCCAACTTGATTTTATAAACGTCTAGGAAGTGAGAAAAGAATATCAGAGTTGCTGTTTTAGTAAATTGTATTGGTCTTCTAACCTTTTTTAATATTCATAGATATTTAACATTTCTCATTTTGGACAGTGTAGTTATTCATCCATTTGTTTAACGTTAAAGCCCCCATTACAAATCAGTAATACACGTCTGAGGGTCGGTTAATCGCAGTGCCTGAAAATATATTTAACGGCATGAACTGAAATGCAAGTCTTGTAGTAAAGACCACACTAACCAAGACCAAGACATACCTGAGACCAGAATGATCTGAGACCGAAAAAACAAGACCAAGACATTTAGTGATCGAGACCGAGTCAAGACCAAGACCAAGGCAGGGTGAGACCGGGACGAGACCAAGACCATACATGTCACTGAAAAATCATCAACTTGTGTGCAGGGGGAGTGTCACTCACTTAGACTGTAACACCTTGAAGGTGGGGGCCGTAACCAGGGGATACAAATCAAACTACAAATACATTTCCTTCTAATCACATTAATGACTTGGAAAAATAGCCTTTCAGTGGTGGTCTTGGTCTCGTCTTGATTTAAAATCCGGAGTCCGCCCAGTTTGAGACCGAGACAAGACCGAGTAAAAATGCTTTCGATCACGAGACGAGACCTTCAAAAAGTGGTCTCGAGACCGGGCTATTTCGAGTACTACAACACTATAGAAAACATTTATTGACTTGAATGGTTTTGAATACAGATTTGGCTTACCTCTTAAATGTTGCACTAGAACTAAAAAAAAAGGTGACGCTACTTGTAATTAGAAAATAATATGCCACACATCCTCTTATAGGACCTCAGTTGCATTTATTCCTCATATTATTAAATAAGAATATTAAAAACTCTTGAACTTGTGCTTATACATTTTTGAGGCTAATAGTTGTGGTTTGATATCAGCTGTAGAATTACAAGCAGCACTGAAGAACTGTTGGTGGGAGTAAACCTCCATTATGCATGGGCAGCAGTCCTGATAGTTGATAAATGTTACTGCAAAGACGGGAAAATGAACACAGCTTCTATTGTTTCTCTGATGAACATGATGGACTAGAGATCAAAAACTGTGTTGTGGAAGACCACCTTCTGTCTCTTTGGTCAAACAAAGCCTGTCTTATAACCAGTGACCATTCCTTCATCACACTCCTCTTCATCCTGCTGCTTGAAGAGACAGGGACTTAAGGAGTCAGCACACACACACACACACACACACACACACACACACACACAGGCCCTGTCACAAGTTAGCATTTGTTTGTCAGACTATGAGCATGCCTTTCTCTGCTGAATCCTTTAAAAAAAAAGTTTGAATATGTCATCATGTTTGAGTAAAAAGAGAGACTTGCAGGGGAAGATATGGATGTGAAAATCCAGGCTGAGTAAACGATTTCGCACACGACTACTTAAAGAAGACAAACAGAATCTGTGTGGTCTCACTTCACAAAGACACGTTGTCCATGGTAACTTCAAAACTGCCACTTCAAGTGTAGGACATTAAAACAGTGTGAATTGTGACTTGTTCACAGTGATGATTTGTGATTTGATTGAGGAGGTCTGTCGTTCATTAGAAAGGTTTTATTGCAGCACATCTTAACATGAGCAGGGCAGTTTGAGTGAGTGTCTCCAAGTAACACAAACAATAGATCTGTTTCTCTTACCCTCGATGAATGTGAGTGTTTTTTTGGCCCTGTATGCTTATGTTAAGGTGGACCGTTAGAGAGGAAAGAATTGATTCAGGGCCCTGCAGTCGTTATAAATGACACCACAGGCTGATGACTCAAAAACAACAACTTAAATATCATAATACACCTTATATATACACCACAGATAGACATTTAAATAATCTATTCATCAATTAAAAAAATGTATATAATTTGGTGGGGTGCAGATGGCTTAGTGGTTAGGTGGCACCCCGTGTACGGATGCTGTAGTCCTCCAAATGAGTGGCCAAGGTTAAAGTCCAACTTGTGGCTCCTTTCTCACATGTCTCTCTCTCTCTCTCTCTCTCTCTCTCTCTCTCTCTCTCTGGTTTCCGACTCTATTCACTGTCTTAACTGTCTTATCAGCTTTACTGAGAGTTTTAACAAAAACTCAGGGCCATAATTAAGCAACACATTGGTCAGATCAGGTGTCTCTGAGTTGGTTCAGTTATCAGTATGCGTAGTGTTTAAGTCATGGGGTAACATAGGGGGGAATATTCATGAATATACTGCCTGTGACTGCAGTTGTGTTTGTCAGACTGCTGTTTCCAGAGTCAATAACGTACTTTGATGTTCTTATTGAATCTGTTTTGAAGCAGATATAAACTCGCAGTGCAGCGACTGACCCTTGATGTTTGGTCTGCAGGTTGGAGGTGTAAACGTTATGGCCACAGGACGGGAGACAAGGAGTGTCCCTTCTTCATCAAAGGCAACCAGAAACTGGAACAGTTCAGGGTGGTGAGTTGGTGAACTGACCAAAATGAGCCCACACATAGTTATTTAGACAGTCGTATAATAGTCTACAGTTAAATAATGTTGAGTTGGGTTGTTAGCTGAATTATAACACAGACCTGGGCTGAGGTCAACAGACATTTATGAGGAGCATGTGGGCAGCAGACTTCTTCACACTGCCTGTTACTGTGTGTCTGTAATGGAACATTATTTACTGCAGGCACATGCAGCCTCTGCAATGATTACCATAAATGCAGCTGTATCATATTTTCCTGACTTGTATTGTCACAGGCACGTTTTTCAAAACATGCTGACACTTGAATTAGTGAAACGGTCGGAATGTGTCGAGTTGGGATAAACTGCTGCATCTGATGTGAATAAAATCCGCTGCGATTTTTGTCTTTGTAGTCTGTAATAAAATATTTGTCTTCCTTTTTTTTTTTTCCTTCAGGCTCATGAAGACCCGATGTACGACATCATCCGTGAAAACAAAAGGAATGAAAAAGAAACGAGGTGAATATGATCAGTTTTGAGGCCTGCATGTGTTTTGTCTCCTTTGCTGTGACTTTCCAAAGTAAGAGTCCGATTTTTGTAACTAATCGACTGTAAGGACAAATGACAGTTTGAGAGCCCAATAATTGGACTGATGTCACTCAGCATAGTGGGACAACCTCAGATGACCTGGAAATTCTCTCCTGGTCGCTGGCTCTCTGTGTTTTTTTTTTTTGCAAATGGTGTTTGACACCAGGATGTTTGAATATGAGGTTTGCTTACTGTGAAGGCTCACTCAGGCTGTGTGTGTGTGTGTGTGTGTGTCCATGCAGAACAGCACATACTCACTTTGTGTGTGATTTTTGAATGAACTATAAAAAGGTTATCCAAAGGCTAGTGGCGCTTTGAAGATTCTGTTTAGTGTCCCTGTGCTGAATAAGGTTCGGTATCGTCTTTGAAAGGAAAGCGTACCAGTCAAACCTCTTCAAGGGAGCTTGATTTAATTTAAAGAAATAGAAACAAGAAAGTAATTAGAAGGTCCTGCCTCATTTTTTTTTTTTAATGAACCTTTTCGGCTCTTCAAGGTTGCAGTTTTGACCACTTATATAATCTGCACTTATAAAACGTCTCATTTTGCTTCGCCAAATGTTTTTCCCTCATTCTGCAGTTTCCATTTGTACTCTGCAGAAGTAATGATGTTGTCCTTCTAAATGATGTTGTTTTCTATTATAGATGTGGTGTTTAAGAGGGTGCCTCCTTGTTCTCCCTGGTTATTACAGCATTTGGCTTTAGTTAAAAGACGTGACACCTGATGAAGGTCCATGACTGAATGTCGCCTCACAAACTCCTTACTGAAATCAGTAAGCCGGAGGAATACATTTATTTAAAATATTTAGCTGCAAGTCCTTTTTTGATTGAGTTCACTTTGAGGACTGGAGGTACGCTTCATGGAGCAGCGTGACATCCCCAGAGTTCGGAGGATCATTCTGCTTGGTGAGATCAAGCCGGCTATAATGAGGCCTGATGGACTCCTCACACGAGCGTGCCGAGGTCCTCTCAGGAACACTTTCATGGCTGAATAGTTAACAGATTCTCAGATTCTGGGTGTCTTCAAAAGTTGTACATTTTTGATATCTTCTCTCTCAGTGCCAGCTCACTCCTTAATTAAAGGGCATTTTGTCCTTTAGCCTCCATAATACCCCCCCCCCCCCCCATCATAATGTACTTCATTTATGTACCACGTTTATTTATTATGTACATTTCAAAAAGTTTGAAAAAAACTGTCAACACATTTCCCGTCTTGCCTTTAAATTGCCCTTTTTACCCCAAAGCAACAGTCCAAAACCTGAGGACAAAATTGTCCATGATTTGCATGTCAACAAAGTTGTGCATTATTTTTAAATGGTGATGTGAATTTGATTTAATGGGCATGACATTGTGAGGATCCTTAAAGGTTTAGGTGAAAATTAAGCACAGAAGGTTGTTCCAATTTTTGAGGCTTTTTTTTCTTTTGTTAGAAGACTAGAAAAGCGCTATACAGGCTCCAGTCCATTTACCATTTATCAAAATGTTTAAAAACACAAGGTCCAGCCTTGTAATTAAGTCAGTGTGTTCTGAACATCCTCCAAAGCCTGCAGTTTTGACTGGTACTGGGACACTGCTCGTTAGACTTGAAATAATAAAGACAAACGAGAACTTGGCAGACATCACAATTTGGAAACGCCAGCATTAGGACAAGGACTGTATCTTGCTCGAGGCCACTTCAGTCGTTTGCCAAACCGGACATCCATCAGTTTGTCATTCCTCCATGTGTTTTACTTTAATCCCAGCTCCTATTCTCCTCTCCTTCCTGCTCTCCAGGATCCAGCAGCTGCAGCAGCTACTTCAGGACACCACCTCCTCCGATTCTGACAGCAGCTCCTCCTCTTCTTCTTCTTCCTCCTCCTCATCCTCCTCTGACCACCATCGCAGCAAGAAAAGGAAGAAGAGAAAGGACAGAAAGAAGAAAGAGAAAAAGAAGAGGAAAAGTAAACGGAAGCACAAGTCATCCAAAACCAGCGACTGCTCGGACTCGGACTGAGTGTTTGGAACGTTCTGGTATCTGTTCTTGTACACTATGTGATTAAAACGTAGGTGCAGACAGGGAATGAAGTAGAACTAACACAGCAGTGATGTGTGTTCTGCAGAGTACAGAGTGCACTCTAAAGATGTTTTAAGGCTTTTTCTCTGCAGGTTGAAAACCTAAAACTGTAAATCCGGCGTGCATGACTTCTCTCCGGGCTGACGGCTCGCATTAACATCCTCTCTGTTAGCCACACAGCACAGGGTCATATGGAAAGACTGCTTAAGTAAGTGTGTGTGCCACGATGCATATGTGTGTCAAAACGCATTAGTTGCATGGGTAATGAATCTCAAGCAATATGAAATGAGCCTGCTGCTGTAAGAGATAATGTTCTGTAATACGAAAGCATGTCCGCAAATACTGTTAGTTATTAAGAGATTGTATTTCCCACCACATTTTTTTTTACCCCCCGCTGCATTTAGATACTTTGATTGTAGAGTGTGTTAAACGCAGAACGTCGGAGTACAGTTAGACTTTGTTTTCCACACAAGCCTGAATGTTTGAATGCATGTGACTGTACGTAAATATTTGGAATTATTTGAGGTTGGAATATGCTTATTTGCTCTGAAAAAACAACAACCCACAGAGCTGGGGAAAGAATGTAAATGAATGTGTTCCCTCATTTTGAGAATAAAGATGGCTCTTTTCTCCCCTGTTTACCCAGCTTCAGGCTGCAAAAACATTGATGCTAATAATCTCTGTGTTGATTTAGCACGAGCAGGGTTTTCTTTCATGTGGATAAAAGCTTAATCTTTTACACATTGAATTCTGATCATTAAAAAGTCATAGCACAGTCCCGGGCTGACCTTCCTCGTCTCGTCCTGCCAGAAGTCTGAAGATACTTCAGAGTGTTTCTCGAAAAATCATTTCACAGTCTGTAACTGGCAACACAGTGATCCTCTCTTGCTGTGCTATCTACCAGCAACATCTCGTCAAATCAGGCTGCACAGAACAGATCCACAGTAGCTTCTTCTTGCCCTTTAGGCCGCATAGAGGATGTCTGGTGCTTTTCTCCTTCACTGCCTGCACAATTTGAGCAGGAATCCCTGCGGAAATGTACCACAAATATTCCCTGTTCCTAATGACCCTGATAGAGACACAATTACAGCAGACCTACAGGGAAAAGGCAAACTAGATTTTCATTTAGATTTGTGTCTGAGACTGTCTGAGTAGCTTGAATGCTGCAGGGAGTGAATGTGTTTATGTGAGAATTACAACTCCATCAAAGAGTGACAAAAAACACAGCCATGACAGCGTTTAAGAGGCTGATTAAGGGCTTATTTAGCCAGATTTTATTTCCTTTCTCTGCAGATTTGACCAAAAATAATGCAGCTTTACTTTTAAAAATAACTGCTCCATGTTGTGTTTTCTGTCTCTTGAGTAGAACAATGAATCTCCCAGATGAGATTCAGTCACAGGCTGCTCAGAGGGAGGCTGTGCCACGTGGAGGGAATATGGTCAGTAGAGAGTTTTTTTTAATTGAAGCACTCTGTCTTGTTGGACAGGGGACGGGTCAGATCGAGTGCCAGGCCGAACTCGTGCAGATTGTGTCAGAGGAGGAACATATGTTCAGAAAACGAGATGAATCAATCTTTATGAACAAGCCAAGAGTTGCACAACCAGGTAAGAGTGACAAACTGAAGCCTGAGCATAAAGACAGCAGTCTAAAGATTACCTTGTGAGAGTGACTCTGCATTTTATTGGCTGCAGAGCCACATTTTACTGCAATATGAGTCTGCACTTTTACTCTTAAACCACACGGGCTGGCTTAGAACCAATCCACCGCTTCTTTGCTGTCTCAGATAAAAAGCTTAAGTCTTCTACGAGCCCTCTGTTGGAGTCATGACCGCTCTTAAGCTGATAAGAGAGGCAAGAGAAAGCTACTGTGAGAAGTTTTTGTACTGGTTACAAAACAGACTGAACTTGATTACTGACACCTCTGTGATCTAAAAAAGCAAACAAGACCATGATTAACAAGATTGATAATGTTTACATGATTATTCTGAATGCCTGTAACACCTGCCTTGGTAGGTGTCAGACGAAGTGGATTACAGCACACTGCAGAAACAGCCTTTGTTTACATATTCTGCAGGAAAGAATCTTGATGAGTGATATGATTGACTGTTAAACCAGCGCAGGATGCCATTTTTTTGTAAAAAAAACAAAAAACTAAAGAACTGCTTATGCATGTTCATAAAAGGACGTGCAAAGAGACAAGTACTGCCGCTTTGTCTACAGGAGGTTTGTCACAGGAGCTTTAATGTAGGATACAGATATGAGAACAAAGGAACAGTTTTGTTTGACCATCTTCATTTTTTTATTAACTCATGCACAATATGAACTGCTTAATCTCAAAATATCAGAGCCCAGTAGTTGACTCAAGTTTGTACAATAACAAAATGCTTTCTGTTATTTGTGGGTCAGAGTCCTCCATATCCTCTGTCAGTGCTCAAATTACCAGTTTAATAAAAGACACAATCTGTCATTTACATTTGTTTTTTCTAATGCTGGGATTTCTGTGTTGGGTGTGTCATTCCAGATTATTTACCAGAACACAGACAGACACAGCTCCTACATTAATCCTTCTCCTGCTGCTCCTGCTGAGCAGAGACGAGGACGAGCTGCAGGACTGTCTGCTCTATACACTCCTCTCTCTCTTTTTTTATTCATAAACACACATACACAATCCGGGTTTAATATTAAAAAGCCATATGTAATCAAGACACTATTAAAGAGAAGTAGCCTTGTGTACCTATACTGTGCTGTTGCCCTTTATTCTGTCCTGTGTAATTAAATCCAATACAACTTTAGCACTGTGTTGTATAGAGCCACCGCAGAGCTTTATCAAAAATAATTCCAAACATAATGTAACCATAGAAGGTCATAATGCCACCCTCCAAACATTTCTATGTGTGTGTGTGTGTGTGTGTGTGTGTGTGTGTGTGTGTGGAGACCAGAGAGTGTTCAATAGACTATGAATTATTGAGTGCATTGTTCCTGTTTGTGTTCCCCTCCTGGCTGCAATATTGGAGGCAGTCCAGTTATATATTTGTGCAACACGGAGGGAGAAAAGACATCCTCAGTTGTTTGATTGTTTATTCAGATATGATTTATTTCAAATCCCCTAAATTTACTTCCCTGCATTTGTTGAGACAGTGTAGGCAACACTGCTGGCCACTAGGGGAGCTGGAACAATTAAATACATGGTACCACAAAAGAAAACAAAAACATATTTGAAAGAAAGAAGCCAGCATTTGCAAGTTTTCATGGTACTTATCCGCAGGTCTGTATGCATTCAAAAAGTATTGAGTCTCTGCATACTTTTGTCTTAGAAATGAAAATATTTTAAAGAATAAATAGGATACAAGCGAAAGTGACAATGCAATTTCGTCGTTTATTATTGTTTTAAAATCCCATTTATGTACCTCTTAAATAGTAACGGCATTTATATCAAGGGGGGAAATATATCTTAGAACAATAATAATAGCATAAACATGTAAAACATACTTTAGTCCTCATAATCTACCACAAGGTGTTAGTGTGCTTCTTCTTGATGTAGATTCAAGTTGTACATGATTTGAGTGACATCACGCGCACACCTGTTTGTGATTGGAGGAAACGTTAATTCATGAATGATGTAAAATATATGTCCCATACTTATTACTAAAAGCTGATAAAAGCAAACAAAGTTAAATGCTCTAAGATTCAAATACAACTTAGTTGATTTTATTAGATTTTACCGGACTTTTTTTCATTATCAAATGAAATACTTCATTCTGTTTCCTAAAAGCTTGTTAACAAACAAACTATAGATCTGCGTGTCATTAATGAAACGTAATGTAATATCACTTTATCCACTCGTGAATCAGTGCTTCTGCTCTCTTGCATCCTCGGTCTGTGTGTCTGGCATCACCGCGCCAGCCAGCAGACGGCAGAAGAAAAGAGGAAGTGGAAACATCAGCACTATCTCTCTCCGGCAGAGGGGAGAGAGAGAGAGAGGGAGAGAGAGCGAAAACACCACTCACACAAACATTCACACACTCAACACACACATACACACACAAACTCCGGCTATCAGTGCTTTGGTGGAAGAAGTGTCCTCGCTTCGTCAGGTTTGTCAAATCTTTCTCTTTTCCTGCAGAGATGTCAGCGCTCAGCTGTGTTTGAGCTTTTTCGCGTTTTGGGCTAACTGTTGACGGTGTTAGCAATCGTTTGTGTGTTTTGTATTTGTAGCAATATAACACTGTCACATCTTGTCTTTATGTCTCTGTGCATATGTCTCCATGTCTGTCTTTACTTTTGGCCTTAGCGGCTTTGGGCGCTGTTCTTTATTGACATGCATGTCTGACAACAGCATCGCAGCGCACTCCGCTTTTCTCAAACACAAACAGAGACACAGAAATGAAACAGCGAGTGAATTCATTCTTTTTTTTAATTTCTGATTTGGAAACAAGTGCTTGTTCAAGCTGCAAGTTGTGTGTTTGCAGTAGTGAAGAAGAAGAAGGAGGAGGAGAAGCAGGAGAAGAAGAAGCGGAGATTGCTGCTGCTCCCCGGCTTGTTTGCTCAGTCCATGCTGCTCGCTTGATGCAAAAAGTGGTGCGTTTATAGAAACCTCCCTTTTTTAGCCCAACACTGCTAATTAAAGGACTGCTTTAACCGTGTGCGGTGTGTAACTGCAGCCCAGCATGCTGGCCACACCGAGGGCCCTTGATTAGAGAGGAGAGAGACGGAAACTCGACAGTGAATTCAATGTTTTAGCTCTGGACTCTTCATGAGAATCTATGATTTCACATTGAATTGCAATCTGATGGTTTGAACTCTGTTTCTGCAAGAGCTCATCCATACCGTTCTTTCTTTCATCCCCTTAAATCAGGGGATGCAAAACTTCTCATCTGACCCCTAATTCATGTCTGATTATTTGCAAAACTTTAATGGCCCTTTAAATACCATTCAATGACCACTCACGACACCCAACTGATGTTGCACAAGTAATTAGTTGGACACTTAACCAAAAAAGTCTATTCCTCTTGGATTTGAAGAAGAATCACAATGTTCATGCTTTGTTGTCCAGATGATGCTGAACCAACCCTCAAAATGTATTACCTGCAACTCCTGACCCTCAGGTGCATGACCATTGAATTGGACAACATTAGACCTAGGAGGCTCCCTTCTTAGAGGTTATGCTTTAATTTGAACAGAATCTTGGAAATCAGTCATTTTAAGGGGGAACTGGCAGGATACTTAAGATGCTCAACGTATTTATGAAAGAAGATCGACTGAAAAAAGCTGCTTGTCCTTTTTTATGAGCTGTAAGTAGTTTTTGCTTGCGGAATTTAAGTACATGGCTCAATTACTTGAAAGGTATGGCAGGCCCAAGTGTCCTCTAACCAACTGGGTAAATTCATACTGCAGTTGAGGGAATGTAGAGTAGTAGTTACTGTAGCAAACAAGGTAAGAAAGTCCTAATTGATCATTCTTGACTTTTCAGATTGTAGAAGTATGTTGAAACTGAAGAAAAAGACCATAGGCTGTAAGAAGGGGACGTAGCCTCTTGGTTTCAAAGGTGAAGCCAATGCCAAAGTACCATTTAGAGTAACTAACTGGGTATGCTTGGTGCGGCTATGATTGCCAAATTGACATCACTGCTACCTCTCAATGAGGATTGCATATATATTGCAAAGGAAGTCCTCAAAAACTAAGAGTGGATATCACAGCTAAGTCCACTTCTGCAATTATTCTTCTCTGCACCTTCGGTCCCACAGTTGGCCATACAGGGCCCTTGCTTGTCCATAGACCCAACTTTGAGAACCATTGCTTCCATCACTCAGAAATCTGTAATAGAACCCAGCTTGCATGTGCTCTCTCCTCCTTACATCAGGAGCATCCCTCTGCCCCCTCCAGGCGGACTGGGATACAGTGAGAGCCCATTTACATGCCTTGTTAGCCACCAAAGACATCTCTGTTGTGATGGAGTCGCTCACATGCCAGATTTGTCATGTCATCTCAACAATTAATGCAGGCACACATAGACTAGATAGAGAGGCATTGGGACATGATCAGCCCTGTCTCCGTCTCAGACATACCGGCTGTGTTCAAGGGCTTGTTGATCAGGGATGTAAGGGGGAAGCAATTTGTTTTCAAGAGCTATTATGGGAGTATCATCGAAAAGGAAAGTTATAAGGGGTTTGTCTGTTTTTCTTTTGTTGTGGACGTCTGGGTGGAAATACAGTTATTTGACGGGAAATTAGACTTTCTATCAGGCCCGCCTTCTTGAACTGAGTGATTCTGTGTTTCAGGATTGTGAGGTTTTGGCCCAACCGTGCTCCCTGTCTGTGGTCGACGGTTGGTTTGAGATTGATGTTTGGTTTTGGATTCAGGTCTGGCACAGCTTTTAGCAGTCAAGGAAAGAAATTTTGAACTCCTTCCTTTGACACAAACCACTAAGTAAAGCTCCCGTTTAAATGGTATGTGGAGTTTAGTGAGGCCGGTAGCCTTCCAGTTCAGAATTAAAGCGTGCCAGAGGCCTTGTATGTCAGATTTATAGCCACCTGAGGGACCTATATGTCAAAAAGAAAGCACACACACAAGCAAAAATTAGTTTTATTAGCCACAGAAAAGCTCCAAATTCCTGTTAGTCAACTTGCCCAAATACATGAGGTAAAATGTCTATGTTTCCTACAGTCAGTGTCTTTAAAATTAGTAACAGAAATAGGGTGTTGTGACACAAGCGATGAAGAAAAGTGTGACGGTAGAATACAGAGTCCTTGACTTGCAAGTTAAATTACAAGCTAAATAAACTAATGGGATTTAACTTGAGAGCGGTTTTGTCAATAGTGAAACATAATCCAAGACATCAGATTAGCATACAGATGCAGAGATGGAAGTGTCTTTGGGAGAGAATGGGTGCCCTCACTTCTTCAGTTGCATCACAAGTGCATTCCTGGTGTGTGTCTGTTTGACACTGCTGACTTTGGCATCCTCTCAACACCTCCTGAGGTGCAACCTTGCCAGTTTCGGTGATGTTTTTTCTGTCTCCCCTCGCCTCATTCCTCCTCTATGTAGCTTGTTATCTTTCTCTCATTAGCATACTCCCTTACACTTGCTTTCTCACATATGCAATCTAACTGTCTCTCCCATTTTGAGCTTCTCTCTATCCCCCATTTCTTCCACTTTCTTCTCATTCGCTCACTCTCATTTTGCAGCAAACACACAGGGCCCCCCTTCTGCTTTCTAACTCTCTGTTCTTGCTCCCTCTGGGAGAAGGAGGTATGTAAATTGTTTTCTCCTTGATGGATGCTGGGCTTGCTATCTGTCCATCTTAATGAACTCATTTCCCCCTTTTTTTCTCCCAAACACACCAAATTGCGTCATTCAAGTAACATCAAAAACTCCAGGATGCAGGTCTCTTGCCCCCCCTGTAGTCTTTTGCCAATGAGAATGCTTTTATGGAAAATAACTGGCTTTTGTTAATGAACTGGTATACTTGTCTTCTGCACATACTAGTGCGCCTGTTCTCGAGCTTTGGGTAAGATTAATTTGCAGTTCTAATTTCTAAATGAGATGAATGCTGCCTTGCATAATTGCTCCCGGTGGTATGAAGTTAATTAAAACAGCAGGTAGGTACTGAGGGTGCGATGGGAAGGTGCCAGACAGGCAGACAGACATAGGTGGGTGAGGAGAGATCTCATAGGTGCTGCTGCGTTCTGCTCTTTAGTTTACTGATTGTTGCCTCTGGCTAAATCCAGCCAAGCATCTACTTGACTTGTGACAATAATTCAGTAGATACAAAAAAAGACTGAAAAGTATGTTTTGAAATTCTTTTTATGACGAACGTAGCAGTTGCGTTGGGGAATACACTCAGTTTGTCCTTTTACCCTGCTTTTTCTATAGCTGTGTATGTTTTGTTCTTCCGGCAAAGACTCTGTCCATTCTTAGAATATGAATCAGTTTTAGCAGAAAGCATCTGCAGGCGTGTTTTTCAGACAAAGTCTAGACTTTATTTGGAGTGAACCAGCCCTAGATGACCCAGAAACTGATCTGGTTCCCTCTGCATGCTCTCGCTGCTTGCTGCATTCCAGCTGTGGTGCTGCTGCAGAGCTCTGTAAATATTAGGGGAGAGGGTAAGCTAGCTCTCCAGCTCTGTGTGGGCTTGCTTGTGGTATTTAGCATCTCTCAGCTAAGAGCCTCTCAGCCCACTGACCCACTAGGATAAATGGTTAGATAGGCTAATGATCTAACCAGTTGTGTGTGAGGCTTTAGCTTGCCTTTATATTTAAGCAAGTTAGGGTCTCCAAGAATGTATGCAGCAGTTTTGCTTATGATTATGTTGTGTTAACATCACATATATTGTATTATTTATCTCATGCTCCTTGAGTCACAGTAGAGATGCAATGACTACTCAACTTTTTTGGCACTGTAAATAGTCAGACCTTTTACTGTGATGTAAACCGCCATTTTTTCCAAAAAAAGGGGAGCAGGAAAAGACGGAGAGGACGGACTTCTCTACTATGATTATTGGACAAAATAAAGCGTAACTCATGTTGAATCATGTTGTAAGTTACAGTGTATAGATAAAAAAAAGGCATGTGTGAACATATTCTGCAAAGATTTGCTGATTTCAGTGCCATGTTGTAACATATTTTTTCTATCTGTCCAAGGCTTACCTGTGTCATTTCTAGCATCGCAGCATGCTGGTGTTTTAGTTTGACCCTGGTGCTGAACGCAGGTTTTCTTCAGCTGTAAACTAATTATCGTAGCGTCTATGTATTTGTGTTTCTCAGCCCTTTATGGGTGTGTAATGAGTTCATCTCTTGAGCTTTATGCTTCCTGTTAATCACTCCATCTGAACACTATGAATCTGTTGATCCATACATCTTGAGTCTTGTCATGCATACATCCTCTTCCCATTTTTCATGAAATATAATCAGCTGCACACATTGCTAAATCCTTTCCTGATCTCAGTGGCTTAGAAAGGTTCACAGGTGTGAGTGTGAATCCCTTTGGGCCCTACAATGTGCACTTCTTCTCACAGTCCCGCCCACTACTGCCTTCACTGAGTCTTAATCAATGGCAGTGCCCTGGTTTTCTGCACTTTTCTCCTCAAATACTTTTTTTCATATCTGGAAAAAGGTTGATAAGTTCATGGACTTCTTTTGACTGATGTGGTAATGAGTTTTCTGTTTGATGTTAGATCTGGGCTGAATAGGAGTTTCCACTGTTCGAGTTGTTGTCCAAGCATTTTATCAAGCATACAAAATCCTGTTCTTGTTATGATTATCTTTACACTTTCGCACAGGAACTTACACCCAATTCATGTGATTCAGATGCATAAGAGCAGGTAAGTGATGTCATGTGTCACAGATTTAATTGTATTCTTGCTGAACAGTAAGGTCTGCAGCTTCAGCATAAACAGTAAAGGTGGAAAAAGTAAGAAAAATAGATAAAACATGGAAAGAAAATCAATCTGGGCATGTGGATTAAAATAAAGTAGCATACCATGCCTCTGTGGCCTCCGTCATCATCTTCGCTTAAGGCTAACAGCTTGAGGCTACATAAGCAGCTACTAGCATAAAACATCCCCAGGTTGTCTTGTCTGTGGTCAGGTTTTGTTAAGGGAGAGCCGTAGAGTGAAGAAGAATATGGGCTATATCAAGGGTTCTGCTTGATTGATTTAGCAGTTTTTTTAAACTATGATTAAGCGCTGCTATGCTAAATCTGCTGAGACGAATTGAAAAAGGTTTAAGGATTGTGATTTAACTTCCAGTTCTTTGTGTCACGTTAAATGGTTATAGAAATGGAAGTGAAGAGTTTCTGAGTCCAGTAAGTCCTTGAGGGCTAAGGGCTGCCCCTCTTTAAATCAGCAAGTGCTTGAGGATAATCTGGCTGACTTTCAAGGCCCTTCATATGAAATTTTTGTAAATCCTTCAGACTTTGCTCAAAGGAATTACCCCCAATTTAATGTAAAAATGTTGATGACAGGGAATTGGAATTGAAAGCCCCAGAACAGCTTGTTTATTGCTGTTAATCGTGGCCTGTCAGTTCAGTCTCTTATTTCCTTTTCTTACAAACAGTAGACCACTACAAAGAAGGAGCAGGATGAAATTAAAGGCGTTTTTTTTTTTTTTCAAGAACAGAAAAGGTTTGATTGATCCTGCCTGTGTCTTTTGTGTGTATGTGATTTGGTATGTGTTTGTGTGAGCTTTGAGACACATGTTGAAGCCACAGTCATAACAGAGGTCGGCCCCACGTCGTCTCTCTGTCTCTCTGTGTCTCACAGACACACACACAACCATCATTCTGTCAGCATTGTCCCTTGATGACAGTGGACAGCGCACACACGGATGACTGGAGAGTCAGTGAGGTGGACCGGAAATAAAAGTAGCCTGTTGTTTTCCTGGATATTGGAAGGGTTTGGGACACTGTTTCTAAGAAACACAGAGCGTGTTTACGCCGTATAATACCAGACAGACATGTTGTTGCCAACATGTTTTTGATTTCAGTCTTTTCCTTTCCTTCTCTTCAAAAGTCTATTCAAGCAATGATCATAGATTCAAATTATATTTACTGATTACATCATGACTTAAAGTAACACTAGCTCTGAAATTAGGATATAAACAAATCTATTTCTCCTAAATACCAACCAAACAATATGACATGAGAAGGAATGCTGATATATTGAAAATCGGCACAGCTGTGATAATGAAAGTCATGCTGATAATCAGTGCAGCAGCACAACATCAAGTGTGATATCTTGTCCAGTCAAATTAACTGGTTGGAACCAACTGTTGTAATGATCAGTTGGAATTTGGCGCTGTAGTGGTGAAGAGGTCCCACTAAAAATCATCAAAACATTAATGTACAGGCTAAGAATAAGGATGTGTATCCATTCTGTCACAATTCTTGATGTCAACATGCCACAGCAGTGTTTCCCTTTAGACATAGTCAAGGCTTCCTCCAGAAAAAGGAGGCTGAGGAGGAGTGGAGGGCCTCTCATAACAGGCCAAGGTCACCAGCTCGCTCAACAGCCTTGGATTGAAGGTGTGTTGTTTTGTGTTGCCTCTGAGTGTCTGAATAAATCAACACTGAAGGACATTCCCGGAAAACAAGACACTTTGATATCTCAATCTCTTGATCATACTTTTGGCTCTGTGTCTCCATGTTTCCCTTTCTCTATCCTCAGTCTTGTATCGTTGTTGTCTTGCTTTCCCTCCAATTTTTTCTGCCTCCTCTCCATCCATCACTGCTTTATTCTCACCAGAGCCTTCCATCTTAACAACAGCGTATACACATTGTCCACTCTCTGCCCCTCGCTGCCCACACATTGACCCGCCTCGGCAGCGTTCAGCATCTGGTATAGATCGACCCGCTTGAGGCTCCAGTGCTTCGTCTCTCCTGCCGCTACTTTTAAGCTCAGCAACAGACTGATGTGAGTTTCTGTTTGCTCCAACCAGCCAGTAGAAAAGAGTCGTAATCACCCTCACGCTGCCTTTCATCACCTGTTAAGAACAAGCACATCTGAGCCGAGGCTGGGTAATTTATCTGGAAGAAAGGAAGACTGCTTCCAGGGCCTCAAAGCTTTGCTAAGGGGTTTGCGGAGCTCTCAGAGAACAGCAGATAAGGCTGAACCAGAGAGCTCATATTTTCTTTACTCAGTGCAAGGAGGGATGTTATAACTTGCCCCATGAATCAGGCCTTGTGTGTATTTTGCCACAATGTTTGAAAGCATGAAAAGGGAGGTTTTAAAGGTATTTAATTTAGTAAGAGTACAAAATGGATGCTCAAAAACACATACAGACACTTAATTTGCCTACTGTCTTCCCTTAAATGGAAGAAACAATGTTTTAGGATGTCTGCAAATTTGCATTAAAGGCAGAATGTGCGACATTTGACACCTAAATATAGCAGAAATCCAGTATGTCCTCTGAAAATATCTCTGAGTCATGGTTGTCTACAATGAGTGAGACACTTGAGTCCCGCTGTCTGTGATGTTGTCTTAGCCGTATCTACATCGTGTTTACATGGACGGGACGGCCGGCCGGCTCATCCCCTTGAGTATTAAAGCTGTGAGGGACTATAGAAAAGAAGAATAACGTACTGTACTCACTGCTTATTTGAACGCCACGTACGCGTTTTTAGATCCTGGTCATTCCGTGTAAATTTACATGCAATGTGAAGCTACAAGCAAACTAAAGAGCGCTAACATTAGCCTGCTAACAGAACAATGCAGCTCGAGTTGTTTTGGTTTCGTGCTGGTGCTCAAGGGCGACATCTACTGGATCAAAGAGTCGCACGTTCAGCCTTTAAAGTCCCACTTTGGATGGGACGCTGAAATGCTGGTAAAATATACCACTGCATTCATAGTTGTTATTCACATAAATAGGGGAAAAGGACACAATGGTAATCATTTTACTGCTTCATGATAAATAAGAAACTGAACAGACAACAGGTAGTGAAAATCTGGTTGTACATTGGGCCACATTTCAAAGTTAAATAAAAGATTTTTCAACCAATTGGCTGTTGTTAGACAGCAGCTAATGCTAACATTCAACCTTTACCGTGCTAGCATTACGTTAAAGAAGAATGTTCCTGTTCAATAAAAGCTTAGTCATTAAGGGAATAAATGGAATTCAACTGTAACACTGCCAAAAATGTGACTGAAGCCACTTCCTTGCTGACAGTAATATTAGCTTTGAAGTGACTGAATGCTAACATTAGCAGTTTTCTGAGTGTAGCTAATGGGTTATTAAATATTTAGTTTAAACTTAAAATAAAGCCAGCTCTGTCTATAGTCTGTTCAGTTGCTGATTATTGAGGGAGTGGTGAGATGCGCTAAAATTATAGGACTTACCATCTGTAACATATGACATAAAGACATTTAAGCTTCACACCTTGATCATAACAGAGGAAAGATGAGTTCCTTATTCCCTTTTGTAGCTTATCTGTGTTTTTGCTTCTTGACATTCCTGACAGATATGATGTTGTGTCTATACACAGAGATCAGATCTTCTTCGCCATCTGGAAATAAGCATCAAAGATTGTTTTGTCATCATGTTAAGTTCAGAGTCTGTCTCTGTCTGTGGCCGGAGCAGATTCTCCATCTGTAAACCACCTGCCTTACCTCGTGTCACCCTGGCTGGTCTATGCTGGCCGCACATCAGTGTTTCCCATTTCCTCCGGATGTTGAACATTTCAGTGTAGTCCTGCCTTATTCCCAGCTTTGTTTAAAGGCTGAAGACCTACATGGTACAGCTCAGCTCGGCTCAGCTAGGCTCAGCTTTGATCTCTGTTGAGAGAAGAGGGGGATTGTAACGTAGGACTAGCTGGGTTTAATGTTGCCTTTGGGGCTTGTTGCCGTGTCTGTTACTTTGTTGTCGGGAGAGGAATACCGTGTGTCGGTGTGTGTGTCCAACTAGTCTGGCTGCATTTTGCAGGCCACACAGTGCACAGTGAAGAAAGGCACAGGAAATACCAACAGCATTTTACAATAACTGGAGGGCTACCGGATGTAGAGCAGTGTTGTGAGTGTTCGCAGCAGAAGGTTTCAGAAGTAAATTTAAGCACACAGTTTAACTCCTCTTATGAACTGAAGGTGAGCCACTTCCTGTCGATATCTGCAAAGGTTAAGACTCCACATCCGGTGTAATATCAGCGGTTGATGTTTTTCAGTATCAATTACAGTGCAAGCTGACAGTGAAACATGCCTGCTGTCTGTGTCCATGTGCTCAGTGAATAGATGTATGAGGACTGCTATGCACCGATTACATCATCCAGTGACATCGTACCCACAGCAATGAAAGCCCGGCCTGAGGAATGCCCTCCACTTGTGTTTTTTTTTTTTCCCTTTTTCACCCTTCCTTCTCTTTCTGTTCCACATACATTTTTGTTACATCCAATTGACCCATAAAAGGGTAAAAATGTAGGCTACTTCTTTGAATCCTTCTCCTCAGTCCATGAAAAGCCTTGTTTCAGCCTTACTTCTACTCTTGTTGCTGCCTGTATACCACAAGCTAAGCCCCCACCGTGAGTATTTCTTATAACTTTACAGTAATAAGGCAGAAAAGCCTCAATGAATAGCTTGGTGGGAGTCCAGATAGGCGCGGATGGATGGATCAAAGTGTCTCAGCAGCGGCCAGTCACCACACTGCCAGGGTGGAGGCCAAGCTGTTATTGGTGCTGACTCGTGACTGACCGGCAAGGCAGAACTGGAGCCTGTCAGTGGGTAAACACAGGGAGGAAGCAGCATATGGTTAAAAAAAAAAGCAAGATGTGGGGTATAGATAAATAAATAAAAAGAGGGCTGTGGAGAACAAGAGGTCAAGGGCAGAGTTTAGGGGTTTGCAAATTAATGGGTGAGCCTGAAGCTTGGGCACAGGGCATCTGTCGGGAACGGAGAGGAAAGGAGAAGGGGTGGGGTTATGTGGTGACAGGGTGTGGCCATGCATGCAGGGGAGGTTGAGCAAAGTCACAGAGCAGGAGAACAATGCCAAGCATTTGAGAGACAGTATAAAGACAGATGTTAGACAATACTTCTTGTAGTATGGCTAATCAAAAGTACCTATTTAATTCTATTAATATATACATAGCATTGTTGGGAAAAAAATATAGCTGACATTTTGCTTGTTTCACTAACATTACAATCTGTTCTTGCTCCACAGCGATGCTGTTAATCATAGTAGCATGATTATTAACCTATAGTTTTTTTTGGGGAGGGGGGTGATTTGGTATGATATTGTACCGTAAACTGACATTTAACAGGCTCAATTTTAAGGCAGAATTGGAGGCTGATACTTGATTCAATTTTGGTATAGGTATCAAAAACAGCTCTAAGATTAAATGGAAATATTTGCAAGCAACCCAAGACAGTATACTTAACAAAGCTAGCACAAGAGGATGCACCTTAACCATGTCATGATATTTGAAACAAACGTGTGAAGTTTGTGTAAGGACTTGTCCGTGAACTGATGGAATGGACGATGTTTGTTTTAATGTATTCTGTCTGGTCTTTTTCTCCTTGAATGTTTATTATGTGTTGTATGTATCTTTAAAGCGCAGGAGTCTCCTGTCTGCACAACACATTTACCTCATAAAGAAACCTTGATCTTGAAGACATTTGAGATGTAACAATTCTCAATATAACGTTGAACCGTTTCATACGTCATCCACAGTTTAATACAACTTGTGAATCGGACTTTTGTTATGGTTTTGTGTGCAACGAGCATTCAATTCTCTCTTAATTGGCTTTGTGTGTGTGTGCCTGTGAGTCCATGTGCTGGGATAAGGAAAAGCCTGCCTGTGAATTTATATCCAATCACCATGTGCGAAAGTTGGAGAAAGCTCACAGTGGTGTCAAAGTACACAAATTACTTTACATTACTAGATGAAATACCCCCCCCCCCCCCAAAAAAAAAAAACCCAACAACAACAGCAAACAAACAAACAACAAAAATATAAACAAAAACCCGAGGTACGTTTTGGCCGATATTGTTGCATCCCTAGAAGACGTGTGCCGTGGTTTGCACGTGCATGTCTGTGTGAGAATTAAAGAATGGTTGATGTATAGCCACAGCTGGGGGGTGAGGCCTATGGGAGGGGCCGGAGAGACAGCTGGCAGAGCGAAGGGTGAGCGTAACGAGGAGTGAGTGTGACAGCCACAGTGACTCCTTTGTTCCCACTCACTTGTGCCAGTCGCAGCGAGTAGACGGCTGATCTGTGAATCCTTTCAGATACACAGTGTAGCTTTCTACCAGCCATCTAAACTAGCATGTATATGTAGGCTATATATATATGTGTGTGTGTGTGTCTAGCAACTGCAGCAGGAGGTTTTCACAAGTGAGCCCATAACCATCTCCCATAATGTCAGTGCTCTTGTAGAGCGCTTATTAGGTGTGTGATGATAGTCATCAGGTGCAAGCATAATTGTAGCGCCAGCATCAGTGAACTGTAGCCTGTTCACTATATGCTTAGGTAATGAGTGTTGCTGAAGGCCCAAGTTCTCTCCTGAGTTATGGTTTAATAAGAGGAGTAATTTTTGCTCGGGTTGAGAGAGGCGCTCAGCGTGTGTAACTCCTGCTGAAAATGCTGCTACTGTGTGACTTTATCATGGTGCGAGGTCACTCGAGACTGCCTTTTCCAGCTTCCTTTTATTAAAGCTGTCTGGTGTGTGTCTACATGGGCATTTATCTTTCCCAGCGCGTTAATTTTTACACCCCAGGATGCCAGTGGCCTTTACTGTAAATAACAGACCAATGGATAAAAGATGTACTCTTAAACGTTTTCCTCTCTTTCCACTTGTGTCCACTCTTTTACCACCATTTAGCTTTCCAGTGATATTTTGAAAGAGTTCAATAAGCCTGTTCAGTGCCTGACTTCTTCCTCTGAGTATCTAAACCATTTAGTTCAAGTAGGACGGGTAAAAATAGCTGCAAATCAATCCCAAATGTGCCGGGGCTCTTCGCACATCTCGATCTAGGCTAGCACAACCCAACAGGGGATAGAGTGACACGGCATTCAGAGCTGAGGCAGAATGACTGGCAGACCAGCACTTTAGAAGAGGGCATGTTTATTAAAAATGCGAGTTGTGGCAGTGGTTCGGGCCTTGACACACTTTAAAAGCCATTAAAGAGGCAGTGGCAGGATTATGGTTTGTTGAGTTATGATGATGATATGACCTTTTGGTTATTACATGCTTCAGTGGAGATGGTAATCCTCTGAGCTATATTGAATTTAGCTAAGTGGAAGCCATGTTTCCATTAAGAGATGTATATGACGTGTACAGCAGCAGTTCATGCTAGACCAAATTATCGACAGCATAGAAATGTCTCATACTGTAAGTGTTGTGTGATGATTACACAAGAGCAATAGAAAAAAAAGACCTACAGGGCTAAGGAGCAATGTGCATGCATCAGCATGTAAATATCTGTATCTCTTATCTTGATTATAAATAAAGCCCCATCAATCTCTTTATGTTTTTATATTAAAAATGAATCTGTGAGGTGCTAAAGTGGATTGTGTTAGCTGAAGTCTTTGCAGCAGCTTTCTTTAGCAATACTCCGTACCAACAGTAACCCTGGTATTAACACATGAAGGCTGCATGATTTATATCCAGGGAACACCAAAGAGCTACGCTGACTAAAAGCAAATTCCTAATTTCTCCTTTTATTTAAATTACCAAATTGTAAAACTGTGTTAGCAAACATGAAAATCTTTGAACATCCAGAAGGGGAAAACTTCAATTAAAACCAATATGCATGTGAGGCAGATAGCAGAAAAACAAAGTTCAGAGAACAAAAAAATAAAGAAATTAAGTCAGGATTGAAGACATCTTCCATCTTTGGAAAGAAAAACTGTATTATACAACATTTCTGACAAAAATATTGAGCTGGTACTTAATAATAGATTCAAAGATGATAACCACAATGTTTCTATGAATGCAGAATTACAGATATATTCTGCATGTCCATAGAATAAAATCTATTTTATTCCAAAAAGCCTGCAGAAGTGTTGCTCTTTAGAAGCTGTGATGGGGGGCGCCAAATAGCCTAGTGGTAATGTCCCGTGCCCCATGTACTGGGGCTATAGGCCTTGAAGCCGGCGGCCCGGGTTGGACTCCGACCTTCGGCACTTACCACATGTCATTCCTCTCTCTGATCCTTGTTCCAAACTATAACCACTGTCCTCTATGATAAAGGTAAAAAATCAGCTGTGATCAGTGGTTGCGTAGACCTTGTCAGACTTTGTAAACCTTTTTCTCACAAGGCCTCAAATTTATCAGAACTCACATTGCATTTCAGTTTCATGGGAAAATCTGCAGTGCAATGCAAATACTTCTGTAGAATATACACAGTCTTCCTGTGTGCATCGCTGTGTGGGTTTCCCTGATACGAAATTGTGTGAAAGCGATCCTTGTTGTGTATGTTTGTCTAAACGCTGAACAAATCAAAGCCCGGCCTTGGTGGCACAGCCGTCATTTGCAATGGAAATTCCCTGACCTGGGATGCCCAATCCTTCACATCCCATTAAACTGGATGGAGCACATGGCAGGCCTGGCAACAGCACTGTGAGCTGAGAGAGTTAAGCTCCTGTAATGTAACAAAGCAGGTCTGAAAAAGCCCTTTAGTCATCAGAGAACCAGCCTTTTAGTGTTAAAACCCACAAAGACTGTTGTCATAACTGTAATGCTTTTTGTAGTGCTGTAAACAAGAAAATGTTCAGGGTATCATGTACTTCTCTGCTTAGCTTACTTTCTCTGATCTCACTTAAATCTCAGTTTTAGAATGTGTTACAGAAGTGCTGTGTGAATACCATAGACCTTAAAAAAACATTGGTGAAGCCTATGTGACGTTATTCATTGGTTACTGCAGGGGCTTTTGAAGCCCATCGATGGCAGTCTCAATCAACTTTCAGTCAACCTAACAGCAGGCATGGACTGGAGCTGGTGTACTTAAGCCTCCTGACAAACAGCTACACATCATGCCTGTCAGTCAGGTCAGCCATGCGCCTTATTGTGAATAATTCTTATCCTTCATGAAATCAAAACGGATCAGTTATTTAAAAAATTCAACTCCCATTCAGTGTGTGACGATGGAGACATTAGCTAATCAGACCAATTACATTATTTCTACCAGGCTGTATGCATGTTCATTTCTGCTGAAAAAACTGGCATTTTTGGGCTTGTTACCTCTGCAGCCAGCCTCAAGTGGAAACTTGGACCGCAGGTTTTTGCACTTCGGCATTAGCTTCATATTTGGTGAAAACCTCCAACTAGCAGACATAAGCCATTTTCACATATGCCCTTCTGAAAATATCTAGATAAGGATATAAACGTCACCAACCTCTCCCACTGGCTTGAGGGGCATTTTCCGGATTATATCCTACTGCGTTCTCACATCAGCTCACTCGGACTTAATGCAGGAGAAACTCTGGATGAAGTCAGAAAAATGCTGCAGTTTGCGTTCACACATACAGCTCCTCCTGCAATATCAGGAGTTTTTCAGTTTTCTGCAAGTGTGAAGCCCTAATACACTGTGAACCCTAAGCCCCTATTTAAAACAGTTTAACTATTGCATGACAAAATGTACACAGATGTATATTAAATGAAAATGGTAGAAGAGTAATTAAAATTGTAATACTTTGAAATAAGGTCATTGGATTTCCATGGCAGAAAAAAACAAAACAGGACATTTATTTAAGCATGACCTTTGGAAAGCAATCTACAGTAAGTGGACTTACTGTACTTTCTTTACATATAGATGGTTTAGGTACACAAAACGTTCTTCTTAAATTAAGTACATCAAAAAGCACTGAAAACTGTAAAGTTTGTGAAGGTGTAGTGGTTATAGCGTCGATTAATACAAATCCAAAACTAGAAATCAACTATATAAAGAAAGTTAGGACATTTTAATCAAACTTTTTTTTGGCAAGGCAAATTTTAATAGAACACATTTCAGCCACCAGGCAGTTTGAAATTCTTTACACAAGATATTAAAAGCATTTTGTTCAGCGTTTTACAATCTGGCTACGTTGCTCTTTCTCTGTTAATCAATTTTGAAAAGAGGTGTGTTTAAGAAGATTGTCTCCTTGACAGGGTGTTCCATGAAACTGCCTCTGATACAGTGTAAAGTACACTATGAGGAGTAGCTATTATGTAAGTCAAATACAATAACATTGTTTATAAGCCCTGAAAAAAATCCACCTGTTTCATCCTCTCCAAAACGGTCGCCTACACAGCAGTGACGGCTACCAGTAGCTGCTTCTGAGCCAAAAAGAAGAACTAACCACAATAAAGTCTCATGATGTGTTTGCAAACAACAGTGCAATGTGCAAGCTGAGGGCTAGCAAAATACCAGCAATCAGTGATTTCACATCAACACATCTTTTAAAAATGTTATCGTTAAAATTAAGGCTGAAAGTAATGTTAAAAACAAAACACAAAGCACTTTGAAGTTAAAATTCAAAGTTTATCTGAAGCTCTTTGGTGGGACAGGCAGCAAGTTGAGCTCCTGCTAACGCTAGCTTTGCTTTTGAAGGTGTTTAGCTTGTTTTTAAGTTAGCATGCCTTCACTTTACAGAGTCAAACCAGACAACAATGAAAGAGATAAAAAAATCATCCATACATGGTTAGTTATAGAAAAACAATATGGGGGATGAAAATCTGAACATCACCACTTACAGTAATTACCATATTAAGACATGCTGCCCATGCTTCTGGGCAGGAAAGTTATCTATTCTCTGTAAAATGAGTGAAACTAAGCCTTTAGCTACAGCATTGTTCTTGCGTAATCCCTGCTGCTCTATTCTGAGACTTGCACAAAACTCACGCCTGGTCGGCAGAGTGCATAGCTCTCTTTGTGGGTTTGTGGGTGTGTGTGTGAGTAACTTACCGTGATAGCACCTGCATGATTGGTTTTCAGTTAACAGTAAAAGAATGTAATATCATTATCTTCTTCATGAACAGTGCTAATCCAGTGGAGGGATGGTAGATCCCTGGAGTATTTGGCTAGATGGAGTGGAAAGCTATACTTCCTGTGTTTTATGAATGAGATGGAGTGTATAAAAGGCTGTTTTAGATCTGTTGTTGTGGTTATGTGAGCATCTTTTCCAAAACATCTTTTTGTCTGGTTGTTTTTCCCCTAGTCTGCGGTGTCATATGAGGAAGTGGGATTAAGTTATCTTTTATTGTAATCTCTAGTTCTGCAGGGTCATGCTCAATAGTCTGACTAAGCAAACGGAAGGTGGTACAAATGAGTGTGAATTTTAAAGAATTTCTACCTGAGCATAAAGCAATATATTTGCTGTTTTTGTAAGGTTTTAATTTGAACGATGTAGCATAGTTTGAAGCCAGACTAGCAGGCATGTGCTGGATAAAAGATAGCCAGTATGACCCTGTGTGTTGGAGAGGAGTTATTGATTTGCCCTTCTGTAACGCTATGATTAGTTACACAATGTGGAAACTGGAGCTGGACATATCTCACAGCCTGTTTTAGTTTTTTCAATGAAATTGAGTCAGTTATTTTAGGATAAAAAGGCGGTTTATGTTTTTATGTTCATGTGGTTGTTTGCCTTCTCTGAAATGCATTCACTTGGAATGAGAGGGTGTGTGAGAGAGTGAGCGAGAGAGCAATGTGTGGATGCTCTCACTGTTCTGCTAGAGTAGTCAAGGTCACTTTAGGATGGAGGCGTTTTGCTGCTTGTGAATGAAGAACGCTGTGCTGGTCCCTTCTGATGCTAAGATGCCTCCCGCCTCCTCCAACACACACACACACATACACACACACACACACACACACACACACACACACACACACACACACACACACACACACACAATTCTCAATTACATGTAGACAATGGGACTATAGACCTGTTTCCATGACTGCCCTCTCCGACCAACCAAAAAGCAACATTCATCCCCGCCTCGGTCACATGACCTGGCAGGGTTTTTTTGTGTGGTCCCTTCCATACATTGTCTCACACAGAGGAATCCTGTGAACTTTTTCAGGGTGGCTTGTTCCTCCAAGCGTGGCCCCAGAGCTTCCAATCATTGTCTGAAGTGATCGGTCAAACTGCTCTCCAATCCTCCCCCTACTCTGTGCTGCTTTTGAAGAATGGCACTTTGATGTTTTGTTGTTCTACATCACAAACTGTTGTGTCTCTGGAAACCCTGTGTTTTGTTTCCTTTGGCTCTCTTGAGTTTGCTGCAGTTTTAATTACTTGTTTGATATTTATTTATGTTGACAAAAGGACTCCAGGTTTGCTTTTGATGACAAAGAAGAGAACGTCTGAGATCCCACATTGGGAAAAAGTATCGCTATTTTTCTTACTGCTGTTTATGAAACAGACATTCAGAACTGATTATTAAAGATTTGGAAAATACTCATTGTGCATATTTTGACCAGTTCTAAAACTAATTTTGGGTAAAACTGAGGTTTAAATTTGCACTGGCACATGCTAATAAGGATTTGTCTAAATGGCTAAAGTTATAATGGGCAAAACAAGAGATAAAAGTTTAGAGTAAAGGTAGGCATCTTGGGAAATTCAATTCTACTCTCATATGTTCAATATAAGGCCATATGCAGCATATGGTTAGCTTAGCTTAGCATTAAAAAGGTCACGTTGATCCACACGGTTAATGACATCCATCTTCTAGCATCTACAATGCTCCATAATTAACACATTGTCTTGTTCTTTAACCTCTACAAAAGTAAGGTAAAACAAAATAAATCATTGTTTTTCTGTGGGGGATTATGAGTTGGAATATTTCTTGGCTTGATGCTAGGCGTGTGACGATACACTCAGTTCATGAGACGATTAACGTTATTTGGTTGACATGAATGAGTCGAGATTTTAACCATATTTTTAAGAAAACTTCTATGATATGACGGACCAGCTGTGATCTGTTTCTGACTATCAGTGAACTTTCAAGGTGCTGGTATTTTTTCAGCTTTTGTCGCTCTTTCTGATTGGCTTACCACAGAGTGTCTGTATCCTTACATAGAAAAACCGACATAAGTGAGGTATTCATTGTTTCATTCGGCTCTCTGCAAGAAAACAACCCATAGCTTTCAGACCATTTTGTTCTATTTGTTACAATTATTGTACTTTTGCAAAAAGTGCGTCAAACATTAGAAAGTCCTGACTGAGTTTTTTCCACTTTATTAGCTGAATGAGTTTTTTGATGTTTCATCAGTCCTTCATAGGAAATTCAGGCTAAAACATTTGAATGGTCCAAGTGGCAATTGTGGAAATAAGCTAAATTACATTAAGCTTTTGTTCTACAGTCTTCATGCTGATCCATATACTTCTCTGCAGTTTAAAGTTTACGACGCATTAGCGATTCCTGTCTGTTTCTTAAAGCATCCAGGCTCCTCTTTGCAGCTGCCTTCTAATGGCCCAGCTATCCAAGTTGATTACGCCAAAGACCCCATGGGCCTGCAGCCAGACCAGCCTCTGTGGAGTCTTCTGGGTCAAAATGGCATAGCTGACATTTTTTATCTCCCTCACTCACATCTCTGGGATAATTAGGGTTTAAAAAACACTTTTATCTGCCTCAGGATTCAATCTGAGGTTCTTAAAAGCCTTTTGGTGAAGCTCAGAATGGATGAGTGGTTGAGTGCTGTGTCTTTCATGATGACTCTATTATAGCAGATCCTTGTTCCTGAAGTCCTGAGCTCGTTTACCACTTAAATGGAGGCAAATGTCAATTTGCTGATTGCGCAAGTCAGCATGTGCACAATATGGTACTTTAGCTGCTGCAAACGCAGCTAGAATCCAACAATTCCTGATTTAAACAGTTTCTGTTTGCAAGGGGGCCATAGAATGGGAGTCCACTTTTCAAAGACATCATTGAATCAAGCAGTGTGTAACTTTGTCCTCGTGTGTCCGTCAGAAATACACTGTGGAAAGTGGGTGTATGACCTGCTTCAACTTCTTCCATCAGGGCAGAGGAGCCTGAGAGCAGAAGGTCACACTGTCAGTGACTCAGTATCCCTGTGGGTTCTCTTACACTTACACGCACACACATCCACACACACACTTTCTATTTTTCTAACTGGCAGTGAAAAGGCTTCCAGGGTAAACACCTAATTGTGCTCCTCTTTTCTGTTTTTAAGCCCTCACAGCCGACCTTGATGCTGACTGATATTGAGTTATGCAACGGGGGAGGTTGGCATGTTATTTTTAAATCTAAAGCGGAAAGAAATTGTGTTTGAACAGAGCACATAGCCTATTGTGTTTCAGTTAGCCAGGTAATGGAGGCAAAAACAACATGTGTAATAGTCCCCTTACATAACACTCTTGATGCATTGTGAGTACAGAGGACTGAAATATACACACCGACTATTTAATAGAACAGGAAATGTTTCATAAGCACTTAAACATCCCAAAATATCATAGGTTTGATTGATCAGGTAACCACGATGAACCCATACAAAAAATATGAAGCTGTAGCCAGCAAATGGTTGCTTTTACTTAAACACAGGAAAGCAGGGAAACAGCTTGGCTGGGTATGGCGAAAAACAATTGGACAATTAATCAGTTAAACATGCAACTTTTTTGTCAAGTCTATACAAAACTGAGGTGTAAAAATGTCAGGTTGTGAAGACTGTTACAATTGGACACAGCAGGGTTTCTAGTCTTTATGATAGCTATTGCATAGCTACCTAGCTAGCTTTAGCTACAGACATACATGAGAGGGGTATTCATCTGCTCATCGTACTCTTAAAAGACTGAAAGTAAATTTAATTGCCATGATATCAATTCAATTCTTGAATCCTTTGCTAGTGTTTCTAAAGAAGTAAACATAAAAAGCATCTAGTTTAACTTTCATGAATTAGCATGTAAGCAGCATCAATGTAGCTAAATGTTCAACGTAATGAAGACGAGTATTTTTGTCTATGGGAGTGTGTATTGTTGTTACTGTATTTTGTGAGTAGACTTATAAACACTGACTCGATCATCTTTCATTCTAAGATTGTAGCAGTGATACTGAACAGATTGAGGAATATGAGAGTGAGATGTCAATCAATCTCAATCAATCTTTTTTGTATAGCGCCAATATATAACAGACGCTATCTCAAGACACTTTACAAAAGAGCAGGTAAAAGACCTTACTCTTTGTAATGTTATCTACAAATACCCAACAATAATCCATCATGAGCACTAAGCAATGGATCAATATGTGGTTCAATATGAGTATGAATATCATATGAATGACGTCAAACTT
The DNA here is from genome assembly GCA_020745685.1 of Tautogolabrus adspersus. Lineage (NCBI taxonomy): Eukaryota > Metazoa > Chordata > Actinopteri > Labriformes > Labridae > Tautogolabrus > Tautogolabrus adspersus. The sequence continues at coordinate 15,419,213 of CM036550.1, forward strand.
TTCAAGGTTTCAGCTGATGCTCTTATCCAAAGACTTTAGAGATGAATGTATCCAAAAGCTCTGATTATTGAATCAACAACATAAAAAACAACATGTAATAATGTAAAACAGGGTCAGAGGCTCCGTTGGCTAATCATAGTCAAATAAACAAATAGTACATTGTGTGGCTCAATATGAATTTGTTTTGTGCTGTTTGTCGTGTCTCCTTGATTATGTAAGACGTTTTCTCAGTCTTTCTTGGTGTTTTACAGACAGAGGAAATGAAAAATAGTTTTCCACACTTTGTTTTATGCGTGGCTGGTGCTTTGTCAACTTTAGCACAGATGGCGTGAGGATCTTTGTAAAAAAGAAAAAAGGATTATATAAAACTTTCAAACTTTGTAAAAAGTACTGCACTATCCTAAACCTTATTACACAATCATCATAGTTACGGCACAACCCTGAGGATAGACTGTTGTATACTCCTGCAGGTTTCCCTAATTTCTGAACTTTTGCGGTGTAAAACTACTGTGAGGCAAAAGAGGAGTCAGCAGCACATTAGCCATGTGTCACAATGCTATTGTTATCATTTTAAACTAATAAGAGAATAGTCGCACACGCCGTGGGCATGTGGGACCCAACTAACAGTGTAACTACACTTGACATTTCCTGCGGGAAGATAGACCCGGGAGTGTTTGGACCAATTAAGTAGCTGCTGTAGCTTGCAGGTTGTGTATCTATTAACTTTGCCTCTGTGGTTTTTCCACTGCAGACAGTTAACTCAAAACAAATATACTTAACTTCTTTGTTTTGTGCAGAAAAAAAAGGAGGGAAGTAAAGCCATATGTGTACGCTGTAGAGAAAAACCAATGCTCTCATGAAAGTGTTTAGGATGTACTTCTTTTAAATGTAATCACACATTACAATCTGTTTTTGCTTACTGTCTGTCTAGCACAAGGATATGTGCTGATGCTGTAGATCTGGTTTTAGCTGTTATCACATCTGACCCATGATAATTACATCACAGGTCATCCCTCAGTTAAACTAATGCAGTTCAGACTTCCTCTTCGGTCTCTCCCAACAGGAAGTCTGCCTCCTTCCAGTGTTCTACTCATTGCGGAAATGCCGGGTCTCTGTTTTTCCGCAGGCTAATAGCTTGTGTTTGTTCATTTGTCTAAAGATAACTAGCATATGTTAACTTAGCAGCCAGCCACAGGCAGCAGTGATCACGGCCAAAGGAGATGTTCTGTTGGAGAGCTACGTACACCTTCTTGTGTGTGAGGTGTTGTTTGTTAGGTGATGTGCTGTTTGGAGACCAGAACATGGCCCAGCTTTCCCGTTGTTTACAACAACCACATGCTATTTCAAATTCTGCATCATAACTACTGGAGTTTGTAGATTACAAGTAATGCTTGTTACCCCTCTTCAAGTGGAATGAATTTGGATGTGGTTTTGAATAATAGATGATACCCTGCGGTGTGGTGGAATTATCTTTGCTTTACAACCTCCTCTTCAAGCGAACTGTGGAAATGTGAAGATTCATTTTATGTTTGAAAAGTGAAAAAAGAAAATCTGTGAATTAAAAAAAGAAGGAGTTATGAAACACCCATCGACTGAATGACGACAACACCTGTCTGATATTATTATTCATCATCTGCACTGACATTTTACTTTTTGGGGTTTCAGCTGATGCTCTCATCCAGAGCCATTTAGAGATGAGCATAACCATAAGCTCTGATTTGTGAATCAACAACATAAAAAACAACATGTAGTAATGTAAAAAGGGCCAGAGCCTCTGCCGGCTAATCATAGTCAAATAAATAAATAATACATTTTAGAACAAGGAGGCGTGTTGTTTCAGCTGAAATGCTGGTTCATAACTTTGAGAAGAAATAGGATTTTATAATTTACTGATGTTCTTTTTATTTGAACTTTAAAATCAAAATTAATTCCTTTAACACATAAAATGATAGGGGTATAACAGTATTTGTATTTGCCCCTGTACCATCATGGTTCGGTGCCTGTAGTCATCTGAAGAATAGCCTCTGAGTGGAGAAAAAAGGCAATCACACATGGCAGTATCCACACTCCAATCAAGGTGTGGATAATGCTTGTAATTGCTGCTATTAAACATACAAAGAAGAAGAAGCCGACACAACGAACACGCATGAAGAAGAATATACGGTAGCAAGATGACACGGCAGAGCTAGAAGACCTCTCTGCTTCTTAAAATCCTCTGTCTGGGGAAACTTCGGGTACACAGCGCTGTATGTCATTTGAAATGGCATCATCCAGATGTGCTAATCCCCGAAGCTAGGAAAAAGAAAACTGGAGTCCCAACAACTAACCCTGCTGTTTTTAAAAGGCCTCTGGATGTGACAGCAGAGAGGGCCAAAGACATTTCTGTAGCTACTACATTGCGCGCATATGCACTTGTAGAGGACCTTAGCCCCAAGTGTGTATTAAAAGCGTTCAAGCATCGTTACCATGTCCCATCCCGTGGTAAACTAAGCCAGGCTGTGTAATGTCATTAATTTCTTTTTTTCTTTTTATTTTGCATCGTTTTGTTTTGTTTTCCTCATTTTTTTGTTTCATGTTTAATAGACTACAGGCTTCATCAACTATCACAGGTAGTTCTAAAGAACAATAGATGGAAACAACTGTAACTTGCACTACCTAGAATAATGCATCTGAGAGGTTTTTTCTTCTTCTGTTGAACCAAACGTATATCAAACTGTGACCCCAAACCTGAGGTACAGTATGAACCAAACCGCGACCTCTGTCAATCGTTACCCCCCTAAAATACGCCAAAAAAATGGGTTTATACAAGCTAAGTAAATCTTTAGGATACAAGTAACATGTCTTGCAAAATAATCTCCTTCAAATCACTTCTTTTGACAACCAAAATTAAAGCTTTTGTGTTTGCTAGTAGCAAAGACTGTAAATAATAATAAACGAAGCCTGAGTGACGCCGTTTTGGAAGCCTATCTGTGGCGGTTGCCATAATGGAAATGCTGACTGTATCAAACTTTGGGTCAACCTAATGAGAAACAAAGAGCTGGAGCTGAGGCGGGTCTTAAGCGTCCTGACAAACCGCTACATCGTGGTTGCTTGCGTTCAGATCTGTCACGCCTCTAATTAAGCATAACCTGTATCCTTGATAAAATCAAAACGGGCGAGTTATAAAAACAATTTCACCCCCCGTACAGAGTGTGCTGATAAGGACATGAACTAATAAGACCACAATCCTTTTTGTACCAGGCTGTAAACGTGTTCTGGTCAGCTGCCAAACTGACATTTTAATATGGGGTATGTACTTACAGGTCTTTTAGAGCCAGCATCAAGCAGACATGTTTTGCATTTTTTCTGCCAAACACCTTTCAACACAATCGGCCATGCATACTAAGGCTAAATACCTCTACCAACCCAGCCAGACACTCTAAGTCTGTTTAAGGTTACACGTTAACACCTCAGGTCATAATCACAAACCGCCTTTTAGTAGGTCTAAAAGGGACTTTATTCAACAACAACAAAAATGTAAATGTCAACAGTTTAACACTTGTGGGACTAAAAGGTGGCTGTTAGCACTTGGCTGTTTGATCCTTGATCATGAAGAAGAACAGCTGTGTTGAGCTCGAATTAAACCATCTCACAGAAGGGGCCAATGGTTTCCTGAAAAACATCTGGAAACATCTCAAAACACAGATAAACAGTATGGTACCACTTTTGCACTGTGATAGGTTATTAAAACATTTATATTTTAATAAATTAAGCTTGTATGCTAATAAGGGGGATTTGAAAGGTGCGGCAGCATACAGCACCCTTAATGTCTCAGTCTTGCTGAGAGAGAGCACAGAGGCAAGCTGTTTATAAGGGAGCTGAGATAGTTTGAAGAGATCATTAAAGCTTTGACACGGCAGAGTCCTGAGTGAGCCCTGCTCTGACTCATCAGACTCTAGTTCCCTGACAGACACTTGCGTTTAAAATAAGAGGTATTCTTAGCTGCCTTGCAAGAAAGAATTAGCGACAAAGGTCCTCTTAACTGTTTTCACTTCCTCAGGCCTCATGGCACAAAAAAAGCATCTCCACATAACTCTTCTTTGTCTCATTTACTCAGCTAAACATATGACAAAAACTCTCTTTACAAGGTTTTTTTTTAATTTAACTGGTTTCTTAAATGAAATGTTTTCCTACTTAAGTGCTCTAAGGGAGTTCAAATCAGAACTCAAAGTCCCCAAAGTCTGCATTTACGAGGATCCTGCGAACCAAAGTTGACCTCAGCCTGGGTGGAGTAAACATCTGTTTTTGTGTCCCAGTTGCACAGACGGCCTGTTGAGCTCTCAGTTTAAAATGAAGATGTCATCGCTCTGCTTGGACAGTTAAATGTTTCATTTTGGGCACTTAGCCTCTTAGCGCATGAGTCTTTTGTGGCAGTGTACGCCATGTGACTCAATGTTGGCACTGGTTATAGACCGCTCTGCCTCTGTTGCATCAGTGGGAGAAGTGAAAGCGTGTGCTATGTTTGTCTATTCACATTCTGGCTGTCAGTGGACAGCAATGTTGGATGCCAGATAGAATAAAAATTGGCTGTAGCAGCACTGACACTTGGATTTGTGTATCTTTGAAGAAATTGAAAGGTTTATCATTTAGTTCAACATTTTGAAAAAAAAATAATTTAAATGTATCTTCTTGCAGAGAATAAGATGAGAAGATAGACACCCCTTTCATATTTGTCCAGGTATTAGGTAAAAGTCATAAGCAGGTTAGCTTAGTTTAGAAAGACTGAAGTTGGGGGAAATAGTCTGGTCCTGTCCAAAAGTTAACAAATCCACCTGCATCATCTGTAAAGCTCTGTTATCAACACATTTTATCTTCTTTTTACATAAAAAATGTAGTGCGAAAACATGATGTTTGGGAGCATTTTTTTTTTTACTTCATTTACCTGTGAATCTCAACTCAACACTAGTACTCAGCTTCGGCTCGCTGTCGTCCTATCTTTGAATTTTACCGCTTTTTCCTGTGACAGACCTGTTTCCTCTTTTCTCGACAAACGCCTACTTCCTCCTTCTGTGCGCCTCTCAGCAATCTCTTGGTCGTTTCAGTTTTTGCCCAAGGCGCAGCACTGCACAAACTGTTGTGAAGTCTTTGTCTATGGATTATGATGCTGAAGGCAGTTTGCCTGTAGACAGATACTCAGACTAGAGTTGTTGGAAAAGAGCTTCCTTTTCGTTCTAATTTAAGCTGGTTGACTCAGAGAAGACGAAATTACAGAGCCTGTTGGTTCTTTTCTGGGTGAGTCCTCTCATCTTAACACTGTTTTTTTCCGCTACACGCGACACAGGACGCAGAAGGCCTCAGGGTGCGGCTCTGTGTGCCCTCCTGCCTCCCCTCCAGTGTGTCACCAGTGGGTAAAACATTGTGGTTCGATGTTAGCAGTCTGGAGCAGTGAGTGTCTCGGTACATGCTTGTAGGCTGATTCAAGATGGGACAATGTTGTTTTTTTACAAATCTTAACCAGTGAAGAATGGAAATGTCAAATGACGGATGTGTTTGAGGACAGTAGTGGCCTCATGGTTTGGGGGTGAGATGGAATTGTGGTGGCGATAATATTATTTATTTATTTACCTTAGAAAGACTATTATTATGCAGCTGATAAATCTGCTGCTTCCGAAATTAATTTCTTGGGGATATTACTTAATTCCTTCACAAAACACAATATGGATTAGTTAAGTGCCTGTGTTTTGGCCTTATCGTATTTTTCTATCCCTCTAAAAAGTGTCTTCTTTTTTGTGTCCTTAAATGTTCCCATGTTTAGATTATCTGAGTTTGCAAACTGCCATCCAAGCACCTCTAATTGTTTCTGACTCACTTGTTTACATCAAATTGCATGCTTGCTCTGCTCGCAAAATGCTGTTTTTGCTAGGCTTGTACCTTGTTCAGCATTACTCTGTAGCTTAATGCTTCACTCATTCTCCATGAGCACATTTATGGATCTAGACTAAATTACAGTTGATTCAGCTGTATACTGCATTTAAGAGGCAAAAGAGTCGACTTGTCCTCTAAATAGGCTCATGCCTCTGTAGGAGGTGGGTTTGCTAAGGTTGACAGTTGTTACAAGCTGCAGGTACCAGCGTTTGACAGGATATCCTGGTTGCAGCAGTTCAGTGACAACCAAAGGCATGCAGGCTCTTCAAATTTTACGCAGACGCCAGCAAGCAAGCTAAATTAAAGATGTTTTCCCCCTAAAAACTATGTTCAAATGAAGTCCTTCGCTCTTTGTGAGGAACATTTCTCGTCTGAGAGTTTTCTTGGTTTTTATGCATGTCAAGTCTTTAAGAGCAGACAACACTTCCTCCTTTGGTTGAGTCTTGAAGTCGTATTTCAAAACCCTGACCCCAGCCTTCCCCCTTTTCCTTTTGTCCTTCTCCTTTATTTGTAGCTGATCTGTCAGCCCTTTGTCTTAGAGCCAGCAGCTTTTCCTGTGGGCTGGGTGTTGTGTGTGTCTTTGTGTATATGTCTGGTAAGGATTGGGCATACCATAGTTGCAATTTTAAGATTCTTAGTTTTAATGTGGTGTTGTGCTCTTGGGACAATGGTGTGTTCCTGTTTTAATTTTCAGTTTTCCCCAACCAAAGGAATCTATTCCAAAGGTTACTTCTACAGTTTCCACAGAGGAAGTGGAAATATTGCGGAGTAGATTTAGGAAGTTATCCAAACCAAACTTCCAGCATAATAAGTCAACTTTAATACCTGAACCTTGTTGTGATGAGCGGTCCTGTAAAATAGATAACAGTTGTATAGACATTATAGATAATGTAGCTAATATATGGCTGGAATAAAGAAATGGATAAAGAGTTTAAGCTTTCATCTTTTGCCATTGCAAGATGTTTCACTCCTAAATCCTCAACTAAGACTGATAGGTGTGTGTCCCAAAATCTTCAATATATGACACTTAAGGTACCTGGTAGCATCCATTAGACACATGCAGGTCTCCAAGCTCCAAGTAGCAATAATGAATGACGTGTTTCTTCAAAACATTCCAAATAAAGCACTCGTGTTGGTGAGAATGAATAAGCAGCAGCAGGTCAGATTATTAAAAAAAAAAAAAAAAAAAACTTGCTGAGAAACATTTAGCATTGTATGACTTCTGTAAACTCAAAAACAATCATAACTTGGTTAATGTTGCAATTTGGTTTTGTTGAGGCATCAGAACCTTTTCTTTAGATTGAGGAATGGGATCCTTGTTTCAGTTTAAATGAAGCTCGAACTGAACACACAAACCTGTGTCCACGTTGTGTCAGGGCTCCATAACATCACTGCTGGGTGTGGTCAGAGTTTAAACTTTGAACCAAAGAGGGCAATAAATCCCTACTTCAATATTGGTGTTTAGTTACTTGTGTGTGTTTGTCTCTGTGTGTATTTTTGAAATGCACACACCTTTCCTTAAGGGGTGTAACATGACCATCCTGTGGCCAGTGTGTGAGAAGGCATCATGCTCGAAGCAACAATAACTCAGTCCTTCTCTCACATCTTCCTCTGTGTTGTTGGCTTTTGTCTGAGCTCTCGCATAAAGGATTGTGCTCTTTTTGTAGTCTCTAAAACACAACCACACACGCACGCACGCACGCACGCACGCGCACACACACACACACACACACACACACACAGAGGCCCCTGTGGCGAGGCGGGCTCTTTGTAGAGTCATCAGATGAAGAGCTAGAAGGGGTCCTTTTGAAATCCATCCAGCGCATAGGTTAACACAAATACACCCACACACAGACACACATACACAGATGTCTATACGATAGGTGAAGCATAACTTTACACTCTGTACTCTCTCACATTCAATATGCACGTCATACTGTTAACTTGATGTCACACACTCACTCTAAGCACATGAGCGCTTTAGCAGCCGGATGTGGAAGTTTAAGAGGATTAATTTTTAGTCCAAGAGAAGTGTTTTGATTGACAGGCTGGCCTTGTGCTTCTGCAGGCGTCTTGGCATGTGCGTAAAAGAAGCTAAGAAGGATTTTTTTAAAATTGTTAGCATGCTTTTTTTTTCCCAAATTGGATTATTTGCTGATGCTTTTTATGACAATAATAGATTGAAATGTTCTCAAACCCTAACAGTTTCAGTCTGCAAATGGGAATAAATCTGTTTTAGGGTAGTCAGAGTGAGTCAGGGTTTCTTGAGTAGCTGTTGGACTATTTCGTGTGTGAAACAAGCACGAAGATCAAGATAGTTACATATGAGGTCTACTACGGGAGGTTGAGGTTTCAATACATTTATGCTTGTTGGTTTTTTAAACTGTGTTCTCAAAAAAAAAGAAGCTGAGATACGTGACGTTGAATCAGTAGCTTACTGAAGAAAGAAGTTGGAGCTGAAAGATTACAGTGATCACAGTTAAAAACAAAATGAAATAACAAAAAATGGATGTAAGACTTTACACTTTCTGTATTTGTTGCCTTTCCAAAGGTTGACTTTTAGTTGAGGGGATGATTAGAAGGGAAGGGGCTGTTAGAAAAGGAGCTTCCTTTGAAGTGATTTAGGGTGGTATTACATTTCACACGTAGTGTTTCTTGGTGACAAATATGGTACTGTGACTGGAGCAGCTGCTATGTTTTTTAGCTATAAACCAAGAGCTGAATTAGCCAGTATCCAAAGACAACACAAAATTGACAAGGGAACAGAAATTTGTAACATGTTTTTGACATTATGATGTAATTTTTGCACAAACACTCGAGTGTAAAACAAGAAGGGAAACAGCCTAACTGATGACACATGGTGATAGCAGTTTTGACATTGGCTTTTCAAAAGTGCAGTATTGCAATATGGCGGATATCACAATAGCAATATGTTTTTTAGTCACTACCAAATAATCAGTAGTGGTTGAAGAATAAAGTTTATGAAATCCGGCTGTTTAGTGGAAAACTGATGAGACAGGAGGAGAGAGGCTTTGGTAGAGTTATTTTGTTGTTTGTCACATTATGTGTGTGTCAGGTGTCAAAATGGCTCAGGGAGATCCCACAGGTGGTCTGAAGTGTGCCGTTAAGTTTGCATCAGTCCTGTAGTGACTGCTCCAAATTAAGTGTCAAAAGCCTATCATTATAATAACCACATTTTAAAATCTGGACTTAGTGAGCAAAAAGTGGTACAATTTACTTGTCTTTTCTGTACTTCAAAGTCAGAGGTGCGTGATGGCTGAGTGCTGGTTGACCACACATTGTCTGTCAAAGCTGCTGCCTCATGTCCTCTCACACCATCAGGTTTCTTATAAAGTCCCAGGAGGAATCTGCAGGAGAACATTTGTTTTACTGGGATCAAGGTCCCCTTCTTTTTCAAGCCTCCAGTCTCAATCTGTTTGTCTCCTCTCACTTTCTCTCTCTGTCTTCGCCAGTGAGTCCTGAAAAAGTTTGAATTTAAACTTACTTTGAAGTGTTAAAAATCTCTTAAATACAGCAAACAAGCATCCTTTTTTTTTTTTACCACATTATGGGGGGATGTTTTAATTAAAATTCTTGACAGCCGTGCAATTAAGTTGTTAAATGATTTTTTTTTTGCAGAGTTGGTGGGAGAAAGAAGCTTAAAGCCATGAATTGAATAATAAAACTTGTGAGCGAAGTAGTTTATAACTTTGTGAAAAAGCATTTTATTTAGTGTAAAACCAGCTTTCTTTGGCTAATTCTCGGACAAGTTGTTCTTAGTTTTTAGGAGGGATAGGAATCTGGAACCTAGTACCAGTTTCTCATTCCCCAGTCCAGTGGTACTGTATTGTATGAAGTATTGGCATGATGATGAAGTGCAAGTGTTTCTGACAGTTGCACATTGCAAAACAACAAAGTCAAAGAAGTGCATCTCTGCTTGAATTTTGCAACAAGGAGCCTATATGGAGAAAATGCGTTTCAAAGCGTGGTGTCACTTCACTAAGAAACGCTGATAGCAGTTTTGTCTGTAAACTGATTATATATCAGTATAATGATATTTTGTCAAACCCCCTGTTGTGTTTACATAAATGCCATGGAGGCAGGTTAAACAGAAATGACTAAGAAAACCTAAATGGAACCAACTGCTGTACAAATCTTTATCAAAACAGTTGTTGACTGTAACATTTGTTGCCTTTTTGGGGGAATCGATAAAGGAAAATGCAACAAGGGTATTGAAAAATGAAAAAAACATAAATGATAGAAGTGCTGGTATCATAATAATAAATCTCATCGATTTTTCAATGGAATGAGTTAAGAAGTGTAAAGTTTGACTCTCTTGACACTTCTTGAGATTATATGTCTTTTGATTTCTGTAACCCTCTTTCTTTTAACGTCATTAGTCCATGTGAACTGTCTGTGTCTGTCTTCTTTTAGTCTTATTACCTCCTTCTCTGTCTCATCATGTTCACTTGCATTTCTCACCTTCATCTCTCCGCTCTCTTTTTTTTCTCCCTCCCTCCTCCCTCTGCAGACTATGAGACCCTCACATTACACATCATGAATTATTGAGGTGAAACCTGGCACTCCTCTGCTGCCCAAACAAATCACAGGCCTCCTCACTTCCTCTGTTTTCCCTCCTCTTACCCTCTCTCTCCTTTATTTATTGATGGTTTTGTTCTTTAAGTTTCAACTTCTGGCTGCAGATCAGATCACAAGTTCCTGTGGGTAACATGAGATTTAAAAATCTTCACTCTTTTGGAGCTAATCCTGAGGAATTCTGGCCACTGTGAACCCAGCGGCACATGCCTCTCTGGTTACAGCAGGTGGGCGAGCACTTGAAGACAGATTAACTGCACACATACACACACACTCGCAGATTACAATGCCTTGCTGGAATAGAGCCCAGTTAACCTATAGAGGTTTGATGGTCTTCGCGGTATACAAAAAATAAGTGCAAATAAACGAATGGAAGATTTTAACTGTGCTTTAAATGAGATAAGAACACAGTATACGTCAGTTCTGTTGCATGCTTTTCTTTGGATGATTTATTAAGTAATATGTTCTGAGTGAAAAAGGACATGGTAGGAAAAGTAGAAGAGAGTCATAAAAGCGTGAACAAGTCAGATGTGTCGGAGAAAACAAAACAAATGAACAGAGGAATGAAGGCAGCAGGGATAGACTGAAAAACTGAAGGGCTCCTGAAGAAAAAAAGAAAAGAAACGAGTGATTGCTAAGTCCTGTTAGCTTGTTGAACCCTCTAGTAGAGAGAAAAATAACTACTCATTCACTCACAATCCACTAAACCAGGTTTGTAGCAAATCACCTGCTCTGACATGATGACTTTTGACAGCAGAAAGCTTGATAACAAGTTTCCATTTACACAGGAAGGATGAGATGTCCACAGATTTGGATTTGATACACAGCCCCCCCAGCCCCTCAGGGCTATAGTCAACAATCATGATCAACCACATATCAAGACAAAAACACACACACCTTCGATAAATCCCTGCGTAAAACCTTGTTGCTCAGAAGTTGTTCCAAAAAGAAAAAAAGCATGTTGATTAAATGAATATTAGACCGTTTGTCCTGCTCCTGTGTGCACATATGTTGAACCTTTCGTGTCTCTCAATTACATTCAAGCCCATTTTCAAGGGATTTACTGTGCCTGTCAGCAGTGAGATAGGTGTGTATCCTGGTGTGTTTGATTGCGTCCGATCAATAAGCCTCAAGGCCGGCCTTCTGTGAGTCACCTAGAGTTCTCAGAAGATGATAAGGTGCTGAGAAAAGACACACAAAGACACAACCATGAACACAAAGACACACACAATAGCTGTCTTTACAGTTGAAATACATTTTCCTTGGTAATGATGGTATGCATTTACCTACATAATTTGGTGACACTGCAACATCCCTGTTATGAAGTGTTAGGGTGCATTCTCACCTGAGCTGTTTTGTCCATTTGAAACCAACTTTGGTGCGCTTTTTCAGGTAATTTGTGTGGTTTGGGGTGGTGTGAATGCTCAAACAAACTCTGGTGCCGACCAAAGAACTGAACTCTGGTCGGCTTAAAAACTGGGGTCTGGGTTCACTTCCAAGTGCCCCAGAGTTCGGTTCGCCTTAGCTGAGAATTTGATCCGAACCAAACGAGGGAAGTAACCCAAAAAGCAGTGGACTGTGGGTTGAATTTGGCCGTCGTTAAACGATGTCAAATAGGTTTGCAGAGTTCACCCCTGAATCACACTGTAAGTCCACTGTAATTCATATGTGAAGTCGACCCTATAGTTTAAGATACATGAGCAGTTAGAAGGTCAATCATCAGTTTGATCTTTAAGGTTTGTTCTTTTAAGAGTTGAAATGAGATCTATTGAACCAACAACCATATCATGTGGTCTGTAAGAAAGCATTTTGCATTTAGCTAAAAGGATGGATGTGCTTTACATAAACTTTTTATGGGTTGAAATTCACTTACAATTTGCATTCATATAAAGTTCTAGGGTTAGATAGATTAACTGTCTCCTATGCACCATTATTGTGTCTCAAGTTGTTAGCTGGACTGTACACAATGACCAGGTCAAAGAGGAAATCTTGGCCCAGATACTCAATTCAACGCAAGTTTGGAAAAAATGCCAAAGGCTTGATTGTCATCAGATAGCTGATGGGTTCAGAGATCGATTTGTCCTCAAGAATGTTTTTTTTTCCTGCAGAAGGTGCATTAAAAGCAAAGCAATGCTTTCTTGTGAATAAAGCTTGTACAGCTGCAGGAACAACAATCTTGCTGAGCATCTCTCTACACATGGGTAATCTATACTTGTGTCCAGAAAAATAAAGGGTCAAATTTAACATTTAAGTCTAGCATATGCAATGTTACCTTCATAACAATTTTAGATTAGCATGCTAACAGTTACTTACTAACATTATACACAATGTGCAGCGGAAGCTAATGGGTATGTCATGTAAGAACTAAAAGAGGGACATGAATGTATGAAATAAGTTTAAAGACAATCCATTCAAAATGTGTTGAGACATTTCTCTTAAAACTACAAATGTCAAACTCAAAGACGAGTTGGAGGAAAAGTCGAATGATCACCAAAGTTATGACTATTCAACCTGAGGGGAACATAAACGCCTGTACCAAATTTCATGACACTCCATTCAGTAGATGTGGAGATATTTCAGTCTTGAGCAATGGACAGAGAGTTCTACAGACTGACATTTATATCCCTTAAGCTGCATTCCTATTGCTTAGCTAAGAAATCTCGACAGTTTCTCTCTAAAGTTGCAGCTTTTAAGCTTCCATTGTCTTCCATTGTGACACATTGCCTCAGTGTCTTCAGTCAGTGTTTAGAAGGATGCTAATCTGTGAAAACATGACTAACATTTTATCATGTGTAGAATAAAACTGCAGAAATCACTTCGTCACACATTCTTTCCTCAAGTGGAGTAAGGCTGTTTTCTATATTTTAAAAGCTATGCGTGTTTGTATCAGAATTAAGCCTAACAAGTAACTTCTATGCAGGATATACTGATGTATAAATGTCTCTGTCTCAGCCTTTTTCCTCACTTTTTGTTTTTCCCTAATCTCATTCATCACTTTGCATATCCAAAAGCAAAACATTATCAACATCAAGTTCAAGAGAGGAGATGAAGGAGGAGGGAAACAGAAAGATACACAGCTACAGGGAAAAGTCTCACAGAAAGTATTTAACATGCGTTACGAAGCCGCTCTAATCTTCAGTGAACACACTCCTTCAGATTTCAGTGAGTGAGTCATGTTTGGGGTAGTTGTGACAAACGTGACTTGAGTATGACACGCGCTTCGGAAAATAAGAAAGAAGCATCCACATCTCGAGCTATTGATGCACGGCTGCCATGGCAACAGGCCCTTGAATAAAGGCTATGTGGATCATTAAGGGGTGACTCACACACAACGCAAGGCCAGTCTTATTTCATAAACTGTCTTTAAGCTACTACACGCTCATCAAACACGCACTCTTTTAGCACATAATTTGCGTCTATGTTGATCACTCACTATTATGCCTGCACAGATACGGTATATATCAACAATCAGACTACTGTTCTTGAAGGTTTCTCCCAGGAATTAATCTGAGCCTGTTTTTATGCATTATGTATTGCTATAAAAAATGTAAACAGGCTCCTCTACCAGGAACTGGGATGATCTGAGCTTTCTAGACAGGGTGCATTATTGATGCCTTCCTCTCTTGGTTTTTGAGATATGGTACATTTTCCTCTAGATAACTGAGCAGTGACGGGTTTCATTAGAACCCCTGCAGTGCAAACACATGAGTTGCTTTACCCAGCTTCCCCTCTGTGTTGTTTGGAGACACTGTGATTTGGCTGTTTTTCAACCAGGCTGCTAACAGGCTTATTTTAGAAAGCAACAGTATTTCAGGTCAATCAGGCTGTTTCTGTCAGAAATCTTGCACAGGGAAAGAAAACAGGGAGGAGACCCCCAGGACTGTGTGTCTGATATTTAGATTGTGTGAAAAAAGATTGTTCGCGTATTGTTACATGTAGTAACCAGGGTACAGTGGGTTTAAAGTACAGATTCAGATTCAGCTTGTGTGTTGACCAGTAAAAGACTGAGAACATGAGTTTTGTTTGCTAGTGTCTCACTTCTGTGGCTCAGTGGAGACAAAACATCAAAGAAATGCTCAATACTTATCTCACTTTTTCACGCCGTTCCTCCTGGTTCTGTCTCTGTCAATTGCCTTTGCCTCCAGTTTTACTAACCCTAGCAGTTTTTCCCGAGATTACCCCCTCTCCTTTTTCACATTGCACTTTAAAGTAAAGTGACTAGTAATACATAAAAGTCAAATAAAAGAAGTGATAAATTTATGACATTGTCTTTTCTGATTCCATTACTAATACCAGGGCCTGCCCATGTTTATAAAGAAAGGTTCATGCTTCACAATTTTTGTCTCCAAACTAAAGCATGACTAATAAACTATTGTTCAGGTTGATTACAATATTGTATTTGAGAATTTTCCTATTTTCCCATGCTCTTTGTTGGATGAAGTTCGTAAGAAAGAAACTTTTTTCAGTACAAAAAAAAGTTATGCATGTAAAGTTGTGCTATTAGCAAATACTTGCGGTTTATTTATTAAATGTTTTTAAAAGTACAATTTAATCATAAGCCTTTGTCCAAAGCGAAGTACATCTAGGAGTAAGTTAAACACAAGCAAGTCCCTAGAAAGGAGGAAACAATCTTAGTAAGTGCTAGCAAACAGCTTTAAGTTAGATCAGACACCGGTGCTGATAGGCAGTGCACAGAGGCAATGTACAGGTTTTTTTTTAATCATCAACAGCAATATGAACAGCGTCATCATCATATCATATTGATGAATATCTGTATAAACACCATCCTCAATATCATCGTCGTCATCATCATCTTTAGTAGCATCAGTATCATTGAGTTTGTATGTATTAATGTAATAGCTGGGACTCTGCAGATCAAATGGAGTTTGATCTTTTTTTCCACCACCAGGGGGAATTAGAAAAGTCTTGCTTGCAGCTTACACCCCTGTTTTGAAGGTAGGAATGCAGGCACCTCTCATTGCCAGAGAGTAGTGGGTGGGAGGGAGAGTAAACCTTGATAAGTGAGTTTGGATAGGTAGGAGCAGTTTTGTTACTGTTTTGTAAGCGGTTTTGAAATGGATGCGAGCAACTGGGAGATATTTTGAGATATCAGCATAATGACAAAATCTGTGCCAAGACTGGGATGCTATCAGGCAGGAATTACAGGTAGAACTATTGTCAGCATAGAGGTGGTAGGAGAAACCATAATGATTACACTAAGCGAGGTGGTGTAAATTATGAAGATAAGGGGACCGAGCACTGACCCTTGAGGCATCCCTCTGGATACACCGTTCTAAATCATATATTTTGGTCAGCAAAGACTTCCCAATACTTTTTTTGTGCACCACAAAATTACTCCCTGAAATTTGATAGACAACTGATTAGGAGATAGTTTAAACCAAGGAAGATAGAGATTTTTAACCAGTCTAGTTGGATATAAAAGAAATTCTGAAACATTGACGCAATAATTTATAAAACTTAAAAAAAACAACTGCTTGTATATAAATCTGTCCTGTGTATTTAAAAGCTAGAATCTTAACTACCATGCGTAACTTAAATGTTATCAAAGGCTGTTTGCTCCACATTAAAAGACTTATTGGTAGAATAACCCTTTGAAGCACTGGCAGAGGAGGAGCTAACCTTTTTCAGTTTTTCCTGCGTTCATAGTATAACTACAGTTTTATTAAAGCGCTCTCTTCATTGAAAAAGAGTGCTTGCTTTCTGAAGCTGCAGACAAAAGTACACTTCTGCTGCAGTAAAAATGAGCTAAAGGCCTCTCAAATATCACTCTTGATGTCATAGAGAGATTTATTTTTGTTGTTCTTTATTGACTGAACCAAGACAAGGCCCCCTTCTAAACAGAGGCTCTTTTAAAAACCATTACAACTTTCCTATTTGCTCACCTGCTGTGACTTCATTAGCAGCTTAACTTTGATTGGAATTCAACTCAACTGTATCTGCCCCAATGGCAAGCCCTAATGTTTGTTGTGTCAGCGGCTGCAAATTAAATGAGTTTGCTGCTATAAAAAAGTAATTTCATAGAACAAATACAAATATACTTATGCATCTGATGAAAGGAGTTGGAGCATGTGTTTGCATAGGAATTTAATCAGGGGTAACTTCAGGAGTTTAAATCAAAGCTTAAGTTTTAGGGCCAATCGTCAGATAAAAGAGTTAAAATGATTCCAGGAAATAATATAAAGGGCCATGCTGCATACTTTAATCTTATTTGGACTCATTGACTCTTGACCTTTATACTTTCCATTAAAGAAATGTATTTGTTTGAGCTGTTACGCGCAAATACAAAGGCTGTACTGTGTGCAAATATTTCAAATAACTAGGCCTAGTTCTTGACCAATCTGCCCTTTTTTCTTTCTTTTCCTATTTCAGGGTTGAATGAGATTCCCCAAATACCAGTGACAGAGGTGTGAGGCAGTGTCACCTGGACCAGCCACACCCCCCCTGTCAGCCATGCCACCGCCGGCAGACATCGTGAAGGTGGCCATCGAGTGGCCGGGGGCCTTCCCCAAGCTCATGGAGATAGACCAGGTGGGTGTTCTTGGTTAATAAATACACATATTATCAACACACACTGAACTTTAAATCCAAGAAAGTAGGAAACCCAAGTATGTGTGTAGTCTGTTTGATGCTCACCTTGCAGGTTTAACAGCATGAACACAATGCATGTGTAGTTTGTCTAAGCACAGCGTGTAGTTATCCAATGTTGTGTATGTGTTGAAATTAATTGTGCGTGTGTTTTAATTTGATGCGGAAATTATGCATCTTTGCATTACTTCCAACAAATATACTAATTACCTTAAGGATGTTCCTTAGTTAATGACATATTGAAAGCAACACAGCCACAGTGTAGACATCATTTTAAAGACATTGCACTCTAAGCGGCGATGGAAGCTAGATAATTAATGTCCTTAACCATACAGCATAATGGTGAATGATCTTTCTTTAATAGAATTCATTGTTTCTTTTGAGGCAGGTATTTAATGTAGATCCATCACATAAAGCAGATATAGTTTGTTTGGGTTAATGTCATGGTAGTTATGCATTTATTTTAATGGTCTAGTTAAGGAGCTTTCCTATACACAGCTTACAATTATTGCCAGTGCAATAAAACATGAATGTTGATTAGTATATATCCTCGTAGTTAAACAGATCAAAGTTTTATTCAAAATAAATTGTCCTTTTGTAGAATGACCTGAGCTTGTATAGCACTTTTCCAGTCTTCTGTCTTCTCCAAGCACTTTTTACACCACAGGTCACACTTTCACTCATTCACACCACATTCTCACACTGATGGCAGAGGCTGCTGTGCCAAGTGTCCATCAGTATTAACTAATCCATTCATACATGCCGCTGACGCAGCAGCGAGAGGAATTTGGGGTTAAGCGTCTTGCCCAAGGAAATATAAACATGTGGCGGCAGGGGCTGAGGATTGAACCCCTGACCTTCCGGTTAAGAGACGACCGACTCTACCACAGCCGCTCGACCTGGCCTAGGAGACAATCACTTCATGCGATGTCTTGCATAAACACTCTGATCTTTTTACATGATATGTTACAACTGCAAATTAAAATGGATTACGTTGGAGTGGTATGTAAGATCAATGCAAAACAGACCGTTATTTTGAAGCCCATTTTCAGCAATACAAACTAATGAATCTTCCATTTAAAAAAATACATTTAGCAAATTGCATCAACAGCAGCTTTAAAGAAACGGTGTACTCACCATCATACAGCTAAAATATCATCCACTGTTAAAGGCCAGATTGAATATCAGAGGTCATCAGGGTGTAACAAACAATGCTTTACATGCTTATTAAATAATTAGTACAGGAAATTACCCTCTCGTGTTGGGGGGGATTACATGTTTACTGTTGCATTGTTTGACTGCGTGTGAGTCATGGTTGGGCTAATAATTGCAAAAGGCATGAGTCACTGTGGCAACTAAAGTCACAACGGCTCTTCTTAATGAATGAGGTAGTGAATGAACTGTGAAGTATATGCACTTTGGTATAGATTTAAGGGTGTGTTTTTTGTATTTAATGACTCCTTATCAGCAGCAAAGCTTTTGCGGTTTCTTAAAGCCCCCTCCTCTTCCTCTTCCTCTGCTCCTCTTTAATTCTTTTATCTCTGCCTGTCATCTCTCTTGTTCATCCTATCTGTTGCCTCCTCCTGCTTGTCCGTCTTTTCTTTCTTTCCCCCCTCCTCACTCCTCCTCCCAGTCTTTTGTTGCCGCTGTGAAACTTGCACTTTTTTTTCCTCCTCCTCTCCTGTCCCCAAACCATCAACATCAGCCTCCCCCCCCTCCCCCCCCTCCACGCTTTCTCCTCCTTCTCCCTCTGCATCTCCTCTGTACAATAGTCTCTGCAGCAGCATATGGCTGTCTGAGTCATGCCATGAGGAGTGGGCTTCTGCTTTCTTGAGACTCTGTAAAAGTGTGTGTTTTTAATGTGTGTGTACTTATTTGTTTGTTTACGTGGGTACATTTCTGCATAAGTGAAATTGCGTTTGGGTGTGTATGTGTGGCAACATGCATACTTGAAGTTGTTACTCTTCACACGTGTTTGTGCTAATGCGTTGACAGCTCTATTTTTATGTGTTTCCTTTTGTATGGAGATTCATGCACATTTCTTCTGGTTTCTGTGTGTATGTGTTTGCTCCTCTGCAGTGTGAATAAAAAAAAGTGTTCAGGTACATCTCCATCTCCAAATATCTTGATGCCCCAAAGGCACAAAAACCCTCCGTTTGTCCTGGAACGCCAGGGAATTGGTACAAGTGCAGATAATTGTCAGAAGTGTTTTATTGTTTGTCAGAGAAGCAATATAGAACAGGTGTCTGCAAATAGAAAATACATAAATGAGCCAATATAATCCATATTCAACAGAAGAGAAAAACCGGCTCTGGTGATCCGTCTTAAGGCAGCTTCTGGGAGGATCTATCGCTAACGATTTATGAATGTTGAAAGTCTTTAATTTAAAATGATGGACTTCAAAGCTATGTTAAAACGGTGCATTGCTGAGTACAGAAATATCTTTGTAATGCCTGACAAAGTTCCATGACCAACATAGAGTATTTTCTTTAAATCTGTATTGAGTGGATTTTTTATTTACTTGGAGTGCACATGAGAAAGCTCAAAACACAACACAGCCTTTTCAAAACTTGACATTTGTATAAACCTAACTTGTCTGGAAAAAGTTGGTTATTTTCACATTCAGAACATTATGATGAATGCAAGTCAAACATTCATTCTCTTTTAGCTCTGTTTTGATATATTATAGCTCTCAAGGGAAATAGGTTTCTGTCCTTGTGTAAATGCTCTGCCACGTCGTCCAGATAGTCTTTAACCTTGTGTGTCTGCAGTTTGTTGTCGTGCAGGAAGGCATGGGTTAGGAATGCGTAGGCCCTTGGGCACAACATCTTGGAGGCCCCATCCCTCCACTACACACACACACACACACACACACACACACACACACACACACACACACACACACACACACACACACACACACACACATGGACTTCAATCTGTTGGAAACATCTGAAGTTAATACAGGATTTACAAACAAATTTGCCATTATAGGCTGCATAAATTAATCTAATCTCTAGTTGTTGTCATTCAAATACAATCTGAATGACAACAACTAGAGATAAGATCAATTTACAGTATTTCAGCACGCATATAAGTAGACAGTATATTATTTATTTTGTAAAAAAATAAAATATAAAAAGGCAGGATGCTACAGGTGGCGGGGATCTGCAGGCCCCACAGAGGTCGGAAGCCTCCTCAGCACTGGACCAATCGTCGCAAAACTAAAACTGCAGCTGGTGATGAGGGTCAGGTTGCTAAGAGTGAATCTCTATATAATGATATATAATGACTTTAAAATGATATAAAAATTCAAATGTTTGAGAAGTGGAAAAAGATGGACCATTAGGGGGCCCCTGAGGGCTCAAACTTAAACCAAAGCAGTGGCCCAAAATGTAAAAATCTTGAAACGACAGGACCTCCTAAAGGGGGCCCCATCTGACCGCACTCAGTCTTGTTGCCCTGTTAAACGTTGCATGCATTATGTGAAAACCAAACGTCAGTGAAGGTCAATAAAGAAAAATGAAGGAGAATTATCCAGATATAGGAAAAATAGGAAGAGTCGGGACACTGGCAGACATGATGGAATGGTGATGAACGCTGGTTGAAGGGGCCCCCTAGTTGTTTTTTGCCTTGGGCCCCAACAGACTCTAGGTTTGTAAGTGTTTTATGTTGATACCCTTGAATTAATTGTTATTAAATTGTTTACAGTCAAGGACCATAGCAAGGGAGTGACACAGATTCTTACAATCAGATTTTAAATCTGTAGCTCTAAACTAAATACCCCATAAGGTATAATATGCGACTTTCAGAGATGTCCAGTAGATGTCACACTGTAGCACGTTTATTGAAACATATTTGAGCCTCAGCGAAACATAAACAAGCTGAAGAAAACTCTGTCCCGTCCCATATGAACACAATGCTGAGATCAAACAGGCTCAGAGGGAGTTTGACTTTTTTTGAGAAAGGCATTACTTACAGATATATTTAGTTAAGATAATTTGATCCTCTTATATTTATGTTTAAAATGTTGCATATTATACAATTAACTGCTATAAAAATAAAACATTGAGAAAAAGCACATATGAAATGAGTCTCACTAAATAAAAATATCAAAGTTTTGCATCAGTAATGGAGAAATGAGTCAGTGGAAGACTTTTTCTCTGTGCACTTCTAATGATTATTGGTTTTTTTTACAGTTCTCCTTATTAAAAATGACCAAACGTATTGCCCATATAATCTATTATAAACTTTTTATATCATGTATAACATATTCATTCCTTATTTTATTTTTAACACAGTTCAGAAGTGGAAAAGCTTTGATCATGTATGAGAGAAGGAATCGCTCCGAGCAAGTGTGCCTTAATGTCTTTTAAAAATGGCTAACCTTCGCAATTTCTGCGATGGTTTAGCCCATTAATAGTTTGCTCATAAAATAAAGAACACTGATCATTTACTGTGTAAACCACGATCATACAAGGAGTATTCATGTTCCAGCACGTTAGAAAGATCTTCATTGCATTCCTTTGATTTCATGTTTTTGTCACAGCAAGTTCATTTATAAATCACCATTCATACATTGAGCTTTCAAATGCTTTACAAAGTTAAAACTGAAAATTATAAACATCAAGAGCATTAAAGAATTGTGACATAGAGAAAAAATTAGACAATAAAGGAGCAATATCTACTGAGTTAAATCATAAAATGACCCTGCTTTATTATTAGACATTAAGGAAACATGCTTTGTTCAAGTGCTGGCTTCTCTGACAACAATGGAGCAGCAGGTATGTCTTCCTTCTAAGTTCTGCTTATGGTCTGTTTTTGTTTTGAAGAGAAGGTAGGCGTTTTTAAGGCAACCCCACATGGCTGTTTTGGACGCCCCTCGGTGTGCCAGATATGGGACCAGTTATCACAGCACACCAAAATAATGCAGCAATGGAAGCGGGCAAGCAAACTGGTTCGGATTTATCTGATTCTATCCGATCTTAAAAGCCTCTGCATTTTTCTAATAAGCTCCACGACCAGAAACGTGGTAAAACTAGGATAAATACTTGAGATTCTTTTGATAAATGGAGAGAGGTTAGAACGCAGAAAGGCCTCACGACCGATGCAGAGCTGGTTAAACACTGAAGCTTCTGTGTCAGCTACATGGCCACCCCATGTGCACATCGACTCTAAGGAGGAGAAGGCAAAGGGGGGGGGGGGGGACAGCTCTGTCTAATGTTTGAATCTGGAGTGCAGTAACCATTTTAAACACTAGGTGTCAAAGTTACATGTTGCTCCTTAAAAATACAAAACGTATAAGAATCTACGATCAATAAACAAGTAAATAAATGGTGATACAATTAGGTTGCCTTCCCTTCATTTTTTGTGAAAGTATTGTCACTTTTTCTTAGTTTGCAATAAATTCAGTCATAGCTTCCAAAAGAAATGCTTTTTAAAATCACAGATACCTTTCTGTACGATGGAGTACTTTGTGGAGAACATTTGTGTTTTATTTGTTTGAGTGTTTGTTCGCCATAGTCTGCACACAAACAGTCTTCTATTTGTCCCCTCATATGTGTTCCTCCAGCTTCCCTCCAAACTCTCTCCCTGTCTCTTATCACCCCCCCCCATGTTTGCTGTTGTTTTCCCGTCATCTTATTTAATTTGCTTATTCCTCACTTTTGATCCTCTGTTCTTCCTTTTGTTCACATAACAGCCGCCCCTCTCCTTCTGTCGCCTCTCTGCCTTTCTTTCTTTGCCTGTCATATATGCCCACAATCCTGCCTCCATTATCTTCTCTCTGTAAGTCCTCAGCACTTCAGCTCCTCTCTGCCGCTCTTATAAAAGACAATCTTCTCATCCACAGCACTCCATACATTGTTATTCTGCACAGACCCTTGGTAAATTGCTGCGCGTGTGTGTGTGTATTTGTGTGCGTTTGTTCGCAGAATCATGTCTTTATGATTTGAGAAAATATATATATGATTGGCACAGCATGGACAGAAGACACTTAGTGCACTCTTGACATCGGCTGATGGATAAAACAAAATAATCAACCACATGAAGAATATATAAAAGCATGTCTTTGGATGTATTTGGTACATGTTACTGGCTGGCACAGGTGAAAAGGTTAAATAAACATTCAAAAACACCACTATTACATTAATATCAGTGTGTAAATACTCTTCCAATAAAAAAAAACTGCATATTGAATTTTTAAGAAAGCAAGAATAGCCCAGTATGATAAACAGTTTCATATGTTGTTCAATTCAGCCTCAAATTCAATGTTCTTGACGGCAAGAATAAGCTAAGCTCTTTTTAAAAATACACCACGACACAGAAGAATCATTTAAATAACATTTTAGCATTTGAAATAAAACTGAACAAGGGATGTACTATAGAGGTACTTTGATGAATAGGCCTTGGGAAACTCATTCTTAGAAGGAGAGTAGTTATACTGTATGCACATCATCAGAGAGGTGCAGATGAATACTGGTAATACTGAATTTGATTCACTATGGATAAGTAGCTCTGTAGTAATTGCAGTGGTTTTGTAAAACCTTCCTCAGGTCCGCTCCTTCCTGCACAAACATCAAACTTTTCTTAAAAATAACCAGTCCTACCCAAGTTTAATCAATATAAAAATAGAATAATCAACAGATATGTTTCTCAAATATAAAATGTATAACTCATGAAAAATCATGACTGTAGGAAATAAGAAAAAAAAGAAGCTGTTTCTGCAGCGTGCAGTTCATCAGTTCATCTGACATCTACCACCGTGGCACCAGTTTCAGTTATATAATAGCAACAATATAGAAATAATCACTCTTGTCGCTCATCATCTCATTACTTTTTTTTGTCACAAAGAGACATCAGTATCAAAAACTCCTCACAAGAGCCTAATTTATTGTTTGAAAGTTACTTTTTTCATCATACTGGTATACCAGTTCTCGTTACTGGAAGCAGTTTGAAAGTCACACACTAATAATGAATGAAACACCATTACAGACATGGTCGTTGATCTTACATCAGTAGTGTGTCAGTTAAGTTCAGACTGCAGAGAAACAGCCTCTCATTGGGCCAATCCATCCTGTCGACTGAGAACTCAGTCTTGCCCTGATCACTAAATCTAGTTTTGTCTCTCTCTACAGAAAAAGCCTCTCTCAGCCATCATTAAGGAAGTGTGCGAGGGGTGAGTCTGCATTGTCCCTTTTAATGTGTAATGATTAGAAAAATACAGACATAAATCCTACACGCTTAATTTTCCACTTTTAATGTCTATAATGTTTTTCTCTCGATCTTATTGCTTTCAGGTGGTCATTAGGGAACCATGAAAACTTTGCTCTGCAGGTTGCTGACGCGACAAATTTCTACATCACAGAAAAGGTTTGTTTACCTTCTTTTAGATCCTGGCTTCAGCATACTGTACAAGGTAAAAATGTGTCTCCAGGTACTAACTAACGTCAGCTTTTATTTTGGAAAATCTCTACAGAATCGCAATGACATTAAGAACGGCTCCATCCTGCGCTTAACCACCTCCCCTGTAAGTTTAAAATCTCTGCAAAATGTCCTTACAAGTTCATAAAAACACAGATCCACAGTGATAACTTTTTTCTTTACATAAGACCTTTTATTTAAGCCTGTTAAATTCAATGTGTTTGTGTCATTTTGCTCAATAGTACCAGACTGCAGTCCAGCTTCATGAGAGGATCCAGTCAACCAGCATGGATGCCAAGCTCGAGGGTCTGAAGGACCTGGCCAACGCGTCCCGGGACATCACCTTTGCCCAAGAGTTCATCAACCTGGACGGCATTTCACTACTCACTCAGATGGTGGAGAGTGGCACAGAGTAAGTCCTTCTGTTGAGCTGACTTTTTGGTTTTCCTCTGATTACTTTTCTTTTTCTTTTTCATTCCTCTTTGCAAGATGAATTTGAAGAGAAGGTAGAGAGCTCTCAAAGGTGGGCACATAGACTTCCAGTGGATTCCTATTGCCAGTTATCGTCTCTGTACCAACCAAAATGTAAAACTTGTAACTAATATATGATTCTGATCTTTTTACGTCAGATTCAAATAAGTCCCTGATGATGTTTGATTTAATTGAATTTCTTTCCCACCTACAGAAGTCTGAGAGCAAATCTCAGAGGGTCCATAGAGTTGCACTGTGCATTCTGATTGGCTAAGTTTAAAGCAGCTAATTGACCTGCTTTATTATTGTTTTAACTCAACGTATGCTTTTACATCAGGGGATACAGCTTGCACACTTAAGTAAATTTGTACCGAACGTGTATTGTATAATATTGCATACTTTCGATTGAATACTTCCTCTGCTACACTGTCAATATCAGCCCATCTTGCTCGATTATTATTATTAGCATGCAAAGTCACTCAGGGGGCTAATTGGAAGATTTGTCCTGTCTATACTGAAAAGAAAGCTGCTGCCCTGATTTGATTTTCAGCTCAGCCGTAAACCCCCCTCACACTCTTAAGGTGTCAACTGAGTGTGCTACTGCTGAGGGAGAGAAGAAGTGGCCTGTTAAAAACATGCCCAGGAGCTCATGTTCGCCTTTGTTGCACTTTAAAGTGATAAAACACACACACACAAAGAAAGAAAAAACTGAGGAGAAAGCTGTGCCCTGCATTCTGACTGTTCAGCAAAACCAAAAAGTCACTGTGTGTGTATGCGTGAGTGTCTGTGAACGTGTGTCAGTGAGGGCCCTGGAGACCGTCTCAAACTGAAGGTTAAAGCGAGGACCTTTTTACGCTGAGGTGGAATTTCTCAGCCGTGATACCAGTGGGAGGTGTGCTTTTCTGTCTGTCTGTGTGTGTGTATAGCATATTGTGTGCGTGCAAGACTTTGGCAACTGTACAAACCCAAAGGAAAAGTACAGTAGGAGTAGAAACATGCCTACAGATATATGGTTTAAACTGGCAGGGAGGGAACTCTGGTTCTCTGCCTCATGGCGCTCTCATTAGACATCCTTTTCACTGAAAGAGAATGGATAGATTGAAGAAAATAAGCCAGGTCCAAACGCGCATTCATGTTTTAAAGGCATGTTCAAACGAGGTAAATTATGCTCTAACTACAGCACAGTAAAAATCAGCACTCTTTCACATTCCTTATTGTTCTGCTTGTATATAAAGGGTCACACTCCGGTCAGCTATTTAATACCTCCTTCTCAGCAGAAGCCACGTAATGATCTCCTATTTCTGTCTGTGAGGCAGCAGCACCTCTAGCGTTACACTCACTTTCACTGTTTGACAGGAAATCATTGAACCATCTCTTTTTTTGCATATATTGTTAAAATAGGCAAATATTTGACTCTGTTTGAAGGAACCGTCGCTGTAGCAGCAACACTGATGTCAACTCTGCTCTGCTTCTGGCTCCTTCATTTAAAATGTTTCTATGTAAATTACCATCACATCAAGTATTCAGTTCTGGAGAGTTTAAAAGTGGCATCTGTAAGCCAGAGAGAGAGAGCTGCATTTCCATCTCAAGAGAAGGAGCTTATGAAACGCACACAGATAGGTATCAGTGTCTAACACATACACAAACCCTCACACGTGCTCATTAGTGCGCCTGCCAACCGACTTGGTGAACTGTAATTATTCAAGAGGCTCAGAGCTGGAAACTCTTGAGGACAGAGCGGTGCTGTGATCTAAGGCTTCTGCCAGAGACGCTGTATTGTATTCATGTGAAAATCAGTTGGCCAGCTGCTGCTGCTGCTGCTGTTGTTGTTGTTCCCCATGTGAGCTCCAGCAGCTGTAAAGCAGACATCGCCCTCTACTGGCTAAAATATCAAACTAGTTATATGTGCTATGCTAGACGCAGTAGGCGTTTAGAATGTACAGTGCAACTTCAGTCTATTTAAGGTGTTTTTACTTTCAAGTTGAAGAGGGATTATGGATTTTGTTCCCCTCAATAAACTTACCTGTAAGGAGAGCAAGCAACAGACAGTTTTTGAAAATTCATTGAGAACTCAAATCTAAAAGATTCAGTGGAGGTGTCCTCGATACTGACTGGCTTTTTTATGCTGTCTTCAGTTTAATTTTCCCTTATAGAGACATAAACAACACAAACTCAGTATTACACTATCAGACCTAATGGGGACTACTTGTTTGTTTTTTTGTAGCTAGCCTCCAATGGGAAACTCGAGAAACTGCAGTGTTTTGCACATTCCCATTTGACTTATTTTTCAGCATGGGATTGCTGCTTGATAGGAACACTTTGTAGGGGCTTGAAAATGATCCCAATATATCCAATCAAAAGTAGATTATCATGTCACAAGAATGTAGCATCCTCCTCCTCTACAACAATATCTGTCCATTTCCAATGTCCACATAAACATTGCTTTATTAAGTCTAAGA
The DNA here is from genome assembly GCA_020745685.1 of Tautogolabrus adspersus. NCBI lineage: Eukaryota > Metazoa > Chordata > Actinopteri > Labriformes > Labridae > Tautogolabrus > Tautogolabrus adspersus. Next base: position 15,446,671 of record CM036550.1, read on the forward strand.
GAGAAACTTGTTTCTCTACCATTACAAATATTTATTTATTTTTATCCAGCTGTTTCCCAAGGTTTGGGGACTCTGGTTTATATCATTCTCTTTTAATTCCTTTTTTTGCAAGCAGCTAACTTTATTTTACACTGGTAACTTTCTTTTTTGATAATTAAATTGTTTTTATTAAAGAAATGATCCCAGTGTGTTGCTTGATATAGAGTACTGGTACTCTGATTCTGAGAATACACACTATTGTTAGCGCTTCAATTACATTTTTAAACTCAGATTATTTTAATTCTTAATGCCATTATATAATACTAATTTGCAAATGATTTAATTGCTACAGCATGCAGTATGCTGTGTGAAGTTAACACAGAGGACAACACATGTAAAAAAAAAAGAGTTTTTTCTGTTTTGAGTGCTGTCAGTGTGTAAGTGTTTTGATTTGTGTTCATTGTTATCTCTACCAAAGCCTGCTGATTGACAGGAAGGTTTGCAGCAATTTGCCTTTTATTCTATTTCTATTTGCCACTTTGTAAATGTCTGAATAGGTTTACTAGTTTATAATGAATCAGTGCTTCAAAGTTATGTTGTGTGAAATGTTATTTCTATTTGCTTTAATCTGAATTCAAACAATAAAAAGCAAGTTTCCTGATGTTTAATGTATTTAACTTACTTCTTCCTTCAGGGACTTTTGAGCGTTAACCTGTGACCAGGTTGTGATGTGTGTTGGAAAAGATTGAAAGATGTTGTTGTTTTTTGTTTTCCACTTTTGACACCAAAGTTTCTCAAATCTTTGCAGGCGTTATCAGAAACTACAGAAGATTATGAAGCCCTGGTAAGCCCCTCCCCTTTCCCCATCAGCTGGGTAACCTCATTGGCTCTGTGCTCTTCCTAACCCGCTGGCCAAGTCTGCATGATTAAGACTTCAGCCCCAGTGCCTCATGGGAAATTAGTTCAACACAGCCATATACCAGCTTTTACACTAAAATAATTTGCATGGGGTTTTGGGTAACAGACTCAAACTACTTCCTTGTTCTTCAACGCTCTGAAAGAAAGCCAAGATTTAATTCTGAGAACAAAATAAGGAATCTATAAGAATCTGTTTTAATCAATGAATGTGTGTGTGTTAAAGTACAGCTTTTATTTGTACTTCTCATCACGAGCTTTACCTGAATTAAATCTTCGCTTTCTTAACAAAAGGGTGCTGATCACGGTGAGGGACTTAACCAGTGGAGTCTCTTTGATCCACTGGTTAAGCTTCTTTTCCTACATTTGTAGCCTTCTTAAACAGAGGAACACAATTTAATCATCAACAAAGTTTCCTTTACTCTATCTGCTGTTAATATTCTTTACTCTGTCTGTTTTCTTCAAATCCATGCAGCATTATTCTACTGTCAGTCATCTTAATTCCAATGTCAATCTGCTAAAGCTTTAAGTCCATTTGACGGTTTGCAAATCAGCTACCACGCAGCAACACTAGGTGCATTTAAAGGTTTTTGGCATCCAAACATTTCCTGTCTCATCATTTTTTTCCTAATTACAGTAGATGACGAACACCACTTAAAAACTTTTTTCCTCTGGTATGCAAACTAATTTTAACATTCATTATGAAATCTGAAACTGCATCAGCAGATCCCAACTTAGATTTAAAGCTTAGATTTTTAAGATACATGTTTTGTCCAGGTTCTTAGTCTAGTTCATGTCATCTGGATAAAATACAAGTTGAAATATTAAAGGTGTAATATGCAGCTTTCAGAGTAGTTGTCACACTGTAGGTGTCACTCAGACCGAAACAAAACGTTCTCGGTCCTTCCCCACCCTTCCTGTAGTGCTGAGACTGAGTGCAGGAGGACTGATCTCCACTCTGACTTGCAGCCCAAAGATGATTTAGTTATTAGTTATAGAACTACTTTCTTTTAAGAAATACTTTCTTTAGTTAAAGTATTTTCTGTGCTTTGGAAAGTCTGTTTGTTCTCCTTCAGTTGTACTCTTGCGATGACAGCGGCCCTCAGTGAGCGGGGCCATCTTTCTTCCCACACCGCAAGGCAGGTTCAACAGTTCAGAAGCCATTTTTAAGAAAATGATGGCTCACAATATATTTAGTTTGTATTTATTAGATATCTGCTATATTAATGTTTAACATGTCCCTTTAATGTTGCATAAAGGATGACAGTGCAGGTTGGTTGTAGTGCCAGGCTCAAGCAGTAGAGGTCAGTATTGCAAAATCTATAAAGCATCTAAAGGCTTTAAGTTGTAACACACATTGCTTGCAAAAAGCTTATTTCCCCAAATTATTGGCAAGGTAAAATTTCAAAAAAAAAAAAATTAGAGTTAGGGGGTTGACATGCATCAAAGGGCCAATGTTGGATTCCAACCCACAGCGGCTGCTCCGAGAACTATAGCCTCTGTACATGGGGCATGCGACATTACCGTTAGGCCATCCAGAGCCCCAAAACATATTATTTTTAATAGGATTCTCATTTAGTACTTCCATCAGTATCAGTATGTTGGATTTAACAGCTGTTAAATGTGTTTCCTGCTTCGGCCTCCTGTGACTCTGCAGAGTTCTTTACTTTTCCTGATGTTTGTGTAACTGCATGACTTCATTTTAATGTAGCTTTCTGGTCCTGATTGAACTCTGCTCTGTGCTGCCCGGCTCCTGCTGGCCTTCTGATGGCCCCCAGCTGCTTCTCTACAGCTCATCTTTCTGCGCTGCATCGCAAACCTCTTTTCCAATTTTTGTGTCTGTTTTCTGCCTTCTTCAGCAAGCCTGGTCGCAGCATTAAACTTATTTTCTTCTGTCCCCTTTCCTGCTGACCGCTCATTCCTCTCTTAAATCCAAGCCAAGCCCAGGCTTTCAGCTACATGTACTGGTCTAAACCATCTGCTGGAGACAAGTTTCCTATTGTATTTGTGTCTGTGTGTGTTGTTTTGTAGTTTTGGAGACCTGCTGTCCTTCACTCTGACAGCCTTTGTGGAACTGATGGACCACGGCATCGTCTCCTGGGATACATTCTCTGTGGCCTTCATCAAGAAGGTCAGCCAACAAAATGTGTCAAATTAGAGGGCAGGGATTTAAGAGGGACTTCATAATGCTGCTTTTATACACAAGATATTTGCTGGAAAAGTTTTATTTGTAAGATAAAATAAGTGGGGAAATTCAAGTGTTGCAGCAGTAAAAGACAAGAAGAAGAGCATGCATATGAGTATGAATAAAATAAGAATATACAGTACTGGAATAAAATAGGAATAAAGATAAAGGTACAATGTATATTTACAACTATTAACTAGCTAGCATTAAGTAAACTATACACTAAAAACATTGAGACATATTAAGTAGCAAGTTTACGTTAAAGTGACCAGTTATCAGATAAAGTGACAGAGTTGAAATAAGATGACAAAAGTAAGCAGTAAATATCAAAATAAGCATCTAGCAGGTAAATTGTGTATTTATTGTAGAGATAGGACAGTGGATAGAGTTGGAACTCAGGGAGAGAGAGAGAGAGAGAGAGAGAGAGGGGAATGACATGCGGGAAAGGAGCCACAGGAGGCCACCTTGGAGCACTATAGTCTCCCTACATGGGGTATGTGCACTAACCACTAGACTACTGGCACCTTACTCCTACTGGCAAGTTACTTTTGACTTTACTTTTGAAACACAATTTAGAAGTTGGTAACATAGGGAGGGAGGTAGTTGCTCTTACAAATGAACTAACTCAAAGTGCAGACTGGCTGTCTGACCTGTATTTCCCACATAGGGAACATTCTTTATCTGTATTTTATTGTTTTTCAGTATTCCCACATCTTTTTTTTGATGATTTAGTGTTTCCTGCAGGTCCTTTCATGTCTCTCCTGTTCTGTCCCTGCTGCAGATTGCCAGCTTTGTGAACAAGTCAGCCATGGACACAGCTGTGCTGCAGCGTTCCCTGGCCATCCTGGAGTCCATGGTGCTCAACAGTCAGGATCTGTACCACAAGGTGGCGCAAGAGATCACAATTGGACAGCTCATCCCACATCTCCAGGGGTAAGCGAATCAGCACACTGCATGAATTAACTTTAATTATGCTGACTTACCTTTGAAACAATTAATTTCTTTTGTAAACGTGATAGATGCATTTCAAACCGCAAAGTTTGGCACTTTATAAACTATGAAATATTCATGTTTGCTATTTTTCACCCCAATTTCAGAACTGATCAAGACATTCAGACCTACACTATTGCTGTTATCAATGCTCTCTTCCTCAAAGCTCCAGAGGAAAAGAGACAGGTGAGGGACACAGCACTTTCACAAGTACTACATATATTGTATATATCATTGTATCATGTATCATATTTGTGATTCTCTACATGGGATATATATATTTGTATATATGGTATCACTGTACAGTATTTTTGTATTTTGTGCTTTCTGTGTCTTTTGTTATGAATGCTTCTCTAGCAAATCCTTCCAGTTAAATCCAGGAGAATAATGTTGATTAAAACCCAACAAACATCCTCATTCCCCACTCCCCAAACCTCTTTTTTTTTTTCTTTTTTTTTTACAACAACTCACATATCTTCCCTCATCTCTCTTTCCTTTTCTCTCCAACACCTATGCCACGCTCTGCCCTGCAACCGATGCCTTACAGCAGCACCATAGGGTCCAGAGATGTGCTTGGACATTAATTATGAATGATGCTAACCCGCAGAGTTTTCTTGGATGCAGCATGCTTAGTGGGGGATACAGATTGCAGCACAGTCAGAAGTTGCAGAACTTCTTGTAGGATCCCAAGGGTCTTCTTTGAATCAGATTGAAGTGGTTGGTTGCCAGCAATTTAAAGTAACTTTATATATACATAATGTATGTGATAAGTGACTCATTTATTCTTTTGCTAAGATGCAGACAGTTTAATTTGTGCAGAGAGACAGTTTTTACGATATAATGTTAAAGGGACAGCATCTGTTGATAAAATCAGGTTATTTTATATGCAGACGACACTCTTTAATACATGCAAGGGGCTAATAATACTGTATCTCTAAAGGACACTTAACTGTGCATGTGTTTGTGTGTTTCTGTGACGGTGGTGAGGACTCGACCATCAGTAAAGCTATTATTAGGATCCCCCAGTCTCCTACCATTCTGCTGACTTCATTACCTTCCCCCTTTTTCTTCCTCCACAAGCTGCACCACTTCCAAAAAAATGTCTTTTTTCCCACTTGCCCAGACGCTCTTCTTTTTTTCCCCCACATCCATATCCACATCCACTCACTCACTCACCTCTCTGTCTCTCTGTCTCTGACTTTGTCTCCTCACTGCACACGATATGGTAGTTTGATGAGCACATTGTGGACATCCTAAATTGTCCCCTGACAGTAAGTGCACCCTTGATTTAGCACACTTTGTAGTTTGCACTGTAGAAGAATCAGTAAGTGCATTGAATATTTACTTTTTTAAGATTCTTTTTGGGATGGCTTTTTCATTTTTTCCCGGCCTAGCACTGCTTTCTTTGCAGTGGCATTTTTTTCCCCTCTTTCATTTCTCATATATAATTATAGCTAAAGGAACCCTGAAAGTATTTGAGTGATAAATTGTTGTATCTCATCTCTATCTTTCTAACCCTCTTTCTATTATTATTTCTGTCTTTCTCTATCTCTCTATCCCTCTCTTCTTTTGTTTCTCCCTCTGTAGGAGATGGCCCATATTCTTGCCCAGAAACAGCTGCGTTCCATCATCCTCAGTGTAAGTCTAACAATGCCCCTCTTGCCATTTCTGTGTCTCCTCCTCTCTATTTTTATCTTTGCTCAGGTTTATGTCCCTTTAACCAGAGTGATATAAGAAATGAAAATGACACCTGACACTTCTGCCTCTGTATCACATCACTGCTTATTATCTACTGTACTTACTTTCTCACACATGTGCTCCTTTCTCTGTCTTTCACTCTCCCTTGTCAAATAAAATTCTGCTTCTCCTGTTCCATCATCTGACTTATTCTCTCTAATCCTTATCATTCTCTCCCAAATCCTCTTATCTGTTATCTTGTACCGTCTTTCTCCAAAATCCACGTCTCATCCTTCTCACCTCCGAAACCTCGTCATTTCTCTCCTTCACCTTCTTCTTTGAAATCTTAACACCTCCACTCCCTTCTCTATCTTACTCTGTCTTTCTCTCTTTCTTCTCTACATTGTCTGTTTGTCCTTCACACCGGGCAGAATGTGATCCGGAGCCCCACACCCATCAATGATGAGATGGCCCACCAGCTGTACGTGCTGCAGGTTCTCACCTTCAACCTGCTGGAGGACCGCATGATGACCAAGATGGATCCCCAGGACCAGGTGGGGGGCTGTGAATGATGCAGTGTGAAGGGTTTTGGTGAAAAATAGAGGAATGGATGAGTGGATGAAGGAATTAAAAAAAGGCAATTTAGAACAAATAAAAGTAGTGTGGCTAAGTTTGTTGTATTCATTAGATACATATCATATGCAAGGTCAATGCATTTTGTTCACATTTGTCAAAGGACTTAAAAGCATTCAGAAGGCATTGAATGTCAAAATGAATGTTAACAAAACAAAAAAATGAGCCCTTAAATTACAGATTCAAACTTTTTGGGGCGGCAGTAGCTCGGTCTTTAGGGACTACCATCAACCATCAATCTTTTATTCACCAGCTCTTGGACAGTTTGGACGTGATCCTGCCAGGTTTAAAAAAAAAAAACGTAATCCAGCTTTTTCAAATAATAAAACAGTTGAGAGAAATAGCTCAAGGCCAGATTGCACTGCAAGACCCCCAGACAGCAGAGATACGGCTGAAGAAAAGTTGAATAATAAATGAAAGAAAAGACAGATGGATTTAAGAGCGGCACTTTAATATTCTTCTCTGTGTGTGTTCAGGCTCAGAGGGACATCATCTTTGAGCTGCGGCGAATCGCCTTCGATGTGGAGTGTGAGCCAAACAGCGGCAGCATCGAGAAACGCAAGTCCATGTACACGCGCGACTACAAGAAGCTCGGATTCATTGTAAGTTGGGAAGATGTTTGACGGACATACAATAAGACTTCAGTCCTTTCTCTGAGTATGTCTTGATGTGAGCAGGGTGATGAGATTTAAATTCCCTAACATAATTCATACAATGGGACGAAAAAAGAACAACTCTGACAAGAGGTGCACAGTAGAAAGAGTACATTTTGTAGTGCAGTATGTGTTGCTCAAAACCAAGCCCACCAAGCTACTTAGCTTAGCTTCCAAACTATCTATTCAAAATGAAAACAAAGCTAAGACAGACTGGGATGGACTGTTAAACTATATGAAAATGAATTGGCTTTGGAGGTTTTCATTCAAGTCAGCCCTGGTTCTTTCTCATACATCCTATTATTCTGTATTTCCTCCTTTAGGCTTTTTAATCTCCTCTCACTCACGCTTTCCTAAAATGCATTCTTTCACTACTTTTTTCTCATTCCTTCATCTCCCTACCCGTAAGCGTATCCTTTTTTTAAACATTGCATATGTATGTTTGTCTGTGTCTTTGTGTTGTAAGCAATAGTCTAACTATAGCACAAGAACTTGAACTAACCCCTCTGTGCCGTGTTATAAGCTCCGAGCTGTTTCGGGCTCTTCACTCCCTCTGCAGTGTGCTCAGTGAAGATAAGGACAAATGGGCTGCCTTGTCTCTGCTAGTGTGGTGAAAGTCCACCTTAAAATCCTTAGTCGGCTTTACACACTAAACATCTTGCAGGCACACAGACACAAAAGCAGGCTACAGAGACATTTACACAAACCTCTCTAGATGGACATTATCGCAGCCTAAATAATTTGTTTGCCGTCTAATACCCTCAAGAGATTATTGCACATGCTGGAATATTTTTCACACTTTAAAATGAGGGTGTTTTTTTTTAAGATATGCATGTGCCTGGGTGTTTTAAGTATATGAGTCTGCTTCCTGTCAGGCAGATTTGCAAAACTGATGAGCCAGACCTCAGTGTCCTCCATTCCTCTTTCATCCTCTTTTCCTCCCTCCTCTTACCGTCGCTATCCTCTTCAACATCCTGTCTCACCCGTTTAAACTCAAGATGAGCGTCAGACTGATGTGTTTGCATGCGTTTCTGTGGATTAAATCATTAGTGGACTGAATTCTCTGAAATATCTGGTGGGAATTAAGTATGATAAACTGTGACAGCCGGGCAGCATTAATCAGCAGATCTCATGTAATATTTAGAGTGCATGTGAGGAGGTGGTGTAGAGGCTCCGGGAGCAGGCTTGTTTTGCAAACTGAGTATGTTTATTCAAATTGTGGGAATTTGTTGCTTTATAGAAATCAAACTTTTTATACTCTAGTATTTCTTCATGCATCATCAAAATGTCAGTGTTTCATGAAATAGAAAGAGCCTTATTTTAAGCATCTGTGCTTCATTTATAGCTCAATGAGTATTTTGGGCTTTTTTTTTCTGTGGAAGAAACAGGAAATGCTCTGAATAAAAAATGATAAATGCTTCTTTAGTTTGTCTGGAAAGCTGAAAATGAACAATGACTGTCTGGACAGTGTCCATAAAAAAATCCATAACTGCCAACTGAACTTTATAATTATTTCCCTTCAAACAGGGTTTGTTTTGATCTGCGTTTAAAGAGTAACTCAACCCACAGACCACTTTTTTTCTGCGTTAAACCTCTGTATATGAGTAGTTAGTGTTGTGGATCAATTCAGGTCCAAATCTCGACATCTTAGTACAAAGTATGAAATTAGAAATAGTGTGTTAGAAATATGTATAGTGACGGACCTCTACAGGTTGAAACCTGGCTACTGCAACTGAATGTTTCTATTTGCTGATCTGGTGTTGCTGACACATGTGGGACAGTTTTTCTTCACCAAACCCTGTTAAAGCATTGTCACCCCACTCTGCAAACTGTGGGTAGTCAAGTGGATTAAGAGAGTTGAACATTCTGACATCTAGGAAGTAGACCCTTTAAAAACAATGAAATGGGACCCAGAGGAGATGCAAAAACAAGCATGGTGGCTATGAAATGATGGGCGTGAAAGTGCTTAGAAAATCAATTTGTCCAGTTAGTATTACACTCAGTTTATCTGAACTAAAGATAAGAATACAAACCTACAACACTAAAAGTCATTCATTTTTCATAGATGCTTCTGTATTTCAGACAGTCTCAAATTTGCAATGACTTGTGGGTAAAATGCTGGTGTTCATCTTCTTTCTCTTTGAGCTCTCTTTGATTGTTTCTGATCTTGTTTTGAATATTTACCGATAACCTAATCAAATAAAAAAAAACTCAGGATGAATATGCTTTTCCAAAATGTCATTTCACATTTAATAGAGAATGTGTAGGTCAGTCAAAATACTAAGATCCTGATTTGAATGGTGCTTTTTTTGCAAATATAAAACCTTACCAGGAGTTGTCGAACCCCAATTTGCTCTCCCTGACAGTATAAAAAGGTTAGCTTTGTAACTGAGGTTGTCTTTTCTCATATGCTTCTTTTGGCTGCAGAGAAAAAAAAGGTTCATTATACCAAACAAACAATGTTAAAAAAGACGTTTGATATTGTGTGTTTAAGGATATGTCTCACTAACTTCCTACCCCTCCTCCTCTCTCTCTCTCTCTCTGTCAGAATCATGTGAATCCAGCTGTGGATTTCACTCAGATCCCTCCGGGCATGCTGGCTCTGGATAACATGTTGTATTTGGCCAAGCACCACCAGGACTCCTACATCAGGGTGAGCATGTACACACACCTTCATATGTAGACACACAAACACACCCTCCAAATGTAACTGTCAGCGGCTGAAATGACTGGGATCATCCACATTATTAGAGGGACTTTTTTAACATTGAGATTTTATTTATATTTTTTGGTTAGTTGAGGTCAAATTATCACCGAAAGCTTCACATGTAATGTAGATATTTATGGAGAAATAACCTTCAGTTTGACAAACCGGGAGGCACTTTCAATAAATGTAAATATATTTTATATATATTTATAATCACAGTGCATTGAGAAACAGCATACCTCTTCCGATTCCTCCAAGTAATTTGGACATATTTTTTATGTATGAGATGCTTTTAAAAAGTGCCTACCTCATAGATCTGAGCATTTCTGTCTTTGGCACTCCTGTCAAAAACAGCCCAAGGCAGACAGCGATGCACATCATTACCACCTGGTGACACTTATAATGAATGGGCAGAAAGGAGCAAAATGCAATACCTCCTTAATATTAAACTCATAAAGGCTGTAATCTGCATCTTTATCCAGATTTATACTGTAAGTTGTTTTCATTATCACCTAAACTGCATATACTGTATATTAAGGCTTTAAAGAGAACTGAGTTGACCTAAATGTGTGAATCATAAGATCTCAAGATCCTGATATTTGCTGTCTTTGTTGTAGATTGTCCTGGAGAACAGCAGTCGAGAGGACAAGCACGAGTGTCCGTTCGGCCGCAGCAGCATCGAGCTCACCAAGATGCTCTGTGAGATTATGAAAGTGGGCGAGCTTCGTAAGTCTGCACCAACACTCCTTGCTCACTAATTGTGCTGCTGCTGCTGCTAGTAGTTCTTCTTCAACTCACTTCTTTATCTTTTTCAGAATGAGTGTATGAACAGTAAATAAAAACATTTCAGGCACTCATTTTCTTACAGAGATGAATGTTGTTATGTGCACAAAAGCGCAAACACACACATTATTACTAGATCACACATCCGGTTCAGATGAAAGCAGCCTTTATACTCAGTAATTGTGCTGCTGGGAGTTCATTGTTCAGTTCAGTGATGCACCTCAGTCTTGTTGGGCTTCTTTCAGCAGAATACATACCGCCTCGGGGAGACGCATTGTACTGAGAAATAGATGCAGAGCCCATGTCCACTCTAAATTGATGTGACCTTTTCATTTGTCTTAACTTGTTTAAATGGGCGAGTTGGACTCAGCTCCGCTGCAGACTGACCCCCGCTGCTCCCCGTTGGGAGGAAGGCTGTGTTCTTAGCTCAGTTTCAAACTGGTGTGCCCTTTTCCTCTGCTCACAGCTGTTTTTCATACAGGTTTAGACCTCACTGCACTGCAGGTTACTCACTCTGTCTGCAAAAGACTCTATTCAATAACACAACAGTGTTCTCTTCTTTTTTTAAATGCAGAGAATTGTCTTCCAGATTCTATCTGTTCTGAACATTGCTGATAAAAGTAACAGGCTAGGTTTCAATAGAAGATAAGAAGGTGCCGTAAGACTTTTACACCTATAAGCGTATTAACATTTTCCTGTCCTTTTTTGATATGCTCTTATCTCTGCCAGACTGCACACAAAATATCTCAGACTTTCTCCTTGTCCACTTTGGAGCCTGTAGTCTGCAAAGGCAAAGATGAATGCAGATTTTAATATTAAAGTATTTTTGCCAAGTGTAGTTACCAGACAGGTGTCCTTGACCTCTCAAAAAGTATTTTGTGAGCTTTGGATGTTCCATATTTCCAAATCTGCGTGTTGTTGTGCTTCTACTTTTGCCTGTTATGTTTTTTTCCAGTGTTCTCAAGTTGTTTTCCACGAGTGTCTCATTCGTTTTTATCCAAATGTGGTCCACTGCACATGCCCTTTTGATCTTCTCCCATAGCTGACTGAAATGGCTTCTCTTTATGTCTCTCTTAGAAATACCACTTCAGCCCCACTCTCTTCAAAATGCAGATTAGGCAAACAGAGGTGCCCCAATACTAGGACTATCTTTATCTCTGAGGCTTTTGTAAGCATGTAGAAGAGGGTTTATGAAATAGAGCTAAATCCTCAGGATGAACGCCACAAAATAGTCATCCACCACAACACTTTGTTTTGGAGAGAGTTGGATATTGAAATAAGTGGTGCTGGTGCAAGGGCAGGACTTCACACAATTTATTCAAAAGAATGGAAATGCAATGCAGTTTTTTTGTTTTTTTTTGTTTTTTACAAATTCTTACCCATAAATCGCTGTTTTTTTAATTTAAAAAAATCATATTCTATTAGTGTTATTGTTACTAAACTTTGTGTGTTGTAATGTTATCTGGCAAAAATGTCCCTGCCAGGCTAACTGCTTTAGCTGCATCCTAGCAGTAACCTTGACTCAGAGCTCTGAGCTGTTTTATTCCCAGCAGCTGGATGTTGTCCTCTTTACTGAGGCTGTTAGTCCAGCAGACTGAACCTGCATTTAATATTGAAGAGGCTTTGAACTGTGTGTATGTGCGTTTATGAGTACGTGTTTAAGATGAGGGTCAGATCAAATGTTTATATAAGGTGAATCAATAACCTCTGTGAGATGCTGTCTGCTGCCATAATAACGACACACACATAGGGTGAGGATATGACAGGATTCACATATGAAGAAGTAGGTCATCTGCTGTAAAATGAATACACACACAATACAGTCTCTGAGGACAGGAGAGGAAAGACAACATTGTGATATATTTACATTTTCTGCGCCCCGAATCATGATGTTCCCATCTGTCTTAGTCACAACTCCTGTGAATATTTAGACAGACTCGCACACTGCAGAGCTTTAAATGTGTCTTATGGGACGTCGCTGGTGTGTCTCAGAGACGTCATCAGCTGCAATGCATTGAGAGCTAAGTGCATTTTCATACACATCAGCCCTGTCTATATGAACACACACTAATGAATATATGAGGGGGATGAGTGAAACATGGGTAAGGCAGGTGTTGTAAGTGCTGTGAGTAATGAGGGGTCATTAGAAAAGCTGTGTGAGTGTGAGTGTGAGTGTGAGTGTGTGTGTGTGTGTGTGTGTGTGTGTGTGTGTGTGTGTGTGTGTGTGTGTGTGTGTGTGTGTGTGTGTGTGTGTGTGTGTGTGTGTGTGTGTGTGTGTGTGTGTGTGTGTGTGTGTGTGTGTGTGTGTGTGTGTGTGTGTGTGTGTGTGTGTGTGTGTGTGTGTGTGTGTGTGTGTGTGTGTGTGTGTGTGTGTGTGTGTGTGTGTGTGTGTGTGTGTGTGTGTGTGTGTGTGTGTGTAATGTAGGGGCATGTATATGCATTTTTTTACCAAGGAAAGTAAGAAGAGAAATGAGTCTGAGCTCTGCTCCGACTGTCATCATTCTGCTGACCTTTCAGCAGTGAAACAATGAAACACCTGACGCTAATGACGATGTTGGAGGGAGTGTCTGTGTCTCTGAAAGGTTTTATCAGTTTTTATAGTGTGGTATTTGAGGCAGAGTAATGTTAGAAACTGTGCTGAAGTATTTCACCAATAACTTAAAGTGGTATATTGATATTTCAAGCTGCTTTTTCCCCTATCTTCTGTTCTTCATAGAAAGTGCCAGATAATAGGGCTGGCATTTTCAGTCGGTCAGTGGGTTGATCCACCACTTTAATCCAGGATGAAATATTTTGATAAAGCTTGCTTTGAATTCAGTACAGATATCCTCGTATCTAGAGGATGAAACCGTATAACCATTATAATATTTGGTACATGTATTAATTGATCCAATACAATACATCCCAATAACTTTGGTTATCCCCTCTTCCTCTTGGACAACTTAACATTTTTGTCATTTTTTAATAAAACATTTTAAATCAATCTATTTGTCGTCAGTAGCTCAGTCTGTTGGGACTTGTGATGGGAACCAGAGGGTCGCCAAGTCCCAGTGCGGACCAAAAATATGGAAGTTGGTCTGGTAGCTGGAGAGGTGCCAGGTCACTTTCTGAGTACTGCTGAGGTGCCCTTGAGCAAGGCACAGAACCCCCCAACAGCTCTAGCATTCTCCCTGTGTAGCTGTGTGTAGCAGCCCCACTCTGACAACTCACCATGTCAACAACTCCTATGTGTGAGAAGCATGTCTCTCAATAACAGAGTGTAAACCAGAAATTCCCTCTGGGATAAATACATTATGTCAAAAAAAATGTATCAGAACTTTTTAAATAACTTTTAAGTCACTAGCCATAACTGACTGAAACCTCTGCTCCGATATATCTGAAATACATCTGTTAATATATTTACTGCCATACAGAACTTTTAGCATGGAGGTAGACTCTTGATCAAGTTTTGCACTTTAAAAACCTAACAGCTTTCATTTTAATATTTCATTCTGTGAATAACGTAAGTGCTGCAGGAGAAGCAAACCGTGCTAAAGCTAGGTGTTATAGCCACCGAGGTAGTTGTACCCTTTAAATGTTTCAAAGTGCAACGCAAATACAGCGAAGCGGAGCAGCTCATGGATGTCGAAAAACGTCATTAAAGCAACAAGAACACAAGCACTCTGCAGCTCTCCATTAAAAAGTCATAGCTGTCTTTCTGAAAAAGGTTTCTATAAAAGTACTCGAAATCCCTGGTGTAGGAAAACAGTTCATTTGAGCTTTTTTTTTTTTTTTTATAAAGTTCCCCCCTTTTCTTCTCCCTGCTTCTCTCTATGTGGATGAAAGGAGAAGAAAGAGACAGCGGATTAATGGTGACGGCAGTGATGACTTAGTGGCTCATTTTCTCTCCCCGTCTGTGTGAAATGCCAGTGTGGCTCTGACAGAGGCCAGACACTCTATTCATGTTTTCTCACGGGGATGAAACCCTGACGGATGCTGGATTTGCCGGTAGCTGTTGAAGTTGCTTCTCTTCCCTCCTTTGCCTCTTCAAGCTCTCTTTCTAGATTAATTTTCCTCATTCTTTATTCCCTCTTTAATGCTTTTCCCCTCCCTCGGTGGGTCTTAAGAACATCTGTGGCTCTCAGACTTGTAATCCCTTCTCATGCTTTCCTGCAATGATTTTCTCTTTTTCTATCTCGTGCATTTGACGAAAATGACACAATTACACAAGCAAAACCATCTTATTTTAAATAAATGACTGTGAAGGAGAAATCTAACATGACAGATGTTTTGCTGATCTTTCAGGTCAACAGATTTTCTGCCATACTGCTTTTCCATTCAGCGGTTTTCTTGTTTTGAAATGTTCTTAGATTTTCCCTTTTGGTTGTTGTTGAGACTAATTTTCATGCAGATGTGTCGTGGAGAAAAGGGGTTAAGGGAGCTTGTTTGTTTGAGTCAGCTGCCAGTGCTGCTAGATTTTACATAATTCATGACACTATCCAGGTGTCACTCTCTCTTAGTTTCCGCTCTCCATCACCTTCTTCCATTAATTCAGACCCTTTCTGTGTCTTCTATTTATCCTCGCCCTGCGTCAGATCCAGAAAGATTAATTGTCTCTCCATGTTTCTGCTAGAACACAGACTTTAATGGCTTCTTGGTCTGTGAGGCGACTTTCCTGTTTAAGCCAGCCCATAGAATATTTATGAAGTTATTTAAAAAAAGGGCCTGGCATGCTGAGTAATGGCCCTGCTTGGTGATTCACAGTGTGGCATCTCATCGCTGAGATGGAGGGCTGGGTGGCGGGACATGGCAGGTCCAGGCATGGACACACACGCACACGCTAGCAGACAAACACATTAAACGCAAGTGGAGACGAGGGGCTGTGCATGTACAGGCACAAACACCACACACACACACACACACACACACACACACACACACACACACACACACACACACACACACACACACGTACACACACACGTACACACACACACACACACACACACACACACACGTACAGGCAGGTCTGGGACGCTTCAGACTGACAGTCACATGATGTCCTTATATTTGTAGCTGTGCCGAGAGCCATCAGCCAAGGTCAGAACAAAGGTTCATTTTCAGCACCACAGACAGCTCCGTTTTATAACACTGTACAAAATGCAATACATCATGTGGAATATTTGAATTGATTTTCTATCTAGGTGTTTGTTTTAAAATAGTGTCTCTTCTCAAGGTTACTTCTAGATATATCTTCATCTCTAGTTGTTCAGTTATTAGTCTTCATAAGGAAATGATTCAGAACTAAGAATGAAGCATTTTCAGAATGCACACACGAGTGAGTTTAACATATTGTTTATAAGTGTTCTTGTTAGTGTCATATATAGTGATGCTTTTCAGTCATTTTTAACAACAAGTAAAGTTAATTGGCATTATTGATGGATATCATCTTTGGTCCAAAGTGAATACAAAACATATTTCCTACAAATGTTTGGATTTGAAACAGCGAAAAATGTATTTCCTGAATTCTTTTTTGGAATACAGGAAAGACTGCAAGTAACAAAAGGGCATTTTAGGGTCATTGTTTACAAAATGGAACTATAATTTCAGCCAGACTGTGCTAATCATAATGACATTTGAAAGACGTTTGAAATTCTTTTAAAATAATGAAAACTTGTAACCAAACAAAAGTTATAACATGCATCTTTAGAAAAAAATGGACCTATCAAATTATGTAGGGAGGTTATGTCTTAAACTAAATAGACTTTGATTGTGTTTATTATATTTCTGCCCCTCTGAGAGAGACAGTTTAGTCTCATGCTGACAACTCACTACTTAATTAATGATACATCAGCAGCAGCTCAGGGCAAAAGAAGAACCACAATATGGATCACATGAGGTTTCTTCATAAATCTTGGTGTTACATTTATTTACATGTATACATTTTTTTGTATTAGTCTTTGATTATTTTATGTTTATATTTAATGTTTTACTTTTTGTACATTGAGAGTTCAGTTCACTGAAGACACATTCCTTGTGTGTGTAAGCATACATAGCCAATAAAGCTGATTCTGATTCTTTTTTTAAATCAATAGCGAGCTGTGTTAAAAGATGAAGCAAATTCAGAAGTGGAAAAAAACTGCAGTTCCTCGAGTGTCCATTTGAGGCTGGTACCAAAAGATCTGGAAGTCCAGTACACACCTCATGTTAAAATGTCTGTTTTGGCAGGAGAAATTAAAGTGTTGACAGCCTGGTACAAAAAAGGGTTTTGGTCAGATTAGTTAATGTCTTGATCGCAGACACTGTACGGTGGGTGATTTCTTTTTACGACCAACTTTTTGGTTTTATGAAGGATACGAGTTATGCATAATTAGGGGTGTATCGAACTGCAAGCATCTGCATTGTAGTGGTTTGTCACGAGGCTTAAGGCGCCGCCCACCTCAGCTCCAGCTCTTTGCCTGTTGTTAGGTTGACCCAAAGTTTGATACAGTCAGCATTTCCAATATGGCGACCGCCACAGATAGGCTTCCAAAACAGCCCTTCAGAAACCAATGGGTGACGTCACTCAGGCTTTGTCAGTGTTTATTTACAGTCTATAATGAGTAGTAGTTCTTATGAATGTAATGAATCATGAATGTAGCTTAATTATTCATAATTATACTGCATAAAATGTACCTTTTAATTACGTGTTTATATCCCTTTTGATCATTTTCAGTTGCGTTCTCAAAATGAATTATCAGTGGAATAAGCATTGTGTCTGAGATCAAACATTAATATGCAAAAATAAGTGTTAGCTGAACATTAGCTTAGAAAGTGGTCCCAATAGAAATAGCTTGTTAAGTCTGAAGGTTTAGCCGCTTATCCCTCCCACAGGTCTCCCTCCATGAATCATGAACGAAGTGAAGGATGGCGAGAGGAGGAAAGGCCAGGCGTAGAATCCCAAGTATCCCTCAAGTCGTGACATGAGGATCTTATTCAGCAGTCAGAAACCACAAACTTGTCAGTAGCTTCAGTTAAAGGGGAAGCGTTCTTCAGGGTTTTCCACCTCGTAGCCTTAGGCATACACCAGCAGAGGGTTTTTTAATTAGAGTGTGCAAATAACAAGGAGCGTGACAGATTGGTGCACAAAAATCTCAAGTTTTAAGCATCCTTGAAGTTTTTTCCAAAACATTTCCTGTCCCCTGTCAGCTCTCATCAACCCTTTGTGGACTCAAGTGGTGCGCTGGATGAAACCCAGTCCTGCCTGTGACAGCGCTGCTATGTTCCTTTCACTCATGTTTTCTCCAAGGAGCTCCTTTGATGTCATTTACTATCAAACTCTCAAAAACATGCCCCCCCCCCCCAACTTACACCAACAAATACACACCATGCTCTAAAGAATACTGAAGCTGTTTTTCAAAAAAGGGCCCTAACTTGCAGATCTGGTCAAATTTAAACTCAGACAGAAGAAGAGCCTTGCACAAGATGTACTGTACACTCGCACACAAGCAGCACATAAAAAAACCCATGAAGTCCTTGCAAAATATTGTTTTCAATTTCAAAATCACAGCTCGATTAAGTTGTAGAAGCCTTATTCTGTTTGAGAAAAATGTGAGACTGTGGAAGCAGAAGAGCTGCTGAATGCTGTGGATATGTTTGTCAGGCCGAAGCGCCTCATTACTCCCTGGGTCTCATTTTCTCCTCTCTCCATCTGCCATCCTGCTCTCCCTCACTCTCCCTCACTCTCCCTCTGTCCTTTAATGCAGCTTGACTATTGTTGGACTGCACGCTAAAATGTTTTTTTGTTACATAATTAGAAACCACAGAGGAGAAAAAGGCTTAAACTTTTCCCTGTTTTTATCCTCCAAATACAGATTCCTTGTATGCCTCACTTCCTCACTGATACTAAGAGACGTGGGATGCTTAAAATACAAACAAATTCAGTACTGGGGCCAAATAGTTTATTTTGTACACAATTATACAGACGCATACTACGTTTTTTCTTTTTTTTCATCTTACGTTTTAAATTGATTCAGTGACCTCATTCTCTTGGCATTATGTTTATTTAATGATCATTAGTTTCAGGGTAGAAGCCTTGAATTTCAAGAGCTATTGCAAGACCATTCGTGACCAGAATGTAATAAAACGGATTCATTATTTCCCATTTTACAGATTGAAACTCAAACATCATGATCAAATACATTTAAAGCTCCTGTGAGGAACTTGGTTTGTATATATTTTAGTGCCCCACTGTGAAAAAAGTAGTCTGCGCCGATTGTGTCCTTTCCATGAGTAAATTGTGTTTGTTGTTGTTTTTTAACAATAATATCATTCTGCTTTCTTTTTTCAGTCAACTTTATAACTCATCAAACAAGCTTTGCTGTGAAATATGTCAACAAAGGCTGTTTCTGTAGCATAATGTGTATCACATCATTTGACCCCAACCCCATGGCAGCGGTTTCAGGCATTAAAAATGATTAAATGGAAATAATCAGTTTTGTCCCTGATGGTCCCGTTTGCTTTTGTAGCTCATAAAGAGGCTTAAGATATATTCAGTCTGCTTCATAATCAGCTAAAAACTCTTCACAGGAGCTTTAAGGTGACATATTTGTCTAAGAATCTACCCTAACACAGCTAACAAGTCTAGTAAGCTTTTAATCTAATTTGTTGACATGTAGGTTAAAAATGACAAAATGGTTATAGCAATCTCAGTCTGGTACCAAAACAGTTTTGGTCTGAAAAGCTAGCTGATCTCTGTATCTGTTAAAACTTGGGTTTTGCTTTTGGTTATATTAAGCTGTGAGTTATGCCTACATTTGCATCATTAGGGGTGCAGATGACTGACAGGTGGGGGCGATGTCGCTGTTTCCCAGGAGGCTTCAAGCCTCAACTCCACCAATTTGATTGACTGAATCTAATATGGCAGCCGTTGTTGTTAGGCTTCATACAGTAATGCCTCTTAAGAAACCAACAGGCAACGTGGGACTACATCCATGTTTCACAGTCTTTCAGCATATCTGTCTCAGTTAAAAAGATGCTGCAGAAAATGATCTGCAGAAAATATTTAACATGCCTTTAGTTTACCTTTTGTAAACTTCAATATTTAATAGTTGAGTATAAATGTTGTTAACATTTTAAGTATTTGTACATTGATGCTGAGCTGATTGCCATAGCATGAGAAGCTCTCAGTCAGCGTGCGAAGTCATCCACAGGCTGTATTTGCATGTCCGTGAACCTGCTGTCTTTGCATCCTGCACACGCAATCTGTGTCTGGACCAGAAAGATGGTGCTAACGCTGCTCGCCGGACACACACTGACGCACACAAACACACACTCCCCTTGTCACAGTTGGACATCAGGGCATGCTGTTATTCTAATTAGAGTGAGGATGACACTTTTTCACTGTGTATCCATCGTGTGGTGAAGCTGCAAGGTGACTCTCTGGGTCTTTTCACTTAACTTTGTGCACACTCATTGACACACATACGCAAAAAGGAAACACACACAGCCCTGACAGATGTCATGTTGGCATTCAACCCTCCTCTCTTCCTTCCTTTTTTTTTCTTTCTCTCACACACACATACTCTTTTAACACAAACATTTCATCAGTGTTTGTCCAATTCGGTAATTAGCTCTTAATTGACGTCACACGCTGCCCTCTAAGCCCTCACGTTGAATGGACTCTGGTAAAAGCGTGACAGGCAACAGCTGGCCCACACTGACTCATGCTTGAATTCACACACTAAAACGCACACCCATAAACCAAAGCGCACATTCACTGCAGGGAGATGACAGTGACCCCTTGACTTCAGCCCAGCCTCACACGTCCCAGGAGATAAACTGACAGAGAAAAACCTGAGAGAAGACAGACCTCTGCAGCTTTTGATTTGTGTTTTCGTCATAATGATGTTTTGTGATGTTGGTGAGCATCACTGTTTCCGTTGTCGTCTGATTCAGTCTGTAACCAATGACTTGAAACTCCACGCAAAATGGAAAACCTTCAACCTGCTGCATCTTTATAACAAGTTCCAAATATTGTACATTTCTAACAGTAATGTTACCTCACTCTGTGAAAAAGTGTCATCATATTTGTTGCAAAATATCTTTATGATTGGTAGTTTCACCTTAATGCCAATACAAACTGAATCAGCTATATTTAACAGGAGCTACACAACATTTGTTTTTATCACAGTAATAAATTATTAAAAATAGTGTGACAAAAGGCTGACTGTGAGTGGAACCATTAAATAAAAGCATGAACAGGAATTCTGCGTATAAATAAGTGAATGAAGCATTTGGATGAAGACAAGATTATTGTTTGGCATCTCGAAGTTGGCACTCAAGTCTCAGACATTTTCTGAATAGGTTTCTTGCTTCTTGAATTTATGACAATATTTTTTTAACTCATGGTTAGAGGGAGGGAGCAAGGGGGGCGGCGGTGTAAGTGAGTACTCGTGGTGTTACAAATAGTCCATTACAATTGTATTTTATAATTTTTGTGTTTGGACTGTTGGTTTGGTTAACAGTCCATCTGAAGATGTCGTCCTTAGTTTTTTCATGCTACGATGGGCAATCAGTGATGTAAACATTAAGAACAGGATTCATCAGAAAACAAAATCAAGATACAAACAGATAATAAGAACAATCCCTAGTTCATCCTTGGTCGATTGGCAACTGAAAAGTTAACAAAACTTTGCAACAAATATGTTGTCTTACCTTTACATCAAAACACCTTCTGGATCTGAGCTACCAATTGTCATTTTGGTATGGTACAATATGGTACAATAAGATGCCATGCCATACCATACCATACCATACCATACCATACCATACCATACCATACCATAGGAAGTTCAGTGTCCCCTCGGGGAAATTAGTCTTGATCTCAAGTTTTGCACATTTACTTACTGACAATGTTTCCTCCTCTCTTAATTCTTGCTTATGTCAAACTTACTCCTTGATGTGTACATCCCCTTGGACAAAAGCGTCTGCTAAATGAACTGTAGAATTGTAGGATTGAGATGCCTCCATAGAAGCGTCAGTCGAATAAATAAATAAAAACATTCTACATGTAAACAGAGAAACACAAATAACATCAATTGAACATTATCGTACAAGATCCACAGAAAATCACAACATGAATAAGAGGAAATGATGCCCAATCAGGGAGTTTTGATATAACATTTTGTCAGTTTCCCTATGATTTGCAACCTGAAACATGGCAGTACTTTGTTTTTACAGCAGTTTAGATTTCCCATCCTAACTTCAAAGGAAAATGACAGCTGTGTAAATGTATGGTGTTTGTAGCTTTCTCCCAGCTTAAAAAAACTGATGATGCATTTTTATAGGGGGGCTGTGTAGAAGTTCTTGCAACTAAGTGCCACAACAAATGCAACCAGTTGTACCACCATCTATTTTTCATAATTTTGTAGAGACACATGGTCACTAAATAATACATCGTAGCCATAAAGCATCAAGTTTTGCAGATCCATGTGGGCATATGTTCTAGCTTCACCTAAAGTGGTCATCACAGTGTCCTGTTACCTGCTTTATGGGTGGTGCAGGCACTGAACATCTGGCTGTGCAGATGGATGTAAAGCATACAGGACAAAGAAAACTCATTACCGCCTATTTTCCATCCATCTGAATAGTCTGCTGAGGGCCCATATGCTCGGCCAAAAAAAAAGTCATAAATTGTCACTTAAAATTGAGAGAGAGTTCATATCTACCCCGCTGTTTCCTGGCGTGACAATCAGCTTCAGGCTTGTGTGTTTGTGTGTGTGTGTGTCTGTGTGACTCATGCATCGAAAAGTGTCCTACTCCTCGGGCCCTTAATAGGTCCAGTAGCCCACCCCATCACCATGACCATGTTAGCTGCCTGTGGAGGAGAGGACTGTTACTCTATATACAAGGAAGAAGAAAAAAAGAGGTTTACACAACCTGTTTCAACCAGTTAAATAGTCCAGTTCCTAGTGGTTAAGAGCTCTGTGCTTAAGTACTCTGACTTGTCTAAGGGACAAAGGTTATGGTATGATGTCGATTTTTAATATCTATCACATGCACTATAATACACAGAGCGTCAGATTAAGATAAAAAATGTGGAGCATAACAAACAAGGGGCCTGGTGTATCATCCTTTTCTTCAACAAAGACTTCCAGTACAGCCAGTACAGCCAGTCCAAGCGCTCAGCCCAGTCACTTACAAGGTTTCTGTGTAGCCGACAGTCTGTTTCATCTTTGTGGCTCCAGTTCTGTTGAAGCATCAATCTGGTTAAAAGGAAAAGAATAGAAAACAAGGCCGGTTTATTGCTATAAAGGCTTAGAGCAAAGTTCCCTAATCACAGTCACATGACTTTGCACTCACACAGTGCCTTTTCCGATAAGGTGGATAATTTTAAATGCATTTGTGCAGTGCTGGAGTGATTCAGCCGTGACATTTCAGCTAGCATGTCAAAATAAGAAGTGAAATGTTGCTTTTTCTTTCTCTCTTCCACACAGATTAAGCTCCTGCTCAAACTATACAGTCAGACAGCTAGTACATCTTAAAGGCTCAATAAATATAGTGCAGTCTGCAATTGTTAGGTCAGTGATCTTTTGGTTGGATTTGTAATGTGATGGAAATGATGATGTTGAAGAGCAGACTCTCAGATTTGACTAAATGCTGAAATAGACTGAAAACCTTGTAAAACACTGTCTTAGTACAGACTACTCTGTAGGTTCAATACTATATTTAGATTTCACTCAGTGATTCAAGTGTTACATCCATATTGCTGTGATTTTCTCCCAGAAGTTGGCAGAGCAGTTGCAAAAACATTACCCCTCTTCAATTATTTTCTCAGTTTGGACAAATGTTTGTTTGATTAAATATTCAGTGACTGGCACTCTGTAGTCATTATAGTATATTTGCAATCAGAATATTACAATGCAGAGCATTGTTTGTGAACTATTCTAAGCATCCAAACGCTATAATGATTTGTGCTGCTTTATTGTTGTGCTGCTTCAGGTCCTGCCTAGCCCTGTGAGAGGTAATAAAACTGTCTGCAACTCAGCACGCCTTGCAGAACCTCAGGATGGAGACATATCTGCAGCACCACCTGAGACTGTCACTGAAATAAGCCTTGACATGTAATTCCTCTCATCTTGGCACCTCAGGATCTGTTGGTCCTACTGATAAACAACCTGTTTACCTCAGAGGTCACTCCAAATATCAACCTATCTAACAACTTTTAGCAGATAGCCAATTATGTATTAGATTGAGTTATTTTGACCCCTTATTTTTGGTTTCTTTCCTGTTTTTCTTTCTGTCCTTTGGAGGTCAGAACTGTCAACTAAGCAGCCAGTTAGCATCTGTTTTGGCTCACCTCCATTAGTTTACTGATTGACTAACAGCACCAGAAGCATATCCCTCCCGGATTGCTCCTCTTCGCCCTCCCCTTAATCTCCCATCCATCGCTCCACATCAAAGCTCAGGTCTCTGTGCCTGTGGCCTGTGGGCATTACTCATTATATCGTGAAGTTTCATTCGCTGCCTGACCCCTTCCATCCATTTTCATGGCTGCTCGTGGTGGGCCAGTTTCCCTGCTGCTCTGCTCGGAAAGTCTCTAAATGAACCAACCTTTGGCTCAAAGCCGCCACTCATCTCAGCAAGACGACAAGAGGGAGACGAATTTAGTTGGAATGAATGTCAAGCCTTGTTATTCTACCTCTTGGTTAATATGGTTTGGGCACTCAAGAGCCCTGGCTTCCCCTCTTCCCTCTCATTCTTATTTCAAACACACTCTCAACCAAAAAGTGGGGTTTGAAACGTTTCAGTGCACAGCTAATAAGAATATAAACCCCGTCTGGCTTTGGAAAATGAACAAATCTTTACTTAATTCAGTTGGAACAGAGTTTGTTGGTCACAATTTGTCTCCAGGGGATGTTTTGTGTTTAAAGTTAATGGGGAGCTACATTTTCAATAACAGTCTTGCTTCATAAAGGAGAACTGTATCTCATACTCAGTGGTTGTTCCTATGCAATCACCTGTAAACACATTAACCTCCTGCCATGTCTGGGATGCTGAATAAAAAGATCCCTCCTAGGGCAGCGAGATTATCTCTTTTGAGCAGTCTGTCACATATCTTATGAATCTGTTTCTTCTTGAAGATGCCATGTTATGAATGTGTTGATTCGGTTGAAGGTACAAGGTTGCAGGCCGAGTGGCGAGTATAATCACAGCAGTGCTGATGTTCAGTAGCCTTCATCATCTTGGCCATGAGTGTGATATTGTTTTTATACAACAGTTACAAGCAGCAAATAGTAGTAAAAGTAATGATCAACAACAGATGACTTTTTGCTTCACCAATCAACTAATTTCACAACTCAACTGAAACTGGACTGTTGCCAAGCAACCCAACATTTCCCAGCTGCTCTAGTGTGTCCATTGTTACCACAAACCAGCTTCTTTGTTAAATGTACATCTGTCTATGTGTTGTAATTTATCACGTAACCAGTAAAATGAAAGCTGTTGAGTTATTCTGTATAGGTTTGACCAATCAAGCAAAACACTGTCTACTTTAGTATTAACTGTATTCAAAACACGCCACTGTGGCACAGTGATAGATAGCCTACATATTATGAAAAGTCCCAGTGATGTACTCTTTCTGCACTCATAGACTGTTGTATATATTATTTCATAATAGTGCTAAATATCATGAAGTATGACATTAATGTACATTCATTTGTCTTATATCCACATGCAATAGTTTTCTGACCCTCGCTAACAGGGTTCATTGACTCTCATTTTAACTACTGCCGCTAACATCTGTCCTCTCTCTTTTATGTCCACAGCCAGTGAAAACTGTCACGACTTCCACCCCATGTTCTTCACCCACGATCGCTCCTTTGAGGAATTCTTCTGCATCTGCATCCAGCTGCTCAACAAAACCTGGAAGGAGATGAGAGCCACAAGTGAAGACTTCAACAAGGTAGGCTACACTGCAAGTGTGTGTTTATGAGAGATGGAAGATTGACGTGAATTTTTTAAAAAGTTCTATGCGTTATATAATAATAATTAGGTTTTAAAACTTTTTATAAGTAGGTAATGAGTTTTTAGTGCATTCTCACTGGAAAATAGACAACATTAAGAACACTTGATGCCAGATCTCATACTTGATTAATTAGATCATTGAGTGTGCTGTTGACAGGCTCCCCACAGCTGGAAAAAGTTCAAACACATTGTAGATACTGATGAGACAGCTCCGGGAACCTTTATATAACATTCATTTTTTATAAGGCCAGTGTCAGTTTGAAATTTGGAAAGTCCCACTTTCATTCTCCGTAGTGTATTTTTTATCATTTCGTGTTGATTTGGGACACAGCTCTTTGACTAATTCAAATAAAAAACATTTTTCTTTTACTGAACTCGTGAAGTTGCCACATCGTAGAAATTGGTGACATGAATTTCTTTTGAAATACAAAATCTGATCTCATCTCTTAGATGTGCTAATGATTTTAAATAATAAAATAGAAATAACCATTTTACTTGTTTGTTTGTTTAATAAAGACAATATAGATAAAGATAGATACATACAATCAAATGAGGATCAAATTATAATCAA
Organism: Tautogolabrus adspersus; assembly: GCA_020745685.1. Lineage (NCBI taxonomy): Eukaryota > Metazoa > Chordata > Actinopteri > Labriformes > Labridae > Tautogolabrus > Tautogolabrus adspersus. Next base: position 15,472,749 of record CM036550.1, read on the forward strand.
ATCAGAATTTTGGCAACTGTCAGATGTGGTGTAATGGATGTCAGATCTATTACATTTGGTTTGGGTTTATAAAACAAAATAAGATATATTATTTAGTGGGGAGGCTGACTCCAGCGCCCAGTTGTTTGGAATAATCTGATCAACAAAGCTTTTTAATTGGTCAAAAATTGGTCGAGAGCAGTATGAGTCATCAGAAAATTGGCTGATAATTGACAAGACTACTCCATGAACGCTGGATTAAAACAGGGAAAATGAATTTTTCATTTCATGGGGACTTGATACTTTTAAAGAAGGCAAACAATTCAACATGTTGATACTTTAAACTTTGTTTTACTTTGCTCATGAATTGCTCAATCACTTTTGTGACAAAGTGTATTAGGTTTACTTTAAGCATTGGAAGAAAATGATGGATTTTGTCCTTCAAAATTATTCAACAAATAGCTGTGAATGTTAAACTTGGAATATTTAGTCTCAAGCAGCTGTGAGGAACTTTCAGTTGGAGTGGATTTTGGCTTCCCCTATGGACAAAGTCAAATAAAGTCCTGTTTAGAGCACTGCTAATCCGTAATTGGTAATCCTTAAAAAGTCTTTTTTTTAAGTGAACTTCAAAGAAAATGTTTGCACAGTAGGATTTGCGCTGTGCTTTGTGCCATGCTTTGATGACTTTCTGTTACAGACACTGGCAGAAAGCATCGTTACGCAACTCACTCCTAACTGTGTTAATCACATCTCAAATTATAATGGATATTAGAATGGCATTGCCAAGATTCCCATGCCAATATCAGACCCTATTAAGGGGTTTAGATAAGAAAATGTACTTCTCTGTTTGCAAACATGAACATGAGGCGTTAAAGGCGTTTCCCTTTTTAGATGCAGATTATGAGAGAAAGAGATCTACATACACATCTGGGGGGCTTTTCAGAGTCCGCATTTTTCCTGCAATGTTTTTTTCCCCCCTCTGATATAACAGATAAGCTGCCTGCATTGGCTGAGATCCTGATTCAGCTACTACATCTTCATTTCGAGCTCATTGCAGTCTGGGAGAGGATGAAAAACTTCCTGTTGGCTGGCTGCTGCTTAGTCGGCTTACACAGGAAATATGTGTGTGCGGGTGTGCGCTGCCAGACGCTGATAGTAAATAGGTGTTTATGACAGATATTATATGTTGTGCGTTCAATTGGGCATCACATGAAACAGTAAACAGATTCCATATTTATTTTCCTCTGTTTTGTTGATCATAATTCTGATTATCTTAAAAAAAAGACTCCCGAGCTCCAAGGCAGCAATTGTCCACGTCTCTTATCATGCTGTGATTTGATCTTGGTCCATATCCTCTGCTTATATTTACCTGCTTTGATCTGTAATGAAACAGTTCCTCACTTATCACCTCCACAGGTGACTTAACCTGCAGGCAATCTCCTCTTTGTCCCTTGTATCACTCCACTAGTATCCCGAACACAAGTTTCCCAGTTTTACAGAGTTTGCACATCTTTTTTAAAAATATTTTTAAATCTTTAACGTCCAAATTAGCCTTACACTCTCCAGATACAGTACATAAAATAGAATAAAAACATACAGGCAGTCATTAACACAGACAACATAGCAGCTAAATTAATAACAATTCATATCATGGTTCAGATCTCATCAGTCATGTTGTAATTTTAGTTTGTGAACGGAGTGATGGTCAGTGTGCATAAACAAAGTGATGTTGTAGTTGCATCGGCTGATGTTTTTTTACTAAGACATGAATGATGGAAGACAGCAGTGTGGGTTTCATAAACCAGTGTATCAGTACAAACTGCAGCGAGAGCTCGGATGCAATGTTGCAAATAAAGTCTAGCTTTCAATTTTAACAAGGAGATAACTAAATCATGTAAAAACAGCATCTTTTGATGTTGTTGTTGTTCTGAGACTTGGTACTGCAGTTTGATCTGCTGCAGGAGACTGATAATGAATCACAACAGATTGTAGTCACGACGGGAAAAAATTCTACCCATCCTTTATAGTTTTGTTGAATAATAAATGTCAAATCCACCTACAGTCTATTGAAGTCCTCTTCAGCATCTGTATTCTCATATTTACTGCTCATAATAACATTTTTTGGTGGTGGGTAAAACTTCTGAGCATGATTTTACTCCTGGTTTTATGAATGCAGAGCTGCAAAAAAGGCAATGTATAGTTTAACACAAGCTAATCAGTCTGTTGTTCTAAATAAAATGTGAGCGTATATAATGGCGCGAGAATAGATTCAACAAACTTAAATAGGCTTGGACGGACTACCACATCTTATAATCAGCTGTATTTCTGGTTCATCTTGGGGGACAATTCGACATTGTGTACACACATCTCCAAAGAAACAATACAATTATCCAATGCCATAACTCACATCCTTCCCTTGAGGGTAAGGGTCTGATTTGAGTGGGTTTGGGATAGATCCCTATCTGCTGTCTCCCCGTCTTCCCTCCTTGACCTTCTCTCTCTTCACACTGTACCTTGTGAGTTTAAAAATCAACACCAGCTTGTCGATATCAAGACTGTTTGGTCTTGGGGTTTCCCATCAGCTTAATAGTGTGTTTGCTGCTCTGGATGTCAGCCCTCTGAAGATGTCAAAACTTGTAATTTTCTACTCAATTGACCATCTGTCAAGCCCCGCCCTCCTTAGTTACTGTTACTAGGTTAGACAAAACCTCTTGTCGCCGGACTCCTTCCCATTGGAAACAATTGAAAATGTCCCCGATTTGACGAACATATTTTTTGAGCTAATATTAGCTGTCTTCCTGTGGCTGTTACCTGTCTGGTCTCTATACTGACTTACCTCTAGATTCCATTGGTGAACATTTCTGGAGCAAGGGGTATGAAATATCCTCTAAATGTCGGCAACAGGGCTTTCAAAACGCAGTTGTGAGTTATGTGCACAATTTGACAATCACAGCAACATCACTTTGTGCTACAGATCCATGCAGGGGGGACTCCTGGATTACTATGTGGATATCTTGTGTCACTCTTGTAGACACCCCAAGCACCTTTTAGCCGTGTTAAGTAACAAAATGAAGGTCACAATTTCACTGAAAAGACTTGGCCCAAGCTGAAGTTTGTCTAACTGCAAGTAGCCCAGCACTGGATGCTATCAAAGAGGGCTCTCTGATTAGTGGGTCAGCAGACCAATCAGAGAGCAAACAAAGGGTAAATTCCATCAACAACAACAAAATGTGTTGTTTATCTGTAACTGAAATTGTCCCTGACTCTACATTTTTTAAACAAAATGACCAGAAATTAACAGTAGGAAGATGTCCAAAAATACACATAGGGAATCTCAGTATAACTCCCACCAAATCTTGAGCTTTAGTATGAACAAATAAAAATTATGTAAAACTAGTAAGAGTAAGAAAGACGATTAGATGCAAGTTTAAAGGGCTTATCAGGGTCAGGATGGTGAGTCAGATTACGAGAGTGGTGAAAGAAAATTATAGATCACAAAAGTCAACATTTGAAGTCTGAGCTTTATAAAAGGGTCTTTGACTTCTCTTCCGTGACTTAGTATATATTTGGAAAGGAATATGTGTGGTACTGGTAAGGATGTAGAAACACACTGTCAGACAGAAATCCCAACTCTTGATGTTTGACACAACAATTTCAGCCTATTTCGAGTAGTTGATAGAGTGCTTGTATACGCCATAGTTCATGATAACACATATGGCATAAAAACAAAAGATAACTGAACAGATTAGCCAGTAAGATAGGATTTAACGTGGAAAACTTCAATTTAACTTTATTTTAAATTAGCCATTAGCTAAGGCAATTGGTCTTCTTATAAGTTATTGGTGTCCCAGTTAGTTTATTTTATGATGTCTTAATGAAGAATGAATAACTCCTCAGTAGAAAATAATAACAAAAGATCCCTTTGTGTGCCAACATTGAGGTAACATAACCTGAGTAATATTCTGTTTTGTAAAAGGACTATAATGTGTAACTGTTATCTCTAAATGCTCTCACACTGCCATTCAGCTCCTCATTCAGTATTTGAGGATCTATCCTCTCCAGGGTGTGTGGAAGGATTATAAGCTGTGTCAAGGATAATTCAGAGGGCGTCCACTTCAAAACGCTTGGTCTACCGTAGGTCTACATTTCCCTTCAGCTCCCACAGTTGCTGCCAGACACTCACGGTGCCGAGCTTTCTGAGGTGTGGAATACTAAAACACCTTGTTCAGGTGTTATCAGTGTTGGAGGTGTGCACGGCGCTGCTGTCTGCGAGTGTGTGAGTGTTTCTTAAATGCCCAAAGCTCTCTCTGATGCTGGATTTTCATGGCTGACTGAGCATCTTCCTTGCACACATGCAGACATGCACGCACACACACACACGCATACACGCACACACAAAGACACTGGCTGTTATATGCATTCATGGTCATTTAAGACAAACACACTGACACTTAAATAAGGCTTGAAAACAATGTGGTGCTTAAGCACACACACACCACCAAACATAATGAAGCTACTATACATTCTGTCTTGTTTTCATTCTATGTAAAAAAAAAAAAAAAAGGAAAAAAAAAGATGTTTTTATAGGGAACAAGAGGTGTGTGTGTGTATATGCTGTGTATTTCTGTGTGTTTAATGGAGCCAAGTCTGATGCTCCCAGGGCACAGCTACGTCCGTCAGGCAACCGTTTCCCCTGTTTCCATAGCAACCCTTGTCCAATTACCACTGCTGCTGCGCTGCACTACTCTGGCTCTGTTTCTGTAAGATGGAGCCACTTCTCCACTGCATGTGTACACGTCTGTGTTTATGTGTTTTTGAGTGTGCATCACAGACTCTCTTGTCTTGTACGGCTGCCTGTCGTCTCTTCTTCCAAATGTCTGTGTTGATAGCTTCTCCTCCTCCTCCATCTCCCTAACTGGAGAAGAGAGACTCCATCTCTCTCTGCTCGGGGGGAAAATAGAAAAAAAAATCCCTCATTGATGTAGCAGCTTGAAGCCACTCAAGGTACACCTCCTCCTTCTTCTCTCATCCCTCCCTCCCCACAACCTCTCCCTCCACACACATACACATACACACACACACACACACAAATCATGTGATCTACTTGCAGCACCACCATTGGTGTCTGTGATAGTGGCGTGTATCCAATCAGGGCAAAAGCCCAGAGATCAACATAAGCGAAGCAGGGCAGCCTGGCTGATGCTCTTAGAGTCACAGAGGGAGGGAGGAAGGATAGAGAGGCTTACACATATATCATAGTAGAGGGGAGTAAAAAGAAGAGGAAGGGTAGAGGTTTTTTGTTGGTGGCTTTGTTTTTGAAGGGAATGTACTAAAAGAGAGAATCACACAGGAATCGGGAAGGAACACAAAGGCAAGACAGGAAGAAGAGAGAAAGCAAAAGGAAGAGGCAAACCAGCTGTGTTGACAGACGAGTCTTCCCTTCTTGCGGCTAAAGCTAAAGCTGACTGTCCACAATTAGCTCCTCCAAGGAGCCATCTGCCTCCTCCATCCATCCCTCCATCCATTCCTGTCTTCCGTCGGGTGATTAATAACTCATCTCTGGCAGAAGCACACGATTTCATTGTGGAGAGTATCACACTGCACCTGGGAACATGGAGGTGACATGTAAGTAATAAGAATGGAAAAGAGAGAGTGATTCTCAGTTAGCATGGATAGATGGAGGAAGTAACGGGATGTGGTAGTAACGGAGTGAGAGGGAGTGTTTGTGTTGTTGCCTTGGCTGCAGAGGAGGAGGAGGATATGGAGGAGATGAAAAGTCAGGGAGAGATTGAGGAGATGGGACGGGTGGCAAAGCTGAAAAGTGGAAAAGAAAAGGAGAAACGGATAATGCTTGGCGAGGTGTAAACAGGTTAGATGAGGACTAAGATCACAGCCTTTTCATTAACACACACCCAGGCACACAGATATAATCTGCTATATTACAAAAAACATACACACACTTCTACACACATCCTCCATTCACCTACCCCCATAGCACTCTAGGCATCATCTGTATTCTAGCGTACAGTGCATGAACGTGCATGTGTGTGTGTATGTCTGTGTGTATGGGGGGTTGGGCTCTCTTGTTGTGAATGGGATTACTCTACATCACCATCACCCACCGATTGTCAGCAGAGGTATTCAAAGCCACTACCACTGATCTCCTCCACTCCGCTGTGTGTCTCTCAGCCTTGGATGAGCTTCAACCAGTGTTTTAGCCCGAGGGGTTTGACTGAGGATTAGAGTGAGGTCAGAATCAGACTGCAGAGCAGGACGCTATGAAATACTGCCAGAACCTGATTTCATTAGTTGTGAACAATACACAGCGCAACTCAATCAATTTATTCTTCTTTTAAGCCTGCATGGCTTTATAGGAAAAAGCTTTGTCTCTGAGCTGCCAGATGGACCAAATGTAATGGATTGTTCTGAATTAATTTTGTCAATTTTGCCTTGTCCAGCTTCGCAAAAATACATCTGTTTTTTTCTGTTTCATAGGGTCTAATTAATTCAGTGAAATTCTAAAAAGGTTTACTTAGTCATCTATATTGTTGGTAGTTTTCTGCAATTCTCTGACATTTTAATATGCAATTATCCATCTAAGGGAAATAAATTACAGTTCAAATTGTATTTGACGAAAACACATTAATCAGGAGAGAGTTAGATGAGCATGTACTGCTTTCAGGTCAAATTGATTAAAATTACACTACAATTAGTAGACAGTTAGCTTAGTTTAGCTTAGCTTAACAGATCTCAGCACAAAGACTATTTACATGGACAAACAGCTGGTCCAACGATAAAATCAATCTTTTCTGCACCTCTTAAGCCTATTTATTAACAATCCTCATTTTTTACATACAAAAACCAAAGAGTGAAAACAATTTAAATGTCACTGGACTTTTTCTTGGCGGGGCCAGGCTAGCTGTCCTTTTGCTTAGCTTAGTTAGCTAACAGTCTCCGTGCTTCACCTTTAATTTTGGGAGGAAATGGAAGAGGAAGGAAAATGCTATAATTTTCTTCAACAAACAAGCATTACTAAAACTGAAGACTTTCCTTTCAATGAACTTTAAAAAATAAACTTAAGTTGCAGCACTGTTATTGACACAGCTACCTAAATGGTGAGCCATGTTCAATAGCTGAGTGACCCATTCTTGTCTGTGCCTGTATCATTGTCAGGTCAAAGTGCCCTTGAGCCAGAGAACTTGAACTTGGTCATCTATTTCAATGTAAGTCTCTATAGACAAGCACTTGACCTAAAAACACCAAGCACAGTTGTAAAGCAAATCCTCTTTTTATTGGTGTTTGACATTTCTGTTCTGGCCGAGGGTGACACAGAGGACAATAGATAATCTGCTTTGTTCATCCATGTTGAAGTCTGACCTGTCCCATGTGGGATTATCTACTGCAGCCCCTGGCCCGGGCCCACAGCCCCACAGCATCAGCAGTAGAACACCCCGATTATTTTGTGTGTAGCTCCTATGAAAGCATATTTTTGAGGCAGCATTTAGCTGCTATTCCTGTGTCATTTAAGGCTGCTCACCTCAAATCAATTACACGCTCTTAATGCAAATGAATGCAAATGATTCCCGGCTCTGCTCCTTATCAGTGGAAGAACTTTCTTACACTTTTTTTGCAAGTAGGTTAACATGCACACATACATGACTAATAAAACTGCTGCTGGTGTGTCCAGTCAAATGTGATGTGACAATATAAATGTGCAGGAGCCAAATGTTTTGGGTGGCAGCCATGCTTGGATTTCAGGAGGCAGCTTGGGACAGTTGGTTAAGGCACTGCACATGCTACCATATGCCAACAACTGTGACGGCAGCTGCCCCCACCCTTTTCCTGCAATGAGACCTGCAGTTTTTTTTCATTTTATACTGATTTTATTTCCCTCTCCAATTCTCTTTCTATACCTCTTTCCTTCTTTTATAGCCCTTTCTCTTTGTCATCCTCTCCCTCCTGTGCTCGACCTTTCCCTTTCCTCCTCCTCATTCTTGTCTCTCGACCCCCCTCCACCTCTTTTGTTGAATTCAGACAGGCTATTTATATCTTTCTGCCTGGCTGCCTCACCTCCCTCTCCCTTAACGAGATTTGCTTTATTGTTTCTGCACGTTAGGACAGTGCTCGAAAGTGTGTTTGCACATGCATTGCAGCAAACTGATGTGTTTGTTCGGCAGTGTCTGGTTTTATGAGTTTGTTGTTCTTGATAGTTTTTTTGTCCTCACAGTTTGTATTTAGTGTGTAGTATGGGTAAAGAGTGAATGTGTACAGGGGTCTTTTTTTCCATGCAGTGTGTGTTTTGTGCATGTTAGCCTAAGGGGGGGATCTCTGATCTCACCCACTCATACTGAGAATCTCAAAGCTTAGCTCACTAATCAGGCCACAGAGATCATCAAACATTAGCATCAAACCATCAGAGTTGCAGGAGCAAAGATGCACAGCCTACAATTTGATTTGTTGTGCATTGTGAAAACAACTCAATCATTTCATCTTCAAAGGAGCTCTCTTGAAATCGTCAGGAAAACATGGGTAGCCTAAATCTAAGTTTTCTGTCTTTTCTGTTAGTTATTTATCAATCGATTTATTTATTTCTGTTTGTTTATTAATGCATGTGTATTTCTGCACTTCATATATGGTACTGTATATGGCAGTTGTAGGCCTTATCATTTCAAGTTTTGATGTGTCATTGCTTGAATCTGGTTATACTTTTGAAGCAGAAGGGCAATGACACATGTAATGGAAGGGAGACAAACCCAGATTTACAGTAACTCTCTGTCTGCGGGGCATGGTGTTTGGTCCATGGTCTACCTTCCATCCAGACAAGTAAATGTAATCTACTGCACCGGAATTCCCTAAAGGTTTAGTGTGCAGAATACAAAGTTTTTAACACAATTTATTTCTATTTGCAGATTTTTTTTCAGCCATCTTTTGAGCATATTTGCTGCAAATCTGTTCACATTTTCCCAATATGCTCTGCAATAGCTTGTGCAAATCTATGGCAAAAAATGGCGCTGATGTGCAAAGTGAAGCTTTTAGTGTGACTGATAAATGAGTTCTCTTTGCATTATTAATAGAGAACATATCTGAGTTCAACTTTTTCACACAACTTTAATTAGATACAAAAAGACTATAAAAGAGATTTCTGGATTGTATTTCTAGTCAGCAGTGAGCATGGGTAGACTCGAGGAAAGGAACCAGCCCTGATGTGGGTTATATTATTTAATGAAATAAGACTTCTTTTATTTTCCTTAAATAGATGTTATATCACAAGTAATCTACTCATCGCCCTCTGGGACAAACAATTCTGAATGTTCATATTTCCTTCAACAACTGTCACAATAAAAAAATCGTTAATGCAACGCTGCACACGAGCCAAGGTCAGCACTTGGCTTTCATCAGCATTACTTGACTCAGAGTAAGTGACGATTTCCCTGGTGACTTTACTCTCCAGTCATCCATATGTGCTGAGCAGCACCCTGCTTGTTGAAAAAGAGCTCCTCTGACAGTTTGTCTGAGCATGCAGCGCTAGCACTCTAAATATGGCAACACAACAGCTCGCAGCAACAGCCGGCGTCCAGCTCGCATCAGTCATGTGGAAGGATGAAGAGGTTTGATGTAGGGAGGCCTGCAGATGTGTTTTGTGTGGGTCTGTGCATAGAAATATGGGGAATGTACATGGAATAGTTTGGGTGTTTGAATAGTTCAAGCTTGCACAATGTCCTGCCTATAATACACTCTGTGCTGTTCCCTGTGGTGCAGTCACGCTGTCAAACACTTCCCCAAGGCTTTTACTAAGAGACCAGAAAGCTTACATTACCCCTTACCACTCTATTTTATATTATTGAGATACAGAGACTTCCTACATTTCGAGCCGTGGGGTGAAGATACATAATTGAAATTTTAATGGATGAAAGTGGTGCCTTTCCACTTAGTTGCTCTCAGCAGGCTTAACAAGAAGCTATGACAGGGCTGTCAGGAGAGTCTAACAAGAAAACCTGAATATACTGAATATAATCTGCCTCTTACCTCTTTTCCACTCTCTCAATGAAATGGCATTATGGCTGTCTTTTGTTCGGCATTTTGAACAATGCATTAAGCAGTGGTAGAAATGTGCAACCCTCTAAATGTCTGAGATACCATTATAACGAGTTGGCATTATGAACACACTCTCATTTCTTTCTTATTCAAAACATTAGCTCAACCAGTGTCTTAACTTCACACCAGTGAGTCAGTTTTGCATGTGCAGACTCAGAAGTCAAGTTAGTGTCAATAGGTGGTTTCTGATTTGTACACTTGAGTCCTCTGAACACTTGAATCACATTACACTACATGAAACGTTCACCTATTACAAACTTATAACTGATGGTGTGTACCTGTTAACCTGTCAATCTGATGTAACCCATTTACATGAACCAACACACCAATGGCTATGCCCTTGAGTGTAATTTGGGGTTTAATATTTTGCCCAGGAACACTCGGATGTACATACCTGAAGAGCTGAGGATTAGATAGCCGATCTTCAGATAAGTGGACTGCCTGATCTTCCTTGTGAAAAATGTCCACACATATGGTTATACTTTGAAAATGAATCTTGCTGAGATAATGATTGACATGCAGGAAAAAGGCCAAGGTCAGTTGACCTTTGTGTTCTTAATAGGTGACGCTCATCTCCATTGTATGTGGATACCAAATGCTCCTGATAAGGTTTAGACAGTAATGGGTTGGGTTAAGTATTGTAGTTGCATAACATAGAGAATCTAGTGTTTCTTATCAAGGGTTGTTATTGTTCTTTTCTTTAGAAAAAGGTTCAGATTAGACTGTTAATTAACCAACAGCTTCTGCACTAGACATTATGTAAGTATAGCCAAGATCTCTCTTCTCAACAATCTTTTACTGCTGTTCAGGCTGAAAGTTACTTTATATGATCCATATCAATTTTGGCACTTTTGACAGTCACCATCCTTCCTGATGGCATTACCTCTAGACCAGTGGAGATAAAGTTTGACCCGAAGTTTCACCCCTGACCAGAATGGCATCTCATACGAAACAATCAATGTCACCGTCACAATTGTGACACGACAAGAGCTGACACATAGAGCAGCATGGACTACAGTTTTAGAATACGATTTTTGTAGCCAATATGAAGTCCTTGAAGCACTGCAGTTTGTGTCAGACTGTGACTGTGTTGTGTTTGTGTGTGGGATTTTTCATGTTTTGTTGCATCTCCCAAAGTGTCCTCTCACACAGATGGCGGGGTGATGGAGAGCAAAAGGCGGCACAGTTGGCCCTGTTGGCATAGATTAGTGTCACTATCACTTCAGTAACAGAAAGCAGAAGTAAACAAGACCTGGTTGCCTGTAGCATTACTAAATAAAAGGCGAGACTTTTCAACTATTTTTTTGATGCAATATAGACACTGTTTTCTGTATAGCTGTGTTACAATGTGTAGCACTTATTTAACAGCTTAAATGCAAAGGTGGCTATGACAATTCTGTTATCAAGTTTTCTATTGGATCTATAATTCTTCAGCCAGTTTCTGGATTTCACCTTCCCAAAACATGTTTTTGCATCTTTATTTCATAATTTTTGTCATGTCCAGATTTAGTCAAACCCTTTGCAGCACTCCTCTCTGTGTACAGTCTGATAAAAGATGGGTGTCCTTTCATGTCCATCTCTGTGGCGTTGCTTTATTTTGAAAGACATCATGGAGTGAACTGTGAAGGAGATAATTATTAATTGAACATGGGACATGGTGGCAGGGGGTGGGGAATGTAATTACCATTTCAATAGCAGGGAAATGGAGTCCCTGTATTGTCCTTCTCCTGCTGCTTATTAAATGAACATGTGCACTTTTTGTGGGCTCTTAGATTTGTGTGAACGCTTCCGCTTTGTATGTGTGCATGTTTTGTTTTCTTCAAGGCTTTGGATGCAGAAACACACTTCACTACGCTCCCATTTCACCACGTGAGATTGACTTTTTGATTGCTTTCAGGGAGTATCAGCAGAGTCATTATTCTGTGATTACCGCCGCATTATTTGCCCACCAAAGCGCCTCTGCTGCACAATCTCCAGATTCCACCAGCAGGCTTGAGTGGCGGGCAAGCGTTTGAGTGACAGCTGGTAAATGATGTCATTAGCATCCTCTTTGTTAAATGGAGCAGTGGCGACTGTTGATTGGACGGCTATAGTGGGACGGTAATTTGTTACGGCTGGTGGGTTTGGGATGATGGATGGCGGGGCGACTCCGGGAGATAGGAACTGCCCAACTGTCCTGTTGGAGGAGAGCGAGGATGACGAGTCAGTGTGGCCCGCTCTTTATTTCGTGTACTAGACATCTCATGGGATGCTGTTTAATTACTTTTGCTGACACTTTTGCTGACACACAAGAAAGAATGATGGTGTGTGGTCTGAAGGAGATAGGTGTGATGGGGAATGTAGAGCGAAACAAATAAAAGAAAAGTGGAAAGAAAAATCTTGGATCAACAGTTCAGACTAAGTAGAAATAAGAGCACTTAGATTTTATAGACACCTTCTAAGATGACACAAGGACAAAACGGAGCCAAAATGTGTCCTGAATGTGAACTCAGTGAAGTTTATTTCAGCGCTGACGTCATCTCACCTCTGCCAAGGTGTTCTCTGAGCAATCAGCACATAAAAAAGAAGGATGGAGATAAAATATTCATATTGCCTCTCTGCCCTGTTGTGAAAGGACCATGTGTTCGTATTAAATGTGATGAATATTCCCGTTTTTAATTAGCAGGAGTGCAGCCACATGGGCCAACAGAATTGTTTTCTTGCTGGAGACATGACTGCAAACAAGGCATTTTAATGATGGTTCCCTGGGGATGGCTCTGCAGAAACATCAGGGCAGGATTGCAAAAAGTCTCCTGAAGGGTGCTCCTTGGAGACTTTTGAAAGGAGCTTCAGGTACAAACCTCAACGACCAAAAAATAGAAGTTTCCTGCTGTTTTTTTTAAATTCAGAGGATAATTGGGCAATTCTGGAATGGCCTAAAGGATCAACTAAAACTGATACTATCAAAACTATTCATAATTTCTTTTAATATTAGATAGCCACTTATTGGAAAAATGTTCCTGCTACACAAACTGACAGACCATTTGTAATCTTAGTGGGAAAATAAATTCATTTGAGCCTTAATAATCAAGATTACAGGCGTGTGTACGCGTACGGAAATGTATGATAGCTTATTCTGTGAAGCTGTGATTAAAAGCAGTGGAAAGGAGTGATGAAGCTCTTCTAGCATGATTGAAAGCTCTGACTTCATCCATTTGCCTGCACATTTTTCTACCAGAACAGGTGGAGGAACAAGGCTTAAAGGAGAGTCCATAGGGGTTGTAAATCTGTTGTTTTCTGGGCACATGGGTTACCTTCTATGGAAATCTGGATTATATATTACAGGGAGTCGCAGACAGGGACAGGGAACAGAAGACATCCTACCAGGGAGATAACATCCAGCAGTTAAAGACGCTGTTTTTTACTGAGCGATTAATGGAAATTGTCTTAACTGATTGATGCTTAGGGATGGACAGACACATGAATAGAAACAGAAAGTCCTTCCTTTTATAATGGTATAACTCTAAGCCTCTATTTCAGACAAAAATATAAAATCCTCCAAAACAATAACCTGGTGGGCAGGGAAAGTGTTGACCCTCGCTCTCTTGTGGCAGGTCATATATATTTCCTGCTGTTAATATTTTGGTTAATACACTGTATTTAGAAACTTTCTGTTTTGGTCGTCCCCCCACATCTATCGAATGGTTCCCCAAGACATACATGGATATCATTTCCCTTTTACAAATTGTGATGGTGTCAGTTTTCCGCATTGATTTCAAACAACTTAAAAAAATGCTTTACAGTACATGCATTGTGATGCATTTTAAACAAGCAACATCATAATTTTAACAATAGTCTCTGCCAAAGGAGATTTGTACTTTTTCTGACTCAATTGTGTTCTTCATCAATGCTTGTATTTGGATCACAACAAGAGACATCATCTGCATGAATGTGGGTCTGGGTCTGAGCTTTGCAGAAAAATAAGCCTCCACAGCTTCAAAATGTGGACTGTGACTTCTGAAGACCTTAAAGACTTTCCTGTATCTGTGCCTAAAAAGGAACCCTCTTTGCTCCCCTTTATTTATTGTAAAAAAAAAAAAATCTCATTGCAGACTAAAAGCAATGTCCACAATTAAAGGGTGTTAACCAGGGGGTGGCTACCTGAAGGGCTAGGATGTAAATGTTTAAATAGATGTAAAATTAGAAATGGGTTAATTACTTTTTGTGATGTTCACACTATACAGCCTAAATCACCTTTCAACAAGATTTAGAGCCCACACCACTCTCACCAGAGTTGTCCACTATCTATCATCTATCTTATCTAGGTTTTTGGTGCTGTTTGGATGTTTCTGGTGTTTATATTTCATTTTCAGATCTTCTATTTTTCACTGCTTTCACCCCTGGCTGAGTCTGACTAGCGAGAGTTCAGAGGTTGGCAAGTTGATGAGTAATCGCCTCACAGTACAAACAGCAAGAAACAAAAATTACATAAGACTTTGGTTGGGATCTTGGCTCGCTTGGTTTTGCTGTTTGTTGAGCCCAGTTGAAACAGATTAGTACTGAAGTCAAGAACAATTCAATTATGATAAAACATGAACAAATGTATCGACTTTTCTGTGTATGTGTAAGCAGACAAAATACACACAGAACCCTCCTACACTCATATTGTCTGTCATTATATTGAGTCGACGTGTTGTGGAGAAGAGTCTTTGCAAAGGCTAGAAATACTTCAGTGTCTTCCGAGCATTTGATCAACAAGACAAGCAGCAATGAGTGAAATAGAGTGAACTCGAAGAGAAAATAGTCTATTTCTTTCTGTTGCCTCAGTATGAACTGATCCAGTGAATCAGCATCTGCAGAGGAGGCTGCTAACAAGACTCCTCTTTAATAAGAGCTGCTTGTCACGTCCTGAATCACATCGTCTGCAAAAACTGGAACGGCTCTGTTCAACCTGGCCAGAAAAATGTTGACTGAAGCCAAGTCAAGTTTGTTTCTATGGCCAAATATGACAGAATGTCTCAGCAGGCTGCACAGTGCAGCCTCAGACGAAGACCTGCAAGATACTTTTAGTTTGAAAGGGACACTATGGTCACAGGTGATTTTCTGTAGTGTACATCAGAAATTATGTGTTCCATAAGTCAGGTCTTTAATGTGAAGGATAAATACCTTTAAAGCTAAAGAATCAATCTGAGCGTTATGCTAGCACTAAAATCCTAATTATGCAGAATACCAATCAGAGAGTGAAAAGCTAAATGGAAGCAGCTGGAATATGTCAACTAACAGCTCATTTTCTGGGGACTCAGGTGAATGTAGAAAGGATGAAGACATTTAAAACTGTAGACAGAATAAGTGCTTTATTCACTGTTTTTAAAAAAACAGTGTAGTCCTGTCATTAAGTAGCTCAAACTTGGATTTTATTCAACTTTACATCTTAATGATTCTGTATCATTCAATTTGGGCCTTTGGTTTTGTTTTGGTCACCGTTGGTTTGGTTATTCCAGAACATTTTATTAACCATTTTATATTCAAAGTATCTATTCTACACAAACTGATACTTCAAGTGACAGAGAAATGAGTTTGAGTTGGCTTGGGTTTATGTTACTAAGACAAAGTTTTTCACATCATATTAAAGCTCCTATGAGGAGTTTTTATCTGGTTACAAAGCAGACTGAAACTTGTACTGGTACATCTATTAGACCGACAAAATCAAGCGGGAACCATCAGTGACATGTTGATAATTTCTATTAGGTTATTTTAAATAATGTAAAAAATAATGTACATGTCTGACACCTACCTGCAGCATTTAGACAGAATAAACATTAATTAAAAAAGTACAGGACTTTTATGATGTATTTTAAAGCTTTACGAACAAGTAAAAGAGCTTTAAATTCTGAACTAGCTGTAGTTTTCATGAAGACTTTTTGGGTAATCCAGTAAATGTAATTTCTGTGCATTAACACAAAATTATACCTTACTTCATACAGTCTGTGACTGTGGTCTATTTGCTCGATGCTAGTTTTAAATGTTTCAAATGTGTGTTTGCACCTTTGCTGCCTCTGTGTGTAGATTTTAATTACCCCCTGACAGGGATGCATACACGCTATGCTAATGGATCCAGACATGCATGATGTGTTGAATGTGTTGTTGTGGAGAGCTTTTCTTTTTTGTACTGTCACCTCAGCTGATCACAAAGACCCCATGAGTGGGATTGATGACTTGGAACAGCGCTCATGTCATGCTTCTGCAGCCACAGCCAGACTAATGCTGTTAGCTAGCCTGGGTATTAGATGCAAGTTCTGTCATGCATTTCAGTGATGCATGACACTGGGGCTAACAGTCGACTAGCTGCTGTTAAATTATTCCACTGTGCTCTTTTCCTCTTAAGGCTCAGTGCACCAGACTGGATTACAGGCTGAAAAAAACTTTATTAATCCTGTTGGGGACTGAACAGACGGTGATATGCTCCCTTAACCCCTCTAAAAAGAGGGAGGGGGATTAGTTTTGGCTCCTGCATCCTTGATGATCTCACCCTTCTCTTCCTCTCCTCCTCTGCAGGTTATGCAGGTTGTAAGGGAGCAGATCATGCGAGCGCTCACTCTCAAGCCTAATTCCCTGGACCAGTTCAAGAGTCGCCTGCAGAACCTGAGCTACACAGAGATCCTCAAGATACGCCAGTCCGAGAGGATGAATCAGGAAGACTTCCAGTCCCGCCCCATCCTGTGAGTCAACCAATCAATCACAAGAATGATGCATGTTATATCTAAAGCCCTTGCACACATCTTCCCACAATTGTCTGTGTGAAACTCAAGATGGCTACAAAATGCTGCACTGAATGTAAATATAAATCAAATTGTTAGACTTCATGTTGGATGCATTTTCACATCGCAATTATGCAACATAAGGTGCATCACATTAAACACATAAAACACACAGAAAGTAACTATTTAAGAAATACTTTTTAATTAATTAAGCGCTCAATAAAAAATAAAAGCAAGAACCGAGGAAAGCCTTTACAAATCTTTTCAGTTTATGGTGAAGAGAAACCAGAGACAGAGACATCACTTACATTTATCTGTAGTGAATGTAGAATCTTAGGGAGAGGGACAGATTGTTTTGAGTTGCAAGTCATGTATGTCCATTTTTAGTCGGAGTAGTATTGGTGCACATTAGAATACAAGAGAGTAAAAGAAGTTTATAAGCCGCTGTGCAAAAAATGGCAGGAGGGAGTAGAAAAGACACAAGCAGCTTAACCTGAGGCCGCTACAGCATGGACTATAAAAGTCTGCGTCTCCACATGATGTGTAGGCTACAACAACTGAGCTTAACCAGCACCCCACAATTTGCCATTATTCCTTTCTTTACATCTGCATTAAAGTTCAGTCACAATCTGGTCATAGACGTCCTCTCTGCACCCCAACTCTATTTTTGCATCGCACATTGCTATTTGTACCGTAGGTAGGCAAAGGAAGTATTGGCCTGGGTGTCCTTGATCACTAGAGGACACCCAGGCCAACATTGACCTTTGCTCCCTGAGGAGGAAATCTTCATCAGACAAAAGCCAATGGCTTCCAAGACTGAAAATAGATAACAACTCTTACTTGAATATACCTGCTTATACACCAAAAAATCAACAAATAAAAACATAAATATACAGATATATGCACTCAGTATGAAGCAAAACTACAAGGTAACATAAAACATGGGAACAGATGAATAAATAAAACTTGAATAAAACTGACTAATAAGATGTAACGCATTGAATGTTTGTCACATTTTAATATCTTCTCAGAGATATTTCTGATACTGTAGGTGTGACGGCTTAGTTTGGAAGAAGGGGGGGACAAGAAAGGGGAAGAAATACAGGAAAACTTTAATATGATCATTGAGATGTTATTTAATGTCTACCTTTAAGTCTTAGGTCCTGATCAGGCAGATAAAAAGAGTACTTTTCAATTAATATGCAGTTGCCTTTTTCTCACCTTTCTGTTTGTTCACCAAAATCAAGCTGCTAGCCAAAAGTAAATTACCCCTATGCTCTTCCCTCATGGTTGCGAATATGCATTCATTTCGAATTGTCTCCAAACAGCAGTCTGTGTGAATGCTCCATTGAATTGCTCCAGCTCAGTAAGCATGGCAGGCCGCTTGGTAATAGATCATTCATTGACTGATCCTGAATGCAGGCCCTGTAATGGAGAACAATGTTTTGTCCTGCCTGTGTTTAATGGAGTAGCCAGCACTATTGAAAAATCATTCAACCGGGAGAGAGCTCGTCTCTTTGAACAGTAATCAATGCTGAGCGGAGGACTTATTGAATCAATATCAGAAGGGTACAGACCAAACTTTAGCCAGCAATTAATCCCAGAGGAAAAGAAGAACTAAGGAGAGGAAGTTGCAGAAAAAAGCTAATGAAGCTTTTAATTCAAGGTGCTTTATTAAAGGTGTAGTTCTCTTAATCAAATTTAAAATCAGGTAAGAAACTATACTTTTCTAATACTGATACCAAGCCAAAATAGATCGTACAACAAGTTCCCACCCAATCTCAGACTGTTTCTTATTCAATAAGTAATTGAATAAGACGCAGGAAGTAAGATCCACATTTTTGGACATTTTATCACAGAATAATTGTTCTTAGAAGGCGCTTCACATCGCAGGTAGATATGTCTCTCTCCATCTGCGTGAGACTTCCCAAGGGTGGAGATTTTCCTCAAATCAATACAGTACAGTCATGACCTGTAAAACATAATGAGCAGAGCATGTCAGACTGCAGATTAAAAGGAGCTCTCTGTTACCTGCTGCAGCTGCTGCCAGTTTTCTGCCCATAACTATTGCAGAGGATGATATTAGACATCAAATGAAGCTGCTGAAGTTACTGAACTGATTCTGATCCCAGGTGTCCTCCTGTTAAGCATCTGTTTATTTTGTTATTTTAAATCCTTAAAGCCATTTCCCCCAAAATAATTAGCAGAAAACTGTTTGTTTGCAGTGTAAGCAAAAAGTTACTGAGAGTTGCTCACACCTAAAAACAGAAGTAGAAAGACTTCCTGAAGCAGCTCAAGACTTCCTGAAGCAGCTTAACTAAGCAGAGGAAAGGTTCATACACAACCCAACTTGAATGCTTAATATTTGGGTTTTAGGTGGCATTTAAAAATTATATATAAATACCTCTTCCGTCTTTGCATGGACATAATTTACTGGTTTATGTCGTAGGTATTGTACATTTTTGCAAAGCAGGAACATTTCTTTATGTGCCTCCTCTTTCTCACCCTCTTGACACCTGAGCAACCCGACATTTATAAAAGACTGCCCCCTTTTTTCAATTGTCTGTGATTTCCTGAATTAGTGTTAAGAATCCATTTAAAGTAAACTACAACTACGTCCTAAGAAGAGAGAGCAGCCTCACAGTCCCCCCTGTCAGAATAAAAGCTCATGAGGCCATAAAGCCGAGGGATCCTCATCATCCATCCCTCCTCTCTATGATTGAGCCATGCCCTCGTTGTTAACTGTTTTTTTTAAAGATGTCAAGAGTGAATGTCCGACCACAGATCAATGTAATGACTGGAGTCGCTGATGAGGCAAACATAAACGGCGAGGACGAGTGGGGGAGATAGATGAGGAGAGACAAGGGAGAAGGAGTAGCCTGAAGGAGAGAGAGTTGGAGGGAGAGACAGAAGGACAAAAATGCAGTCAGGAACATTAACAAGAGGACATACATGTGAATAAAAAGAAAAGCCTGCTTAATTCTAGAAAGAAAAGAAGAAAGAGAAGAAGACAAAGAGGCACACTTGAATCGCAAAGACTCAAGTTTCAGGGCAAGAATAAAAGATGGAGAGCAGAAGCAGCACAGCTCAGGCAGATGTTTTGCATAATTCATGATGGCTTCACATTCATATGCAATACAGGCTCACATACATAAAGATGCATGAATAAATAAAAGCTATCAGGCTTTTGGGATGCTATGTGACATATTTCTGAGTGAAAATATTGCATACTTGTGTGCATTCTCTGTTCCCTCCTGACAGTCATAATTCAGGGGAAACTATCAGTGTGATGATTAATGCACACTAACAAGACAAGACAAGAAATGTGTGAGATTTCACTTCCAGGTAGTAAAGCATCTTCTAGCTGCTGTTGGCTACTTACCACCGCCTGAATACTGTGGTTTCAAGATTTCAGATTTTTTTAAAACCTATTTTCTGCTTTTTCTGCAGGGAGCTGAGGGAGAAGATCCAGCCTGAGATCATGGAGCTGATCAAGCAGCAGAGGCTCAACAGGTTGTGTGAGGGAACCTGCTTCAGGAAAATCAGCAGTCGCAGGAGGCAAGGTGAGACGCACAGATCCCAAACACACATGTGCAAACATCCAAACATCCACAGGTGACACAGACACAAAGGTTTCAGATCTAATTCTCTCTGCTGTTTTCACGAGTGACTCTCCCTTTGTTTTTTTTGTGTGATTGTCATTTATCCTTCCTCTCAGCAATAAAAACTGTGCACTATTCCCTTTGCATTGTAAAAAAAGAAAACCCACAGAGGATGCTGGCTGGATCACGTGATATCTTTGAAGCTCTGAAGCTCTCAACTTGTATGGATCACATTTTTCTCTCTGTCAGCCTTCGAGGCAGAGACGTACTGTGACATGCCGCCTCTCTTAGCAGAACACATGTAGACATTTTTTTTTTAAGTCTTTGTGTCCTGAGATGCACAAGCACACTGTTTCCCCCTCCTTTTGCCCCTCCATACTTAGATTGCATGTAAAGCAAAGCAAGAATACAAAAAAGGCCAAAGGCAGGGTAAACATGTATACAAGCAAGCTTCTCATTTGAAATTTGAGAGAACGGAGAACATGTTAGAAAAGGATATGAAAAAGAGTTAAGTGCAGAAACCTCAGGTTCTACTGTATGAATATGTGGTGAATGTGATGACATGTCTGCAGTTGTGTGAAACATTGAATGCATGAAAGATCATCCATAAACATATTCTATTGAATTAATTCAGTGTGAGAATTATTAAGAATAAAATAAAATGTAAAGAGGAAGAATAAAAGAGAGTGAAAACCCTAAATGTGTCAAAACAGGCTTATATTCTTCTTCCCACTTTTATACCACGAGAGACTGTGAGGGAGAGGAGAAGCAGCAGCAGTATTTAGACTGTATTATTTGCTGCTGCTCCTCTGCCAAAAAGGATTTAATCCGTCTGAGAGTTGAACCCTCTACTCCTTCGTTATACTTCTTGCACTTTTCTTCACCCCTCTCAGTCTACATAATCAGAAACATTGAATACAAACTGGGTGTCAAGCTCAGGTTTGTGGGTCGGTTTGTTGTGATTGCATCACTGTCGTTGTCTTCCCTGCAGGGACTGTACTTCCAATAAGTCAAATCAAATTGAGCAAAACCAGGAGCATTTTTTCTTCACACTCATTTCTGGCATTTGAAAGCCTGATTATAATTTATCTTGGCAGCTGTCATCCAGATGTTGTCAAAGCTGGATTAACAGAAACACAAGACATGTTAGAGAGGGGGGGACAGGATTTGAAGAGAAATCATGTTGCAGGACAGAGGTCCAGATGGAAAGCATCACCCAGATTGAGTTTCAGATCGTCTTTGCTGCTTGATTTAAGCATGTCAGGCTTTTATTCAGAAAATTGTCTTAAATGATGTTCACTATAGTATCACTTTAGAGATTCTAGAATGCTTCTCATAGCAATTCCGGGCATGCAAGTGTATACAGGTGCCATTTGCAATACTAAGCACGGAAACAAAAACCTTTTGCTACTCAGGCCCAGTTCTCCAGCACACTTCAGTGTATAAAGCAGTTCATGAGCCACACTGTATTTAATTTAGCACTCTAGCCTGTAGGGTAACGCCAGCTTCACTTTGCCGATGCACCACTCTGATTGACTGACTAACTGCTACACGCTAGATGTAGCTGTTTTTGCTCCTCAAGGACTCAAGGGCAGGCTTTTTCTCCACGACACTCCTGAAACACACTTGCTTAATATTTCTGTAATTGTGTACGTATGAACCAGTGACTGCATATAAAGATGTGCAATGTTTCTCTGCCTCCTTCCTTTTTACAAAAGTAAAGCCAAAATTCCACCTACAACGGGTGCTGATTTATTGCGCTGGTGACGTAATTTGCAGCCCAAGTCTGTAGCACAATCGACTCTGTTGCAGTTCGACCTCCTGCCCTTGCTGCTGACCAAAACACACATTTAACTTGACGATAAAATCAAATGTTCCCTCTGCTCGGTACGGTCCACAACAAAGCAGTTTCTGTGTTGGTTTGAAGAAAATATCTCACAGTTATGGAAAGTTCCATGACTCTTGTGTGAGTGTTTAAGTTCCCTCTCAACATTAACTCTCATCATATGTTCTCTTAGCCAGTATGTACTCTTGGCCTCAGGGCACAGGTACGGAATGCCCAGGATGAGGACTAAAAGAGGCATCACATCCTTTGTAACATGGAGCATTCAGCTACAAGCTCCTATTTGATCTCTGTTACAGGTCATCCCTACTTGACATAAAATTAGACATGTTCATAGGTGACTAAGACTCTAGTTGGTTAAACAGAAATTGAAATTCAGACTAATCGACTCATTTTAAGGTAAGAAATCACTCAGAAAAAGTCCAAATTTGGCAACATTTATTTAAAATTGTCTGGGGGTAAACAATGTAATTTGGGTTTGCCAAGTGCGCTAACATTAGCAGTCTTAGCACTGCTAGCTTTTGGTCCTCCCTGCAGTCGATGTGCCAGTTTAACATGACACAGCCCACATACATTTTTTCTCAATTTTCTAGATCAAATACTGCCAAATCACACTGCTCCTACGGGATGCTAGCTGTTCCATGTGCTTGTTCACATCCAGGTAATAGAGCGGGGAGAGCAGGCCCATTAACCGGAGCTACTGCCTGTCTATGGCTACAGCCCCGGCTAGTGGTGGGTGGGCCACGTTGCAGTTTGAGTATAATATTTGACCTTCGAGGGCCAGCTTTGATTATTAATAATTCATTGAACTGACAAGTAATTCTGGTGCTGACTAGTCAGGGAGATGATGTATTAGACTAAACATGCACATCCCTACATGTAATCATGCAATGTTTTAGCTATGTATGTTTATTTTGATTTTATTTTTGTTATTTTGTGCTGTCCTGTGTGGTTGTTGGCATCATTTGTCATTTATGTTTTAATGCTCTCGGTCTAAGGCAAGTTCCCTTAAAGGCAGTAAAGCATCATCTTTCATTCTCCTCCACTCTGCTAATCCAATGCACACGGCACAGCAGGAGATGCATTTGTCAACAGAGCTGTCAATAATAGCTTATACCGCTTTTATCGAAACAAAGAACTAAAAAGAACTAAACTTCTCCAAGAAATATACACTCTGCTATGTCACCACGAGAGGAACTAACCACAAAAACCAAAAACATGTTTGAAAAAAAAAATCTCACATTTAATTAGATTTGATAGTTTGACCCTTGTGTCTTCTGTTAACACAGAGCAGGTGGAGATTATGACCTATACTGCAGCCAGTCAGTAGGGGGAGCTACAAATCTTTCGACTTCCCTTCTGGGCAGCTGTTATGTAGTCCATCTTATTATACTACCTATAATGTGAACATTTACAACATTCCTATGCTTCCTCCTACATCCAACCCACCCACTCCCATCTCTCTACCCTTCACCTTTTGACCCTTAGTTCTCATCTTTGTGCTTACAATGCATCCATGTAATGACAACATGAAGAGCACTTTGTCTTGCAGAACCAATGCATGCAAAACTTAAATAAAAGTGCCCTATAGCAGACCACCGTCAAATCAAAACCACGGTGGCGCTTACTTAACCCGCAATAATAGTGTTCTTGTCTTTGGTTTGTTACTTTAAAAACGAATGCTTTTACCTCTCAGTAAAATGTACATATACATAAAAATTCTGCTCCTCTACACCTCCTCCCGCTCTTCTTCTCCTGCTTCTCCCTCAGCATCTTGTGTGACTATTTCAAAGTCCTGCGGGGATTCGAGGGCCAACATCAAATATTAATTTAGCTGACTTCAGTACGGATGACACACCTCTACCGTCCAGAGTGCCTGTCTGCCCATTACAAGGGGATACATCTGTCTAAAAGCTCAGGGTGATGCTGTTTTGAAGTGAAGAGCACTACCTGTATAATCTTCTAAGTGCAGGGTTACTGACAGGTAACAGCTCTCCAGGCTCTGGAGAGTGAATCTTGTATGAAAGCTGCACTATAGCAAAAGTAAAAGTGGAAATTTAGCCGGATTCTGCTTAATCTCTCTGCAGCATTCATCTACAACCTGGCAGCTGAATCAGATAAAGACAATTATAGATTAAGTGATACAAGAATAAAAACGGAATCCAAGATCGTCTCCAGGCAAAAGGCAGAACATATGTGCTTGTAAATATAAACACATGCACATAAAAAAACAGATAAGCTGAACGGTTGATAACACCACAGCTGCCACACACATCTCTCTCTGGGCTCCCCTGTGGACTGGTGCCACTCTGCACCAGCCTGGCACAGCCAAACATCTATTTTCAGCAATTACGTGTTGGACGGTGCCACCCATGCACACGCCAGGCAGACCTCCCCAGTCTGTGCCGCACTCTCTGCCAGCTCAGCTCACCCTGGCAGGGGACTGACGAAGAAATACACCAGACTGGCCGCAGAGGTAGTTAGTGGAGGCTGTGAGGGAGAAGCGCTGTGCAGACACAGATGGTTGAAACAGACATCCACTGTTATAGGATTATACATCAGAGTAGCCAATATAATGCACACTTAACTTGATCAGCAATTATGTCTTATTCTGCGATGAAACATGATTATTAAACTAATTTTAGAAACTTCTTCGAAAGCTTTGAGCTAACATTTTCTGTTTCGCATTTTATCTGAGAGTCTAATAGTCTTATAATTAACAAGGCCAGATCAACTTTTGACCTCTCCTGAACTTGAACTTTCACCACAAGTATTAGACCTCTTCTTTTAATATTTTGTAAATGCAATAAAGTACATGATTTGGCATAGTTTGATGTAAATCCATATGCCTCCAAAATGATTATGCAGCTCAGTTTATGGCCCTGACCCATTTAAAGAGATTTTTTTTGGTGTATAGTTGTTCCCTTAAAATGTGCATTTTATATTATTTAGGCCATATATATATATATATATATAAACATGATACGTGTATAGATCAGTTCCCACTTTCCAAGCCTAACACAGTTTTGGCAGATGGCTATGCAACATGAGTTCTGAGGTTTCAGCCTCTTAAAGGCAGTTTTTACTTGCTTCTGCAACTTTGCTAAATGGTGCTCATGATGGATTAATGTTGGCTCTTTGTAAATAGGATAACAAAGAGTACGGTCTTGACCTGCTCTTTTTGTAAAGTGGCTTGAGATAACATTTGTCATGAATATGGCACATTGGTACAAATAAAGATTGATTGATTGATAGTTAAGGTTTCATCTTTCTTAGAAAAAAAGATCCTGTGTATCCTTTTAAGATCTCAACTTGGCTGTGTTAACTGCCAACTGTCTGTTTTGTTGTCCATGAAAATCCCTCCCTCATGCAGAGAATCACAGCCCATCTGTGGATTTTCCTCATGGCTGTTTTCTGTCTTTCTTTCCTTTTTGTCACAGCTTCTTTTTTTTGCCATGCTAATTTTCTCTCCTGTTGGGTGACTCATGCAATCCCTCATGATGTCTTCAGCCAGCCGCTGACTTTTTCATCACTCCTCTGAATCTGTATCTTCTGTCTTTCTCTCTCTCTCCTTGTTTCTTCCAGATAAGTTTTGGTACTGTCGTCTGTCTCCGAATCATAAAGTCCTGCACTATGGTGATTTGGAGGAGAGCCCTCAGGGAGAAGTGCCCCATGACTCTTTGCAGGACAAACGTGAGTGTCAAGACAAATACATAATGTTATTAACCCAGTTTTGCATTTTATGACTTATAACTCACGCTATTTATTAGAATGTGCTCCTGTGGACACACAGGAGCTCAAAACAGAGTGTGAACATCAGTTTTTTTACACTATGTTTACAGTGCCAGATGTTGGGAAAGTTTCGACTTATGACCAAACAAGCCACCCATCTGCTGTGGCACAGTTAAAACAGGGATGTTGTTGTTTAACTCACTTCTGTCCTGTTTGTAGTGCCCGTGGCTGATATCAAAGCTGTTATCACCGGCAAAGACTGTCCTCACATGAAGGAGAAGGGAGCCCTGAAGCAAAACAAGGTAAGAGTGAGTGTGTGTCTGCACGCACGTGTGTGTACACGTGCATAAATGTGGGTGGATGGGTGTGTTTCCATCCAAGCGAGAGACCATATTTCTGAGAATTACGTAACATGATGTGAGTTATATAAATTTGCTTGGGGAAATAACAAAATAACTTGCGTCTGAGTGCTCAGCACAGAGAGACGTTTCCATCAGCTGCGTCGTGTAGAAATAGATTGCAGAATATTCCTTAAGCTGTGGAAACACATCACACCACTGACGACATGCTGACGTCTTTTATTTGCACTTTGCCTCTGCAAACCCCCAACACACACACACACAAGAGTCTGATATATTGAATCCTCGATAAATAGCCTTGAAGACAAAGGAGCATGCCTCCGTCATGCTTTGTCTCCTTTATTATGTTGTCAATAAGCACAGGTGAAGAAGAATGACCTGAGGAGGGTCTGCAGGCTGTCTTGAAACCCTGTCCCAGACTTTTGAATGAGAACACAAGAACATGTCATTGCTCAATGTTACAAGGCCATACAAAGTCACCTCTGCAGACTTTAAAACAGATCCGGACCATTTCTGGGACAACGGAGCAGACCTGAGGTGGCAGACACTGTCTCAAAGTTCTTCAAAATGGATCTTTCATCAGCAATTCTGAGAAAAATGTCACTACTTTTTCTAGTTATTCCAAACAAATACACACGTACCTTTAAGTATGTACTCAGGGCAATGTTTACCCTAGTTCAGAGGCCTTCTTTGCCTCAAGACATGCATGTTATTCAGCAGGTGCACTGACCTGGAAGTGCTGTTTGCCTTTCATCTGTGCTCTGTATTTCATCTCATTACTGAAGCGTATCCCGCTGATTTATTTACATTCATTTTAAAGAAAGCATCATGCAGATGACTGGAGGATATATGATAAGCACTGAGGATTGAATGTTCCGCCGTATTAGATTTCATGCTATTTGTGCCTGGTCCAATTCTTGTAGAAAATCCTTTGCCTCTAAAGAGCAGGTGCAGGTTTGTGCAGCTATATAAAAGAAAGACAGTGAC
Organism: Tautogolabrus adspersus; assembly: GCA_020745685.1. NCBI lineage: Eukaryota > Metazoa > Chordata > Actinopteri > Labriformes > Labridae > Tautogolabrus > Tautogolabrus adspersus. Next base: position 15,500,083 of record CM036550.1, read on the forward strand.
AGGGCAAGGAAATTAAGCTGTATTTTTTTGAAAACAGATGGCAGACTAGGGGGTTCAAGGAAGGGCAGATGCATTGAAGTACTTTGTAAAGAAACACACCAGTTAAAAAGGAGCATTGGCTGAGGAGTAGAGTATTAGATTTATAACACCAAATAGTGTTTTTAAAGCCATAGAGCTGAATAATTGACTTCACTGTTGGGAGTATTTGGGCCAAATAAAAAAAAAATGTTTGAAAAGAAAATCATTATATTAAGAGAATAGAGTAGTACAAGAAAACTTTATTGACCAGTTTACACTGCTCTAAGTGTCCTTTCACAGATAAAGACATTTGATTTCTTTCTAAGCCCTCTACTCTGAGAAAATCCAACAGCTGAGCTGAATCTTTTCCATAATAAGTGCATGTGTATAAGTACTAGTTAATATGTGTATGCTTTATATATTAAGCTTGTTGTACCTTTTATTTATTCATCCTCTTTAATCCTATGCTTTCAAATTACTGAAACAAACATAACGTCTCCATACATACCAATGTAAATCAGTGCAAGTACACATCCCTTTCTATAGATTGTTTATCGTAATTGAGAAAAAATGGTTTCAAGAACATTTTCATTTGATGCAAAAAATCATTGCAGACCCCTCATGTGCTGTAAGTGCACAGCTATTTGTCTGCAAAATATTCTCCATCTTCTAAATAAAGAATTAAAGGAATCAGATGATTATTTCATGTGTATACACATCTGGCTCTCTTTGTCCCTGTTTCGTCTTTATGTTCAATATATCTCCTCCAGTAGACCACAGCAGACATTGAGGGAATGCATTTGAAATCATATCATATCATCCGTCTCCCCCTGTCTTTATCTAGCGTCTGAGGGCATCCGAGGTATTTCTCTCTCTGAGTTCTCCCTTGCTGATACCCGTTGAGCTGATGTACAGCTGATGTAACAGATGGTGACAAGACATGAGGAGGAGTGGGAGATATCATTGGAATAGCAGCATTGTGGTGTTAATTTCACCTGTTCCTTTTCTTTTCCTTCTGTTCTCCTTCCCCTACTTCTCCACTCTGTCACTGTCTGCGTCTCCTGCTCTGTCTTTGCACCATTTTCTCCCCCTCCCTCCCTCCCTCCTCTCCTCTCTGCCTCTCCCTCTGTCCTCTCTCCAGGAGGTGTTGGAGCTGGCCTTCTCTGTCCTCTATGAGTCCGACGAGTATTTAAACTTTATTGCTCCTGACAAGCATGAGGTAAGCCAACGGAGGGTTGTTGATAGTGACAAACAGAACGAACATGTGTGATCTGACATTTTCATCAATATACAGGTTTAGACGAAGTGCAGATATGTATTGGAAATGCTTTCTAAAGTACTTACTAAATACTTACTTAATTAAAATGGTTCTAGTGGTTCTAATGGTTCTGTTTTTTTACCCTTTATTTAACAACCTTCAACAACTATTACAGCAATTTTTAACATCTGAAACCTTTCATTGTCAATACAACATTCCTGGCAAATGCCTGTGTGCTTGTGTTACCGCCTCCAGTTGCTTAGGTGAAAAGCATGAGTGTGTAAAATGTCAAATAATCAGGTATGAGTTAGAGATAGAGATAAACTCGCTCAACAAGTAGATTACAATTTTGGCTGTTTAAATTGATCACAGGGAAATTATAATAATAAATAATGATAATAATATTATATTATTTATAGTATAAAGGGTGTAGAAAAATCTGTAACGTGTGACAAATGTACTGTCTGATGTATATGTCATCATATAACCCAAAGCTATTAGTGCTTAGCTCAGAAAATACTTGACATGGACGTGTAGCAATTGAGTTGAGATGTAACTTGGAGTTAAGCTCAAAGGGATTTCCAAACAGCTCAGCTTTTTATATAGAACAGGGACTTTAAAACAGAGGGGGAGTAATCATGTGTTTTTCATAGGTTATGAAGAAATTGTACGCATTGTAGACAGAGGTCTACTTTTTATAGACTTTCTCTACAACTCACATATTCTCAGAATGAATCGGATCCTGAAACTTCTTCAAACTTGACAAGTTTGTATTTAGGACAGGAGCGAAGGAGGCGTCCCTGCTATGTCCCCTGAGTCACAGTGTACACAAGCTCTCCTCCCTCTCTGCTTAGCTTCCTTTATGCCTTCATGTCTCTGTAGCAGGTGAAGCTTTTAATGTTCAGCCTGATCTGAAAATATATCATGCTTTATCAGAGTTTGTAGATTTAGAGGTATTTGTTTTTGTGCCTATAGTTTGTTTTGTTCTGCTGCACTGATTAGTTTTTATTTTGTACCCCCTCTCTCTCTCTCTCTCTCTCTGCAGTACTGCGTGTGGACAGACGGTCTAAACGCCCTCCTGGGTAAAGAGATGACCAGCGATTACACCAAATCTGACATGGACACCCTCCTCTCCATGGAGATGAAGCTCCGCCTTTTGGATCTAGAGAACATCCAGATCCCTGAGGCCCCGCCCCCAATTCCCAAAGAACCTAGCAACTATGACTTTGTTTACGACTGTAACTAGACAAGCGACTACCACGACCCCGAGCCCACCCAGCACCTACTGTTCTCACTGGACCGATTCACTTTTGTTACAAACTGGAACAAAAACAAAACTCATGAAATATAAAAAGTGAACTGTGACTAAAGGAAAAAGGATTTGTTCAACTATATTTTCCTCTTGCTTACTGCAATAAAAGAGAGAAAATGGTGCGTGTTTATAGGCTCGCTACAGTTGAGGGATTCAGGGTGGATAAGGGGTCATCAGGTTGCTATGGAGAGGAGAAACCAGGAAGTACTTGTTCAGGCTGTCATTGGTCGTCCTGCATCTTCTTCCTCACTCTTCTCCTGTCTCCTGTTTGAAACATTCACTTCCTCTTCTCAGCCAGGCGCTCACTGTCTTTTTGCTTGAATATTGCTGTAGAAAAATGCTTAGAAGTTCAATTGATACAGCTTTGTTGTTGTCCTTTTTTTTTGTTTAATTCATTATTTTTCCTCAGGGCTTTTGTTGGTGGTTGGTGTAGTTCAGGAGCAGGGAGGGACAGGGGTTTCATGTTTTGTCCCCAGTTCTCTAGTAGTATTTCCCATCACATTCTCATTTACAGTATCTGTGGCAGCTACATGTGTCCAAGAGGCTAATAAGGAAGGTTGAAGTACATTTTAAGATGAATTCGCCATAAAAATAGTCTCTTCTATCCACTCTGTACTGCTACATGTATGCTGAAGACTGTTAGAGTAAGTCAGTCCTCAAATCCAACGCACTGTACTCCAGTAAATAGCCTTTCTTTTGAATATTCTACTGTTCTTAAACACTGCTTATCGCATATTGTACACACAGACACAGTGGCTTTGCCAACACCACCTGAACAAAGCACGACCATTGTGAAACACACAAACACTCGTCTCTCCCTCATTTGAGTGTCTTTCGTTGTAATGACTGCTGTACACGACATTCCTAAGCAATATTTGAGCTTTTTTTGTTCATCATATGTAAGATGGTTATAATTAAGTGATTTGAAAATTGTGAAACTGCCAAGTAGTTGGTATAACAAAGAAGATGTTTTGGTATGTTTTGGTCAAGGGAAGTTGTCTTTTTTTCCGTGTGCGTGTGCGTGTGTGTGTGTGTGTGTGTGTGTGTGCGCGTTTGGGACAATATGGCCACAAAATTCAAAGTCTGTGTATTTTTTTAATTTAAAAACAGATCATGTTTGTTATTTCTAGTATGATTTATATATTTTCCCCTTCCTATTTAATACCTTCAGATGTTTTTTCTTTAAGATTTTTGCAAAGCCCCTCAAAACTGCTGTTTACATTAAAGATTTAAGAACCATAAACTCTTTTAGCTTCTGTATCTCTTCATTTACAAACAACATGCAGGTGAAATGTTTGTCCTGGATTAAGGAAAAATAGGTGAAGAAAGAAAAGCTGTGCCTGTAAACATCTGGATGATCTTTAATTAGCTGTTCAATTAGCAGCTTCCACATTTAAAAATAAATCTGTGTAAAAATGTAAATATTGACCCAAAGACATCATCTTATCAATAACAACTTATAAAGACATCTTCTGTAAAATAAATCTATAACTACTGGTTCATCCTTAAACCATGGCAGGTCCCTGAAGGTGCGCCTCCTTTGGTTGGAGGTGTCATACACAGTGCCACACTTTCTCTTCCTCTTCCTACAGAGACTCAACGTTCATCTCTTTCTGAGCGTCTCACACAGCCTGCAGGTGTCCTCGGAGCTGCTGCTGCTGCTGCTCCCATTCCAGCTCCAGAGACATTAAATCAAGGTGCTGGCAGTGACAGAAGCAACATTTTATTTGATTTTTTAAGAAATGCTGCTAAAGAGATCATCCTCCTATGTCTTTTACATCAAACTATTTCTATGCATATGTATACCTTTAGCCTAAGATTCATTTTCTACATGTGAAAGTGAGCTAGAAATGTTGTGTTAAAATGTGACATCCTTTAATATTTATGTGGAAATTATATTATGATTTATGATTAATAATAAGAGAAGGTCTTCCTTTGTTTCGAAGCTGAATATTTAAGCTAAGTTTGCCTTTCTGTGAGTGTGTGTGTGTGTGTGTGTGTGTGTGTGTGTGTGTGTGTGTGTGTGTGTGTGTGTGTGTGTGTGTGTGTGTGTGTGTGTGTGTGTGTGTGTGTGTGTGTGTGTGTGTGTGTGTGTGTGTGTGTGTGTGTGTGTGTGTGTGTGTGTGTTGTGTGTGTGTGTGTGTGTGTGTGTGTGTGTGTGTGTGTGTGTGTGTGTGTGTGTGTGTGTGTGTGTGTGTGTGTGTGTGTGTGTGTGTGTGTGTGTGTGTGTGTGTGCGCGTGTGTGTGCGCGTGCGCGTGCGCGTGTGTGTCCTTGGCTTTGGTGCCCGGTTTTCCCATTACATGCCTGGCTGTGTCACAGGTTATTAATTCCCCTGCACACAGGTCGAAGCAGTCCTTTACTCCTCAGTGTGACACCATTTCCTGCTTGACAGCTTTATCTACCACCCAACGCAGAAACCTCCACTGAGCTTCGTCTATAGGGGAACATTGTTCACTCACCAATGGGTCCTGATGCCCCCTGAGCTCATTAGCAATGTAAGTCAGTGCCTAACAGCATCTGTCTCATACTCTCTTGGGGAAAGAAGTCTTGTATGCTTTACCCCATTTCAAACTCACACACAGCATAGCAGAGGTTCAACACTCCCACTTTAAGGCTCTATCATTTCTCAGAGGGGGACCTGTGGTGTTTTTTTTGGTCGAGCTACCCTGTTTAGAGTATAACTCGCTGTTACTCTATCAGAATGGAATTGAAAATGTCTAAGAGCAGATTATAAGGTGCATGTGCATACAGATATCACTTTAAAGATATTGATTTAAGCTAAATCATATGTGTTCATATGTGCTCTTTGCCATATTGTGTTTGTGTGTTTCATATACACTTGCCTTTGAAAGAGGAGAGAAATCACTGTGTTGGCCTTATTATATGTTTGTTGGAGACTTCACACAGCATGTGTGACAGCAGCCGGAGGGCTGCAGCCAGCAGGGTGCAGCTTCTGTCCTCATCCAGCAGGACACACTAATCAAATCAGATTAAGGCTGGAGCTGGTTATATTATCGTCACGCATTCTTCCAGACAAGTCGGTATGGCACATGGACTTCTCTTCTTTCTGCCCTTGTTAGTGTCTGCTTGAGGGTGTTTTTAGGGTCAATTCAGCTGAAACAAACAAACAAAAAATAGCCAATAGTTTTAATCAAACCCTTGATGGTGGAGCTCAGGGATTAATCAGGTCATTACCTCGTTCTCCATTTCATTGACCTTCATATTGAAGAGGCAGCAGTTTTACACTTGAAGATAGCTCAAAATCTCAGTAACTAAAACCGAATTTGCAGATAAGAAAATCCTTCAGCTTTCTTGAGGTTTAATCAATGTTATAATGGTGTGCTGTTGGTTTGCGTCTGTATGTATAGTAGCATCTGACTCAGGGTCTCAAAGCTTGTGAACATTTAAAGATTTTGTAACAAATCATCAAAGTGTCTTCAAAGTAAGGAAAGATTAAGGGTGAAACCAATACAAAGCAACCATACTTGTTTTTCTTGTCTTGGCTGCATATTGAATGTGGTGCCATAGTTCAGTTGCTCCCAAAGGGTGTTATTGACTAAATGTCCTCTCTTACACCGGTAACTCACAGATCTAATGGAGCCAAAAGAGCAGTTTAAGGGGCAGAGAGACTAAATAAATGATGTTCAAGACCTGTTCTAAGTTTTCAGCTCATCATTTGTATTGACTTGTTTTCTTGGCTTGTTCACTCAGAGTCTCCAATTACTGGAGAAATCTTTCCAGTGTGGACCCACAACTGACCAGCTTTAATAGATTTCTGGAGGGACAGATCCATACCCCAGTGGATAGAGTAGGAAATCGGGAGAGATAGATGGGAATGACATGCAGGACAGGAGCCACAACTCAGGTTTGAACCTGGGCTGCCTGCTTGGAGGACTATAGCCTCTGCACATGGAGCATGAGTCGCGACCTAACTGCTAGGCCATCAGTGCCTTGCTTTTCCTTGTTTTATCTAAATACAACATGGTAGATTCAGAGAAGGTGCCTGACACCATTTATTTTCCCACCGGATTCCCATTACAGGTATTGTGGTCATACATGTACATGAAAAAAAAACACACAAAAAACACAGCCAGAAGAATTTTTGCTATTTCCAATTAGAGATTTCTGTCGATGTTGTTTCATAATACCCGAAAATGAGCTGGCATTTTCCTTTTTTTGATATCTACTCCAAGTAGTGTTTTTTGGTTAGATCCCTCAGAAAGAAGCCTGTTTAACACAAGCGGCATGCTTCATTTTACATCATCAAATTTGTTAGTAAATCACCACCCTTAAAGCTCTTACTTTATTTTGAAAGGTTGTTGAAGAGAATATTTAGGAGGTTAGATGTCATCAAACTATAACATGGACACATTTGAAGCTTGGTGTTGGTGACATTAAAGAAACAGGACTGTGGTGTAGTTCCTTCATTGATTAACATTAGCTTTTTTTTAGCTTCAGGTGATGGCTTATATGACTTAAAGTTGCTTTAAAAAGTGTTGTTCAAAAGTGCTATTTATTTACCTGGGATTATTTGTAAAACTGTGTTATCCTTGCAGCACTCAGCTGTTCTAATGTGAATTGGATGGGTAACCTAGTTAGTTCATCAAATCTAGGGGCCATTCTTGTATGATTGCATGATAGCTTAAACCTAGAATACTTGGGTACATTTCCTCCCTGAATAGGCAGATGAGCAGTGACTGTGGCTGTTCTTCCAGCTGTAGCACCTGAGGCCCTGGGCCAGGATTAGCAGGGCGGAATGATTGCGTTAACCCAAACACAGATCAGTCCTGCAGAGAGGAAAACTGGGATTTAGATAAATGGATAAAACTCTGAAATTGATTCCCATGTTCACCCATACAGTTGCTTAATCTCCGCTAACTTGTAGGGAATCAAGAAGTCTTATCTTCCCAGGCAGGGATGTGGGGATTGATTGAAAACACTCCTGCAGTCAGTCAGTGTTTACAAGTGTAATACAAGCACACCAGGACTAATGCATTTCTAATGGGCTGCAAGAGGAGTGTCTGCCAAGTGCAGTCACTCTGCATGACTGGAAAACTGTTGTAGATTAAAGTCAATCATATTGATTTGTATTGCAAAATGCTTGACCTTGCAAACGGCAGTTAAGAAACTTCTCACCACATGGACTTTTAAGTAGTTGTTCTTCAGATCCACTTCAGTATGGTGTTTGACACTCCCTGCTGTGCAACAAGGACCCGAGGAGCTTTAGGCCCTTGTTAACGTGCCTAGTGTCTGTAGTCTAAAATAGAAAGAAAAACCAGTGTCAGAAAACAGAAGATAATAAGGAGTGAGGGATGCTCTTTGGATAGAAGTTGACTGGCTTTAAATCATATCAGTGGAATTGGACATGTTGATACAAACCAAAGTCCCTGAAAAATACAATAATAATATTGTGTTAGTAAGTCTGTGATTGAGATGTTTGAAATACATGAAAAAAACATGTGAATTGAAAAAAAACTTATCCAGAACTTTCATTTGTCGTTCTAATATTCAGAGCTAAGATACAGTACCTACAGAACAGTGTCGTTCGTGAATGCCTTAATTTTTTGTTTTTTTTGGCACATTCGTCATATTCCTGCAGGAAAAGTAACATACCTGTCAAGAAGAAACACAACTTAACAGAGCTAAAACAGTCCCACAGTTACCCGTCATCTCTGCCTCTATCTGTTTTCTTTTTAAATATAAGTTTTAGCCAAACGCCACCATGGAGTTTCCTTTTAAGATGTCCTCTTTATATCACTTAACCACCCTCATCTCTCCTCTGTTTCCACACACACACACACACACACACAAATGCACATCACACTCTTTAGTTCTATTCTAGTGAAAAGCAGTCTCAGCGAGAAAACATGTCATACACAATTCTTTTGTTCTCTGCATCGCTCAGGATCTAATTCTGGTGACGGTTGACATCTCTTGATGTTGTGAAATGGACGGGTACTGTGTTGCAAAGCTGAGCCCATGAATCACAGGGGATGTATTTTGAAGAATTAGAGGACTACTGAGGAAGGGGAGGGGATGAAGACTGAGACTTTTTAATGTGACAACGAATGATCCAAACTTACCCTCTGGTGGCTGTTTTTTGACTGTGTGGTTAAGTCCTTGAGTTTTTCCAAAGTCACCGTATGTTTGGCGGTGTGGGGCTTTGACAAATGATGATTCACTGAGGACAACAGGGGAAATCTGTCTGAGCATCAATAAATCTTGGTTTCGCATCTAAGGCTGCAAAATAACCTGGAGGATAGGATGACTGTCGTTCAACCAGGTTATGCTTTCAAGACTGAGTGTTAGCAATCAACCAATCAATTAATTTCATAACAAACATTATCCCAAGACCCTTTACAAAAAGAGCAGGTCTAAACCATATTCTTTATTATATCATTTACAAAGACCCAATATTAATTCACCATGAGCACAGCACTAAGCAACATTTAGCAAAATGACAAGAAAAAACCCCTTTAAGAGGCAGAAACCTCGAGCAGAATCAGACTCATGTTGAACAGCCATGTGCAGAAACTTTTTCGGGGATGAGCGGGGATAGAGGGAGATGCATGCTGTGGCTTTACATAAAAAATGAAAAAAAATCTCTCATTTGCATTTTATAGTATTAAGGGAGTCAAACAAAAACATTTTCTCTAATTTTTGTTCCAACTGAAATGTATTTAAAATGTCACATGGTATTATGAATCGTTATATTGGAGCTTCTTGCTGCCACTGATGGAGGGGCAACAGAAAAGGTTTACGGCACTGATGAAAGATATTCACAGTGTTTGAAAACCTAAAGATTAGTTTACGGTTAGTGAAAATTAGACTAAAAACGTCATATATATAGCTGATAAATAGTTTTTGTTCAATCTCTTTGACATTTCTTTCTGTGTTTTACACACTGGCATTAATGTGTCGATTTCTGAAAGAAAAAAACAACTGATAAATGCAGCATAAAGTCATTCAGTCTAATGTGAAACATCTGTGTAGCTTTACTAGTAATAAGGCTTTATTTTTCTACGTCCTATGATTTATTTAATACCAGTGACTCCAGTCCCTAATTATGTTTTTTGATCATTTTAATTCTCCTTTTTTATATTTATTCAAATAAATCAAGATTAGGACGGTCCCTTTTTAGATTGTTTGTCAATGTTTGTCAGCTTTCGTCATGGATTATTGCTAAAGAATATGTAGTTTTAATTATAATTATAAAGTAACCCAAAGCATTTCAGCATAATTAAATATAACTGATATTATGTATAATAAACGCCATCTCTGAAAGTCACAACCTCAGTAGATCTTTAACTTGTTTGTGTTTGATTAATTATAAAAGTCTTCTTCACGCTCATGATACACCCACACAGGTGTTTCCACTTTGTTTAATTAGACCTCTCCTCGGTGCTGAGTGAGGTGTGCTCAGGCTGTGATGTAATGTGAAGTAACTTCTGAGGGCAGGTAAACTTAACCTCAGCTTTATCATTCTCATTAAAACCTGAAGTTTGATGACCTTGTCTAATTGGAGCACAGCGTCAACCAACTTCAGCCGAGTGGAAGAGTAATTAGCCTGAATGAAAACACCTGTTTTGTTGTGCAGGACCTTTAATTAGTGGAATTATTCCTGCAGTAACACACAGTACAATGCTCTTCATTCGAATCAAAACAAAGTTTAAAGACACAAAGTAAAACAGGAAAAAGATTAATAAAGAATTGCTTTTTAATTATACAAATTACATTTTTATACACATTATACATATGTACAGTAATTAAATTACATTATAATGACATTTAATTGTGTATTAAATATCCTTTTCAAGGTTATGTCAGTAGAAAACATTTATACATTCAATTCTTCATTCACATTGTCTTCTAAGCTCTGGAATGCTAAACTTCAATGACTAAAATAATCAATGCATTTATTGCAAGTAATAATTAGCATTATTAATGACAATGATTTAAAGACATTAAAAAAGCCCATTCCAAACTGATTTGTCTGATCAAGCCAGAGTTACACGTTGCCCAGGTTTAAACGGGACTGAGGGAAGAGATTTTCCATCTCCTTCACCGCCAAAGGCTTCATACCTTGAAAAAGAAGAGAATACGGTTTATGTATACAAAACATAATGTTCTTAAACAGTTTGATCTAAAAGATTGATCATGTATTCCTCCATTTGACACATGAAAGATGAGTCAGCAGCTATATTTAGTTGACTGTGCTATTTCTCTGTTCAGCTCTGACTTCCAGTGATTCACAAAATGCAGAACAAAGTCATTCAACTTGATTAAAACAAAATACTGAGAGCATGATAACAATAATGATTCATATTCCTCTGTTGCTGTTTCTTGGCAACAGCTCTGAACACCTATTTGTCAAATGTTTTTAATTTCCTTCCGTGGCTGAGATTCTAAACGCTCAATATATGCTTGATACGTTTTGCAGCCAATTGAACGGCTATAATCTCAAATTTGACCAAAACATATTGAGAACTGTGAAATGATTTTTTTAACTTCTCCTACAGCAAACAGTTTTTGTAATAATAAGCTATCTATCAGAATTTGGGTGATTTATATCAACTGCAGTCCTCTGTGCTGTGTACTTACAGTCTTGTGTATTTAATCCAGTCAGCTTTGCTGAGAGACTGTCTGGTCACAGTCAGGGCGGAGTTCAGGTGAGCCTGACACAGCAGTAGGCCCGGCTGGCTGGAGGCTGAATGCACCCTGACACACTCCTCCTACACACACACACACACACACACACACACACACACACACAAACACACAAAGGAAAGCGCTGTCAAGCACATAGCAGCAGCCTACCTGAGCAATAACAGCACAGGTCACTAGAGTAGTTGAGTGTATATTAAGTCAGCTAATGACTGAATAGAAACAAAATTATTAGACTGCAACAGGCTTTGGATCATTTACTGTCCAGTGTCTTCACATACATTGGTCCTTCTGTAGTTGTTCTTGATATTTTTCATGTCTTGTTGCAGGCGTTCCAGCTGCTCCGGGGCAAGCTCTTCATACCCGCTCTGAAGAGAGGACATGTAGGCAGGAGGAACAGAGCAGCCAGGGTCACGAACACCCAGTCTGGTAGAGTCATGGGTCATGGAGTTTGGTCCAGAGGTGTACTGGGAGTTCTGACACTGGAGGAAGAAACCGAACAAAATAACATGAAGGAAAACAGTTTTCTAAATTGAACCACTGCATTGAGCATAGTGATTACCCATACTGTTCTATGATGCGTACATACTGTAAGTGTTTCTTTAAGTAATCAGGTCAGAGTTTAAGAACTTTGAAATAGGCATGTAAGCACATTTGCCAAAAGGGCGAGACACCTGGAAAAACTGCATTAATTAAAACAAATTTTCATAATTATTGACTTGAATTCAGTAACAATTATTTTAATTAATAATGAACTTTACAGTATGAGCAGTAAGCAGTAAGGACACTGCACTCCTCAAATGAGGTGGGGGTCGGATCAGGCTTGGTGGATGTTCATGTTTTGATTGTTGTTGACTATGATTAAACGCTATGTAAATTCATTCAATCAAAAACGTTCTGTTATTTTCCAGCACCACTCACCAGTCCCAAAAATGGTGAATTCCCCGACTCTGACTCATAGGAGCTTCCAAAGTAAAGCCTCCAGACGTTGCCACAATATTGGTCGCCTTCTGTTTGGAGCTCACTGGACTCCAGAAGAACCATGGACTGGTCCAGACCTGCACCTGTGGGGTCCCCCTCACCCACTGAGTCATCTGAGCCACTGCTGTTGTTTGGGAAGATCATGGAGGACAGACTCATGTCGCTTTCTGAGCCAGAGGTCAGCTCCTGAAACAGACGGCCAAAGTTTTGATACACAAGCACACAAGGCTTCACAGCTGCCAATAACTAGTGAATTCCTTTACTATGTTGTTGCAGTTAGAGATACGTTTGGTTGGCATTTTTTAGCCCTTCCTGTTAATTTGATTTAATCCTATGCTTGTCCTCATTGTTGTGATTGATTCAAATTTGGTTGTGTACTGCCAAGTAGAGAAATTCTCTCACATGGTCAGATGCTTACTAAACTCCTCATTTGTTAGCTTTGAGAAACCAAAATAAAATAGTCTAGGCTGCTCTATTTGCAGATGGAATGACAAACAGTTTCCTGCCTCCATGCTTCATTAGCCCAAAGCAGCTCCCCCATACACAATGAGCTTCTCAGTGACTTGTCTTTTAAGTATTACAGACTTACATGCAGTGTGTTGGAGCTCAGGCTGTTATGAACAACCTCCAGCTGGGCGTTATAGAGCAGAGCCTTCAGGTCTGCTCCGGTGAACTGCTCTGTCGCTGCTGCCAGCTGCTCCAGGTCAACATCAGCAGCCAGGTTGACACCAGCACTCAGAGCCTTCAGGATCTCCACACGTGCCTCCTGGGAAAGAGACACAAGAGGAAACATTGTCAAGAATTACATTTAATATCAAGGATCTGTGTTGAATCATAACAAGACTTTTCTTTAGTGTTTTAAGGATAGCTCTACACAGACACATTTTGAAAGGGAGTAAGTCTTGTGTAATTAAAGTGATGATTGAAAATGTTTGACTTTATTCAAACAGACCAGGTCAGGAGGGGGGCAGTAGAGGGACTTGTCGAGCCGTCCAGGTCTAAGCAGAGCTGGGTCAATCAGATCCGGTCGGCTGGTGGCTGCGAGCACATACACTCCTGCAAATGTAAACATGAAGGATTCTTATGTATTCATTCTAAATGTATAGGTTGTGATTCAGGGAGATACATGTACACAGTTTCTGGATGAGAAGCGGGATACCACTCAAATGTGTATCCGCTGAATATAAAGCTGGAGATGTCAGATGGGTAGTTGAGCTTAGCAAAAGGACTGAAAGCAGCGGCAAACAGTCAGCCTGGCTAACAGAAACGTCTGCCTGTACATAAACTCAAAAGTTCACTGTTGACAGAGGGCTTGCAGTTCATTTTTTTTACCAGGCTTCAAAGCCCCCAGTGGTTTAATTTTTGCCCAATAGACATAAGGGTGACATCAGTCTTTTTACCTGAATTTAATCTAAAAGGTAAATAAATGCATTTCCTATAAAAACACGATCCCGAGCCTGATTAACAGATTTTTGTCATTGGCTCTTAAACATGGATTTCTTATATACAGGGCATACAATATTTACTTACCCTGCAAACCCTCCACCCCGTCTAGCTGTGTGAGGAGCTGGTTGACCACCCGGTCGGTTACGCCTGTGCTGTCATGGCCTCTCCTTGGAGCCAGGGAGTCAAACTCATCGAAGAAAAGGATGCACGGCTTGGCAGCTTGTGCCCTGTGGTATATACAGAGGCAAATAGTATTATAATTTGCAAGCTTTCAATTACGTTAAGTATCTGAAGGTTCTCAATAAGAAAACATTTTTCAACTGTAAAGGTCTGCAGGTCACTCACCTCTGGAAGACATTGCGGACTCCCTGCTCACTAGCTCCGATGTACTTACTCAGAAGTTCAGGTCCCTAGAGAGAGGTTAAAATCCTGTGTCAGTAAAGTTTAACACTGCTCTGATTTAGGAGGATACAGTCCTCCTTTAACTTTCACAGTAAAAGCTCAGCCCACCTTGATGCTGATAAAGTTCATGCCACTGTCTTTGGCCACAGCTCTGGCCAGCAGGGTCTTCCCTGTACCTGGAGCTCCGTACAGCAATATACCCGAGCGATGGCGGATGGGAAGACTGGAGAACAGGATGGGATACTGCAACATATTAGAAGTCAGAGAAATCAGTTATTAAGATGTTTTTTTTGCAATTTGAACTTCATAAGTAATATCTATTGATGATTGGAGAGAAAGGTCCTTAGTTCCACTGTGATTTAATGTAAAATGAGAAAATATGGAAAAGTCAGACACCACATAATCGCTATTTTGACATCACTATTGTAATATTTAACATAATGTGATTATAATTATGGCTAAACTGAAATCTCATCCACAGTTGTGCTTCCATCTTCATGTAACATACTATACTAGCTCACCCTATGATTAGTTACACTGACCTTAGCAGGGAGCAGTATGGTGTCCATCAGTTGCTGTCGTACCTCCCGCAGCCCCCCAACTCTCTCAAGACCCACTCCACTCGGGGTGTGGAGGTCTGCACCCCACAGCGAGGGAGGTGTGAATCCCTTAAGTGCCTGCACAAAGTCCTTCATAGACAGACACGTGCCTTGAAAACACACAGCACAAACAAATAATTAGAAACATAAAGAAAACCTTTAAGACCACATGTAAGTCAAATCTAAATAGACAACTTGAAGCTTTTTCAATCGGGGGTTACCCTGGTCACTGTGTTCTCTTTGTGCAGTGCTGGCATGAACTGCCCGCTCCAAAAGTAGTACCAAGTCTTGGGGTGTGTATCCCTCTGTCTCCTTGGCAACAGCTGCCAGGTCTAGAGCCTGTAAGCTCTCTTCAGATAGGCTTTTTTTTTCGATTATAAGACGACGTAGGATTTCCGCTCTCTGAGCCTACGACAAAAACCAACAACATCTGTTATTAAACTTTTTACCTTTACAAGTGTGTTCTTGTGTGTTTGTGCACTTGTTTGCTGACCTGGTCTGGTGGCTGAATGTGTACAAATCCCTGGATGAAGTGGGACCCCTGCACCTCAGTCAGAGAGGGGTGGAGGGAGTGCTCGCTCTGGCTGGTGATGATCAGACACACCAGGCTGGAGTGAATCAGGACCTCATCCACCACATCCCTCAGACCTGCAGCCACACACACAGGCACACACAGCCACACACAGCCACACAGCCACACACACACACACACACACACACACACACACACACACACACACAAAGAAGAATCAGTATCAAGGCCTGCGCTTATTAACAATCCTGTTAGTGCACATACATGACTATCGAAATGTCAGTATGAGATCATTTTTAGTGAGCAGGCTGTTTTTGATGAGCAGCACCCCAACGGAGGGGTCTTGCTCACCCTGAAGGGGTTCCTCCGCGATTACTACCTACTCACCATAAATTATCCCGCTTTTTACACTGCAACGTACTATGGGAATAAATCAAGCAACGATTTTTTTCTTCTGCTGAACAAATAGTCCGTTGGAATCATCAAATTAACCAGACTCTGCAGATTGATATGATTACAGTTAGTCCTCTAGAGTTTGTGGCAAGAGCCGCATCCCTAGCAACCATCTGCCTTTCTTTGGTAACGGTTTGTTATTCTTAACAACGATGATCTACCGAAGGAGAGTAGACCGTTGCTATGCGTAATGGGCCAATCTGAATCAAGTATTTAACACAGCCGTGTAATAAACATTTATACAAGATAAATAATTTATGGTTTACTCTGGGCTATGTGCAGCTGCAGCAGTGCCTCGGGACCATGCTCATGTTCTGGTGAAGTTGGTGCTCCAGTCAAGTGATCCAGGTCATCAAGTAGAACAACTGAAGGCTGCTGCCACTCCGCCTGCTCAAAGACACCCTGCAAAAGCTGTCTCACTGTTTCTGCCCTTTTGCCTGAAAGGAAAAAAATCCCAGATTATTTAAAAAACATTTTCAGATACTTTTCTTTGATATGTTTAAGGAATATATTTTTACCTTGAAGTGTTTTGCAGTTCACCACCTCTACATGTGCATCCAGATCTGCTCTAGCTTTTCCACAGAGGGCTCGGGACAGAATACTCTTTCCACTTCCCTGTCACAATGCAGTTTAAGTTACATAGAGTACTTATTGGTAATAATAAAAACGCATTAAAATACTTGATCAGCAGTTTCAGCAGTTCTTTAGCATCATTGCAGATATTTTGATTTATGCTCAGTAAAGGGTAGAATCATCTTTTCTCGAAGCAATAATATTATAAAGGTTAAATATACCTTAGCCCCAGTGATAAGCAGAGCTCCTCCTTTGAGTCCTCTTCCAGTGATACCAAGCTCTCTTGAGAGGGGACTACCCAGAAGGCTATGCGAGATGAACTCAAATCCAGTTCTGCTGAGCTCATCAATCCCACTGGGAACAGAAAAAAGGAGTACAAGTTATCAAGACAAAGGCATGCTGAAAAAATCCTTATTTAAATCATTTATGAACTCACAAAATAAATCAACACTTACCCAAGAGTACTAAGAGAAGAAAGCTCTGGTTTGGGTGCCTCAGGTGATTTCACAGCAGGCATGGTAGCTTCCTCTCGTTCCACCTGTAGATGAAGCAAGTTTGAGCGTTTTTAAACCACTGCAGCACCACAAAGCTTTCACAAATTTGTTCTTTTTGCATGCAGCAATCTCAAAGCATGACATGCATGCTTGTACCTGTATATCTTGCTTCTGAAGAACAGCGGTTGCTAGAAAAAACAGCTGGTCAGGAGGCTCGCTCTCTGGTTCTGGTTTCAGCACAGTTAATTCAAACTCTAACTTTGCTACAAAAAAAGAACAAAGTTGTGAGAACAATTGTGTGTTTTTCTTGTTTGCAGCTGATTAGAATCACTTCACTTTGAGCTAGATGTGCTCTTTAGCCGCTTTGCAATTTAATCATAAGAGAGTGCTCATGAATCACCATCAGTTCCATGTAGGAGGATGTTGCCAGACCGTGCAGTCAGACAGGCCAAAGGTTCATGACTCTGAGTGTGCAGCCAACCAAGGAAAGCCGTCTGGATCTCCTCGTCATCCTGCTCAGGCTTAATAAAAATGTCACATGGAAATAAGGGGAAGAGGAAGCTTAAATAATTAGCAGCCTGAAAAATGTAGTTGAAGAAATCGACTGACAAAAAAATCCATTAGCACCACACTGGAACCTCTTATTGTTGCTCCAGCACTCACCAGGGGGTTGAGGGGCTGTAGGCGAATTGAGGAGGCCACTTTAATGGTTGATTTGACTGGCTTTATTCTAACTGTTGAATGTTGGATGATATTCAACCTGCTGGCCAGGGGCGGTGGTATCTGAAAAAAATCTCAATTTTTACAAGAGACACATAAAAGGACATGAAAAACAGTAGGCTAAAGACAGCACGTCAAACTTAATCTTTTGTCACAGTGGATAAATAAATCAACTATTCCTCTATAAGACAACATACTCACCCATACTCTTCCACTATGGATCTCTCCTTTGCTGAGACTTCTTTCCTTGTCTGTTAGCTTCTCAATTTCATGGCAAACTACCCTGACCACCACGGATTCTTCTTCTTTCCTATACCCTTCTCCATCT
Organism: Tautogolabrus adspersus; assembly: GCA_020745685.1. Taxonomy (NCBI): domain Eukaryota; kingdom Metazoa; phylum Chordata; class Actinopteri; order Labriformes; family Labridae; genus Tautogolabrus; species Tautogolabrus adspersus. The sequence goes on from CM036550.1 coordinate 15,517,864, forward strand.
GCAGCTTCTTTAGTAACTCCTGCATTTTTCTTTTTCTCCATCGCCTGCTTGGCTCTGTCTCTTGATTCTTTTGGGGAGGGAACTTTGGAGATCAGGCCATAAGTTACAGGAGACTGGCCTCCTGGTGGCCCAGCGTCCAAGCTCTGGCTCCATGGAAACAAATGAATAACTCCTGTTGCAACTTGACTTATGGTGTAGAGAGAGTCTGGAGGTGAACCGCATACTCTGTAGACAGAGTCAGTGAAAGGGACAGGGACCTCTGGTATAGGTGGAAGCTCTTTCACCGGGCCGTGAGTTCCCTTTATTAGGTAGCTTAGTAGGCTCTTCATATCAGCTATACCACCCCACTGATGGCTCTGAGGGACTGTGGCGATACTTTCTAGTGATGGACCTGAGGGGGGGTACCGAGCTATATATTGCTGCTGTAAATGCTGCTTCTGTTCATCTTTTATTGAAGAGCCACTGAGGTTGTCTGTTCCACCTCGGCTCTTGGGAGAGACGACAAGTTCTGTGAACGTCTCCAAGCGACCATAAGGCACAGACGGCGAAAGCGATCCTGCACAGTTAAAAACAAAACATTCATTGATTATGCTTTGTTGACCAAACAAAACAGTTGGAATAATATATTTGCAACAAAAAAATACATGTACTGTTGTATTAACTCTGACCTATTCGGATGTAGATGGCTGTGTGGCTGTCCACCCACACAGGAAACACAGCGCCTTGGAAAACCACTCTAATCTGATCCAACAGCTGCTGCTCCAGAGCGGCGCTGTGGAGCTCCTGGAGATAGGAGTCACAAGAAGTGGTTTCTCAGAAATTATGCTCAGAGTACATTCAAACTTACGAACTCTTTATTTTCATCTGAGTCCATTATTAAATAAGCCCTGCTTACACTTTACAATTATTCTAACACTCTGTCTCCCAGGCAACAAATTTCTGTTGGTCACAATGCTCCAGTAACACCCACCAAGATTTCCCAGTCATCAGATGACAGAGGCTCCACAAACACTTGATGCACTGATGAGACCTGATGACATGGTCTCAGAAATCCCTGAGGGAAACCAAACAACCCGTTAGTAAATACAAACACTGTCAAATACAGTGAGGATATGTTAGATGGAGTTTATAGATTATTCAAATGGAAAACTTATTAAGGGATTAAGTTGCTCTACAAGAGTACGTACCTGCTCTCCATCTTTTAGACCCAGCTTTTCTCCTAGTTGTCTACACAGCTCCACTTTATGGCTGTCCAATGAGGTTCTGTTTTGAGTCCAGCTGAGGAATACAGGACAGCCATTGCCCCAGGATAACTCCAACGCTTGGTTCTAGATACAAAACACAAAGCACAGTTTTTGCTGTAATAGTTTTTGTTTGCCCTGATGAGTTATCCATCAAAATTGGTATTAAGTGATTCCCCTTTTTTTGCCGAAAAGATCTAATGGGTTAACCTCATTTAAGTCATTTTGACATCTAACTCTGTCATCTCTCATGCACGTCTTCTCTGAGTGTCACAAAAACATTTTTTACAAGCGCCTCACAGGTTACCTGTTCATAGCTTGTATTTCTCACGGTGTATCAGCCTTCCTCATCCCCATGCTGTTCTAAAGCAAGAGTTGCTGTCTTTTGTGTTGTCGTCTATTCAGTCTGTGTGGACATACACTATGTTTGAGTGAAAGTCTCTAAAAAATGTTGTAAATCATTGTTTAACACGAGCAGATCTATGTTATCCTGGCCTTTTAATGAAAGCAAAAACCACAAGTTTATGTCATGACATCATTATATATCTTTACAGTTTCTTTCAGCACCCCTAACTCCGCCTGACTTTCAGGTCCTGTATAAGAAGGTCAAACTGGAGGAGGATGATTGATAATATTCTCCACAGCAACTTGCCCAACTGAAAAGGAGAAAGCCTTGTAAAGTTTTCACGGGAACTTTGTACTCTTTCTCTCTGAAAGAAAGCAAGTTTTATAATATATTTATTAATAAGATGCTACAGCAAAAAGGGTAAAAAGATTATGCAGTGATTGATAATATTCACCCGGTGCCCTGCTCAATCTCAAATCTAAAGTGTTGTCTCCACCAAGTGAGACTTCAGTGGAACTACTACAAAAAATGGTCACGTCAAAAATGAAATAATAATAATAATAATCATAAGAATAACGCTCCCTCCACTGGCATCTTTAAGATGTTACATGACTACCTAATTTGTTATTAAGACTATGGAAGAATCACAATGATTCGTTATCCCATTGCTAGTGGTGGCAATACTCAACAGACATGTGAAATTAACTCTGTAAATCAAATCCTTTGATAGTTCACTGTAATGTGTGTCACTATAAAGGTTATGCTAGTGAGGATGTTTAACTAATTAGCCTGAGGTGTTTTAAAATATAACCAATGACAGATATTTTTGATTAATAAAATGGTTATTAAAAGCAAGCTTAATTTCTTCCCTTAGAAACTAAAATCAACCGTTAATAAACTCAGGAAATACAGCAGTTATCAACATTTCCCAACACTGTAAGCAAAGTAAATACTTATATAAGCTTACACTGACAGTTGGGTAGCAAGCTAAGCTAACTTACCTCGTTTAGTGAAAGATGCGATATCAGCCTCGAAGGAAGGTGAAGAAAGCAGTTCTTTGTGTTGCTAAAAACAACGGTCACATGCTGAATGCCCTGATTATTAAACATAATTCAAAGGACAAGCTCCGTATTCGCAAAGCTGGTTGCTCTGCTAACATGAAATGTGCAACAAACTCATAGTCGATCGATGTGTTCGATGTGTGCCCGACTAGACCAAAGCAATTGATATCGAGCGTACTATTCTTCAAAATAAGATCTTACATACGGAGACGCAGTTGGTGCACGGCATTTAACAGAAAAATAACTCTTATTTTGAAGTACGTTAACCGGAAACTGCTTCCAGAATCATGGCGGCACCCGCTAACAACAATTCAGGCTGTTGGGGCGTCCCAGAGGTTTATAAACACCATGAACAGAGGAAAGTGTGCATTTCTCGACCAAAATATAGAGAAGGAAGAAATGCGAAAGCTGTTAAGGTAAGGATACCCAAAGTATCAATAAGAAAAACAATGTATCTTAATCTAAGAGACAGTGCGACCCCAAGACGATACATGTAGGCTATGCTGTTGTTCACCTAGTATAGACAGTCAATGATCTACACACAATAAAAACAAATAACCTAAATATGTTGGGCAAGTTTTATCGTAATGTGTTCTCCATCATTAGGTGTACACCATCAATTTGGAGTCGCGTTACCTAATGGTCCAAGGAGTCCCAGCTATCGGAGTGATGACAGAGCTGATCCAGCTATGTGCCCTGTACGGAGCTGTTGAGGAGTACAGGCCCCTGGACGAGTATCCTGCTGAGGAGTTCACGGAGGTCTACCTAGTCAAGTTCCAAAAACTCACCAGTGCCAGGTTCAAGATAGCTTTCCCTGTCAAAAACACGACTTTAGCATCGTAGAAAAAGTTCCTAGAAGGCTTCGTTTACATTGTTTTATATTGCAGAGCGGCCAAACGACGCATGGATGAGAAGAGTTTCTACGGTGGCGTGCTGCATGTGTGCTACGTCCCAGAATACGAGACTGTGGAGGATACCAGGCTAAAACTGCAGGACAGGAGGAGATATATAATCAGGGCTGTTCACAATAAAGGTACTCGTGAAAATCAAACGTTTATTAAATCTCAAAGAAAAAATACTTAACTCGTAAATTAAATTGCTAGTTCCAGAATTGGTACTTTGTTTTTCCTTCAATGCACTTTTATTTGAAGTCATTCAGATCTGTTAATGCACCCATGTTTTTTGTAGCCCTTGTCACATGCTGCAAACGTTTTAATGTTTGGTCTGATCTTTTGACAGTTTTTGTTCTAAAAGATAGTTGCTCATTAGTAAGAACTAGAAAATGTTGTTAAAGGTGTTTAATTCTGTTATTTTGTTTTTACAAAGCAAGAGAAAAACAGCAGAAGGAGGCAGTAAATGAGAAGCCCACGTCATTGGACACAGCTACCACATCAGGGACGAACAGTACCAGACATGATGGAACCTCTGACAATAGAAAAACACTTCACACTTCAAAAATCAGCCATTATTCAGGCTTTCCTCTACTGCCATTACCTCCTCAGGAACTGTATCATTGCCGACATATCAATCAATTTGAAACCGTACCAACAGAAGACAAAATGGGGACTTTGCATAATGCCATCATTAACACAAAACAGCAGCCAAGACCGAGTTCAAGCTCCACTCAAACCTCTTCAGACAGAGACCCAGGACACAGACTCACCTCAAATCAGAGTTCTGCTGTCAGATTTGTCCCTAGAACCACTCATTTGGAGAACAGGAAACGCACAATGGAAGTGGCTATGGAAAACGTGGTAACTGATGACACATGCAACAACGAGCCTCTTATAGGGCCAAAACTACCAGATCCACCTAAAATGGACATGATAGATGAGTCTCTAAACACAACTGTAAGCCTTATTAGGAACACAATGAAACAGGTAAGCCACAACTTTAGAAGTTTTCAAATTCACTGTAGTTTTAATGTCTTTATGTATTTCAGTAAAATCAGTTTGTTGTTTTTCTTAGGTGGGAGCAGTTCCTGATCTCAAACCAGTGGAGAAAAAGGTGAAACCCAGACGTCGGATTTAATCAAACAAGCTGCCAGATGCTGGATTTAAAGCTGTCTGCTGTTGCCACTTTGGAGAACGATGTTTCCAACAGTTCCAAGGCAACTTTTTTCTAATTTACAAGTTGCACCATAATGCAAACAGCTATTAACATTTTTAATAAAGAGTATGTAGCTGAGCAAAGGACATGGTTTCTTCAATGTTCTCATTGCTCCTCAAATAAATGCCTCTCATATCTCTCAATACTCTGGAAAAAAGAGAAAGAAATGTCAAAGTTATTATACTGTTTGAATTGAACACATTTTAACAGACTTTAATGACTGATTACCGTGTTGTCAGGGAGGCAGATTCCAAAACCCTCAAGTAAAAGATCCTCCTCTCTCACTGCCTTTTCAAAATCAGCAAAAGACAGTCTGCCATCATGGTCGTGATCCTACAAAATATACTGTATATTCAGAGAGAGAATATATAGAATTTTGTAGAGCTATAGACATGTACACGCACAGGGCAGCAGCATCCAGCCACTCACCATCTTCTTGAGTGTGATCTCCACCAGGTCTTTGATACCTTCGTCTGGGTCTTCCTCTGTGGGCTGTCTGTTGAGGCTGTTTTTCAGCAGTTGAAACATCTCCTCTTTTGAGATGTAGTTGTCACCATTTAGGTCATACACATGAAAGCAGTCTGGACATGCAAAGAGAAATAATTATTACCTGGATGGTATTAGTGAGTGTTATGTGCAGGAGTCTGAAGTAAGGTTGAAAGCTTACATTTTATTTTCTCCTCCAAACTCCCTCGAAGGAAAACAGACAGTCCCTCAATCCATTCTTTCACACTGACTGAGCCATCGTTGTCTTTGTCAAATGTCCTGAAGACTTGAGGGCATTAAATAAGTAACAAAGTAGCAATCCATTACTGAGTAGGCTATCTACACAAGATCAAAATTAGAGAACAATTAATTAATACTTGATTTATTCTGAAATATTTTTATTTTCATTGTTCAGAATTTGATAGAATATCAGCTGTGGCTATACCACTGCTGTACTAGCATGTTATTTTTTAAATAACCAAGGTACTTCAACAAAAACCTTTATTTTGTGAAAAAAAACTGAGCAAAATTAGAGAACAGTAACCACTGTGTCAGAAGAGAAGATTTAAACAATGTTTTTTTTAGGGCTATAGGATTCAAAAATTAATAGGAAGTGTAGAGACCCTTGCTTTGAATAACTTCAGCACATCTGCGCCCACAGGACATCACTAGTTTCTCACACTGCTCTGGTTTGATCTTGGTCCATTCTTCTTGCAGTCTCTTCCACAGTTCGGTAACTGTAGTGGGTTTCTTAGCCATTACTTTGTCGCCAAGGATTTTCCAGAGATTCTCTATAGGGTTTAGATCTGTACTCTGGGCTGGCCATTTCATTGTTTCAATATTCTTACCTTCAAGGAACATTATGTTCTGCGTCAAACTGGGGAAAGACTGAACCCAAAGTGTGTAAAGAAGTCAGTCAAATTTGGAGGAGGAAGTGTCATGGTTTGGGGAATGTTTTCTGCAGCAGGAGTTGGGCCTCTTGTACAGCTACATGGCAGGGTGAATGCAAATGTTTATGTGAACCTCCTTCGGTAATATGCAATTCCTTCACTGCAATTGTCTCCCAATCAGCCCGCAATTTTCATGCAAGACAATGCCCCCTGTCACACTGCAAAACGGGTTAAGCAGTTCCTTTAAGCTAAGAATATCGAAACAATGAAATGGCCAGCCCAGAGTCTAGATCTAAACCCTATAGAAAATCCTTGGCGACAAAGTAATGGCTAAGAAACCCACTACAGTTACCGAACTGTGGAAGAGACTGCAAGAAGAATGGACCAAGATCAAACCAGAGCAGTGTGAGAAACTAGTGATGTCCTGTGGGCGCAGATGTGCTGGAGTTATTCAAAGCAAGGGCCTCTACACTTCCTATTAATTTTTGAATCCTATAGCCCTAAAAAAAACATTGTTTAAACCTTCTCTTCTGACACAGTGGTTACTGTTCTCTAATTTTGCTCACTGTTTTTTTCACAAAATAAAGATTTTTGTTAAAGTACCTTGGTTATTTAAAAAAACATGCTAATACAGCAGTGGTATACCCACAGCTGATATTCTATCAAATTCTGAACAATGAAAATAAAAATATTCCAGAATAAATCAAGTATTAATTAATTGTTCTCTAATTTTGATCTCTAGTGTATATTCTGTCAGTTAGAATAAAGTTGAAATATTTGCCATCTAGCACACTTGTCTCCTGCATGCAAGGGTCCCGAGCAAATGTCAGAAAAAAATATATCAATCACACAGATACCTCCATCCATTATCATGTAGTCGGTCATCCCAAACATGTCGTGCAGTATGCTCCTGAACCTCCCTCTGTCCAGTCCGCCAGCTGTATTTTTAGATATATTCTGCTCCTCAAGAAGATCATTAAATCCTCTGATAAGGCATTCAACTTCCGTTTTATTAACTGTAGTAAATAAAATATAATACACCTAAAGGTTAATGCTAGCCAGTGGAGCTAATTTAAAACAAAGTTACAACATCTAAGTCATTATCGGAAGTTGTTTAGAGCAACTTAGCATATGCTAACGTATAATTTGCATTCTAAGTAAATACTTACAGTGCTTCACTTGTTTTGAGATTGTTTCAGCGAGAGCTTGAATCCACTTTCTGTTTACAGATGACATTTCTGACATTTTAAGTCTGTCAGGATGCCGGACAGGAGAAGCACGCGAGACCTTTAACAGCAGTTCTGTTGACGTTCGATTGCCATGACAACCGCGTAGCCATTCAGGCAGATGTAGGCTACAGCGTACACGAGCTATTGGGTGTCTGTATTTCAATATGATTTCAATCCCTGCTTTAGGATATGATTTCCACTTCTATAGCATAGATAAGTTCAATTAGGCCTACATTCTTTAACTATTAAATCAGCATCCTCCTTTGTCCCATAAACCTAGATATCCCATCACTGCAGCACTCATGAAGTTAACCAAACTCGTCACCTTACGGCGAAATTCGTCGTTTTGGATCCATATGATTCATGTGCCCCCCCCCCACATGAATCATATAATGACCTAATTTGGATCATGTGGCTAACTGTCATGAATCTAATTCACCTTGTGGCAATATGTTTTTTAGGCTTCGGTTGGTCGACGCGCAAGCTTCTTTTTTTAATGTTATGATGAGCGAGTTTCTGTTGGCTAAACTCCGCTGCTGCTGGATGACCGTGTCGTGCCGGGACATTGCCTACTTCACCGGCGGATCTCACGTTAGATGTAGGCTACTCCCGTTCATACATCACCCCTGAGTGGAACACGGTAAGCCCTGTTCTGCAAATTCAACACATTTATAAAAGGGACTCAAGGTTGGGAGCATGGGTTTTTCATGTTTCACTGAAGCTTTAATAAAAAGTTAAAACGGAACAGAAATATCGACAAGCAATTGCGTTTGTCTTATTGTTTGCACTGCTTCTTTAGTAGGTCTGAATGCTAAAATCGTCTGTAAATTCACATTTTAAAGCTGATATTTAAAAAAAACATTTCCCGAGGGGGCATGCCCCCGGACCCCCCTAGGGGTTTGGATCCATGTCACCTTTTTCATTCCTGATGAGTTTGCACCCCTGTTAACCTGTGTATTCAGCCATGTGCTTTGTCATAAAAAATAATCAAATTAACTTTTCTTAACACATGGGGCAGCTGAACGGTTTCTCTTCTGTGTGGATTATTTAAGGAGTAGGCTAGTAGGCCTACTATAGCCCACATTTGTACAGCACCACTTAATTCTCGCACACAGAACACCTTTAAATACCTGAATGTATGGAAGTGGTCGAGTTTTACTTATAAGTTTACAAACAAAAATAAGGTGAAAAAAAAACAACTCAATTATGTAAATGGAGTCCCTGTTTAGTCTCATGCTGGTCACTGATCTGTTTTTACTTTGTTATTGTCCTGTGCACAGCAGCACAGTTTTTCTATGCTGCCACAATGATGAATAACCTCAGCAGCTGCAGCCTGGATCTCTTCAACAACCTTCTTAATACAACATCTCTACAAGCTGCAGGTGATAATAAGGTATACAAATCTGGCTACAACCATCAAAATAAAAGCATCAATGCAAGTGTAATTAAATGTAAAACTTTAAGTTGAAAAAAGTAGGTTACAAAAAGTCTTAAAAGTGTTTTTTTTAAATCATTTTTTAAGATGCAAAACTGGAAACCTCACTAAATAGATTAGCTTTCATATACATTATTTTAATTTAGTCAGTGTTCACATTTATATTAGCAAGGCAAATTATATTATTTCTCTAAAGGCTATTAAAGTCCATGCATAAATTTATGGATTGATACAAATAATCCAAGTTGTTAGTAAAATATGTTACTTGTGAACATTTTAAAGGCATTTTTAAAGATTGTCTGTTCTCTTTGACACACCAGAGATGTTCATGGTAGTGGAGCACAAATATTTGGTATCAAGTCATCAACAAAGATATATCTGTTTTCCTACAGTTAAGGAAATTCATGAGATACAATTGCCTTCTCAAGACTTTATTTTGGAAGGGGAGTAGCCATACTTCCGGTCTCACGCCAGTAAGAGACAAGAATCAAAATACCGCCATCTGCTGGACTGGAGTCTGGACACTTATTAACATGAGACACTGCCCAATGTTGATAGATTGGAGAATGAATAAAGAATAGTTTGTTCTGATAGGAAGAACAATAAAAGAAAAGGGTGAGTATAAATCACAGGACATTAAACCTCTGTTCTCATGCTCATGTGCTCGGTATTCTCCACTGTTGCCTTTTTAATTTGCCCAGAGAAAAAGTCCAGGAAAGAAGTATGAAGTCTGACCACAAGGTGGTAGTCAGCTTACTTTCTTATCTTCTTTTTCTCCATGTAAGAGAGGAATCAGGAACACTGAATGATTCATCAATATTGGTTTGTTATTTAATTAATAAACTACAATAGATTAAAAATGAAGAATGTTTTTCAAATTAGACACAGAGTGATCCAAAACTTAAAGGTAAAACATTCGAAAGACGGATCTTATTTAAAAACTACTTTTTGTCTACTGCCACTACTGCCTCCTTTGTGTGAGTGTATGTATGTATAAAAAAAAACAGCAAATCATTGTGACACAGAGGTTAACTGCACTTTTGTGCTGACAGTGTCCTTGCATTTAACTTATCATAGAAACATACAGTATGTATCATGTGTGTATGTGTACATAGAGTGTGTGCGTCACTCAGATCTGTGTGTAAGGTTTGTTCTGATTGGTAGTGTTGCGTCAATCCAGTGGTTTGGGTGTTTGATCATGGAGGTCCACACAGCGACCTCTTCCTCTGTAGAGTCCATCCAGCTGACCGCCTCCCCATAACTCTGACCTGACAACAACAAAAACACACAAGTATTATACATGATTCATTTTGAAGACCACAAAAATCTTTACAGCTTACCAAACAGTAGGGTTGGCACAATACCAGAATTTTAAACTTAGATATTAGAACAAAATAAAACAATATCAATCCCTGTTTAGATTCCACAAAGACAAAATTAGAAGTCCTAGGCAGCAAAGTTTGGGTGTGTTTTTGTTTTTAATTACCAAAATATGCAAGCAATCTTCTGCACACTGTCTAAATTGCACAAATACATTGGCAAAGTTTCGGTACCAAAATGTGTCCGATGTATTTGTGCAATTTAAACAGTGTTATCTCTTATAATCCAGTTGAATCGACCAGGGAATTTAAACAGACAAGCGCTGCTCTCCGTCTTTCTCTCAAAGCAGCTTTTGGTTTAAAATATGACTGAAGATCTGTAGTTTTTAAAAGCTTTGTTACTTTTGATACAACAGAACATTAAAATAACAGAGATTGTAATGTTTGAAACACATGGTAGGGGGAAAAAAAGTATTAATGTATCAAAATATTGAACATTTTGACCACCTTACCACAGAGAGACAAATTATGTTTTTCTTTTCAAGGCCATTTAAACAAGCCCAACAAATGATCAGTCTGCCGTATGAATAGCCACATATTCCTTTTTTCCCTTCATAATATATTTCAAATCCAAGAGACAACACCTAAAGGATTAACTGACAAATCCAAAATCACAGCCTCCATGCTATACACGCCAAAACAAAAGCATCCCAAAAGAGATCAGAATCAGGTCCTACACTCTAAATGTGAAGACTTTGTTAAAAATCTGTTTATGACAAGCAAAACTTCATCAAAGTTGTCACCACTCTACTTTTTACACAAACACAGACAGACAGAGATGTCGTCTCAATCCGTGGTTTGAGCTTCAGTCCCACACTTTTCCTTTTCAAGCGCAGAAACAAGAATTACAAGCAAAACAACACCATCAACAACGAGGCAAACAACTTCACTTAGATTAACGATCTGAAATAAAATGTGATTACCACATTGGTGTAAAACTTAACCCTGTTCTGCCACCAGCCCAACATAAGATATTTAGCATTACACAGTCATACTGAGACACTCTCTGGTGACCCAAAAATGACCTCGCTCTGATGACAGGACCATCTGAAATGCCTGAAATACTGACAGGACAAAATGCAAAGTAGAGTACTGGACTGAAACACTGTCACCATAAAGCTTCAAAACACCACTGTAGCATGAAGCATAACACTGCGTTTATGGCTCCATCTACAAAGCTGACCATAAAATAAACCAGCCAGACAAACATTACCTTTAATGTGACATCCCTGTTATACAGAGAGTGCTCTCCTCCAAGCAAACAGAATGTCAGGGGACTCATGAAAAAACATTTAATCTGTAATCACAGCTCGGCTCAGACGGGTTAGATGTCACAGCAAAGTTACATTTAAAACTATGAAAACCTTGTGTCATTAGAATGCCAACACAGTAGAGAAAAATACTGACTGCTACTTTCAGAACAAAGTAAATAAAGGTGTGTTGTTCCTTTATCTGTTATATCCAAAGCTACAAAGAGCAATAATTGGGAGCCCCATTAAATGATCAATCATTCCATTTATCACTTTAGTATGAAGAGAATGAAACCAGCAAAACAACGGGGAAAAACTATCGAAGGGTTTTTGGTAAAATCCTCAATATTTGCTTAAGAAAGCATTTGTTTAATTCTGGATGTACATACTTTTATGACCCACTAACTTAATCCTTGTGGCCCCTAATCCTGAAAAAAATCAGCTATGTAAATGCAACAACGACAAAAAAGCTACACTCTACGTGGTATTACTGTTTTCATGGTATGTTAGCCGGCTTCATTGCAATCCTAATCCTTCACCAGGGCCACAAAGATAAAGAATCTCTTATGTAATAATCCTGTACAGAATTTCACACGTCATTCTGTCTTAATAAGGGCTAAACGGTGCGACTGTAAAGTGGCTGGTCCTCTTAATTCAGACATAAACAGTAGCAGAGAGAAACACTCACCAGTTCCACAGCTCAGACGAATCCCTCCCAGCACGTGTGATTTTAACCCTTCACGGTGCCACACAGTCAGTTCAGCACAGGCCTCTCTCATGTCGCTGGTGTGGAAGCCGTCGTAGACCATAGTGTGGTTGTATGTGGGGCTGATGGAGCGCTTAATTATCTTCGTCTTCTGACCACTCTGCCGACTAGCATCTGGGAGGATGTAGCTTGTGGGATGTGGATTATGATTAAAGACAATTAAATTCAGATTCAAAACACAATCTAGCTACATAATAATATTTTTGATATATAAAATAAGATTAGATGTAAGAACTAAAGGGGACATACAGTATTATACCCCTTTTCCACCTTTTCAAACAGTCCCCTTAGGTCTTAATGAAACATCTGTGCTGTGCTTTGGTCAAAATATAACATGAATCAAGCAGCAGAGGAGGTTTGTGACCCTGTATAAACCAGCTCTCTCAGAGCGCTCCGTTTTGGTGTGTGTGTCTCTTTAAATGCAATGAGCCCCCCCTGAGTTTCACAGTTGACATCACTCCTCTGTAGCGAGAATAAAAATGGCAGACCTGTGCAAAAGTTTTGCTCTGGGCTGGGGGTGGAGTCCATGGGTGGAGAAACCAGGGGAAAGGAGGGTATTTTTTTTACCAGAATCCAGCTTGTGATGTCACAAACTGAGAAAATTTGAAACGGAGCATTTTTCTCTGTGTGGTAAGACTAATGCAGACCACAAACAAAGGACTGGATGGATTTATTTAAAATTTTGTGGGTTGGTAGACACTCAGGTTACCCAAATATATGTTCAAAAACCTTGTAAAAGTGGATTTTCATAATATGTCCCCTTTAAATATTTTCTCCAGATCTAAAGGGTTATTTTGGGGCTTTTTATGCCTTTATTTACAGATAGGGCAGGAAATAGAGTCAGAAATTGGGGAGTGACGTGCAGGAAAGGAGCCATGGGTCGGAATCGAACTCGGGCCAACCGCTTAGAGAACAAAAGCCTCTGTCTATGGGGCGCACGTACTAACCCCTAGGCTAACGGCAACCCCGAAATTAAACATTATCAATAATTTGGAGCAGTTGTTCTAGTGGTCACTTTACCAAAACAAGGAGCCAAAAGACGCCCTTTTAAGGGTCTTTTTTTTCTTTTCTTTTGTCCTTTGCCCTTTTTGATAGGACTGCTGAGGAGAGCCATGTGGGGAAGAGAAGATGGGGATGACATGCCCCAAAGAGTGGTGGGTTTAGCTCAGTGTGTAGAGCAGGCTCCCCACACACAGTTAGAATCCCCTTTTTGACGCTATTTGGTATTTCCTGTCCCTCTCAAGCTTTCCTTTTTAATTATGGCAAACAAGCCCAATAAAAATAATCTTAAACAAATTAGGGGGATTGCATTTTAAAGTCTACAAACCACACAATACTTGCAGTGCTTTGTCCCATTGTTAACGTCAAATACTGGTTATTGCCGCTCTAAGACTAGAAGTGAATTTAAACATGTTATTCTAGTAAGTGTGTCTATGAAAGCATAGAATCACGACAGCTTTATGTCCCTTTCTATTTGTAATGTTTTAAAAATATAAATTCTGCTATTTTGCAGAACTGACACACCTTCTAACAAAGGAGTCTATAGCACCTCCTTTGTTGGACAGGAGACCTTGAGCGTCCCGAAGCCAGATGTGGAGCTCTCCTGTTAGAGGCAGACCGCCACCTTAACACACACACACACAATGCATGAGATACAGGTAATTACTGTGGAACATTACTTTAATCCACAAAACATGTGCTCTGCTCACCCTCATATCCATCTGGGATGAACTTAATCGAGAGCACGATGGTCCCACGGCTGCTAATGGAGTCTGGATTCAAATTAACCTGAGATGAGGTGAGAGAAGAGAGGAGGAAAAGATTAAGAGATGAAAAAAGAGGGAAAGAGGTTGGTGACATAAGTGTGGAGGCAGGAAGATATTACGGTTACATAAAACTTAGTTGAAATTCACAGCATGTCTTCCTCTCCCTTCACAGCTCTCCCAGACACCAGAGACACCCCTCCCTGTTTTCTGTGTCTGCAACAAAGCTGCCAAATCTGCTGCTACACAAACACTCAGATACGAAATAACAATAGATGCAGGCTCTGGTTTTTGGAAATATTTGTGTGTAGTTATTCAAATATGATCTTGTATCTTTTATATCTGGTCTTGCCTACCCTGGGTTGCAGGTCCTGCCAAAGTGGTTCAGTGCAGGTCCAGTCCCAGAGGCCCAGAGCCACCTCTACCTCCCCCAGAAACACATTCCTCCCCAGGGGCTCAGCGTGCCACACAGACAGGTTCAAGGTCCGGCTTCGTAACTCTCCCTTTCGCACTTTATACTGTAAGACGAGATTCAGAATTAGACAATAAATGCCTGGATGTGAGTGAAACGTGCGGGATATGTTGTCAACTACACTTTAAAGATCCTGTGAGAAGTTTCCAGTCATTATCACATCTGATCTTTGCTGTTCTTGTCCTGTACACGTGTACTGTAAGTAGTGTTTTCTGACAAAAAAATCTCATCCTTCCATTTTTTACAGTCAAATGTATCTCATAGCGAGATCTTTGCCATGGAATATGTAAAAAAATCATTCTTCATTCTGCAAACCACTTTATCTGATACCTAACCCTGTAGTGGTTTGGGGCATTAATAATAACAATATAGAAAATAATCTATCTTTTTCCTGATGGTCTTGTTTCTTTTTGTACATCATAAAGAAGCATTAGTATTCATTTTAGTCTGTTGCATAACCAGCTAAAAACCCTTCACAGGAGCTTTAATGGTGTATTTTATACACTGCAGACTGGTGCCTCACTCGGAGCGTCTGATCATAGACAGGGTTCACTGTCTTCTTCTTCACTGAGGTTTTCTTCTTACTTTGACTCGACTTGTCGGGCAGGAGATAGGATTTAACATATCTAGGAAAAACACACACACACAGACAGATTATGACTGATTTTGTGTGCGTATTGCAGCTGCAAAATATACATCCACCTGCACTGTCACTCACGGATCAGAGCGATTCTTGCGTGCCAAAGCGATGTCCTCACAACGATTCACTTTCACCTGCAGCTCCTCCTTCTGGGTGTCGTAAACCAATGAGAACAGAATACGGCCCCTCACCTCCACTAATCCAAAATCCCCCGAGCTGAATAGACTCATCATGCTCCCAGTGAGCTATAACACACACGCACACACACACAGAACAGAAATCAGCTCCTGCGTCATTGTCCTGTGCTGAGTCATCTTGCGTCGCTGGATAGACAATTAATCAAAAGTGCTTATGTGTGCATGAGCGTACACAGGTGTGTGTGTGTGTGTGTGTGTGGTGTGAATGTATATATGTGTGAGTGTAGGTACCATGTAGCCTGATTTAAGACTACCAGTGGAGCTGCTGTTTTTCAGAGAAGCTGGCTCTGTCAGGCTGCTGCTCAGAGACTCAGTGTCCCCGTTGTGGTAGTCATAGTCTTCCTGCGCACACACACACACACACACACACACACACACGCACGCACGCAAGCACACACACACACACACACACACACACACCCCCCCACACACACACACACACACACACGCACACAAACCCATAATTCTTAAACACAACATCTATCAATTATTACCGTCTTCCTTTTCCCACATCATTGTACAATGCATGTAAAAAATGTTTGAGGAATGAACTTATTTATGCTGCATTCATGTTTTATCAGAATAATCAGAATACCCCCAGGTTAAAACATCTAGAACAAAAATCAGAGCCATGTTATTCAAAGGAATGGCGGACGAGATACATAGTTTAATGTATAATCGCATTAAGATGTTTTGGTCACGTGTAATAATCACAATATTTGGCTGCTACCGTTAGTTGCTTTCCATATAGCTTAAGTTTTGTGAACATTTCAAAGTCAGATAAACTGTTCACTCAAAGAAATGGGATATCTGAGGAGTGTGTTATTGCAGGGTTTAAAATGGAGTTAGTGTCATTGTGTTTAAACAGAATGTGGATTTATTTGCCGTTAAAACCAAAACTGCTATTTGGTGTAATCTGCAAATGTGGGAGTGTGTGTTATAATCACCTCAAGATCCTCTGAGTGGCCATTACTTCTTTCATACTCTATAAAGGAATAGAAAGAGTTAACAATTACACTTAAAGATGGCCAGAAAGGTACAGAGGCACTGAGATAGAGGCTTTCATACCTTTGGATGAGGAGGAACTATTTCTAAACGGGAGACCCTGAAAGTGGAAATGATTATTTATATTTAGAGTATCTTTTTAAGCATAGGAAAAGATTTTAAAAAGTCATGCGCACACAGACCTTTGTTATGGGAATTTTTGTTCTGGATGTTGGAGAACTTTTCAAACTCTCCTGACTTCTAGAAACAAAAAAAAAGAGATGTGAAAAACTGTACCTACACACATTACATTTATTTTTCTTTAAACCGACTTCTTACTAACCCTCCACTCTGCTCTTCTTTTCTGTCTTTCAGTCTTTTTTCAGCCTCAGGAGAGGAGTTGTTGTTGTTGTGCGAGGTTTCCTCTCTCTCGCCATTGAACAGTTCAGTCAGGGAAACATCTGTTACCATAACAACAACCACAGAGCCATCACTGGGATATCCCTATAAGGGTAAGAAAAAACACCCACAGATTGGTAATACTAGTATCGCATTAACTGAAAACTTACCCCTGCTCTTGGTTTTTCTGTGGCGGAGGGTGGCATGGACGAGAGTGCAGACCGACGCCCGTTTGCGGTGGCGTTTGCTGCGCTCCTCGTTGAACCACACCCCCGTCAGGGAGCGCAGACGTGCAGGGTCTGTCTCTGTCACTTCAAGGATCCTGCAGCGTCAACAAAAGGCCATTTACACAGCAAACAATCACAACTGCAAAGTCGGCTCATGTCACGCTAGGACTCAAACCAAACAGTCAGTGTTGTCCCTTCTGTTATATAATGTACTGATCGTAAAACAAGACAAACCCCTTTGTGAATTCTACTGATAGAAAAAGGACAGGACTTGACTTCAATTACAATAACAAGGAAGATCAAATACTTTACTCTTCTATAGCCACCCTGACAGTAGACCTCTATTATTAGTTAACATTTTGATGAATAAATAATTGACAATTCATTTATTGAAGTCTAGCAAAAATGACAAACATTTTAAGGTTTAACTTATCAACAGTAAGGGTGTGATCTCTGCCTTAGGCACTGGGAACTCGTGATGAGCATGTCATACTTCTTCCTGATTTATAGACTCATCAACTACAGAAGAAAATAATTGATAATGAGTAACTATTTGCTTGCTGATGCCCAAACTTGAAGATTAATCAACACAAGCAAAAATGGGACAATAGCTTTCCTTCCTTTTTTTATCTTTTACAATTATAGCTAAATCAGAGGTCCTTTCAGACCACATTGCCAACAATCAAAAACACTGATATTGCAGGAGATGTTGTGCCCTGTAGCCTTATGACTTCACTTAATGAGTATACTCTAGGCTCATTTAGCAACCAAAGGCAAAGTGGGCAACTGCCCCAACTAACTCAGAAGAGTCCCAGGTTCACAGTTTGGGCACTGACTTTTGTTCATGAAAGTTCTGGGATCTTTCTGGTCACTCTTTGTCTTTCCCCGTAACCCACTATGTTGACACAGCTCACAAAGAGTAAGTCTAGTTCTGTTTCAAATGTAAAGAGAAAACTAGTTTATTTCCTGATTTTGAGTACCCTGTCTTATTTTGTGGCTTCCTGCATCAGAACCTGAATCATATTAGCTGCAATTGAGCTTTATGGTCTACACTGTAAAAGTTTTGCACAAAAAGTTTTTTTTTTATCTTTAAGTATAACAGACAGGGTTTTTTTGGGTCAATTACAGGGGGAAAACTTTCACCTCTGACCTTACACGTCCTTCATCGTGGCGTCGCAGCTCCAGGTCCCGCTGTATGACCTGCAGGATGCTTGACTGCTCCTCTTCTGTCAGGTGACTCAGGTCCAGAGAAGAGTCAGCCAGCTCCTTTTCCATCCCTGAGTGAAGCCAAAACCCCAATCTTAAACAAACAGGCTGCACCTATTACTCTGTGTTTACAGTAAGCCTTTAATATAATATAATAACTATGGACTTGTAAAAGAGTAAACATGTTCAGTGCTCTTAGGACTGACTTTGTATCTATTCAGTATCAAATCATTCAGAACTAGGTAGCCTATATCAAGTAGCACATTATAGGAACATTTTGCAGTTTACAGTTTTCTGAACTAGTATTTCCCAAACCTTGTTCTCTTTGACAACTTAAAATGAGCTGTCTTTCTCAGATTATTTCATTTCAATAAATCAGACCAAAAAAGGTAAAAGGGTTTTTCACAAGAAACGGGTTTTATCTTGTCTTCACCTTGAACTTAAGAAGTCACACTATAGAACATTTAAACTAAATCAAGGTCGGCAAAGACACATGATGTGTCGGTAGAATAGTCTAGCCTTTTTAGTGACCTTCGTACACCCTTCCAGTAGCTGATTTGTTAAAATAAAAAATAAAAAAACATACTGTAAAAGAGTAAAAAATAAATATCAGCATCAGAATATTCTGCTACTATCTTGTTTTGATACTAAGGAGCACTGTGTTTAAATGAAGGAGAGGAAACTTCTGTGTGCAATTAACGTAGCTGCTGCACTACACTGTTATTATAATGATGTCTATAAATGCGCACACAACTGAGCCTGTGTATGTTTACTGCCCTGAGGCTAGTTACTTACCTTAGAGTAATTCACGCATGCGCAAAGCGACTCTGGTCAAAGCGTTTTGAAGTTTTGCCAACAGGATGTCATGTAACCAGACCCCACAGCTTTCACAACCTGACACCTAAAGACAGAAAACATGTTATTGTAGTGTTCAAGAGGTGCTCCAATTAATAATAAAAACAATATGTAAAATCCTACGGTTAAGCTAGCAGTTGTGTGGCTAGCTACTCATGAGAAATTATTCCTATAGTCGCTTTTTATCTTGAAGACAATACATGTCACAACAATTGATCCTATGTTTTACATTATCATCAAACTTTTTGGTCAAAATAAAAGAGATACAAATAATTGCCTTTAAGAACAATTGGCCAATTCAAATAGCCTACACCTTCCTCATGAGCAGCGCGAGAGAGAGCACACCTGTCGCTATACTTTTCCTCTTTTTGAACAAGAAAAACTGTTCCTTTTCGTGATCGTTGAAAAAAACCCTCATAAACATATAATCACAAGCTCTCAAAACGATGTTACCTTACTTGACAGCTTCCGCAAGTTCCATCTGTGAAAGGTTTTGTACAAAGTTGTCCTCGGTGCGGTGTGTGTTGCGTGTGTGTGTGAGTGTGAGTGTGTGTGTGTGTGTATGTCTGTGTGTCGAGGTCTGTGTGCAGAGTAAACGCTGTGAACACGCCCCCCAGAGTTAGTCCGCACAGGGTCAACCGGGAGCCGAGTGCGAGGCGGAACAAACAGTACAATACACAGTGTGTGTGTGTGTGTGTGTGTGTGTGTGTGTGTGTGTGTGTGTGTGTGTTTGTGTGTGCGTGCGTGCGTGCGTGCGTGTGTGCGTGCGTGCGTGCGTGCGTGTGTGTGAATCACACACTCACGGATGTTTTACTAAATGCCAATAGGGTGGAGGTGGGATGTTAACTTTCCTCCTGTAGCTGTCCACACCTGCTAAACAAACACTAGGCCTCAAACTGAGGCTTCTGCACATTTGCTTTGGTACACATACACACTCACACCTCACACAGATAGGCTACAAACAGAGATCTCTTGTAGGCCTACCTGTTTTAGAGCGGAGGAGAGAACAGTATATGAAATCTGCT
The DNA here is from genome assembly GCA_020745685.1 of Tautogolabrus adspersus. NCBI lineage: Eukaryota > Metazoa > Chordata > Actinopteri > Labriformes > Labridae > Tautogolabrus > Tautogolabrus adspersus. The sequence continues at coordinate 15,537,824 of CM036550.1, forward strand.
GGAACTTTATTGTGGATTCCAAGTGTGTGTCTACAAGACTTCCCTTTCTTTTTTTGAAAGTGTGGTTTTCTGTGTATTGGGGGAGGGTGCTTGCATAGCGAAAAAGGAGCTGTATTCAGTCCTGTCCTTTGTCAACAGACTTGGAAGTCAGCCACTTGATCCAGTTGGGGAACTTTTTTGTGCAGGCTCATTCAAGCCTGCAGGTCCTGGCGCAGACAGCGACCTGTGCATCCAACCACCCATCCCGCTGCTCCCAGAAAGGCCTCCATCTGCGGTCTGTCCCTGCTGCATGCTGCTATCCATTCTAATGTCCAGATTTGTGAGTATATTTGTTGAGTCTTATCTGCACATCCATCCCTTACTGTGCGTGTGTGGTCAAACATGCACTTAGCTAACACTCTGCAGAATTCTACTTTGACTTGCTGTTAGCATCAAGACATGACATACACCCATGAAAGGAGGAAAATGTGTTTATCCTTAGTTTATTCAGCCCCTTTAAAGCAATTTGATATTCAAGTGGCACACCCTAAAGATCAAACCTTTACACTGATGAACTTAACAAGCACAGAATGATTAAACAGGGTAATATCACATCTCTTAGAGCTGCTATGACAGGGCTAAAACTGAAACATATGAGCAATGGAAACAGAAATCTGACAAAGAAACTGAATTTTCAGAAAAGACATAAGCTTTTCAAGACAGAACACACTAAAAGTTTCGCCAATTTGCAATATTGCCCCCCTCCATGGCTCCCTTAGGTTATCATTTTAGCAATCCAACTCACTGCAAGTTCACAGAGGAAAAAAATATGTTCCATTTGCAAATGTTATTTTTCTTGTCTCAATAAAGCAACAGAATGTTAGCTCAACACTAAAAACTTACATCCTCTTCAATGATGGACAGAATCTTGTGGGGAACCCATTTTGGTCTATTTAAGGGTTCTTAAAAACACTTGAAATGCCTCTTTGTCCTTGTCTGACCTATTGTTTTCATTTAATCATATCTCCCTTTCCAACAACAGCACTCGGCTTTTTACGCAGTTTTAACATCTTGGTTAATTCAGATACAGGTTGTGTTGAAGAGGTTATCACTTAAACGTAATATCTTAGATCACAAAGCAGAGAAATTAAAACTGTTTGTTTCTCGTTTGTCGGATTTTGTGAAAATTAACAGCCACTTTTCTCTGACATATAAATACTATACAAACACACTGAACATGCACAATACCTTAATCTGGGGAGAAAAAAGTCACTTTATAACACACCCATTCCCCAGGGGGGAAATTATAGGGACCAAACCAAGAATGACAGGGGCTCAGAAAAAAAAAAAACACTCTTGTCGTCACAAATCAATGAGTCACTGCTCGGCTGTCCTCTAGGCTCGTTTGTTCGTCCTTTACACTTCTATTTTTCACTGTGCTGGCTGATCGCTGTAAGAAGACGGAAACAATTTTAATATGGAAAGATGCAATTAAAGATTAGAATCAAATGCAATCTAGAAGGATGTTTAAGTATGCACAACACTGTGTTAGGCTGCTGTTGGTCGCTGCCGCCACCAGAGGCCACTGTTGCACCAACAGACCATCACTCATTACAATAACACATTGACATGCACCTTCTTAAACTGATGCAGTCACGCTAAATTCTTTGTCCTCCAACACCTACATGCATCTTTACTCACATGGGGTCATAGCTGCTCTGCTCTTTGGATTTGAGGAAGCGCATGGCAAAGAAGCCCCCGGCCTGCAGACACAGCACCAATATAATGCCGCCGATGAAGCTTGACATGTCAAACTTGGCCTGGGAGAACTCTGGTGATGGATTGGTGTTACTTCTATCCCCTGGAAGCAAAGAATAAGAAGATTTTGATGGGTTTAAATGAAAATGACATGAAAAGGGGATGTGTGGGGGAAGGAGAGGCGTTATTTTTCATGGGTTTTTACTGGAAATGACTGAATGGCAGTCAATGAGAGGGGAACATTTAACTCAGCGCTTATGGGAATAATAAATGTCTGACGCAAGAGGGAGAGAAGGGGAAGGAGGGGGATGCTTGAGCAGTGTCCATACAATTTACCTGAGTCACCTCCACCTCCTCCATCAGCCACAGTCTCTACAACTGAAATGCAACACGCAAAATAAAGAAGTGTTACTCAGGTTGCATAGAAATATCTTGGGTTAATTTTAGAGTGTATTGTTGGATACCTGTGCACAATTCAGACACTCTAGTCCAGCTGCAGTTCATGGCGGTGTCTGCGGAGTCACCCTGATCAGTCATACATCTGCCTGTATCATTACCTGAGACAGAGAACATGCTTTTCAGTGTGTATGTGTTTGTATGAGTGTTACTGGCATACTAAATAATTCAGTCTTCTTGTACAAACCAGGGAAGCTTCTGTTACAGCAACCGAATGATTGAATTACTATCAGCGGTCAGAGGTGTATGTGTGTGTGTGTGTGTGTGTGTGTGTGTGTGTGTGTGTGTGTGTGTGTGTGTGTGTGTGTGTGTGTGTGTGTGTGTGTCTGTGTCTGTGTCTGTGTGTGTGTGTGTGTGTGTGTCTGTGTGTGTGTGTGTGTGTGTGTGTGTGTGTGTCTGTGTCTGTGTCTGTGTGTGTGTGTGTGTGTGTGTGTGTGTGTGTGTGTGTGTGTGTGTGTGTGTGTGTGTGTGTGTGTGTCTGTGTCTGTGTGTCTGTGTGTCTGTGTGTGTTACCAGTTGGACAAAGCCTCCAGACACAGCCTGTCAGGTTGAGCATGGAGACTCCAACACACAGGTCACATGACTCAGCCTGAGAACAATCTATAGAAGGGACACAAAGCAGGCAGGGGATTGAAAGTGTCACTCACAACAAAATGTTGGCCAATGCACAATTAATACTCCCACAGAAACACAAAAACTGCTTCATTATTTCAAGATGTCCCACGAGTTTGGACGGCGTCAAAACAGGCAAAAGTGGGGGGTCAAAACTCAAGAGTAATGCCATATGATAGATAGTATATATACTCCTAATTTTACTGTTGTCCGCTTGAAAAAAAAATATTGGAAAGCAAGTCATCAAGTTTATTAAAGTACAGAAAAGGGAGACTCGTGAACAAGATGAATAATATAAGAAATAAGAAGACAAGGACAGGAGGCATCAGATACCAGGAAGGATGGTGAAGGAAGACACACTATTAAGTCTCCAAAAGAGACCAAAACCCACTTAGATTGTTATACAGTAAGAAAATAAATGTCAAACACTATATAAGGATCCATACCTGACTGTGAGTACACAGAGGGCACCACAGCTACAAGCAGCAGAGTGAAGCAGAGGACCTTCAATACCAGCGGTTGCATCCTGACAGCCACAGAGCACTGACACCGACAGCTGGAAACTTTAAAGAATTCTAGAAAGGGAAAAAAAATCCCCCCAAAAAATCCTCAAAAGGGCATCAAGTATTTGCAAAAAGTGATAAAGCTCAGGGCTTGAACACTGAGGGAAAGACAGGAGACACAGAGATCTGTGTAACATGAGCGACACCAAAACCTGGTCTCCTGGCAACCATCTGGCCAACCTTAACCCTGCTGAAATACACACCTGTTTGGACGGCGTGGCACCTGTTCACTAAAGCAAGCTTTGCATGCACAAACACTTGCATTCACACATGTCCTTAAAACATCACAAATTACAGTGAGATAAATAAGAGTACTAACCACTAAGGATCCAAAATCAAGGGAGAAAGCAATGTAATTTAAGTGCAAATGATCTGCGATCAAAATGCTTTTGTTGGCTGCATTACCTGTGTTTTAAAATGTTCAAAATGGGTGTGTGTTCTAGGATGTACTGAGAAAAATCAGACAGGTCATAGGATGGTTTAAGGGATATAAGACAGAAAATAAGATTTAATAAGAGTCTACAGCCAAGTTAGCTGCTGGTCAAGTTGTAGGCTACATAAGCACAGAATTACTATGAATTGGCCTACATGCTAACATCAACACGTTAACATGTTCCCAAAATAAATGCTAAACTATTAAACAAGTGTATTGCTCACATCTTAACATTCTTAGTTTATTCAGTTAGTATCCTAAAGTTTTCTAATCACTTCTGAACAAAAAGCTGAGCTGATGGGACAGTTATTAGCTGTGCAGCTTGGTCTGTATGTTCAAAACATAGACTGTAAATATGAATGGACGAAGCCTGAGTCTGTTACTGCAGGGGGCTCCAGAGACTCATTCGCGGCAGCCACCATGCTGGAAATCCTGTCTCAGCCTAACTTTTAGCCAAACCGTTACATTGCGCCCGCCTGTCTATCAGGTCATCCTCATGCCTAAATATGCATAACTCGTATCGTTCATAAAATCAAAAAGGATGCGTTATTAAAAAAAAAATCACCCTGCATACAGTGTGTGCCCATGAGGACAATAACCAATATCGTTTTTTGCACCAGGCTGTAAAAATGCTAATTTCTGCTGTAAAATCGGGCATTTTTGAATGAGTGTGTCTTGGAGATGCCAAGCTGACACTTGACAAACTGCAAAATGTTTAACTTCTGCATTGGCTTCATTTTTCAACACCAGAGGTTGCCGGCTTCGAAACAAGAGATTGTTTTCAAAATGTTAGTGTTTGGAAAGATGTTAAGATATTTCAGTGTACAACAAGGAGATGGACTGACAGACTGACAGAGAGACAGACACCATGCCCTGAGCTAAGCGGCTAACATGGCTAAAATTATATTTGTTACACAAAATTTAAAATTTTAAAATTGATACTTTGACATTTCCAGACCTCTTGAAACTTAACAATACACGGGGGAGATCACTCTTTCTACCTTTATACCTAAATGTGGACAAAAGACGCCAATTGTAAAAATCTAAATTTGATGTTTCATATTTTTTTAATCTTAAATTACTATGTAACCAATCCAATAGAGGTTGGGGTATTTCAGAGTGGATTGAGGATGCGGAGTGACAGGCTGACAGACAACACAATCCCCAGAGCAACAGCTAACATGGCTAAAAATATAACCGGGTTACACAACTTTTTTGTATACTGGATACTGAAACCTTTCAAGGCCTCTACAATCCTCAACAATTATCAAAATCAAACAACCTCATAAGCACACAAAAAAACTCTCTCTCATTAAACTAAGCACAAGTTATGTTCACGCCAAAACTGTAACTTGTAAAAAGATGTCTTAAGCATCTTTGTTTTGAGTGGCAAATGAATAGTCGCAAACGTTAATCTGTGAAATAAAATAGAACCATTCAGATCCTATTTGGCCCTGGTTTTCTTCTAAAGAGTGAAACTGATTTATTTTTAAACAACCATCCGCTAAAAAGAGTCTGATGAAGATGAAGACAGGTCTTCAGCACTAGCAATCAAATCAAAACAGTTCTAAATATAATGTTAGTAAGCACATACATTGTCGTTGGCGCTGTCAGAAACACTGTGACGTCAAACCATCACTTCAGATGTGTCTATTTGTGATGAAGAGCTGCCTGGTCACTTGTCAATCCTCTCAAATATGATTTATGCGTCTATAATTATATCAGACCAGGATTTCAAGTCCTTAAGTCGAGCAAAATAATTACTGCAGTAAATCTAACAAGATTTCAAACTGAGTAAATTGGTGTATTCATGTTTTTGTCCCTTCAATCTTATTGTAAAAGCATTGGTAACAGTGCAGATACGTGCTTAACATACTGGTATACAACAAAAGGCTTATATGTGTACATAATTTGATGATAAAATGACTTTTTGGGAAACAGTTGTTGCAAGTTTAGTTCATAAAAATCAAATTAAATTAATTTATAGCTATTAAATATTAAGAAACATGTTATTTCTTTTTAAACTCTCTGTTTTGTTCGACAACATGACTTTTTATTGCAAATGTTTGAAAAGCTTAATATTCTTAGAATTAAAATAAAAGCCCAGTGAAGTTCGGGGTTACTTTGGCTACTCTGCATGTATGTGCACATTAACCTTTTATTGTATGTGTGTTCGTATTTCTGTATTTGTTTGTGTTTTTTATTTAAGGGTTAATATGTCTAAGCTTTACATTATGTATGTAAACCAATGCCAAACACCAACACATAAATGGCTTAAGCTCATTTCTACTTGTCTGACATGAAATAGTTCCTTGCATTTGTTTAAAGATGTATTGATCTTGTTCAACGTATGTATTGACTTTTTTTGCACTCAATCTTACACTATTATAAGTTTTCAAAATATATTAGGCCTATCTTCTTTTCACACCAAAAGGTAATGTAATTAATGAGATGAAGATTCTGATAATCATTGAATATGTGCTTTTATTAATTTCATGGTGATAGTCATAACCCTTGCCAGCCAGTATATTTGAAAATGTATATGTAATGCAGTAATAAGAAAAATACCATTTATCATCAGGATCAATCTTCCGTGCCTCTCGGAATTGAAGATTACTAATCACTAAAGCCTGATTGATCACTTTGTGGAGTTGCGACGAGGAAATATGATTCATAAATAAGATTGTTTCGGGGTGGAAAATCACTCAAACATGCAAAGCACCAACAGAAAACGTACAAACTCTCTGACCTTCAAAGTGTTTTGTGATGTAGATGCTCTGAGTCATAGACCGGGCCAGGCCCTAAATATCGGGTCTATTGAGTCGAGAATCACGACACACTCTGTATCTTTATCAGAGAAAGCAGAGAAATCCACCAACATCACCATCCTCACCTCCTCCTCCTTTCACACAGACATGGCTCATGTACACCCACATCTCATATGCTCTCTCTCTCTCTCTCTCTCTCTCTCTCTCTCTCTCTCTCTCTCTCTCTCTCTCTCTCTCTCTCTCACACACACACACACACACACACACACACACACACACTCACACACACACACACACACACACACACACACACACACACACACATACAGAGACATGTAGAGCTTCACTGTATGGCTCGACTTTATGTCGGCGTGCAGTAAAACTCAAAGGGATGGACCGCAAAGCTGGAGAACACGATTTACTCCTCCACTGAGGCTCCGACTGCTGCAAAAACCGACACACCAGCGACATGGATGATGCTACAGTTTACTACCCACGGCGGGGGGAAGACACAAATCATATAATGTGTATAGCCTACTCGTAAAATCATATAACAAATGATATTAGTGCAAAGAAATAGTAATCAATCACAGTGTATGGGAGAATAGCCTACACGAGGAATATCAAGAACAATCCCGTCCTTACAATATTCGCTCAGTGTAGCTCTACGTTCATTGTTTTTAAGTGGTATAATCAAATCATAAAATAAGTCGTCGGGTATAAAATAACAGCTGTAATTTGTTTTAAATTATGAGGGGTTCGAGTTGAGAATTGTGAAGGTGACACATGTTGCACTTCAGATCCGTTCTGTGACGTAGGGAGACCTGATCGGCAGGAAGTGTGTCCTAATATGGCTTGAGCAGGACGAGATTCCCCCCTCCCCACGGGTAGCGCATTGATATGCGCGACCACGTAGAAATCTGCAGCACCCACGCTCACTATCAAGCCGGGGAAGCCTTGAATCCCCTGCTGCTGTTGTGATACCGCAGGAGGCAGAGGGCATGTGTTTGGATTCTTAAATCAAAGGAGGGACTATCAATACATAAAATAACAGGAGGAATACATGATCAGCATGATTTTGTTTGATAATATGGAATTCTCCACACCGACATCATCGATATCATGTCTGTACTGACGTTTCCAATTAAGTTTCCAATGATTTGGAGAAGAAGAAATGATAATAGGTATGGGTGTCTGGGTTTTGTAGCCAATATCTAAGGACATATTTGGTACATTTCTTGCAATATTGCAACTTGTCACTTAACTACGGTGGTTGGTTTTTACAATGAGAGTCTGTCCTCTCACACAGATCACTGTTTCTCTGCAGGATATCTCCCCATGAGTCATCCTGCTGCGTTTCAGCACCGAGGACAGCTCCAGCCATGAACTCTGTCTTGAAGCTCGACATCTGTAAGGCCCGCCAAACACAAAACAGACAGAGACCTCTCATTCAACCAGGCCCCTGGTCTGATTGAGAAAACTTGTGTATGTAGGGGGAGGGGGTCTTTTGGTGGTGAATATTTACAAGAAATGAGAGCTAGAGAGTGAACCGCAGTGGGAGGGGTCACAGAGCTGCCGCATTTTTCTGAATGAAATTACTCCTCATACATCCCCCTCCCTTGCTCTCCCCGCATCCCGAATGTCGGCAGCTTATTGGTCGAGCCTCTCAGTCACTGACGTCAGGCATGCTCTCATGTGGATGAGTTCACGCGCAAGAGAATCTATTCTGCATCCCGTCAGCGCTCCGGATAGACTGAAGAGCAGAGAGATGCAAGGGACGCTATAAGAGAGAGTTTGGAGCAACTTTTGATGAAGACAGCACGAATAAAGGAGCGCGAGTGTAGCCAAAGACAGGGACTGTCCTCTTTTTTATAAACTGAGCGTCATTGCAGAGAGCATCACCTTCATCATCTGTATCTATAAGCGGAGAGAACAAATCTGGCATCTGGATTTGCGTTAAAAAGGTAAGATTAATATTCAATTTAAGACATATGTACATGTTTGTGCGATGCGTGCGTGCTCATGTGTGCGTGCATGTGCTGGGACATCCTCTGTGCTGCAATGAACCTGCAGCTGTGTTATACAACAGGAGGTGGGCTATACCACCTCACGCTGAGACGTGACAGAGAGGAAGAAGAAAGACTCTTGGAACATTAAAAAAATCTTTGAAATAATTGTAATATAATTTTAAATGCGATATTCGATTCAGTTTACTTGCAGCACATTCGGCAAGAACAGGCAGACAACATGATAGCACAAGCATCTTAACCTTGTAACAGGCGCATTCCTTAGATAGCCTAACTGTAAACCAAGTTAGCAGCACAGGCTTTCTCGATTCTTTTAATAGGTACTGGAGAATCTTTACGAGGTTCCCATAAAGGCAGTTGAACTGGACACTAACAAAACGGAAACTTCAGACTGGAGCTCCCTAACTTAATGTGGGGTTAAGTTTAAAGATTGAAAATAGTCTTATAAAGCCTGTTAACAAGGGGTTGTTAACATGTTCTATCTCGATGCATTAAGCATACAAATTGATAGATTAATTTCGTCCAGCAATGCTACACATAGGTGAAGTCACGTAGTGTTTATAATTATTATTTAAATGCGTCTTGTTTTAAAAGCATGATGTTAATTGCACTTGAAGCGCTACGTTTTATTTGTTATTTAAGCAAATTTAGGATAATTTGGGCTTGGACACAATAAATTAGCCAAATGCACTGATAGGTGGCGTATTAATCTAATAAATATGCTTTCGTGTCAGTTCTAATGATATTGTAATTAAATACGTATTTAGTCATTTAGTTTATTCCCTTTAAAAAGCCATATAGAAGCAAGACATTCACAAATACCGCTCAAAATACTCAAAATGTTTGTCTGTGTGTTTTTGTTTTTATAGCTAACTCCTTTATATAACAAGAGTGTAACATTTTGTTTATAATTTATCATAACAACATTATTTCCTCTGCTGCCACATGCACATGCCTCATGCAGCTCAACAGGCTAAAGCTGCTTCTAACAGCTGTTTAAAGGACCTAAGGAAATGCTAATTCAAGATGTTTCTCCTTGTATTTCTTTTTTAGGTTGTGTTTCTGTGACGGCTGATCAGCCATGATCCTGAACACCTCTGATCTGGGCTGGGATGAGTCCTCAGGTGCTGAATCCTTCTTCCCTCTGGACCTGCTGGATAGGTCCCCCAAATATGAAGTCCCACCCCTCACTGTGTGGGGTGTGGCCCTGTGTGTTTCAGGAACTCTCATCGCAGCTGAAAATGCAATAGTGGTCACCACCATCTTGGCCACCCCCTCTCTTCGTGCCCCTGTTTTCCTGCTGCTTGCGAGCCTTGGACTGGCTGACCTCCTGGCGGGTGTTGCATTGATCCTGCACTTCCTCTTCTTGTTCTGTGTGGAGCCCAGCGATTGGTCAGAGTTGCTGACCTCTGGACTGCTGGTAACATCACTCACTGCCTCACTCTGTAGCCTGATGGGTGTAGCTTTGGACCGATACCTGTCCTTAAGTCAAGCCCTCACCTATGGTTCAAGCCAATCTCGTCACAGAGCCGCCATCCTTCTGCTGCTGGTCTGGTTGGGTGCTTGCATCATAGGGGCGGGGCCTGCGATGGGGTGGCACTGTCTGGAAGAGCCAAACTCCTGTTCTGTAGCAAGACCTTTGACCCGGACATACCTATCACTTCTATGTGGTGGCTTCCTGGTGGTTGTCATGATAACACTACAATTGTACGCTGGGATCTGCCGTGTTGCGAGGCGGCATGCCCATGCCATTGCTACCCAGAGGCACTTCCAACCTGCCAACCAATCATATGCAAGCAAACACAGCAGTGGGAGGGGCTTCTCTCGGTTGATCTTGGTGCTCAGTGTGTTTGTGGGCTGCTGGATGCCTTTTTCACTCTGGGGGCTGCTGGGAGATGCTTCCAGCCCTCCTCTATACACCTATGCCACCTTGGTGCCAGCGGCAGGGAGCTCACTGCTGAACCCAATCCTCTACAGTCTGAGACACAAAGACATTCGCAAGGTGCTGCTCCAGGCCTGCTGCCCCAACAGATACACACACAACCCACACACACACTACCCCGTTGATGTGTAGACTGCCAAACATTGCCAACACACAAGATCTATGCCAGACATATCACTGTTTGTGTGCCAATAACTGCATTGACTATCATCCAAGTCCAGAACATGAAGTCCAACACTCCCACATGTGCAAGCAGCACTTCTCTGAGAGATGAAGGCCTTCTGAGTATCAGAATGTCCTGAACCGTCCTGGCGGGCGGCCATCTTTGGACTGAATCTAAACGTACTGTCTTATGAGTACTTTGTGCCTCGTCCTCAGCCAATTGCAGATCCACTGGATCCCCAAACTGAAACAATCACAGGGACACTATATGTATCACCACTGTTTGAGGGTGGATTTAATGACCATTGGCACTTTAATGCGATGAGAGAGTATGTGTTTTTAAATGTAAACCTATCACAGTTTGATGATGTATGTGATCCAAAGCCCAATTTAATTTACTTGAATATGTAGAAAACAAAATGTTCTAGACCTTCTAGAGTCTATTTTGCACATGCTATTGAAGGCACTTTGAGAGGAACTGACCAGTTGTTCATGTTGCACAGCCTTTTTGAAATGAATAAATATTTTATACTGATAAATAATAAATATGTCTTTTTCTACCAGGCGACGTCAGCAACTCTTCTCTTCTCTGCAACCAATGCTTTTAGTGTGTATCTCTCTCTTACTCTTTAACTCAATTAGGCACAGAGAGCTGCTTTCTCTTCTGGTATCCTAAATTATTTGGTGGTTAAGCAGCCTTCAAAGTATTCATGTAACCACTGCGTCTTTTAAAAACTAGCCTTGGTATGAGGATACACTGGTTATGCAAGAGGTTTTTCTCACACTCCTACTCATTTTCTGAACTTTATCTATTTGACTCTTTTTCACACTCCCTTCACAGTCAGCACTGTGAGCAGGTCTGCAGCACTGACATAAAAGAGGATGAGTCATAGATAAAGCATGAGCTGTCTAATGCCAAGGCATGGCATATTTGGGAACTTGTTATTCAACACATCGAAGTTTTCACACAGCTAACAGAAAAATAAATATTCAGGAAACTCACTTCATTTAACTCTCTTTATTGAAATTACTATAATTGGGAAACTTAAGGCAAAGAAGCAGAACTTTGGCTAAGCATGCTGTGTGATTGTGCTTTAACAAAGGAAAATAGAAAATAAAGGCACTTAGAAATATTGTGGTCCAAATTTAACATCAGTCACTTCTATATTTGACTCATCAATGGCAGCTGTTTATATTTATGGAAGACGCTGATCAGAGTCCAGTGTCAGTAGCCAAAATAAACCTTCACTGACACTGATTTGCAGTATAAAAAAGGCACTTATCAGGCAGCAGGATAAGGCAAAAAAGCTGCCTGATCAGACAGAGGACAGTTATTAAGTCACCAGAGCCTAGTACATCCCTAGAATAGATTTATAAAAAAAACAGCTGGAAGAAATACACAAAAGAACTGAAACCCAGTACAAAATGAATCATGGTATTTGTGTTAAATGTCTGCATATGTTCAGTATGATCTCATCAAACACCCCGGGTGTCTGCGATGGACCAATATATCACACTGAATTATTCATTCATTAATTTGTTTCCAAGCTATGACAATGTCTCATCCACCGGTCAATTGTTCCCATGACAACCACCAAAAAGAAGATGACAGAATACAAAAGTGAAAGAAGAAAAGTGATTAAAAAAAATTGTGCTTTAAAAGAATACGAAGGGATTGCATTATTGGTGTTTAGTAGATACAACTCAATGTGCATTATAAACTTTACATCTTTATTACATAGTCTATTAAAGAGCAGGAAGAGCTTGATGTCATGACTGAGTCTGTACAATATGTGTATGGATGAGGTTGTGTGAACTCCCTCTCTATTATCCTTTGCTATAAAAAACTAAGACATATGAAATCAGACTTTTAGCCAGTAGCTACAGGTATCTGAGTCTGACAGACACTTATTTAAAGACAGATGTGGTTTGCTTACGCACAGACTCAGCAGAGAATGCATCACATCACACAACACACTCATCAATCACATTTATGTGTCATCCAATTAAAGTAGCTGCGAATCGATGCACAACCAGGCAAACGCACTCTCCATTTTTGGACTTTTGTTTCAGTAAACAGAAATAAATGGTTTGAGGAATGTGATTAACACATCACTTGTACATACTATGTGCGCATACACTCAATACCTGACACACACACATCGTGCAACTCTGCTTCACGGCTACTTAATAATGTGATCTGAATGGAAATACACTGGTATTTACAGCGGAGTAAAGTTACAGAGGTGTTAGTGAAGGTGGAAGGGGATGCCGATCAATCAGACCACTCATCATCGTCAAACTCTGAAGAGTCATCCTCGCTGTCGCTGCACTCCACAGCGATACGGCGTGACAGGATTGCAGCCACATCATTACCAGAGTGATCCCTCTTCTCTTGCTCCCTCTGTGCCTCCACCTTCCGTAGGTTGAAACCTGAAAGGGAGATAGGAAGGACAGTTACGATTGGGGAGCCATCAGACAGTTACAATTTGGGAGCTATCAAATGGGTGATCTCTCTCCATGTTTTTATTCTGATTGTTTTCTATTTAAGCAAAACCATTATTATCAGGACATACAAATGCTTAAATAGTAAAATTACACACTAGGTTATGCATTGGGTGCTTTATTTTAAGGAAAGAATTGACCTATTCTTAGAAAAAGGCCCAAAAAATGCCAACATCAGGCACAAACTGATTTATATTTAAAAAAATCCATTGTGATGTTTTATGGGAACAGAAAATAAGTTTGTTAGGCCTCAAAGATTCTTACATCGTCTCTTGACCACAGGTGGGAAATCGTGGTAACAAAAATATTTAGCGTCAAACTCAGGTTATTTAAATGCTCAATAAAGTTTTTTGTAACTAGAAGTAAGGAATATGAATTGGAATGTGCACAAAAGCTACAACTGCTTTAATAATTTACTTGCTTGACTTGTTTGATCTTTTATTCAGCCAATCAGCATTGAGGTCTGCATATATCAATTTTAACATTGATCTGTATTCTGTGGTGTCTCACCTTGTCGAATGGCCTGTAGCAGGTCACTGTGGGGATCATCCTCAGGCTCCGGTTGAGGTTTGGGAGCAGAGCTGGATGCACCTCCACCAGAGGGAGGAGGGGGAGCAGGGTTGTTAAAGGATGAGGGGGGAGGACCAGGGGGAGGTGGAGGTGGAGGAGGAGGTGGGGGACCACCACCTGTAGGTACAGGCGGTGGAGGAGGAGGACAAGCAGCAGACATAATAGGTGGAGGAGGGGGAGGAGGTTGAGAGGAAATAGAGGTGAGTGGAGGAGGGGATGGTGGGGAGTTGAAGCCAGGCGGAGGTGGTGGAACTCCGAAACCTGAGGAAGGAGGAGGGGGAGGAGGAGCAGGGGGAGGGGCTAGGTTGGGGCGAGAGTTTGGTGGTGGAGAGGCCATGGGGGGAGCAGGAGGTGGGTGGCTTGGACTCAGCACACTGACACGCTTCGTGGCTGGTGCTCCATACTGTCCGTCATTATACCTGCAAGTGACATGGTGAAAGTTAATGACAAGTGAAAAAAAATGTAACCCTTAATATGCCTCCATCAACCTTATATCTAGTTGCATCTTTAATCTGAGCTCAACCCCCTGGTCCTCCCTCCTCATCCTTTAACAACCCTGCTCCCCCTCCTCAATTTGAGCTAGTAAAGAACCACAGGCTTAAAGTCAGATTTTATTTAAGTTTTCTTTACCAGTATAATCTAGAAAAGATTTTTTTTTAAGATTGCAGTGCAGCTGCACAACACGTGTAGCTGTATGTTGAGCACATGTTTGCAGCATGTGTGGACATATATGCTTATTATTGAAGACACCACTTACGCCATATCTGGAGGTGGAGGAGGCAGGAAGTCATCATTGCCAGGCGGAGAGAGAGGGGAGCCAGGATCGTAGGAGCCGGTACTCTGCTCAAGTCCTTCAGAAGTGAAACCGTCTCCAGATCCAATACTGCCATTTAGACCCTCAGAAGAGTTCCTTAAAGCAAATTTAAGTCATCACTCTCAGCCAAAAATACACTTAATGTCACCTTAATTTAATTTTAGTTTTATGAATAGGCAAATAATGTTAATGGCATCTACAGGTATTGGTCAGGCACACGTGAGAATGTTTCACAAATGCATTAAAAGCAGACGACACAAGTAGTGACAGTAACATCGTAGCGACCAGTAGACAACTATCAAAACTAAATAAAGTGCAGCGACTTAAAAAATCGTAAAAGAATAGAATAACAACTTCACTCCAAAAACATTTCTTTCTAACTTTATAAGCCTAGCGTGTGACAGACTTATAAACAACCTTGCAAATATACCATTGTTCATAAAGCTATCTCTTTTTTTCAAAGATTTATTTTGGGGCTTTTTGCATTAATTCAATTAAACAGTGGATAATGTAGGAAACCAGGGAGAGAGAGTGGGGAATGACATGCGAGAAAGAAGCCACAGGCTCGAACCTGGTATTACCACTTGGAGGACTATAGCCACTAGGCCATCTACACCCTGAGCAATTTCATTTTACTGCTGGATACGTAATCAGCAACTCAAAAGACAATACATTCCAAAAATCAGTTAGCTATCCTAAGATCACAGCCAATGTTAGCATTTAGACGTTTGATAGCTTACTTTACTTGTCGCTTACATAATTGCCAGTGAAAGGCAGGATACTTACACCCTTGCTAAGCTTCATCTACAATGGAGGCAGAATGAAAGGGCAAATTTGTTCTACCCCTGATCCTCCATCATTCTTCCCTGCTTGTGTACATGCAAATTCATAGCCTTCCCAATGAATGTTGTTTAGGCATAATTGGGGGGACAAAGTGGTCCCTGCCTCTGTACCGTCCTCAGATGTAGTAACAGAGGCGCTACAGGGGCGAGACAGGATCAGCTGAGCCAGCAGGGGAGCGCAACGCTGTTTTGATGTGCATGTCTGACTGTGTGTCCATGTGGAGCTCCCGCTGTGGCCTATTTCTGCAACGTCGAGATGCAATGTGAATTCACAGACTGGGACACTAATATTACGCCGTTGCAGAATCAATATGAATACACAAAGACGTGATGATGGCTGAGCTTAGTTACGTCGCTTTTTGTGGAAACGCAGTATGAACAGGGCTACTGTTGAGCCAGCCAATAGTACACCCAACCCCCCCCCTGAACATTATCAGACAGGACATAACAACCAAGTCACTGTAGACAAATTGGTTCATATGACAAGGGAGAAATTGTATTTGCTGTACATGGTACTACTGGTTTTGAACCTTTACTGAAGTAGCTAAAGAGAAAGTTCACAGGGCAATTATTTCTCAGTGACTGGAATACATTCATAATCCTCCCGTTGACCATGGATTTGAACAACTTTGCACTAATACAGTCCATCCATCAACTTACATCAAGTCATTCTTCGGCACCACAAACTCCTCCCCCATCTTACGGCGCTCCCATTCGTCCTTCCTGGTCTTGATCTTTCGTGGATTGAGCGTCCGTTGGTTCAGATGGTCTTTCTTCTCCTTCTGCTCAGAGAGGAAACAGTGAAAAAAATTGAATGGAGGCTTGGATCTAAATGATTGATGTGACCAATTTTGACTTTCATGTAAATTGCTGTGTGTGTTTGATTATGTGGCATATGTCTGTGTCTCACTCTGTGTTTCCGTTTCTCCTTCATGATGTCCTTGGTGTCCTGCAGCATTTTCTCCTTCCACAGGTCAAAGAAGTAGGATGGATCAGTGTAAAACTTCAAGGCCTCTTTTCCGTCATCCCTGCAGAGACCCATACATAAATATTATGCTTACAGCTAGTTATCAACTCTCCTTGTAATCTTGTGTTCTTGAAAACAAAGTAAGTGTCTGTTAACAGACCGTTATCTGCTTTACTGCATGTGTCAATATATCAACAAGTCTAAAACGTTCCTTTTAGTCCAACAAAAGATACTTATTATAGCAGCAGGTGATTCCTCGTGTGCAAAAAATGGAACACATATTTTGCAAAAATCAGTAGTGGCCATTAACATTCAATCCAATAGCAGGGCACCTTTAAAGATATCTTTAAAGCTTCACATTTTTTACATGTTGGTGGGGACGGCCTGCTCCTATGCCCCCCCTCCCCTGTTTGTCCCTATCCTTCTACCTGCATCTCCCTCTATCCCATTTTTCAAACCCGGCGCAGTTTTGGCAGTTGGCTGTTCATCATGAGTCTGGTTTTGCTAACGATTTCTGCCTGTTAAAAGGAAGTTTTTTCTTGCCACTGTAACTTCCTGATGAGATAACATTTGTTATAAATTGGCGCTATACAAATAAAGATTGATTGATTGATGTCAGGATCTCACTGACTTCTTTCAGCTTTGTTATGACACATTATTGTTTTCCGGACCGAATTTCTTTAGGACTACTTCGGTTAAATTGAAGTGTATACTAATTAATCATCTTAATCTCCAATGTGTTTCGTGTTTTATACCGGCAAAAATTGGTCACTATCTAGGACCCACTCCTTGATGAAGTTTGAAAGCATGTTCATAAGACAGGTGGGCTTAAATAATGTATGGCATGCATGTGTGGGTTTTCTTGTGCCCACATGTGCATGCACACACACTTCCATGTTATGTCCCTGTGAATGAATATGAGCCAAGAATATGTATCTGAGTCTTCTTAATCTTACCGGTATTTACTGAGGTTATTGAGAGGTGGGGGCGGATTGCAGACCATGTAGGTGTCCTGTACGGGCATTGGCAAAGATGGCCTGGTGAACAGCTGCTGGTCCTGGGTCAGACTGCTTCTGAAGGCCTTTCGAGTAGTGATGGCCTGCAGAGAGACTGAGAAAGCAACAGTCAGGTCAGACAGAGAGTGGGTTATCAAATATTTATGCCGCTTAAGAAGATAAAAAAAAATGTCATTGAACAAACGTATGATCATTTTCAGTGTGGTAGTAATAATACTTACCCTCCTCTTCTTTAGGGTCCAGCTGAGTGACTTTAACCTGCAGACGATCCACTCTTTCTCCCAGTGTGTTAACCCTCTCTGCAAATGCTCCAGCCTGGACAAAGAGCTCCCCGAACACATCCTCTGCATATTTGCCTACAGACACAAAAAAAAACAAAAAAAAAACAGGTTCATAGGATACCTAAGACTTGTCCATGCACAAAAATGCACAGTCGCAAGCAAATTCAAATAAAAGTTTGGAAACACTTGTTTGAATAAATAATACATAGTTGCATTTTCCATATGTTATTAACCACGCACACCATATTTCAATGACTGATATCATGTGATAACCACACACAGCAGACACTCACTGAGGCTGCCCAGCTGGCGGATGATGTTGGACAGGCTGATATTGGTGACACATTCTAGTTCACTGCGGATGTTGGACGGGATGGTCTGGCGACACAGGTGCCGCGGCTCTATATTCCTCGTAACCAGAGGCATGGTGGGGCGCTGTGGGTGAGCGGGCTCAACCCTGATGATAGAGATGAGGTTGGTTGGTTATTTGAGGCAAAGAGAAATGCACGTGTAGGTATTGAAAGAAAACAAGGACATTTCAAAGTAACAATGTAATGCTATTAAGGAATAACTGCGGGTTTACTCATCTGCCAAACAATCAATCAACAACCGTTTTACCGCTTTGTCTTACAAAAATTAGTGATTTCCGACTAAGAGGATCTGCAGCATTTTCTATTTAAGTGTCTGTGAATTGAACATCTTTGAGTTCAGAGTTAGTTCCACCTCTAATTTAGTCTCACACTCATGTGACACCCAGACACACATGTATAAATAAACACTGGGCAGCCAGAAGCAGAAGCAAAACTAAAGTCTTGCTACAATCAGCAAACATTCAGCATCCACCAAGATGGACTGAAACCCGGAAAATTCAACATTTAAAAAAGAATATTAAAAAATGATGTAATTTCAGCACAAGTATGCCTACAGTAGTGGGAATATATAGGATTGTGTTGCCATATGGAATCAGTTCAGAAATTGACAACTCCCTTAGATGCTCAGAGATTTGCACTACTCTTCCTACGACAAAGACAGTGCAAGCAGGCAGAATTTGGCTTACTCTAAGTATACCCTACACTGCTTCCTATTCTCCATTTTGGTTTCCTAATTACAAGTTTTTCATGTTAACGTTGAAGCTTCACAAAATGGTAAGGTCATTATACAAATGTTAATGGGTGGATTGAAGTGCCTGGATTTTTCTTGATTTTCTTGGTAAACACCATGTCTGTTGATATTTTTAAAACAAGAACACTGTAACCGTGTCATGTTTATCAATGCCGGTATGAAAGTAGAACTTGTTACAGCTGCATCTGGATGAAGGAGCCTACTACACCGCACTGTGCGGTTAATGGCACCACAGTCAACTGCTCATTGTTAAAGTAACAAACTTACATTTTGAAAGGACGTATAAGTACGCTATAATGGATACAATAAACGTTTCTCTTCCCAAGAAACAACAACAGAAAAAACAAGTGGTAAATGTTACACTTTTCTGCCCGCGACATTAGCTAAAACGTAACTTGGGTTCTCGGCCTTGTCAGAGCAGGAAGTAACTTGTATTTGCCTCATATCTTGAAGGAATCACCAAACAACAGTATTTTTTATCACCTTTACTCGTTGGAAACACTACTGACTAAAAAAATGTACTTACCGTCTAAATTTTCAAGCGTACGATATCTCTATGTAGACTTGTTGTTCCGTCTCACAATTTCCACAAGGGATGTTCAGCGATAAAGTATACGAACGAGCTCGACGGAGCAGATAAGTCCCGGGATTGTGAACTTCTGATTGGTTGAGCTGTAGAGGTTCTCGTAGCTGATTGGTTGCTCTGCCTGTCATCCTTTTTTTGCTAAGAACAGGATGTGGAAAATTCAACGTAAAAAGCGCACCTCCGCCCTGACTAGTGGCAAACATCTGTCCGTAATTTGCGTAACTGAGGGCGGAGGCAGAAGGACATTCCGACGTATGCTCCAGCGAGTTGGAACGCGTCCGAGGAATGACTGGCATTGGCCAACAAGAATAAGAGCTCACTGTGGAGAAAAGCACTTATGAAGATTAATTACTGTCCTGCCTCGCTGGGTGAGTGTTAAGTGCATCGCTCCCTCAACCCATCCTGTCCAAACGGGAAGTACGCGGTACAGGACCGATGGTAAAGGCAAGCCATTTTCCTGGAAATGTTCAGTCATTTATCCAACTAGCCTATATCACTGAACTGTAGTAGTATAGTGGGACTGAGGGACAACCTATATATTTTGCATGTTGCAATTAGATAACAGTTATAGCATTGTCTTGTGCCTACATGTTGGGCCGTGTTGTACATGCACATATATTGAGATTAACTAAGGTGTGACATAAATCTTACATCGGACATACAGCCACAGTCCCCTCTTTCGATTAAGGCAATCCTTGTTTTTCTTCTACTGTGAGTAACAACAAACTTACAGTCATGAGTTATAACATAACACTTTTATATGAAGGCTACTATATCAGAGTTGCTTGTTCGCATGTTGAAAAGTTTGTGTTAATGTGACATTAATAATAGTCTAATGTAGGGCTGCTCGATTTTGGCGAAAATCATAATCACAATTTTATTGATTGATATTGAGATCACGATTCTTAAACATGATTCGTCATTGATTTTACAACAGCTGGATCACGTGCATATATCGAACTATAACACTCTTAACACTTTACCACCCTAAATACTTTGAAAAACAAGTAATAAATAAAAATAGATAGGCCCCTAAGTAGTGGTGTACTCTTGTGGCCAAAGTCTAATAACAAACACTCCCCACACTACCTCACATGACAAAACCTATGGACAAAACAAGCACAACAGGGTATGTAACACAGTATTTGTTTAATCTCTTATCTTGTTTTCATGATTGTGGGAAGCCAATATTGTAACTGAAATTGACAATTAATTGCCCAGCTCTACATGTCTTTTTTTAACGTACATATAGAAAAAAACTGTACAACATTATGTTTGCCATGTGCCACAAATGTCAATCTGTTAAACCTAAAAAGTAATGCAACCCACTGTCTTTTTGGATAAAAAACCCCAGTTGTTTCCAAGGATGATCATTGTTGTCCCATTGGACATTAAAGCAATCAATAAACTCTGTCTGTATTAAGTATGTTATTGTGGTTAGGTTTATATGGTTTTATTTTTGTCTCTCTCTGTTTTACAGTAAAGAGCAAAAATGCAAGCTTCTCATCGATGCAAAAAAAAAAAAGGCAAATAATTTTAAGGCCTACAGAGATGTACAGAAATAGACAAAATAATCTGCTGAATCTGCCTTAAAACAGCAGCTGGATCAAATTAATTAGAAAGGGGTACACAATACCATATAATGGTAACTCCTACACAAACGTATATATCTGTTGTGTTTTAAGAAAGAAAACTGAACATTTTTGTACCTTATTACTTGATGAAATTAGCCCTTTATTTGAGGAGTCATAAAAGGGCATATCCTTTCATCTCCACTAGAGGGAAATGTCATCTTAAAAACTGTGTACCTCAAAATATCAGATAAAAATGTTCATTGTAAGAAAAGTTTAACTTCAGCAACTATTCCCTGTAGACCTTCTGTTCTTGTTTTTGAGGCCATCCTGAATGTCTGGTCATGTATGTACACCTGTGTACATTCATGAGTGTGAGTGTCAGTGTCTTGTGTTGACCCAGCTGAGCGTGTAGGAGCTGTGAGCATTTGCTACTGTCTGTTTTAGGACACTGTGACCCTCTCCTGCAGCGCTGTGGATCAGCTTGAGTCCAGAGGCTCGGAGACCCTGAAGGATGCTGAACCAATAGCGTAGCACCTCCTCGTTGGTCCCGCCCACCTCAAAACCTGCCCATTGCAGGTGCACTGTTGCAACCAGATGATGGACACTCTGCAGAGTTCCCAACTCGATCCAGTTCTGGAAAACTCTCCACTCGGCACTGAGCAGATCAGCATACAGAAAGTGAACCTTAACAGAATAGAGATTATACAAAAAGAAAAGATGGTCGTTAGGACTGCACAACAATCATCATATATTCACATTCAATTAAAAAAAAGTCTTATTGGTACTTTAAGGGAGTTCCCAAAAAAAGAGAAGGGTGCTATTATAAGAATTTATAAAATATATATTTTTTTACATATTGTGCAGTATAAATATTTGAAAGTAAAAATTCAATCCTTGAACTGAAAGTATATAGCTCCCTCTTGTGGCTGCAAGTCGTAACTGGGCCAATGTCTGATTCACTGAAATTGTTTCCATGGTAGCCAGGGATGGCGAAGAGCCCTGTTGCTATGGGAACGTAGAAGTAAGAGAGCTTTCTGGGTGTGTTGGGTCGAAAACGACTCTAAGGTATGTTTGTTTGGCACTGTTTCTCCAAATATCTGTGTGTGTGTGTGTGTGTGTGTGTGTGTGTGTGTGTGTGTGTGTGTGTGTGTGTGTGTGTGTGTGTGTGTGTGTGTGTCTTACTGTGTGATGTCCCAGAGCTGCCATGATGTCTGCCAGTTTTTGAGAAACACTACTCAGGCTGCCTCTTGTCTTGTGCTTGTGCTTCCTTGGCGCTCGCCACTCCAGCCACATCTTGTGCTGGCTTACTCCGCCTCCATCCCCATGGTTACTCGCCAAACTGTTTCCAAGGTGACGGCCAGATGCGTTGGAGTTGCTGGGATCAAAACTGTGGACTTCACATCCCAGCCCTAACATGGTCTTTAGAAACTCTGCGTCTCCCCCATCCATACTGGAGAGGCAAAGACAGACAGGGAGACAGAGAAGCACAGAGGTGTTTTGAAGATTATTGCATGCATGATTAAATATGCATTGTTTATTCCAACTCTGCCAGTGAACTGAATGCATAAGCATCACAGCACATGCATAGACACGCATGAATATAGAGTAAAGGCGTATGGGCATACCTAAAGGAGTAAGCAACACACAGAGAATCATGTGTGGGAAGGAGCCAGTCCTCAGCACACAGCAGCCAGTGAGGGGAATCTGCAGGGGGTTGTGATGCCTGAGTGTGACCTGGAGACAAAACCCTGGAGCAGTTGAGCTGGAGATGGACAGCAGAGGAGAGCACAGATGAGATGGGTTGGATCAAGCACTGAGAACACTCCTTTGTAGCACAGATCTGAAGTAAGACGAAGTTAAAAAGTGGAAGTTGGTTGAAAGCTTATCTTGTGAAACTTGTGAGACAATTTCAGATGGGAAGTTCTGAAAGAGGTTCTAAGATATGAAAGCAAGTATTTGAATGAGGTATGTTTTAAGTGATAAGATGTTTGTAAAAAATTAATCTTAAATTTGTTATAAATTATAAATATATCTGTTTGTAAATTTGTGTAAAGACTTTGCAAATACATTTAATGTCCATGTTAGGGGGGTTCCTTTTACAAGCATTCAAGGTCATTTTTTATCCCGCTTCTGCATTTCTCTCTGCCTCTGCACACAGATCTAAAGAACTAACCTCAAGAAAAGCAAACAATGATCTTGTAAAAATGACCACTAAATGCTAGATTCAGTTGATGATAATGCTAGCACACTTAAAGCAAAAATCACCACAATATAGTAATAATTTCTCCTTCCAGTTCCCCAGCACTTGGCACTATATTGAATTTTTTAATTCTTGTATGGGAGTTTCCAAGCTGGAACAGAAGTCCTCACTGGCTCCAGGCTTTGCTGAATTCTGCTGCCAGAACACAGACAGTGCTGGCTGCTCGTATTACTGCTATGTTAACCTCCACACTGGAAGTCTGCAGTTGTAGGAGTAAAGTTGGAAAAAGTAAAGTTTTTTTTATTTCTCATGAGGCCTAACTTGATCTAACTCTTGGCCGCAGTTTCTGTACTGCCCGTATGAACAGCTGAGTAGCTTGACAACCTCTAAGGGCCCAGAATATGAGTGAAGTGATTCCCCACCTGAGGGTCAGGACCTCTTAAATTGAGTCATAAGATAAACCTGAAGGGAACAAATAACTTTGTTGTTGTTTTTTGGAATCTCTGACTTTTTTCTAATTTTATCTTTTTCTCATTGAAGAGTCATCGTCTCTCAACCGGAAGATCGAGGGTTCGATCCCCAGCTTCTGCAGCAACATGTCCGATGTGTCCTTGGGCAAGACACGCAACCCTGATTTGCTCCCTACTTCGTCGGTGGTGCATGAATGCGTATGAATGGGATTAGTTACTTCTGATGGTCTCACTACATAGCAACCACTTCCATCAGTATGTGAATGGGTGTAACATGCGGTGTAAAAGCGCTTTTAGTAGTCTGAAGACTAGAAAAGCGCTATACAAGCTCAAGTCCATATACCATTTTAAGGTTAAATTCCTCACAGTCTACTATTATGTGAAATCTGTGATGAGGGATAAGAAGAAGAAAACTATGGTCCAGTCCTTAGCTAAAAGTTTGCCCCCTTTCCCCTGTGTTTCTCCGGGGTTCCCTTCCCTTGTGTTTCTTGCTGTGTGTGTCTCTGAGAGGGGTCATCCTGAGAGCTCCTCACTTTCTACAGCAATTACCACGTACTGATTACATCAGCCTGCTCCCCTGTTCCTCACCAAATTATCAACCTGCAGTACATATATACCCAGGCTCTTCAGTCATTCATAGCCAGATTGTTTAGTCTACCATTGTGGTACAATGTTAAAGCCAGCTTCTTTACATGTGTGTTTAAGATTATTATTCCCTTGTGTGTAATAAGCCTACTAACTTATTTTGTCTGTGCTCTGAGCTCAACCTCTGCCACCAGCTTGCCATCTTCAGCTCTAACGACAGTAGATCATCAACTCAGACATTAACTGCCTGCTCATCTCTCAATGTCCTCAACCTCCAACTCAGGATCAGTCTGTAACTATACAGAATTAAACCACTTCAACAGATTATAGTGTTCCCTTGTTCTGCATTTTGGGTCATAAAGAAAAAAAGAAAAAACAGACCCCAAGGAGAAGACTTTATTCAAGTTTGAAAGCATATTACTTTTTGTGTAATATGCATTTTGACAGTTCTATTAACATAAATATCATAGTTTACAACAGCTTTCTCTGTAATCTTGTACCGCTTACTTGTGTTTCCAGACTGTAAATAAATTGCTACATTGTTTGCAACTTGCATGTCTGGCGGCACTTTCACGAACTGGAGGTGCCTCACCAGGTATTTTTTAAAAGTTAACAGAATATAACAGCTTCACAAAGTTAAAAAGTGAAATGCAGTTCATACTAAACATTGTCGCAAAAGTTTATATTCAAGATCGATGAAGTGCATTATGCCTTTTTACACACTTACACTCTGTCATATCTTGTAGACACTTCTGAGGTATCTAATTTCAAAGGTTTTCTTTACTTAATCAATCATTAAGATTTCATTTGTAAAGCACTTTTTCATACAAGAAATGTAGCAGAAAGTGCTTTGCAGAACTACAGAAAGAAAATCTATTAAAGCAATAGGCAATACCCACCCCCCAAATAATGAAACACTGCAGAGTAAAGACATTTTTACCTGAGGCCTTGAGATATACGTGATGATCCGATTGAGTTCTGCTGTGAAAGACGGCTTGTCCGCAACCCATGGCTGCACCTCCAATGTTCTTGGCTCCACCTGGGAACATTCACAATCAATGTATTGATACTATAGAATAAGGAAATAAGTCATGGGGGGGGGGGGGGGGGGGGGGGGGGGGCGGTAAGGGGATTGAAAAATGCATAGGAATGACTGTAATGTGCCCCTAGCCCCAGGTAAGAGTGCGGAGGAGGCAGGTCACAGGCTCTGGCCTCTGACCTATGTCTTGCTGGCAACACTGCTTGAGGCACTGTAACACACAAACACGCACACACACAAACACATAGAGCCCCCCCATCAAATTCAGAGTAGGCTCTGTGATCACCATAGTAACCTTGTTGGGAAGGGGAGGTTGATGATTCACTAGAATGAGTCAGAGAGTTTAGCCTTGGGCAGAAAAAGAGACAGTAAGAGAAAAGGATAATTGGTGAGGGGAGGGGAGGGGAGGGGGGGGAGGTAAAGGGAGGACACTGGCACCCAAATTTATGAAGGTTGAACCCGCAGATCAAGATTACACAGAAAACAGCTGTCACCTCTCTTTGATCTGGGGTCAGTGCTGCACTAACGCTCTGCCCCTCACCTGCTCCATCATGTCTGTAATAATTCACAGAGTTGTGCACTGACCAAAAATAACAAAAAATCTACTACAACATAGACAACAGAAGTAGGGTTTCTTTGAAAGTGTAGTCCTAAAGTGAACAAACACAATGACATTACCCCTTTAAATGGTCTCCTCTCAGTTCAAATAATGTAGCCTGTAACATTTAAAGTAAACAAAATTACAATTTAATTCAATACAAAACATTATGAGAGGATTTTTTGAAACCCCATTTTAGAATATTAAGAGGAAATTGATATATATATAAATTATTCTTAATATAAATAGCCTATATAAAAAGGTATGGGGTAATAGTTTCAAAATAAAAGGTATACAGTATACAACTTAGTTAAGGTAGTGTTAATGATAGTAAGGGCCAATAAAAGTATGTTTATGCATGTCGTACACTGAAATAGAGTAGGCCTACACCTGATTCGTTTGTAACTTATATTCGTTAAATCTAACAATATCCCTGCTTATCCTGTCATTTGCACAGCTTAGCCTACTTGTTGTTTTGCCGTATGTAAAAGGTAATAGCCTTTTTTTCTTTTTCTTTTTTACAAAATATAAGTTTCACACAGTTAAAATGTGCAATAACAACAACATATCCATTGTTGGTAAATAATACAATACATTTTCTTTAGCATTGATTAATGTAGCCTATTGAAACTTGATTTCAGTTCAACTTATCGCTCGTGCTTACCTGGCGTGAGAGCATCTCGTTTTCATCCTCATAGGCTCGTGCCCCCTCCTTTCTTTCCCCATCATCCATCTCTGCCTCCTGCTCCTCCTCCTCTTCCTCCAGACCCGGTGGCCGGGTGGACGGGGATCTCGGTTGGCGTGAGTCACTCACCGGTTCGATGCTAATAACGGAAAAGGCTACCGAGCCCTCCTGCTCCTCCACCCCCAGCCGTGCGGCTCGGGGACCGACGACGAGAAGCTGAAGCGCGAGGAATAATGGTGGGACTGTAAGAAGTAGAATTCCCGTGCGGAGGGTTGGACCACCGCGTCCCCACCAATGCGCACAGGTCCGCATGCCTCCTCCGTGGCGGCGGCACGGCGTATCTGGCACGGTGCCCTGTTGTTAAACTGTTTCTGGAGGGCAGCAAGGAAAGTCCCAACTGAGAACACCCCTCCTCCTTCTTCCCTTTACCCCCAGGGGAAAGTTGTGATGACGAGGCGCATTCCTTGGTCAACGGTGGCCTTATTGGCAGTGGCTGTCGTTTTATTTAGCCCATAACTACAGTTACAGTTAGTCACTTTGTTTGGGTAATATCCCTTTAAGACTACGCAGTTAAATGTGAAGGAGCAGGCCAAAAACTTAACAGAAATGTTAGTCGTTTGTTCACCAAAATGTTAAACTTGCATAAACTATAAACGAGAAAAATAATTAAGAACTAGCCTACATTTACGCCACTGTTAAGGCTATAACTATTTTGATGTAGTGTAAAGATGTTAAAAGAGCTACCACTGACTTTACCAACAACATTTAAATGCTGCCTGTGATTAAATCATTTGTTATGGACAAGACACATAGCCTACTGTGAAGAATATTTTATGAATAGGCTATTTTGAAAATGAGACAGACCTACAGGCTACACAAGAAAATGCAGGACTCTTCTTAGAAGTAAGGCTTAAACCTTGTGGTTTTAATTTACATATTAACTTGCAAGCCTGAATAGGGTATAATTGTCCTAACACTCGAGACAATACAGGTTCTATAACAGCTTGCTAACTGTAAGTAATTTGCAGTAGTTTTGTTTGAATTCAACAAAGAAAATAATCAACGTATTGATGCCTGTCCCAAATAAAGGTAGGGTCATTTTAGACCAAATTAAATAAAGGCCCCGGCTATTAATAGAAGTTTTGCGTTTTTTTTAAATGCTGTCATTTTGTATTAATTTAATATGGAGGAAATGACTGACAAGAGCTTTTGCTCTCCAACCTCTTTCTCTCTATCTGTCATGTCATGTTGTTGACAGTGCGTGTCCTCTTCCACCATACAGTGGAATGTCACAGCAAACACATTTCCTCCGGCCATGTCTGAGTCTATTTAGTCAGCCTGTTGACAAACTGTACACAACATGCAGCCAGTAAACTTCCCCCATCTGCTTTCTTTCTCTCTTAGTCCCTCTGTTCTGCACGCACACACATATACACAAGCTGCAGATGTACAATGTTTGCTCTATTATATAGCAAGTTTCCCCGTGAGGATATAACATGAACATAGGGTCCCTTGATGTCAGCTTTTTCGTACCAGCCTTTACAATGTGCCTTAATACATTTCCTTATTTGGAAGTGACTATGTGAAACAGAACATTTTTTGCATTTTGTTGCAGTGGCTTTAAAACATCTCTGACACTCTTTTCTTATTTCCTCAGTCTGTTTTTTTTCTTTCCCCTCCAACACATCCTCCATTCCTCTCCTCCCCTCCCTTTCACTCCCTGTCGAATTGTGTCCTTGACTGAACTCTCTCCCTCACAGTCCCAGACAGCCTGGGTAAAGCCCAATACTCAGGGAGGCTCTAAAACACACACACACACACACACACACACACACACACACACACACACACACACACACACACACACACACACACACATACACACACACACACAAATATGCACACCTCCCTAAATCCCATAGAGAAGCAGGATGCTATAGACAAGATTACCAATGGCAAGAACAGAATGTGTATTTAAATATTTTGCACCTTAGATACATACATGATATGTAACAGACAGATATACAATTTTTTCATCACAAAAATCACCAAACAACACAAGACCACAGAAAAAAGAAGGGAGAGAGTGAAAGAAAGAATGAGGCCCCGCCAAGACTTTGGTGTCTGGGGTGTTTCACTCATTTTGACCCCACAGCCGCACACACACTCACACACACAAACTCACATACATACTGTACACACAAATACATGCGTTTCTTCAGTCACGCAAGCACGCCCTTCTCTGTTTCACATTCCCACACAGAAAACATCAGTCTGTTTGGGGCCGTTTTGTGATTTCAATGTCTCTTTCCCTTGTAGTTAAAACAGCAAAACACAGGATGTTGGGTCTCCATGCTGCAGTCCTCCCCCCCCCAGCAGAGATACCATGGCAGGACTCCGAGGAGGGTGTGTTGATGATGGACCTTCAGAGTGAAGAGGGGGGCCCCTGGCTTGGAGCTGAAGTCGTATGTACAGATGCTGGTATTTTCGAAAGCAGAAACTGGTTAAGTCCACTTTTCTCCTATGGTACACAACACAAGGAGTGCACAGAGCAGGACATTTGCTAGGCTCATGGCATTTAAAAAGGAGTTTCGGGCTCAGATGCGTTGCAGGCTGGGGCACGAAGACAGAAATGCAGGTTTACGTTTTGGTCAATTGCAGACCACATATGCTGGTTTAGCAGAGGGGGGAGGTTGAGAAAAAACACAGGAAAGACACAGGAAGAGAGATAGCAGTGAGATCCTAGCATTTCAATATTGCAGATGTACAGAACAGGACCAGAAACATTGGTTGAGATACAGACTTGTGGGAAAAAGAGTCCTCTGTGTAGATACAGAAAGACTCAAAGGGGTGTGGAAACGGGTTTACACTCTGTTCGTCAGCATCTAGTATTTCTCTGTTTGCTCCTCTCAGCCATTCTCTTATTCCAGTAGAGAGTGCGAGTGAGCGTACACATGTACATTTTATTTTTTCATGTTCAGGTAGTGGATAAATCTGCACATGCGTGTCTGTGTTTGTGTGTGTTTGTGGTTGTGTGTATTTGTATGTGTTCATGCTTAGGTACTAGGTTGCTGCAGATCTTGATTGTCAGTGCTGGAGAATTAAAGCTTTACTGTCCGAAGCTGGCAGCTAAATTCTCACCCTTCAATTCACAGTCTCTCACAAAGAAAGAAAAAAAGAAAAAAATGTTTGCAAATCTGTAAAAGCTTGAATGCACCTAAAAAAAGAGAAGGAGAGAGAGAGAAGGTAAAGAAAGATGGGTTATGATTAAAGTACATTTATTTAAAATAAAAAAATAAAAAGCATTCTATTAATTAGAAAAATAACAACCTTAACACAATTTCAACAAGTCTTGTAAAGATACTTCCCTATAACAAATGTAATCTTTCCAGCACTGTTTGTACTGTATTATTGTTGCTTTTAAAATGTATTTCTGTTGATTTATATATTTGTCATTTCTTTAAATTGACTTTCACAGCCTGAACATGTTGTGTGAGACACTAGCTACAATACAAAACAATCCAATCCACCAATAACTTCTATTAAATGAGATCATTTGCAAATATGGATCTACATGAAGTAACTAAGGTATCTACATAAGCAACTAATAAATTGTAAATGCTTTTAGCAATCCTAAAAAATCTTAATCTCTTCTGTAAATGTTCACAAAGTACCTTTTACATATTCACTGGACTCCTGAACTTGTTCAGTCTCTGTGATATCCAATTGAGCTAACTTATGAACTTGTGATAGTTGGTGCATGTGCTACACTCTTTTGTTTGTATTGCAGATACATCAAAGTACACTGACTGTAGCACATATCAACACAAAAACAGTCTAAATAACCAACCCTCCCATCTGCCTGTACACGCACATGACACAAATTGCTCCCTATCCCACATGTATTGCCCTAAAAGAAGCTAGTAATAGTTTAGGGTGTTCACAAAAGCAAGTGGGCAGTTTCATGACTGCGTTCTCTTTGTGTGGAATTAGGGCTTGTGTCTACTAACACCATTTTTGCGCTGGCAGCGCCTATTTTCTGTACAAAACCAATGCAGCTCAGCGTTTCAGTGCTATTGAATCTTATTGAATTTGTATGTCGCAAAAGCTTGAAAGTCCTTATTTTCAAGGGGGCCTTGTTTGTATAAGGTTACATAAACTCACCTGCTGTTACAGGCTGGTGACGCTGAAGCTGTCGTCATTGGTTGGGTCCAAGAGCTGGCACAACACACCACCTCCCTGAGCCGCCTGGGAGGGGTAGCGCTGTCCCATGGCCTGGTAGGATTGGTGGGACAAGGAAAAGCCGCTAGTGTCCTCCTGATGGGGTGAGGAGTCCAGGGAAGGTTTGGGGTATGGAGAGTGAGACAAAGGGCCTTGGCGGTGGCCTGCGCTCATGGAGTGGGGAGTCATATCCTGTTTGTTGGGGTGCAATGTTGAAGGAGGGCTACACTCCTCGTAGAGAACAGGAGTTGAGTGTGAGTGGATGCTTTGACTGGGGTTGGAGTGTGTATGGGACGAAAGGCTGGAGTTGCTGAGTGTGTTGTTCCCATTGGGGTTTGTGTGGGAGAGGGGGTTGCTCTGGAGGTGTGAGGTGGGATGGGTGTTGCTGAGTTGCTGCGCATTGTGTTGGTGTGTATCATGGCTTGCCTGATTAATATGTGTGTGTGTGTTAACATTTGGGCTGGCGAGGGGATGACTATGTGTATTTCCATGAGGACTTGCGTGTGGGTTGCTGTGAGTGTGTATGGCTGTATTTGAGTGTGTGCTGTGCGAGTGAGGGCTTGGGCTGCTGCTGTGAGACGTCTGTCCGTACCAGTAGGGTGAACTGCAATAACTGGGAGAGTCATACTGCGAGAACTGTTGGTCTTTTTGAGGAGGGCGGTGTTGGGGACTGAGTGCAGTGCCACAGTGGGGGGTTACCCGCGGGGAAGGGGAGCAAGATGGGGAAAATGTCCTGGAGGGGACAGGGTGGTAGGACTGGGGCGGAGGAGGGGTTGGCTTAGGGGGGTAAGGGGGAGATGAGACACTGGGTGAGAGGGAAGAGGAGGACTCTCCAGGGTACAAAGCTGGATATCGCTCCTCAGAGGAAGGTGTGGAGGGATGGGCAGAATAAGGGGAAGGATACTCACAGGGGTCCTGAAGGTAGGTGGAAGGTGGTGCAGGATTGGGAGTGGCCAGGGGAGAGAGACTGCTGCTGTCTCCGCTGTAATAGTCCAGCCCCTCCTGGAATAATCCAGACCCCTCTGGACCTCCAGCAGTCACTGATCCTCCTGCTGCTGACACAGAAGCAGCCTTGCCCCTGCCTTTTGCCCCTGTTGGCCGCTCTCTATGACATGAAGCCAAGCCCACTCTACCCCCTCTAGACCCTCGGCCCCGTCCTCCTCGCTTTGGTCCAGGAGTTGGGGTTGGTGAGGGACTTGATGGGGAGTCAGAATGTAAAGCAGAGCCCCCTTCCTTTTCTTGTTCAGTCCGTTTCCTGCGTCCTCGTCCAGGTTTACTTGTGCACCCACCCTGGAAAAGGACATTCTGGCTCCAGTTATAAGATGGCCCTGAAGCACTCTCATGCCAGTCCATCATCAACTTCTCCAGGCTTGATAGACTTGACTGTCCCCCCTCTCCACTAACAGACACAGTATCACTGTGTTTGTACATACCACCCGTGGAACCAGCTCCACTACCAGTGGCTGCAGAGCCAAGATGTGAAGAGTCAGAGGAGGATTCTGATAGACTTTCATGAAAAGGTTGTCGCTTGGCTTTCTGGGGGGTGTAGTTTGAGATATCCAAGATGTCTTTGGACTCATTGGAGCCATATTCACCGTAGGCATGATACTGATGCCCAAAGTGGTCTGTTGACCAGCCACCATAACCTTGTCTGAAAGGAAAAACACAAACACTTATTGTCAACAGACTCATAAGTTCACAAACAGCACTGAGCAATATGTGGTAATTCATATCTATGATATCATCTATGTCATTATATTTTCACGTCAAATCATATTTTTGCGGTAAAAGCCACTCAGAAGTTTTTTTTTAATTAATTGGATTACTTTCTTATCATGTTTTAAATGATGGTAGGTACCAAAACTATTTTACCTGTAGCTCCACTGATTGGAGTTGTAATGTTTGTAACCTTCAGGAGATGAAGAGGAGCTGAAGGGGCTACCTTTGGCCACAGACATGTACCCTCCTCCTGGTGATGTGGGTCCTGTTGACTCTCCCCTCACAATGGAGGAATGACCTGCTACAGAGTATCCACCATAGCCTCGCTTGGCCCCTGTCTGGTAATTAGAGAACCCCATTTGACCAATAGCACTGGCTTTGCCACTGCCTTGTCCAGATCCATATGTAAAGCTGCAGTCTGAGGATCTCTGTGGCACTGCAGGAGAAGTGGAGGAGTAACCAGGAGAGTAATGGCCAAAAGAGGCAGGGTGGGGGGAGCTAGGGGAGTGTGAGAGAGATGGAGGAGTTGATTTGGGATAGGCAGAAGTGGTTGGGGATGTTTGGGCCAAGCTGCCATAGCTGTATGGCGGCCTGGCTGAGGGGCAGTTGGTCTGGGCTGAACCATCCACCCCAGAATTTGCAGCCTTGCTGCACCACTTGGGGAATGCTGGGGACCAGCTGAGCCCCGTAGCTGGACTAGATGGCTCATAACCAGGAGTTGATGAAGCTTTGGAGGGGTCAGATTGCGAGGAGGAAACGTCCAACAGGTCAGACGAATCATCAGAGTCAAGTAGTGACCGGAAATATCCAGCAAAAAGGCCTTGTGAGTCGTCCCCTACTGGCCCAACCCCTCTGTTTCCTCCTTGGCTGCTATAAACGCCTCCCCTTCTAACCTCACAGGAGGAAAAGCCCCCTCTTGGTGATCCACAGAACTGAAACCCACCAAAACCTTTCTCCTTTCCCATTCCCCCCCTCCTCCCCCCAGCCACCTGACCCATTGGGCCAGTCTTGCCCAATTGAAACTCCCTCTCCTTTTAATGCACCATTTTTTTTTGATCGTCTCTTCTTTACTTTTTTCTCTCCTCCAGGCTCTGTTCCTACAATACCCCCTCCTCTGCCAACCCCACCTGCACCCTTTCCCCTTTTCCTAGGTAAACCAAACTCAGACAGAGGGCTCAGTTTATGCTTCTTGCCAATGGATTCAAAGAAGTCACTAAAGGTGCTCTTATTGCGCTCGTTGCCCCCAACTCCCCCTGCGGCTCCTCCTCCCCTTCCAATGCCCCCTCCTCTGCCCCCTCTAGGGCGTCTAGTCCCAGTGAGCCGATGGAGCAGGGTGGATATTCCAGGGTTTTCCAAGGGGGTATGAAAGCTTTCTGGCTCACTGGGTGTCCAGCAGCGTGGGGGAGAACAGCGGCCAGTGGCAGGGGGCTGACGGTTTAAAAATGCCAGTTTTGAAAGAACATCTCCATACTCTGTTTTCACATCGTTAGTATCATTAACATAGGAAGGATAAGGGTAAGGGAGTTTAGTCCGACGTCTCCTCTGGGGCTTCTTGGGCTGGTCTGCATTACAAAGAGTAGTCCCGGGATTCACAGGCTCTCCTGGTATTCCCGGCTGGGCCTGTTTAGGTGGACGCCCACGCCTGCGTTTGAGAATTACAGGCATTTCTCCAGGAGGGAACATCACCATAACACTCTTTCCATTGTTCTTCATACGTAGAAGTGCAGTTGGCTCTCGTACTGCTTCTGTGGCGTCTGAACCACCGTCATTGACTTTTTCTGTCCCTGGAATTGTCTCCAAATTGGAAATTTTGTAGCTCTTTTGTCGACGGCTAAGGTTGACAGGAATGCGAGCAACCTTGACAATAATTCTCCTTACCTATAAAGCAGAGAGCGACATAAAACATATTGGATTGCAAGTTGTATAAAACAACAATTGAATACATTGTTTAGAAATTGATGTCACGTTAAGGTTTAACCACAATGATCTGTAACTACAAAT
Source organism: Tautogolabrus adspersus (assembly GCA_020745685.1). Lineage (NCBI taxonomy): Eukaryota > Metazoa > Chordata > Actinopteri > Labriformes > Labridae > Tautogolabrus > Tautogolabrus adspersus. Next base: position 15,572,319 of record CM036550.1, read on the forward strand.
TAACTTACTCCAACATAACGCTTGCGTCTCTGGGTATTGGCAGGAGTTACCCCCATCTCTGCAACAGGTTCCTTCTTCACAGTTAGCAGAGGTGAATGTATGGAGGATGTGTTTGTAAATGTGAGATGAGAGGTGATATGATGAGCTAAGGACTGTGCTGCCTGTCGCCTTTTCATGACACTTTTGGGACCTGCTTTTTGGACGGATTTTGGTGCAGGCCTAGATCTGGATTTAGGCCCAGGTCTATGCCCAATTTTGGGCCCAGGTTTGGGTGTAGCTCTAGAGACAGGTTTTGGAACATTTAAAGGAAGAGGAATGTCTGTAGGGCAGGGTGTTTGGGGAAGAACAGCCCCCACAGAAGAATGTTCTTGATTCTCACCAACAGCTACCTCCTCCTCTCTAACCCTCCAAATCTTCTCCTGTAAAACTCCATCCTCCTCCTCTCTTTCTCTTTCCCTTCCTGCTTTCTTCTCCCCATCCTCCATACTTCGCCGGAGGCGGGAGGATTTGCGCAGGTGACAGGGAAATCGAGGACGCCCAGAGCTGCGGAGTGCATACTTTTTCTCAGCCTCAGCAGGAAGAGCAGAGAGGTCTGTGTTTGGGTTTTGATCAATAGGGATTGGACAAAAGGTTGAAGGCATGTCTATCTCTGCAGTCAGGACTGAGTCTACCACCTGATTGGTGGAGGCCAGATGATTGCCAAGTGCCAAAGACAGAGGTGGAGATGAGGTTGTGTGTTTGGCCTCTGGAGTGAGAGTTCTTGAACATTCTGATCCTACAGATACCATTTCTGAATTGATATCCATTTGTCCACAACTATCCATATGTGCATGTGAAACAGCCTGTGCATTGACATCTGGGTCTATGTGCGTTTGCATGTTTCTAAAAGTCTCTGCAAATGCTTGTGTCTCAGGCGTAATGTGTGTCTCCAACGGCCTCCGCCGGCAGGGGTTGAGCCCCAGCCTTCTCTGTAGATGGAGGCCGTTTGCCAAGGAGGCAGGAGAGGAGGAGAGGAAATTGTCAGAGGTCAATGGTGCCAGTCCATCATTGAAGGGATCCTGGGACCCCTCCTGGGGCCCAAACTCCCTGGTCCAGAGCTCTGGCCCTGCCAGTCTCTCCAGCCCCACCACAAATGCTTTTTCTTTTGCCTGAGTCCCACTATAGCCCACTGGAGCCCCAGTTTGGCATGAATGTAGGTGATCTGACAACCTACTCATTCAGTAGACAGTCTTGCTGGATATGAGGGAGAAAAAGAGGGACATTTGATACTGCATGAAAAGGGAAGATTTTCCTTGTAGTTTTCTTCATTTGAAAGCTGGCAAAATATTCAAGGACCTATAGACAGAAAGAAAAATAATATTGTCAACTCGATAGAAGGTTAACAAAAAGTTTACATCTTCTTGTTTTATTGAGGAAGTTTAATCTTAACTGCAGCCCACTAAATATGTGTAACAGTAAGGCAGCAAACATGATAGATGTGATAGAATTGTCAACATTTTGGCAATGGGCCATAAACCTAATCCGTAATGCACTTCACTCTATTAACTGTGCCGCCCACACAGCAGCATTACAACATTAAATTACATTTACCATTCATATCCTGCTAAATTGGCTGCTTTTACCGAAGAGTGCCGCTGATTCTGATTTTGATTCTGAGTTGAGCCTCACTCTGTCTGCCTGACTGGCTCTGTTCTGCAGGGGATCATTGGGTCATCAATACTGCAGTGGAGAGCTCACATACTTCTCTCTCTCCCCTCTGCTCCTGTCTTCTGCCCATGGCTGCTAGATTGAGAGAAAGACACAGACAGAGTGCAAGAGAGAGAGAAAGAGAGAGAAGAAGGGACAGGGAGTTGAAGAAGGTGGGGAAAAGGGAAGGATTGGGAGGAGGGTGGAGCAGAAAGAAAAAGAGAATAAGAGATTAGTACATGATGTCAGAGCACGCATCAGACCAGACGAGAATCAGTATTTTGGTGGGGGCTGCACCATCTCGCATCAGACGCAATTATTGTGGAATGACTTGCAGTATAAATTTTTAACTCTCTAATTGTAGTTAATATTTCATTTGAATACACAGCTGCAGATTTTGGGTGAACGCATGTAAGCCTGTGCCACTTTATCTATTCTATTCTAACACACACTGAGGATCATCACTACATGATAATGAGCAGAATCACTGTGTTGTGTATTGTGTATGGGATTGAGTGTTGTATTTTTCAATCTCACCATAAGTAGATGTAAAAATAAATGAATTGAATCAATAATTGAGTAGTGCTTGAAACCACGCACACTAACACACACAAAGTACTCACACTGCATGCCACATTTCACCAAAACTATTCAAATGCAGTACAAAGGACTAGACTTGGAGGGAGGGTGCAACAAGAATGAGAATGTGTGAATAATCACAGCCACCAGGGGGAAGCAGAGAGGTGATGAATAGAGAGGTGTTAAGAGGATGGAGAGATGAAGGTGACAGGAAGATAGGAGCAATGGAGGGATTTTGGAAACCCAGAGCAGAGGAGAAATGGAAACAGACACAAGTCTTACAAAATCTGGACTGCACGTGCTATCGGACTCACACGTGACGATATGCAAGCACATAAACACAATTACAAGCATGCGTACCCCACTTGCACGCATATACAGGCACTGCTGGCTCCAAAACTGTACCACACTCTCCATACACTACAATCCCATCCATCCTCAGATCTCCCTGACTCCCTCTCCAACATATGGCTTTGATTTGGAGGGAGGGAGAGAGAGAAAAGGGAGAGAAAGGAGTGCAGGGAGAGGAGGGGGTGAAAGACATGAGAATGAGCGCATGAATGGGTGAGAAAGTATGAGACTCAGGGTGAGAGACAGAAGAACAGAGATGTGAAAGACGTGATTGAGACAGGGGAAGGGTGGTACGTGGAAAGACAGACAGACAGAGGCAGAGAGATAGAAGAGGGAGCGAGAAAAAGTTGGTGAAGGCAAGAGGAGGAGAAAAGAGAAGAGAGGGAGAGTTTTTCTGTAGCTGAGTTTCGGGCTGCACACATGGAGCAGACCAAGCTCAATGTTCTGCTGCTCTAAGGAATGACACAACTAGGACGGACAAACACAGCTATGAACACACACACAAACTTATTCTTTCCTTAAACCCCTCACTCTTTCCTTCCCCCTCCCTCTCCTCTTTCAATCCTCCCTTTCTCTGACGTCTAATTTACAACATTAATTAATTAAGGCTTTATCTGACCGGTGTGCAGGAGAGGGAAGAACGCATGCTTTAATTAAACATTACTGCACATGTGCTTACACACACACACACAAGCACTGCCTCTCACAGATGCACGCACATACTCAGGAACATGACACATACCAACACACAAAGACACAGTCAAATATGCCCCCACAGCTTCATCCTCCCACAGAATCACACATCAATTTGCACATAAAGACATAACATAGCACACACACACAAATACAGAGTCACACACAAAACAAAGACACACATGCAAATATCCCTCTACTGTGCTCGGCGGGAGGCATTCTGACAGGGCTTAGATGCCAGCCAATCAAACGCTCCCACTATGAACCATTGTTTAAGCAAATACTCCTGACATCTATGAGCTGCAGTTTCAATATATTCACTGTCATACGAGGCGTTTTGGTGCAGTTTAGTGTCAATGGCTCTGGGGCGTTGCAACACACTGTGGCATAGTATTGTCTCGGTGAAAAAGCCAATGGTGTGCACAGCTCCCACACGATGATCTGTTGAATCTGTTTCCCAAAGAGCCCCTCTCATACATACATTTGATGTTGCACGGTTTTCATCTGCACATAAAAAGTTTTTGTAGGCTAACAGGAAAGGCAATATAATAACAGGAAGTATTCGCAACAATGACAGTGTGAGACAGATTCTGTCATTTTCCAGTTTGGACAGTTGCCCTGTTGTGCATAGTCTGAGAGCTATAATCATTCTGTACATGGTAGCTGTACAGCATATCTATACTCTTCCCATCTATCTCACTTCCACAAAGGCTTGCAGACTCACAGGCCTGCAAGCAGCAGCCCTCAATGAGGAACTAGACCTTGTGTGTGTGTGTGATTGTGGATGTGTGTGTGCCTGCAAGCGTGCACATGTATGAGTGTGTCTTCCTGGATGTGTTTGTAAAAGCACTCACTGAGCTCTAACGGGTGTGCAGTTGTTGCTAAGAGACAGGCAGCAGCACTGAAACAGCATTGGGGGGGGGGGAGCTGTAAAGGAAGGGGGATGTGGATGGGAGAGAGAGAGAGGTACTGAGAGAGAGGTGGGGGAGAGGAAGAGGAGGTGGGAGCTCCACAGAGAGGTATAGACAGATAAGAAAAAGGAGGGATAAAACACAGAGAGAGGAAGATGGAGAAAGTGTTTGTGAGGGCAGGAGAGGAGGGGAGGTGGGGGAGTGGGTCCACAGAGACTGAGTGACACAGCGCAGAAACTCAGCTACTATCAGACTCTCGTTCCTCTACACCCTCTTAACCCTGATGCAACCTCAACCCGCAACAGCCTCAACATACAGCATATAAGAATGTACAACTTATTCTACAAAAACAAATCAATTGTTAAAAATATTAGAGCAATACTACAAAAGACAGTTTATAAAACTGTAAGCCAACTTCATGGCTTTTTTTTATAAGTCCTGCTAGACGAGTTTTCAGTTTGATGTACTCTGATAATGTGCATCTGTCTAACTTGGTCAGTGTGATGATATGATGTGATGTCACATGAGAATAAAAGAAAAAACAACATTCAACTTTAACAACATAGAGATCATCTTAAAATGAGAGATTGACAGGTTTGTTTTTAAGACCTTAATTTTCTTGCCACTGTTGAAGAAAAGTTTTCAATATTTACTCAAAACTCAGCCAAACTGTGCAAAGTTTCATTGCAAGAAACTGGATAAAAAGCATTAAAGTTTAAGGTCTGCCTTAGCTGCAGTGCATTGTGGCCCAACAGGCAGTAACACTGGGGGAAAAAAACAAATGAACTTCCAAACTTTGCCAATCAACAGAACCTTTCCAGAGAGCTTATAGTGTGTGTGTGTGTGTGTGTGTGTGTGTGTGTGTGTGTGTGTGTGTGTGTGTGTGTGTGTGTGTGTGTGTGTGTGTGTGTGTGTGTGTGTGTGTGTGTGTGTGTGTGTGTGTAATTTTGCCAAAGAGGGCTAGGAATTAAAGGCACATATCACAATACCTGGGCTAAGATGCTTGCACACAAACTACCACCAATAACCCTCCAAAACAGGATTGACTTAAGGCTTTAGAAGACTGTGGTTACATGCAACACACACACAGATGTCACTCAAACAGAGACAGTCCAACTCACACACTGACATGCAGACCCTCCCTCCCACCCACTCACACTCACACTCTCCTTCACTCTGACCTCTCCTCTCTTTCTCACCCACTCACATCACACCAGTCCTGCCTGCCTGACTCCCTCCAAAAAGTCCCCCATCACCACCTCCTCCCCAGCTGCAGGAAATTCCTAATGATCTCCATCATCAGAGTGTGTGCTGCTGTAACTCCTGCCAAGAGCGAGCACGAGCACACACACGCACACACACACGCGCACACAACACAGCAAACAGGCACACAAAGCATATAAATGAACAGAGAGTAACACATAAACCATATGTGCAGACAAACAAAAAGGCAGACAGACGTTCACACACACGGAGACACACATCTAACGTAAACAGACTTCACACAGAGCAGATACAGTGGCGGCTCAGCCAAGGATGCACACATGGGACAGGAGAAGAAGTGGAAACGTTAGTCAACACAAAAAAACAGGACCCCCCCCACCCCCCATCTGACTGTCTCCCTATCTGACTGTTGGAGTTATTTTAAGAAGTGGAGGACAGTATACCCCTTCCTCTTCCTCCATCACTACCCTTCCTCACTTTTCCCTCTCTGATCTCTAGCCCTGCACACCTCTCGCCCCCACTGTCTCTCCCACAACACACCCTCTAACTCCCCAACACCCCTCCCTCATCCTCAACTCACACTAGCACGCTCTCTCTCTTTTCTTTTTCTCCTGCAGGCGGTTTCCTGGCGCTGCTGACGGCCGCCCCTCACTCGAGTCATGTGACCAGCCGTGCCAGCTGGGAACAGCTAGGAGTGTGCACATGTTACACTCAAACAGGGACACACATGGAAACGTCTGGAAGCACATGTACAAACACATGCAAATACAGGAGGATGAAACCCACCACCTTGCAAACACAGAAAGGCTCTCATGTATGGTTCATGCAGCTGCACACACACATATGTAGCCTATACACAAACATGGTGAAAGTTTGAGTAAGGATGCACACTCATTCTAATGTACACTCCACCCACTTAAAACCTCACATACCGACACACTTAAACGCAGTCAAGCTTTTCTACCTCACACACAGAAGACACACAAACCAGATGCTTGGACCCCAACACACTCTCAGATCTTGAGGCCAGTGTTTTGGAGAGGGGCCTCTATGCCGTGGCCCTGACTTCCTGACTCCTCCTCTTCTTCCTCCCTCCATACTCCTGTTCCACAGTTGCTGTGGGAGACGCTGCTGCAGCGCCCGTTGCCAAGGAGAAGGCTGCTGGCTGTTTGAACAACAATGGCTGCCTTGTGAACATTCCAACTGTAGGAACTGACAGCTCATCAGCCACAGTCTCCCTCAACAGACACAAATGCTGCTCACACAACACACAGACGATACACCGCTGTACCTCTCAGAGTCTTGGCCTCAAGCCTGAGCGAGGTAACGCTCTCACACAAACACACACATCTTTGCACGCTCTAAGAAATTATGACTTCTGCTGAGAGGATAAGAAACCCCTTCTGTCCCTCTCTTTCTACCTGCTTCTCTCCATCTCTTTTTTTTCTGTTTCTAACACAGACACACACACACTCAGTGCGCAGTGCATTCATCCATCTTCCCCCTTCTCCCCGACTCCTCTCTGTCTTTCTCTCTTATCTCTTCCTCTCTCCTCCCCCTCCACAGCCTCCTGATTTCCCTGTCTCACTTGCTCCTCACTTGCTCATCCCTTGCCTATCTCTCTCTTTTCCCTCCCAGTCTAAGGAAGTATGTTCTCACTCTAACACACACACTATCATCCCTGCACGCACACACTCACTCACTCAAGCACACGCACAATCTCTTACTCTCCTGGAAGGTAGCAAATCTTTTCGTCCCTTGGGGGCATACACTTCCTCAGAGAAGAAGGGGAAAAAGGAAAGAAAAAGGAGAACGAGAAACAAGGGTGGAACAGACAGGAGAGGAAGAAAAGGAAGGAGGAGGATGAAGGGAGGGAGGGAGAGGGAGAGAAGGCGGAAGGGAAGAAGGTGAGAACTATATTAGCAGCTGGATTTATAGACAGACCCCTCAGTGCTCTGATTATCTGTTCATATTGATGGGGCGACATTGAAGCCACACTGGTGAAACATTGAGATGAAGCCAAATTGAGGAGTGCGTGTGTTGGGGGGGCTGAGGAGAATCACTAACAAGTCTCTGCTTATCCTCTGACTCACTGTTTTTAACACACATACCCAGACACATGTGTACTCACATTTGCTCAGTGCTTAAAACAACACGCTGACACACAAGGATAAGAAATCAGACGTACTGTACATGTGTTAGTATTTTGATCCATAGAAAGTGTGCACTCGAGTCTGCATGTGTGTGTTGCGTACCAGACTGAGAAATGCTTTTGTGTGCGTGTGTGTATGTGCGCGTCTGCATGTTTTCCCCATCTCTCGCTCCTCTTTAATAATTGAGCTGATTCTGTCCAGCTTGTTAGGGAGGTACACAGCAGCTTCACACTCTGTCTTCCTCTCCTCCTCATCCTCTCACACGCTCCATCTCCCTCCCTCCTTCATCCATCCATCTTTTCAGCTCTCCTTTCATTCATCATCCCTTCTCTTCCCTGACCCCTCCGTCCTCTCTCTCCCTCTGTCTCTTCTCTCTTGGTCCCTTCCCCCAGCTCTCCTCCTCCTCTCCCTCCTTCACAAATCCCTCCTGTTCTTTGACCTCTCCCTCGCCTCTTGCAATTCCACCCCCCTCCACACCTACTCCAACCTCAACCCCCCCCCCCCCCCCCACCAACCTGCTGCCCTCCATCATCCCTCTCTTCTTGCCTTGCTCCGTCTCTATCCTCTGGAGGTGAGAGGTCGACGCTTCCTCTCTACTGTCAGACTCAAACCGGCTGCAACCGGCCCTCTATGGGGGATGGAGGTGGTGGCGTGAGGGAGACAAGAAGAATGAGGAAGGTAGGTGAGGATGGACGTATAGGAAAGGAAGGAAGGATGGAGAGCAGGGACAGATACATGAGGGGGGAATGGGGGGATGGTGAGGAAAAAGAGAAGGGGAGGTGTCTTCTATTGAGTCAGTGGCTTTGGTGCGGAGGTGCTTTTATGAATGTAACGTGTGGGAGGTGACAGAATGGAGCATACAAACACTGGTTACACTAATGTTAAAAGGAAGCTGTGTGTGTGTGGGTGAATCTGTGTGTGTGTGTGTGTGTGTGTGTGTGTGTTTGAGTGTGTCGGGGTGAGTGTATGTGTTGGGGTAGGTGTTAACTACTTTTTCCTGTGTCAAAAGCCATATTTCATTCCAGTTGACGATTGGATTAATTAAGATAAGGATTGAAGGGATTGTTTATCCAAGTCTCTGCCCTAAAATGAATGTCTCGTGTATTTTGGGAGGCATTTGAAGTGCTTACTAATAATGGCCTGACTCATTCATGATACTGGTGTAAATTCCCTCTTAATGCATGCCAGTTTTATATTGAAGAGTTCAAAGGGAAGAGCCAGAATGATCTTCAGATAACTTCAAAGATTATCTGTAACAACAAACAAAAAAAATCTCAGCACAGCTGAAAACGTAACTTATGAAATTAACTATCTATGTCTTTAGTTTTTGAAGCTTGTTCTAGTGTTAGTATTTCAGTGGTCAGTAGATGAAGGTGACTATTGATGAAGGTGAATATTAGGGATAAAACTACAAAAAGGTTCAAGCTACATCCCTTTTGGAATTTTTTCTTATTAAACTGCCACTCCCCCAGACCTACATTCAACCATTCAACAGGTTGCATCACCCTCAAAACTTCCCAAAACAAAATAAAATCTGTAAATATACTGCACTGATTTATCTCTCAAATGTGTGTGTGGTGTGTGTGTGTGTGTGTGTGTGTGTGTGTGTGTGTGTGTGTGTGTGTGTGTGTGAGTGTGTGTGTGAGCATACATGGATAAATGTGTCCATTTCTGTCTTCTCAATCTCCATGACGACCTCCATATCAAGAGGACGTCTGACTATGGCAACCTCGCATGCTGATAGGCCAATGGAGGAAACAGGTGATTGGTTGTGCTGTCGGCTGTCACATCAGCAGGGTGTATCTTTGTGACACTGCAACACAAACACACACACATGCACACACTCAGGCTTGTCTGTGCCATCAACACACCACACGCCTACTAACTGCAGCAAGGTACAAACAAAAGGTATTTCGACAGCACCCACATACACACATACTTGGAAGTACACATGTGCATCATACACACACATACACACTCAAACACATTCACATTCACAGAGCTTTGAGACGAGATATGGTGTGTTAGGTGCACTGACCCTGCCAATGAGGACAGCAGGAACATCAACGGAGCTACAAGGCCGTTACCATGACAACTAGTCCCGCTCACACAGGTAGGAAGCACAATAGGCCTGAGCTGTTACATGTTCACATTCTCTCTGTCACACAGACACACACACACACACACACACACACACACACACACACACAGGGCCATACACTGAACACAGGTCTGATTGACAGCAGCAGCATGCCAAAGTAACGCAATTTCCTTTTCATTCCAGTACTCAGAGGGTGGAAATTATTCATTATGTCCAACGAGAGAACTCTTTGAGCAGCGTCTGAAAGAGTGAGACAGTGTGAGTGGGAGACAGACAGACAGATAGACAGAGCATCTCTCTGCATACTAACTGCACCTGCACTGGGGCAGCCTGTGCACGTCTCTGAGGGGTCCTTAAATAAAGAACTGTCACTTCCCAGACATCGACATTGACTCCTCTCTCCCTCACATACTCTCCCCTTCCCCTTCTCATGCACTCATTCTCTCTCTGTACCCCCGCCCCTTCCTCCTTCCTCCCCCTTTTCCTCCTCCTCCCCACTAAGCACAGACAAGAGCTGATAATCACCACCATGAGTACGTCGTGTCTTCTCAGCACACCGGCCCAGTTGCCACTGCAGGATGAGCTGCTGCTGCTGTGTCCTGCCTACAACTACCCTGATAGAACGCCCCCCCCCCCCCCCCCCCCCCACACACACACACACACACACAGGGCTCTCACTTTCTCCTGTTTATATGTTAAGCAAACATCTGTCCATCATCAGAAGCTGGGCGCACAGTCAAACCTCTGGTATGTGTCCTATTTAAATACAGTATCAGAAAAGTCCAGTCAAACTCACCCACAGTCTACGAAGGCAACAAACAAACAAGACAACACAATAAATATAAATATGTGTGTGTTTGTTTATGTGCCATAAGTGTGACATTACCTGGGGCACTGCTGTGTAATGTTGCCTTGCTTACACTGTATAAAAATTAAGGAAAATAAGGCTAATTTATGAGAAATGGTGAAAACAGGTGGGGGAACGTGGAGTTCAATGTGTGCGCATTCAATCACACTACGTGTAAGTGAATACCCTGTGTGTTTGTATGAGTTAAAGCATCATCATTGAATATTTCCCCACACACATACCAACACTAATGCCCAAATGACCCAGCAGCACGAGCTGTGTAATTGCAGAGCTCCGTCCGTCATTGGCAGCGACGAGGTTAATGTGAAACACTCAGAAAGAGACGTAGCCAGAGGTGCGCAGCACAGCTGGCTGAGCGGACAGTAGCCTAAGCAATTTTTGGGTGTTGTGTACATAAGACGCTGCACGCGCACTCACCAAGGGAGATAGAGAGTCTGAGGGCTCGCGCTGTTTGCTGGAGCTGTTGCGGTGTCAACGCTGGCTGGCGGTGCTGCGAGCTCTTGCGGCTGTCGGTGGTGGTGCTTTGCTCCTCTCCTCGCGCGGGTCACGGAGCATTTGCCTTGACGGTTGCAGCCGTCAGCCAGCAGCATTCCCCCTTCATATGGGCTTCCCGCGTCGGAGGGAGACAGTCCTCCCACATCAATGTAAACGCTGTCTCCTGCCGTCGCGCGCCACCGTCTCGTGCAGTTCAACGGAGAAACCGATCCTCTGGTTCACAGCAATATCTGCACCAACAAAGATGGGAAAGCAAAAACACAAAGGGAGGGAAAAAGGGACAAAATATGTAGAAGAAAGGTTGGTTTTCAGTCTTTTCCCCAATTCATGCGCTGACACCCGCGCTCGAGCACTGTGCTCTGTTTTTTGTTACAGGCACGGGACTCCCCAGTATGCGGGAGGCGAAAATCGACCGTGCGCCCGTGCGTCTCTGCCTCTGCAATTCCAGCTCTCTGTCTCTCGTGCGCCCCAGTCTCCACTGAGCCTCACCAACGTGCCTAACAGTCAAAGCCATCCAGGCACCCGTAGTTGGCCTCACTTCACACCTCTGGAATTATGGGAACAGTAGTTTACTGAAGACTGAAAGAACGAGCGTGAGAGAGAGAGAGAGACATTTCGAAATACTTTTTTTTTTTTCTGGTATCAGCCATCGCCCACGAATAAAATAGAATACGTAATTCCATAACCTAAAGCTACAAGTGGTAAAACTTTAAGCCAGCTCTTGTTCATTTCCTATTGAGACATTCAATTAAAATCAATTGCTTCAAGGGATACACACTTCTATTTATTTTATTTCTCTTAAAAACGTTAATGCCATAAAGTAAAAGGTAACATTAATAAATAGAAATATTTGGTCATCCAAGTCAAAAATAAAAACTTGGACTGAAATAAATTGTTATTCATTCCTGTATTTCAGAATAGTCTGCATGTGAAGGTGTTTGTCTCTGACATGACTTAGAAGGAAACACCAACCAAAACTAAATACATGTTCAAATACAATTAAACAGAGGAAGTCATTACCCAGAAAAGATATCTTTATTACAATACCATGACAGTGGAATCTCAACATAGTGGTCACACATATGTAAAACACTCTTTTTCCAAAATCTACTGACACTGATCTTCCCCTTTGTGTTAAACATATATCCCTGCCCTCCCAATGAATGAAAACTGTATACATGTTAACTACATAAAGAAGTTTCTGTGATGCTCAGATATGTCTGAGTTAAATTATAACAACAGAGACAGTTCATACAAAATTGATGTTAACATAAAAAGTCAAATAAGAGCACTCCTCACCATCTCTCAGACTATACTAAGTGTAGTAAATGTATTTTAAACTTAAAATAGCCTTTAATTTGACCACATTTAGGCACAAGTTGGTGCATTGTTTGAAATTAGTTCCTCATTTAATATGACTGATATGAGAAGTCTGTGTGCATAATCTCAATTCAATTCAATTCAAAAAACTTTATTTATCCCCGGGGGGCAATTCAAGGTCACACAGAGCAGGAAATGAACGACAGTGCAGGTAAGCTAATCTGCTCAGTTACCATGCAGTTTCACCAGGTTCATTTTGACTCTTTCTCAAAGATGCTTTACTTAGATCATCTGAAACCTGTGGCACTCTCTATTATGTCTGTATCAACGTTTTTAGGTAAACAGTCTGCTTACAACATTTATTTTCTCAGACACACACATCAAAGGATCTGAACATACATGGCAGCTGATCACATCATGTTCCAATCCGACTTCCCCCCACCTCAACACAACCATCTACATCTTCTTTCAGTTCCTTGTTGTCATGGTTACAGAGTAAAGCAACATTACTGCAAGGCCTGATGAGCAGAGCTCCAACTCTGCTCTTCATGATGGTTGAGTGATGTGTCCTGAATGAACTGCAGTGGATGAAGACAAAAAGAAGGGAAACTACATCTACACAATCAAACAATGCAATGATATGTATTTGTATAAGTGTACTGTTTGTGTGTGTGTGTGTGTGTGTGTGTGTGTGTGTGTGTGTGTGTGCGTGTGCGTGTGTTGTTTGTCCATTTATTGCTCCATATTTGTCCCCTGTGTGTGTTTGTGTGGTCACAGGTTTTCTCCCGGTTGATACTGCGGCTCTGTGGCAGTGAAGTAATCCTCCAAGAAGGACTGCAGGTACTCAAACGTATGCCTTTCGTCGGCCTCCCGCCTCCAGCACTGCAGCATCAGTTCATGGAGCGAGGCGGGGGACCCTGGGGCACAGGGCATCCGGTATCCCCTCTCCACCTGCTCCAGAACTTCACGGTTGTTCATGCCTAGAGGGAGGAGAGAGGGGGAGCCGGATGTGGGTGCAGGAGAGGAGAAGAGCATAAAAACACATTAAAAAATAACATAAATAAAAACACTTCTATTGAATATGGCGAAGAGAGAAATACAAGAGGGGAAAACAAAATCAAAACAGTAGCAATAATACTAAGGTTAACTCACAACACAATGCAAAGATGACATTTAGCTGACATACTGCAAATATACACATTTTATAGTATGCAAGAAAGTTATCAAAGAAGGAACTTTATTTTGTGTTGATTTTGGCACACCCTGTGGACGAAAGGGGATTTATGTCACACCGGTCCTGTTCTTTATTCTTTTGTATTATTCTCTAATAAAAAATCTCACCATGCTTCCTTTTAATCTGTCAACCATGGGCGTAATAGTGGGAGGAAAAGTGGGGCAAACTACCCAGGGCCCCAGTGGAGAAATGAGCCATTAAAGGGCCTGAAATAGATTTTTGTTTGTTTTTGTTTCTCTCCAAGTCATAACTATCATAGTAAAGGTAAAATGGTCAGAATAAATGAACACGAGGCTGACCCAAAAAATAAAATACATTATTTTAAATATTGTAAAAACCTTTTATATTCTTAAAAACGATTTAAATTCCAAACAGATGCACATACTAAATGACCTAATTCATTGTAATTCTTTAATTTAAACTGCATTAGAGTTCCTAAGAAGTTATTTGAGGCAGTCATGATACAAGAACTTTGATATGATACTAGTAAAAAATAAATTAAAAAATCAGGTATTATGAAACCTGTTTCAAAACAACATCAACATCATAAATAGAAGTCGTAGGCACCCACTATTAGGTTAAAATTGTTTTTAATTAGGACATATTGCAGGCAAACTCCTGCACACTGTCTGAATTGAACAAAAACAAGTTTCAGTACTTTTCAACTGTGTCAATAATTAAAAGGAAGGAGATTGTATCCTTTTAAAATGTGTGACGTCAAAAAGTATTGAGGGAGGAAAATTTTGTTGACCTTAATTTAAAGCTTTTATTTGATTCATGTGTAATGGAGGTGTGGTAATAGCAATCTCACAGAGTTGGCGGAAGCTCCGGTGGAGGGGAGCAATGTGATATCTTTTCATGGGGCCCAGAAATCCTGGCGATACCCCCGTGGCCAACGGACTACTACTTACTATAACACTTTTTAGTGTAACATGTAATCAGAGGCTCTTTGGCTCTATTTAAAGAGTATCTATGTATAAAGAATCAATGTTCTGCCTGCAATGACATTGTTTAATACTGCAATAATGATTTCAGTGTGATAAGTAAAACAAAATGAAAGAGTGCACATAAGCTCAAATTCACAGTGTCTATCTGCTGTTCTTCATGTTCTACAAGATACCTGCGTCTGGAACATTTCCCTCATGAATTCCGAAAGCTTTTCTCTTTTTTTTTTACACATAAATTGGTACCAAATAATATGAGAGTAGCTTGTAGCTGTCATGTGTGTCATTCAACTGCATCAAAATGGTATGAAAACACAACCATTATAGCAGGACTCCTTCCAACAGTTAAATTGTACCCATGCCGAGTGAGAACGCACTGCATGTCTACATTAACTAATTTTTCTGATGTATTCCGATAAATTCATACTTTTGTGATGTGTTTAGTTCAAATGCCTATTTTGTGATAACAATGGAAATTGTTATTAATTGCGCAGCAACTGACAGTCGCTCATTTTATGTTTACTGAGTAAGAAAGGGCTTTTTATCCTGATAGCAGAGTCTGTGGAAGTGTGCACAGAAGGAGACGTTTAAGCAAACAGCTACACTTTCATATTTTGCTTTAGAAATATATAAAACAGCTAAAAACTGGCAACAGCCCTGATCATGGGTTTAATGTGTTTCATAGTGTTGTTCATGTGTGTTTCTTTTAAGTATTTTCTTAAGAAGTAAAAACGTGATCTTGTACAGGTTTTGACAGTATTTGCATATAACCAACTGGAGACTTTTCACTGCACAGGATGATCAGCCTCTTACTGTGGGAGATGAAAAGGGAAAAACAAAACCAGAAGATATCACACAGTACCTGGGTATGGCACCCGTCCCTTAGTGATGAGCTCAGTTAGCAGGATGCCAAAGCTCCACACATCTGACTTGATGGTAAAGCGTCCGTACAGCGCTGCTTCTGGAGCCGTCCACTTGATGGGAAACTTGGCTCCTGAAACCATGGCAACACAGTGAAGACGTATAATCATATAATTAGGATAGGTTATGTATAAAAATATAGGCATGGAGGCAGAGGCAGACACTCTTAATCATCACTTTGTGCAAGGGTGGTGCTCCTCTTTGCCCTCTCTGATATGCATACACACACCTGCACACACACACACACACACATACACTTACTTAATATAACATGCTGTTACCTTGTCTGGCTGTGTATTCGTTGTCCTCAATGAGCCGAGCCAGACCAAAGTCAGCGATCTTGCACACCAGATTGTCCCCAACAAGGA
The DNA here is from genome assembly GCA_020745685.1 of Tautogolabrus adspersus. Classification (NCBI taxonomy): domain Eukaryota; kingdom Metazoa; phylum Chordata; class Actinopteri; order Labriformes; family Labridae; genus Tautogolabrus; species Tautogolabrus adspersus. The sequence continues at coordinate 15,588,167 of CM036550.1, forward strand.
TGTTAGCTGCTCGCAGGTCACGATGGATGTAGTTCATCCTCTCGATGTATGCCATTCCAGCTGAGATCTATGAAAACACAGAGATTGAAAAGCTCAGATAGACAAATAAATTCTGTCATTGTGTGTCTGTATTTATGTGTTTGTGTTTAACTCACCTGTGCAGCCATGTCCACCAGCTGAGGCAGCTTCAGACTCTGACCCTCACCATCTTTTAAGAAGTCCAACAAACTTCCTGAAAAAAAGAGGGTTGCATCACGATTGGCCCCTAACGCCTCCTGAAGCTAATTTATTTTTGTTGTATAAAGGTGTGTACGTACTGTATATTAGATACAATTATTCTGAGAGATATGCTTGCAAATTCGTACAAATGATACACTTTAGTTTTTCTACATACAACTACATGCTAACTTTTGTGGCTTCTAAAGGTTTCACCTGCCCTCTGGCTATCTTCACACCAAGGTCAAAGGTCATGCTCAGAGTTGTCATGCTCAGAGGAAGAAAAATAATCTTTAGAATTGGAAATAATACAGAGCTTTGCCCTGCAGGGAGACACATGGGCCTGGACTCTGGTTTTCCAAATTATAAAATGTCTACCTAATCATTGCAACAAATTTATCATTTTCTGATAAATATCTTTAAAAAAAATTCTTCAGTCAATTTACATGTGCCTTTATTAGTAAGAGAGTGGGGAATAACACACAGCATAGGAGCCACAGGCCGGAACTAAACCCCAGCTGCTGCTTTGAGGACTGTTGCCTCTGTGCATGGGGCGCACAAACTAACCACTAGTCCACCAGCGCCCAAAATATATTGATTTTTAAATGTCTCTTTAAGTTTTTTGTCTGCTTTTATTCTCCTTACTGGGCAGGATATCTCAAAAGTTTGAAATTAAACAATGGTTTACAGTTTTCTCAGCTACACGTCAAGAGGGTTTGCCAACAATAAGTGTTGATTCATACTGTATCTACAGTGTGTTACAGGCATGGCAGTGTAATCAGCCTGCTACCTTGACTCATGAACTCAGTGATAATGTAGATAGGCTCCTCAGACACGACGGCGTAGAGCTGCACCAGCTTGTCATGGCGGAGTCTCTTCATGATCTGAGCCTCCTCCAGGAAGGCCTCAGGGGACATGGTCCCTGGCTTCAGAGTCTTCACTGCTACCTTGGTGGTACCATTCCACATGCCTGGCATACAGACAAGAGGATGTGAATGCAAACAGAGGCCCACTGCACAAGACAAAACAATTTTTCGTCATACTGACAAGGTGATGGCTTTTTAAACATACATGTATGACCCAACAAACACTCAGACATACAGATAAAGGGACATCAAACAATATGTAGGTGGTAAGATACGTGGGATCATACTTCTGATGCATGTAGGTGATAGATACTTTTTGGAGCATGCATGACATGAGACAGGTGATGTTAGAGGGAGAGAGGAGGGGAGGGAGGTTTACTGGTCTTAAC